>LR738714.1:776675376-776834088 GCA_902687465.1 Secale cereale
GGGGGTATGAATCATAGAGAAGTTGGAATACAGTAGATTTAACACCAATATAAACAAACAATGAGTTCATTATAGTAACTTTGAGTGGTGGTTTGTTTTCTTATACTAACGGAGCTCATGAGATTTTTGGCTAAGTTTTGTGTTGTGAAGTTTTCAAATTTTGAGTGTGGCTTTGATGGACTATGGAACAAAGAGTGGCAAGAGCCTAAGCTTGGGGATCCCCAAGGCACCCCAAGGTAAAATTCAAGGATAACCAAAAGCCTAAGCTTGGGAATGCCCCGGGAAGGCACCCCCTCTTTCGTCTTCATCTATCGGTAACTTTACTCGGGACTATAATTTTATTCACCACATGATATGTGTTTTGCTTGAAGCGTCATGTATGATTTGAGTATTTCCTTTTTAGTTTACCACAATCATCCTTTCTGGACACACCTTTTGAGAGAGATAAACATGGTTTGGAATTTATTAGAATACTCTATATGCTTCACTTATATCTTTTGAGCTAGATAGTTTTGCCCTAGTGCGTCACTTATATCTTTTAGAGCACGGTGGTGGTTTTATTTTGTAGAAATTGTTGATATCTCATGCTTCACTTATATTATTTTGAGAGTCATTTAGAACATCATGGTATTGTGCTTTGGTTATAAAATTAGTCCTAATATGATAGGTATCAGAGATGGGTATAGTAAAAAACTTTCATATAAAGTGCATTGAATATTAAGAGAAGTTTGATACTTGATGATTGTTTTGAGATATGAGGGTGGTGATATTAGAGTCATGCTAGTAGAGTAGTTGTGAATTTGAGAAATACTTGTGTTGAGGGTTGCAAGTCTCGTAGCATGCACGTATGGTAACCGTTGTGTGACAAATTTGAAGCATGAGGTATTTCATTGAGTGTCATCCTTTGTGTGGAGGTCGGGATCGCACGATGGTTAACTCCTACCAACCCTTCCCCTAGGAGCATGCGTGTAGTACTTTGTTTTGATGACTTGTAGATTTTTGCAATAAGTATGTGAGTTCTTTATGACTAATGTTGAGTCCATGGACTATACGCACTCTGACCCTTCCACCATTGCTAGCCTCTCTAGTACCGCGCAACTTTCGCCGGCACCATACACCCACCATATACCTTCCTAAAAATAGCCACCATACCTACCTATCATGGCATTCCCATAGCCATTCCGAGATATATTGCCATGCAACTTTCCACCGTTCCGTTTGCTATGACCTTCATGATAGAGAGAGTCTCTTGGTTAGGCACTTTCATATATTAGTGGGAATTTTCATTATAGAACTTGGCTTGTATATTCCAACGATGGGCTTCCTCAAATGCCCTAGGTCTTTGTGAGCAAGCAAGTTGGATTGACACCCACTTAGTTTCTTTTGTTGAGCTTTCATACATTTATAGCTCTAGTGCATTCGTTGCATGGCAATCCCTACTCACTCACATTGATCTCTATTGATGGGCATCTCCATAGCCCATTGATACACCTAGTTGATGTGAGACCATCTTCCTCTTTTGTCTTCTCCACAACCACCACTCTATTCCACATAGTGCTATGTCCATGGCTCACGCTCATGTATTGTGTGAAAGTTAAGGTTTGAAAAAAAATTAAGTATGAAACAAGTGCTTGGCTGAAACCGGGGTTGTGCATGATTGGAGTATTTTGTGTGACGAAGATGGAGCATAGCCTAACTATATGATTTTATTGGGATGAACTTTCTTTGGCCATGTTATTTTGAGAAGACATGATTGCTTTGTTAGTATGCTTGAAGTATTATTATTCTTATGTCAATATAGACTTTTGTCTTGAATCTTTCGGATCTGAACATTCATGCCATAATAAAAAAGAATTACATCGACAATTATGTTGGTTAGCATTCCACATCAAAAATTCTGTTTTTATCATTTACCTACTCGAGGACGAGCAGGAATTAAGCTTGGGGATGCTTGATACGTCTCCAACGTATCTATAATTTTTTATTGTTCCATGTTATTATATATTCTGTTATGGATGTTTAATGGGCTTTATTATACACTTTTATATTATTTTTGGGACTAACCTACTAACCCAAGGCCCAGTGCAAATTGTTGTTTTTTTTTGCCTATTTCGGTGTTTCGCGGAAAATGAATATCAAACGGAGTCCAAACGGAATGAAGCCTTCGGGAGAGTTATTTTTGGAACCGTATCAACACAGAAGACTTGGAGTACACACGAGGGAACAAAAGAGGTGGCCATGAGGGTGTAATGCCCCGGATGTAATACTTTCCCTTTTGGGCTTATAATATATCTCCGACTTCATCTATTTCCATTTCGGGTTCCTTGTCTTTCGGGCTTTTGTCGTTTTGTGGTGTGAGTGTGTGGCTTTCATTCATATCATGTAGACATGTGCATTGCATTGCATCTGTGTTGTGGGTTGCATCCGGTTCGTGGCGTTCCTTCCCGTTGTCCGTTTCGTGTTCCGGAGCTCCCTCGCGTGTTCGTGACGTCCCGTAGGCCTTCTTTGTTGTTCGGGCGTTTTTCGTTACCGGTGTGCCGCGAGGTTGTGTTGTGTGTTGTTGTTTTGTTGTGTGCAACCCGCCTCACAAATCTCATCTCGTTTGGACTCCGTTGACTTTTCCCTCCGTTGTCCGTGTGGGTCCGAAGTGCCCTTACTTCGTGTCCTGGAAATACCCCGGCTGCTCTCTTTTATCTCCGTCTAGTCCTTTTAAATCAACCCCGCGATCGGATCCGTTGGATCACGATCGTAGGGCTCCTAACACCCCTAGTCTCCCAAACCCTAGTCTAAACTGCTATATAGACTCCTCTAGGTCTATTTTGACATTCCCTAATTTTCTTCTCAGATCCTTTCCCTCTCCTCTCCACTGAAAAAAAAACACTTTCCTTCCCGAGCCGTCGCTGCCGCTGGGATCCAGATCGGGATTCGTCCCGATCCAGATCCGTCGAGCGGGTCAACGGCGCCCTCCATCGACGCAACGGCCGCCGCAGCGCTGCCTGGCGTCCGCTTCGCGCATCGGGGCTGGACCACTTGGCCGCACCAAGCGGGCCCCGCGCCGCCGGCCCGACAGCTCCTCTCCGCGCCAAGTCTTCGCTCGCCTGGCCTCGACCGCGTCGGCCTCCCGCCGGCCCGTACACCCCGACCCGTGGACCACTTGGCCGGTCCGCTTCGCCAGCACAGCCGCCGGCTGGGCCTCCCCGCTCCGGCCCAAGTCGCCTTCGCCCCGCGCCGCCGATTCCCCTTCGCTGGGCCGGCAACCGCCGCCGAGGCCCAGATCCACGAGCCGCCGTCCTGGGCCTCCCGCCTCCGCGCGCGGGCCGCCTCGCCCCGTAGGTTTCCAGCCGCGGTGGGCCGCCGCGCGCACCGGGCCTGTACGCCGCCGATCCGCTTCGGGCCTGCTGCTGTTTTTTTTTCCTCAGATCTGGAATCTGCTAAGGTTGACTCCACCACTCCTAAGTCCCTGTTTAACTTGTTCTGTGATGCCTACTTTGACCATGCATAACTTTTACTATGGTGCTCCGTTTTGTGCGTGTGATATGTCCAGATGTTCGTGGAGATGCCCTCTACGTTTTACCTGTTGTAGTCATGCATGTTAGAGATCTTCTAGGGCTTTGTTTTGCTGTTGCAAGAGTGTATGATGATATAAACTGCTGTTATGTGTTATTTTTGTGCCACCTTTGACATGTGATATCTTTTAGCTCGTTTGTCCAAACGATGCAAATGACATGTCCACGTGTTCGTCTCGTCACGAACTACGTGTTGAGTGTGATAGGTTACATGGTAGATTTATCTTTTCCTCGTTATCTTCGTTGCAAGATGCCATGTTCAAATGTTGTGTTTTTACTTGTTATGAAATGCCATGTTGTTGAGCTTGTTGCAATCGGTGTGTTCACCACATTGATGCATGCTTGTGTGTTTCGGGATCACCGTCATATGTATTTTGATGAGGTGCTTACCCTTTGCCATGTTTAGTTTAGATGTGTCTTAAACATGCTCTTTTTGATGCTATGATGATGTTGCTGTTTTAGGACTTAGTGAAATTTCACTAAGTCTGAAATCTGTAACGTTCCGATGCCATGTTCGTGTGATGTTGTGGGACAAAGCATGATAGTTTTGGGGTGGATTTTGATTGTTCCATGAAGTATATATTGTTGTCTTTCCATCCATGTCCTCACATGTCCATTTGAGTGGCTGTAGCATGCTTATCTTTTGCTCCAAACTTTCAATAAAATTCTGCTGCCAGAATTTTATTTCAAAGTTCAATATGTCCAAGATCATTGCTATTGATCCGTGACTCCGTTGGGGGTGCACTTTGGACCTAGTTGCTGTACATTATATCTAGTTTATGTTCAAGTCCTTTGCCATGCCTTTTGGGTGCTGTAGATTAATTATTTTGTGCTCCCAAGATGCTATGTTGCTGTAATTTGCAGTTTTCGCTCAAATCTTGTTTCGGGCATAACTTTTAGCCCGTAACTCCGATTTCAGCGATCTTTATATCAAACTTGGGTGTTTTTCTGTGTAGATTAATAATATCAGGTTGTTATCTTGTTTTGAGGTGTTTTGCTTGAGTGATGTTTTACGTGCTCCATGTGCATCTCTAGTGCATCCTTCATGCATACATGTTTTTCGAGTGCGCATTGCATCGTGTTGATTGGTGCTTGGTGTGTTTGTCTTGTTTAGACCCGGGAGTTGAGCACGAGTTTTCCAACGAGGTTGAGCACGAGGTTTCCAACGAGTTTGAGCAAGAGGACCCTTCTTTCGATCCGAACGTCTTCTCTTCAGGCAAGATGACCGAACCCCGATAACATTACTATCTTTGTCTATTGCTAGTAGTCTCGATCTTTAGTTTTGCCTCGATGCCCATGTTCTTCTTGTCAGCCTCCTACTTGTAACCAATTGCCATGTTTAACCACCCTACCTATGCAAACCGTTGCTTGGCTAAGTACGCTTCGCTCAGCCCTTCTTATAGCGTTGCTAGTTGCAGGTGAAGTGAAGATGCTTGCTTCATGTTGAAGTTTGGTTGGGTTATATCACACTATATAAATGCTTAATTTGAAATCACATATATATTGGCAAGGGTGGAAGGCTAAGCCTTTTGCTTGGTGTTTTGTTCCACTCATGCCGTTAGGATCCGTATAAGCCGGTTTTATGTTCCTTGATTATGCGTTCCTAACACGGTTGGGGTGTATGGGACCCCCTTGATAAACCGCTATGTGCTAAGTCTTTTCCAGCAAATCCCAACATTGGTACTATTTGTCTAATAACAAACTAAACATGCATAAGGGAGTAATTAACCCTCTTTCTTAATCAACAACCCCGGGCCAGTGCTCCACATGAGTGTTGGTCCGAAACGAGCGGACTGCGGGGCCACCTCAAGGAAACTTGAGGTTTGGTAAAAACCCGTAGGATGTCTCATCCGGTCGTGTCCTGAGACCTAGATACGCGCGGCTACTATCAGGGTGACGACACGCCGGGAGGATTTGCTGGATTAGCCTTACCTTAGTTTCGGTTTAACTTGAGCACGGGATTCCGAGGATACTCGGGTCTTCCCACTTTGGAGTTGCGACTCCGCGGATCGTGGGCTTGTAATGGGTCAAGTTGGAACACCCCTGCAGGGTTTGAACTTTCGAAAGCCGTGCCCGCGGTTATGTGGCAGATGGGAGCTTGTTAATTCCGGTTGTAGAAAACTTGACACAATGATACTAATACACTACCAGCGTGTGTTCCGTGACTGTCAATTTCCGAATAGGGATTCGGGAGTTGAACACGGAGGGGTTATGTTTGTGAGCTTGTAGCTAGGATCACTTAGTGATCACTTCTCGCCGTGTGCCTTCTCTTCTCGCTCTCTCTTGCGTAAGATAGTGCTAGTTGCTGCTGCAGACTCTTTGTTGATCCTTCACCTCATTTCTTTCTTCAGCCTTTTCCCTCACCTAAAGGCTTTGATAGTTCTGTTACCCGGGAACGGGATTGCTGAGTCCTCTGTGGCTCACAGTTACTTCACACCAGATGCAGGTCCAGCCGTGAGCTATCCAGGAGATGGCACCGAGCTGGATTGGGAGTACGACGAGGAGCGTAGTCGTTACTACGTTCGCTACCCGGACGATCAGTAGTGGAGACTCTTACTAGGATTCGATCCGCCTGTGGTTGTTTATTTATCTGAGTTTGGTACTTTGACATTTGGATTTTGCCCTTAGAGGGTTGTAGTGATCTTATTGTATGATGTTTGAGACTTGTACTGTTATTCTGTGACGTGGCGATTGTAAGCCGACTATTTTAAGTTTACCATCCCTCTTTTACATGAGTTGTGCAAAGATTACCAAACTTGCGATCATTCTAGGATGGACTTATGCCTTTAAGTCGGGCCTCGACCCGTAGGAGGTATAACTCCATCCTGGGCATTACAAGTTGGTATTCAGAGCCTTCTCCGACCTAGGAGCCCCCACTGTTTGATCGAACCGTTGACGGTTGAGTCTAGGCACACACTAAAAACTTTTTGAGTCCTATATTATATCGGAGGGTAGGATTTCTTGCTTCTCATCCCCTTTCTCTCTGGTGAGGACTCCTGACGTCTACTCTTGTCTCTCCTATCTTCAAAATTTGCACAAAATTTTTTTTTAGGAATCCCGCGAGTATTCTGGGATTGTTTCGATGTTCTTGTGACAAGGATATTGTTCTCGATGCCTCCTGTTACCGAGGAGTTGAGCTTCGGGGTATCATTGTAACAAGCATATCGCGACAGTACTAAATACTTAAGACGGCCGACATCGAAAATCTCCCCTATACGGCCAGTGGCAAGATAACCCCGACATCACCCAGTACTGGGGAGGTAGTTCGGGAGTATTGCCATAGCTTGTTATAGTGGATGCTTTTCGAAGGTCCGAGGTACACAGCTTCCGAGAAAGACTGGTTATGTGTTGAAGGATGGATACACCTGGATGTAGGTTAGAGTTGATTGCGCGGTGCTTCCCGTGTATCCCCAACACCTGATTGCATAACTGGAATCTTTCGGAAAGCTATAGGTGGGTTTTATCCAGTAGATCGTAGGCATTCTTCCAACGAATGCAGGTTAGTGAGTTCGGGGTTCGACATTGAGTGAAGGAGTTATATGACCGAGGTTACTATCAGGAGTTGCATCTTAAAGGGTCCTTGGCTATGCTGATCCGGGGATTGCAAAACCTTTTCGTAACGCGTTCATATGCTTTCAGCACAAAGATGTTAGAACGAAACTCCTCTCTTGTGTTTGTTCCTTTCCGTACCTTGTTGTTTTTATTATTTTATCCTTTTGATCCCTATGTGGCTTCTCGTGAAGACTGATGTTATCAATTAACTAAGAAATTCATTCGTTCCTCTTGTTCGGATGATTTCATTCGTTCTTATTGTTCGAATGATTATTTGTGAAGACTTGTTGCAATTCATTCCATTGATTCAGCTTATTCCTTTTGTCAATCAATTGCTGATTCGTGGTCATCTCTTACAGGATGGCTCCGAAAAGGGTTCCGAATGCCAACCCAGAGGGTGAAGAGGTTCCAGAACGTCCTCCTTCACCTCCTCCTCCGCCTGAGGCTTGGAGAGCAATTATGCAGACTACTGCTCAGAACACTCAGTTGATGATGCAGATGATGCAGCAAATGCAGGCTATGCAAGCTAATCAAGCTAATCAGGGCATTCCAATGAACCAAGGCAACTTCTTCCAGCAGCACCATGCTACTCTGAACCAGTTCTTGGCCAACAATCCTAAAGCTTTCAGTTACTGTGTCGACCCTCTTGATGCTGAGGATTGGCTGACCGATATCAAGAAGCATTTTGAGTGCAGTAACGTGAAAGAAGATGACTATGTGAAGTTTGCAGCCTTCCAACTGAAAGATCAAGCAGCTGATTGGTGGCAGCAGTATAAAGACTCAAGGCCGGGTCAAGTGATCTCGTGGGAGAACTTCTGCAGGGATTTCCGCTCGCATCACATTCCTACAAGTGTTATTGAGGGTATGCGTGAGCAATTCCGCAACCTCAAGCAGGGCTCCATGTCAGTCTATCAGTATAATGTCAAGTTCCAAAACCTCGCTCGCTATGCAAAGCAAGACATACCTGATGCAAAGAGCAAAATCTATCAGTTCCGTGGAGGTCTCAAAGATGAACTTCAGCTTGCTCTCACTTTGTTCGAGCCAGACGAATTCGATAAGTTCTACAATATGGCTTTGAAACAAGAAGCAGCTCAGCTTAAGATGGAGGCTTCTAAGAAGAGAATTCGAGATGCTGTTCACTCTACCTCGTCGTCTCAGTTGGCTGCGAAACAACAGAAATTCTGGCTTCCTCCTCCTCCAATGATTCGAGCTCCATACAACAACTCCAGCAACTTCAACAACTCCAACAACAAGAACTCTAGTGGTCGTGGTTTCTCCCACCCACCCAACCCAAGCAACCAGTCGAAGAAGCAGTTTCAGTCTCAAGGCTCTAAGTCCAGTGGCTCTCAGTTCCGTCCTCTCTCAGAAGTGACTTGCAACAAATGCACTCAGAGGCTTCTTCTGATGTCATTCTGGGTAACCTTCCAGTGAACTCTTTTCCAGCTAAAGTGTTATTTGATTCGGGTGCTTCACATTCTTTCATGTCATTCCCTTTTGCATCCAAGTATAATGTGGGCACTATGCCTTTGCCAAGGGAGTTGCAAGTAATTTCTCCGGGAAGATGCATGACTTCTAGATTATATGCTCCGGATGTTTCTATTCGCATGGGTGATTATCGATTTTTGGCTTCTCCGGTGGTTCTTGGTCATTCTGATATTGACCTCATTCTCGGAATGGATTGGCTTTCTCAGCATGATGCTCACATTGATTGCGCTCAAAAGGAAGTCAAATTGACTCATTCTGATGAAGATGTGATTATCTTCGCCTCCAGGGATAATACTATTCGGCTTTTCTCTCTTAATGATAAGGGTGAAATTAATGCCATAGAGCAAATTCCAGTGGTGAATGAATATCAAGACGTCTTTCCAGAAGAACTTCCAGGCATGCCTCCACACCGTCAGGTGGAGTTTGTCATTGAACTCGAGCCGGGCACCGAACCTGTTTGTCGGCGTCCATACAAGCTCTCTTCAGATGAATTGAAGGAATTGAAGAAACAGTTGGATGAACAGGAGCGTATGGGTCTCATCAGACCGAGTACATCTCCGTGGGGCTGTGGTGTCTTATTTGTCAAGAAGAAAGATGGCACGGAGCGTCTCTGTGTTGACTACCGGCCATTGAACAAGAAGACGATTAAGAACAAGTATCCGCTCCCCAACATCAACGAACTCTTTGAGCAGCTCAAAGGAGCTAAAGTATTCTCTAAGCTTGATCTCCGAATGGGCTACCATCAAATTCGCATTCGCGAGGAAGACATTCCCAAGACGGCGTTCAGAACGAGCTACGGTTCATATGAGTATACCGTCATGTCCTTCGGGCTCGCCAATGCTCCTCCTACCTTCTCAAGGATGATGCATTACATCTTCAACCCCTATACAGGCGAGTTTGTGCTAGTGTATCTGGATGATATTTTGGTGTTTTCCAAGAATGAAGAAGATCACGAAAAGCACTTGCGTCTGGTTCTTGATCGACTCCGAGAGCACAAATTCTATGCCAAGTTCTCAAAGTGCGAGTTTTGGCTCGATAAGGTTCTCTACCTGGGCCACATTATCTCAGCTGACGGTATTGCGGTTAATCCCGAGAAAGTTGAAGCAATTGTCAACTGGGAAGCTCCTCAGAACGTCAAGCAGCTCCGCAGTTTTCTGGGTCTTGCCAGCTATTGCAGAAGGTTTGTGGAGAACTTCTCCAAGATTGCCAAGCCTCTTTCCAACCTCCTCCAGAAGAATGTCAAATACTTTTGGTCTCCCGAGTGTGAAGTGGCTTTCAAAACCCTCAAAGAGAAGCTTGTCTCAGCTCCAGTTCTGATTCCTCCAGATGAATCCAAGCCCTATGAAGTGTTCTGTGACGCTTCTCTTCAAGGCCTTGGTGGTGTGCTTATGCAAGAGAAGAGAATTGTGGCATATACTTCACGTCAGCTCAAGCCAGCTGAGAAGAACTATCCCACACATGATCTCGAGCTAGCAGCTGTGGTTCATGCTCTGATTACGTGGAGACATCTGTTGTTGGGCAGAAAGGTCGACATCTTCACTGATCACAAGAGTTTGAAGTACATCTTCACACAGCCGCATCTGAACCTCCGCCAGACTCGTTGGGTCGAGATGATCCAAGAGTACAACCCCAGCATTGAGTACACTCCAGGCAAGGCGAATGTGATTGCAGATGCTTTGAGCAGAAAGGCATATTGCAACAGCCTTCTTATCAAGCCACACCAGCCTGAGCTTTGTGAAGCTTTCAGGAAGCTCAACCTTCAGGTTGTTCCGCAGGGTTTTCTTGCAAATCTCCAGATTGCTCCTACCTTGGAAGATCAAGTCCGTGAGGCCCAGATCAGTGATACCATGGTGAAGAAGGTGAAACATGGGATTGCAAAGGGCACTCCAAAATATAAGTGCTTCCGTGTTGATGAGAGAGATACCTTGTTCTTCGAGGACAGACTCGTTGTTCCCAAAGGTGATCTCAGGAAGCTCATAATGGAAGAAGCTCATGACTCTCTCCTTTCCATTCATCCTGGCAGTTCCAAGATGTACCAAGATCTCAAGCAGTCTTACTGGTGGACACGCATGAAAAGGGAAATTGCCCAATTCGTGAATGAATGTGATGTATGCAGAAGAGTGAAAGCAGAACATCAACGTCCAGCCGGTCTTCTCCAACCTCTTCCTATTCCTGAGTGGAAGTTCGACCACATTGAAATGGACTTCGTCACTGGTTTTCCTAAATCCAAGAGAGGCAATGATGCTATCTTTGTGGTGATTGACAAGCTTACCAAAGTTGCTCACTTTCTTCCAGTCAAAGAATCAATCAATGCAGCTCAACTTGCAGAGCTGTACACTTCCAGAATTGTGTCCCTACATGGCATTCCTCAAGTGATATCCTCAGATCGTGGCAGCTTGTTCACATCAAAGTTCTGGGACTCCTTTCAGTCCGCCATGGGCACGAAGATCAGGTTCAGCACTGCCTTTCACCCTCAGACTAGTGGTCAAGTCGAGCGTGTGAATCAGATCCTTGAAGATATGCTCAGAGCCTGTGTCATCTCCTTCGGCATGAAATGGGAGGACTGTCTTCCATTTGCAGAGTTCTCTTACAACAACAGCTTTCAAGCAAGTGCAGGCAAAGCACCGTTTGAAATTCTCTATGGCAGAAAGTGCCGTACCCCTCTCAACTGGTCTGAAACAGGTGAACGCCAACTTCTTGGCAATGATTTGATCTCAGAAGCCGAAGAAATGTGCAAAGTCATACGTGAGAATCTCAAGGCCGCTCAGTCGCGTCAGAAGAGTTACTATGACGGAAAGCATCGTGATTTGGCTTTCGACATCGGTGATCATGTCTATCTCCGAGTTTCTCCGATGAAAGGAACCCAAAGGTTCGGTATCAAAGGAAAGCTTGCTCCTAGATACGTCGGTCCTTTCAAAATCCTTGGCAAAAGAGGCGATCTAGCCTACCAGCTCGAGCTCCCTTCCAACTTTGCAAATGTTCATGATGTCTTTCATGTGTCTCAGCTTCGCAAATGCTTCAAGGCACCTGAGCGCATGATTCCGTTTGAGGAGATTGATCTTCAACAAGACCTTTCCTACCGAGAGCATCCAGTTGCAATTCTCGAAGAAACTGAACGCAAGACTCGCAACAAGACCATCAAGTTTCTGAAAGTCAAGTGGTCACATCACACAGACCGAGAAGCTACCTGGGAACGAGAAGATCATCTTCGTTCCGAGTACCCTTCCTTTTTCCAGTCCTAGATCTCGGGACGAGATCTTTTTGTAGTAGAGGAGAGTTTGTAATGCCCCGGATGTAATACTTTCCCTTTTGGGCTTATAATATATCTCCGACTTCATCTATTTCCATTTCGGGTTCCTTGTCTTTCGGGCTTTTGTCATTTTGTGGTGTGAGTGTGTGGCTTTCATTCATATCATGTAGACATGTGCATTGCATTGCATCTGTGTTGTGGGTTGCATCCGGTTCGTGGCGTTCCTTCCCGTTGTCCGTTTCGTGTTCCGGAGCTCCCTCGCGTGTTCGTGACGTCCCGTAGGCCTTCTTTGTTGTTCGGGCGTTTTTCGTTACCGGTGTGCCGCGAGGTTGTGTTGTGTGTTGTTGTTTTGTTGTGTGCAACCCGCCTCACAAATCTCATCTCGTTTGGACTCCGTTGACTTTTCCCTCCGTTGTCCGTGTGGGTCCGAAGTGCCCTTACTTCGTGTCCTGGAAATACCCCGGCTGCTCTCTTTTATCTCCGTCTAGTCCTTTTAAATCAACCCCGCGATCGGATCCGTTGGATCACGATCGTAGGGCTCCTAACACCCCTAGTCTCCCAAACCCTAGTCTAAACTGCTATATAGACTCCTCTAGGTCTATTTTGACATTCCCTAATTTTCTTCTCAGATCCTTTCCCTCTCCTCTCCACTGAAAAAAAAAACACTTTCCTTCCCGAGCCGTCGCTGCCGCTGGGATCCAGATCGGGATTCGTCCCGATCCAGATCCGTCGAGCGGGTCAACGGCGCCCTCCATCGACGCAACGGCCGCCGCAGCGCTGCCTGGCGTCCGCTTCGCGCATCGGGGCTGGACCACTTGGCCGCACCAAGCGGGCCCCGCGCCGCCGGCCCGACAGCTCCTCTCCGCGCCAAGTCTTCGCTCGCCTGGCCTCGACCGCGTCGGCCTCCCGCCGGCCCGTACACCCCGACCCGTGGACCACTTGGCCGGTCCGCTTCGCCAGCACAGCCGCCGGCTGGGCCTCCCCGCTCCGGCCCAAGTCGCCTTCGCCCCGCGCCGCCGATTCCCCTTCGCTGGGCCGGCAACCGCCGCCGAGGCCCAGATCCACGAGCCGCCGTCCTGGGCCTCCCGCCTCCGCGCGCGGGCCGCCTCGCCCCGTCGGTTTCCAGCCGCGGTGGGCCGCCGCGCGCACCGGGCCTGTACGCCGCCGATCCGCTTCGGGCCTGCTGCTGTTTTTTTTTCCTCAGATCTGGAATCTGCTAAGGTTGACTCCACCACTCCTAAGTCCCTGTTTAACTTGTTCTGTGATTCCTACTTTGACCATGCATAACTTTTACTATGGTGCTCCGTTTTGTGCGTGTGATATGTCCAGATGTTCGTGGAGATGCCCTCTACGTTTTACCTGTTGTAGTCATGCATGTTAGAGATCTTCTAGGGCTTTGTTTTGCTGTTGCAAGAGTGTATGATGATATAAACTGCTGTTATGTGTTATTTTTGTGCCACCTTTGACATGTGATATCTTTTAGCTCGTTTGTCCAAACGATGCAAATGACATGTCCACGTGTTCGTCTCGTCACGAACTACGTGTTGAGTGTGATAGGTTACATGGTAGATTTATCTTTTCCTCGTTATCTTCGTTGCAAGATGCCATGTTCAAATGTTGTGTTTTTACTTGTTATGAAATGCCATGTTGTTGAGCTTGTTGCAATCGGTGTGTTCACCACATTGATGCATGCTTGTGTGTTTCGGGATCACCGTCATATGTATTTTGATGAGGTGCTTACCCTTTGCCATGTTTAGTTTAGATGTGTCTTAAACATGCTCTTTTTGATGCTATGATGATGTTGCTGTTTTAGGACTTAGTGAAATTTCACTAAGTCTGAAATCTGTAACATTCCGATGCCATGTTCGTGTGATGTTGTGGGACAAAGCATGATAGTTTTGGGGTGGATTTTGATTGTTCCATGAAGTATATATTGTTGTCTTTCCATCCATGTCCTCACATGTCCATTTGAGTGGCTGTAGCATGCTTATCTTTTGCTCCAAACTTTCAATAAAATTCTGCTGCCAGAATTTTATTTCAAAGTTCAATATGTCCAAGATCATTGCTATTGATCTGTGACTCCGTTGGGGGTGCACTTTGGACCTAGTTGCTGTACATTATATCTAGTTTATGTTCAAGTCCTTTTCCATGCCTTTTGGGTGCTGTAGATTAATTATTTTGTGCTCCCAAGATGCTATGTTGCTGTAATTTGCAGTTTTCGCTCAAATCTTGTTTCGGGCATAACTTTTAGCCCGTAACTCCGATTTCAGCGATCTTTATATCAAACTTGGGTGTTTTTCTGTGTAGATTAATAATATCAGGTTGTTATCTTGTTTTGAGGTGTTTTGCTTGAGTGATGTTTTACGTGCTCCATGTGCATCTCTAGTGCATCCTTCATGCATACATGTTTTTCGAGTGCGCATTGCATCGTGTTGATTGGTGCTTGGTGTGTTTGTCTTGTTTAGACCCGGGAGTTGAGCACGAGTTTTCCAACGAGGTTGAGCACGAGGTTTCCAACGAGTTTGAGCAAGAGGACCCTTCTTTCGATCCGAACGTCTTCTCTTCAGGCAAGATGACCGAACCCCGATAACATTACTATCTTTGTCTATTGCTAGTAGTCTCGATCTTTAGTTTTGCCTTGATGCCCATGTTCTTCTTGTCAGCCTCCTACTTGTAACCAATTGCCATGTTTAACCACCCTACCTATGCAAACCGTTGCTTGGCTAAGTACGCTTCGCTCAGCCCTTCTTATAGCGTTGCTAGTTGCAGGTGAAGTGAAGATGCTTGCTTCATGTTGAAGTTTGGTTGGGTTATATCACACTATATAAATGCTTAATTTGAAATCACATATATATTGGCAAGGGTGGAAGGCTAAGCCTTTTGCTTGGTGTTTTGTTCCACTCATGCCGTTAGGATCCGTATAAGCCGGTTTTATGTTCCTTGATTATGCGTTCCTAACACGGTTGGGGTGTATGGGACCCCCTTGATAAACCGCTATGTGCTAAGTCTTTTCCAGCAAATCCCAACATTGGTACTATTTGTCTAATAACAAACTAAACATGCATAAGGGAGTAATTAACCCTCTTTCTTAATCAACAACCCCGGGCCAGTGCTCCACATGAGTGTTGGTCCGAAACGAGCGGACTGCGGGGCCACCTCAAGGAAACTTGAGGTTTGGTAAAAACCCGTAGGATGTCTCATCCGGTCGTGTCCTGAGACCTAGATACGCGCGGCTACTATCAGGGTGACGACACGCCGGGAGGATTTGCTGGATTAGCCTTACCTTAGTTTCGGTTTAACTTGAGCACGGGATTCCGAGGATACTCGGGTCTTCCCACTTTGGAGTTGCGACTCCGCGGATCGTGGGCTTGTAATGGGTCAAGTTGGAACACCCCTGCAGGGTTTGAACTTTCGAAAGCCGTGCCCGCGGTTATGTGGCAGATGGGAGCTTGTTAATTCCGGTTGTAGAAAACTTGACACAATGATACTAATACACTACCAGCGTGTGTTCCGTGACTGTCAATTTCCGAATAGGGATTCGGGAGTTGAACACGGAGGGGTTATGTTTGTGAGCTTGTAGCTAGGATCACTTAGTGATCACTTCTCGCCGTGTGCCTTCTCTTCTCGCTCTCTCTTGCGTAAGATAGTGCTAGTTGCTGCTGCAGACTCTTTGTTGATCCTTCACCTCATTTCTTTCTTCAGCCTTTTCCCTCACCTAAAGGCTTTGATAGTTCTGTTACCCGGGAACGGGATTGCTGAGTCCTCTGTGGCTCACAGTTACTTCACACCAGATGCAGGTCCAGCCGTGAGCTATCCAGGAGATGGCACCGAGCTGGATTGGGAGTACGACGAGGAGCGTAGTCGTTACTACGTTCGCTACCCGGACGATCAGTAGTGGAGACTCTTACTAGGATTCGATCCGCCTGTGGTTGTTTATTTATCTGAGTTTGGTACTTTGACATTTGGATTTTGCCCTTAGAGGGTTGTAGTGATCTTATTGTATGATGTTTGAGACTTGTACTGTTATTCTGTGACGTGGCGATTGTAAGCCGACTATTTTAAGTTTACCATCCCTCTTTTACATGAGTTGTGCAAAGATTACCAAACTTGCGATCATTCTAGGATGGACTTATGCCTTTAAGTCGGGCCTCGACCCGTAGGAGGTATAACTCCATCCTGGGCATTACAGAGGGCAAGGGCACGCCCAGGGGGTAGGCACGCCCCCACCCTCATGGGCCCCATCTGGCTCCCCCGGTGCCCCTCTTCCTCCTATATATATCCTCATACCCTGAAAACATCGAGGCAACAGACGAAAACCAAATTCCACCGCCATAACCTTCTGTTCCCGTGAGATCCCATCTTGGGGCCTGCTTCGGAGCTCCGTCGGAGGGGGCATCGATCACGGAGGGCTTCTACATCAATACCATAGCCTCACCAATGAGTTGTGAGTAGTTTACCACAGACCTTTGGGTCCATAGTTATTAGCTAGATGGCTTATTCTCTCTTTTTGGATCTCAATTACAAAGTTCAACTCGATCTTCAAGGAGATCTATTCGATGTAATCTTTTTGCGGTGTGTTTGTCGAGATTCGATGAATTGTGGGTTTATGATCAAGATTATCTATGAACAATATTTGATTCTTTTCTGAAATCTTTTATGTATGATTATAATATCCTTGCAAGTCTCTTCGAATTATTTGTTTGGTTGGCCTACTAGATCTATAGTTCTTGCAATGGGAGAAGTGCTTGGCTTTGGGTTCAATCTTGCGGTGTACTTTCCAAGTGACAGCAGGGGCAGCAAGGCACGTATAGTATTGTTGCCATTGAGGATAAAAAGATGGGGTTTATATCATATTGCTTGAGTTTATCCCTCTACATCATGTCACACTACAAGAAATATGTCAACTTGTGACCACCACTATTGGTCACTGAATGGTCACAAATTTTCATTTGTGACCTTTTTGTGACCAAAAACATAAGGTCAAAAGCTGGCCGTCATAAACTGACATTAGTGACCTTCTCTGTGAGAAGGTCATAGACGTTTATGACCAAAATATGCCTACTGTCTTGTTTTGGTCACTAGCGGCCTCCCCAGACCACGTAGGCATCCAGCGTGGCAAGCTGATGTGGCACAAGAATCAGCCCGGTCCAATTCGGTTTTCTACATGGGCCGAGCCCAACAATTCGGCTTTTTAAATATATATTTTTCCTGTGATTTTATTAGCTACATGGGTCTGGCCCAATAATTCAGCCTTTGATTTCTTTGCATGGCCATTTTAACAGCAGGTTTTCTTTTTGATCATGTATTTTTCTAGGCCATTTCTTTGCTGGGCCTCTCATGTTTTTCCCTCAAAAATAATTGTCCAATATAACTCGGGCCTAGCCCAGTTCTGAAAAAATTGATCCAATCCAAAAAAATTATTATGCCATTGACATTACACCACATCACATCACAAGCTATCTTGGGCCTAGCCCAGTTCTGTTACATTTTCAAAGCAACATGCAAATGTTATTATGTTACAACCATTCATTCCAGCAATACTATTTGAGGCTGGCTGGCTGGCTGAGCTACTACTTAGTTAACTAAGTTTTTACAAAAGGTGAATCAGAAACCTAACGCTACTGCATTTGCATGGCGCTTGTACTTCACAGCAACCAAACATGTAATCTTCTTAATGGAAAGATTTCTTCTCCAAGTCCCGCTTCTCCCTTAGCAATGATCCAAAACATCTGAGCATTCAAAAGAGAACAGAAGGTATGTCACTGATAGAAGAAATATTACAGAGTAATTTTAAAAATATCTGAGCATTCAAAAGAGAACAGAAATATTACACCAGTATATTATCATTCTACTTTTTTTTAACCACATCATTCTACTTATCTAGAATATGGCTATTCATAAAAATTGGGAATTGAACTGGCACATATGACAAACTTAGCAGCAAACAAGCATGGAATGTTTCACATATACAACAAGGTTTAAAAACCATCATTCAAAGTTACAGCAGATCGATGTTCCCTTTGAGTATAAGAATAACATTCATATTCAATCAATAGTACCTATTAAACTACCATGTGCATGATTGAATTAAACAGACACCAGCTATTCATCTTGCCATCTACTGTATAGGTGTAACAGAGCAACTATGTCAAAGTTAATTCAGGTTTACTAATGTGTGTGTCACATGATACATGCATCAGGCATAAGGACATCAAGCATCAGGCCCATATGTGTGTGTCACAGAAAAGCATGTATTGGTCAATTAGCAGAACATGAGTAGATCACATAATTAAGTGCAATTCAAAATCCTAGCTGCCATTTGAAAACGAAGAGCCAGATGCGCACGACCTTGGGCCACTTGAAGAACCGGTGGAGGTCCTTCTTTGGCAGCAGGGCGCCATCGATGCCGAACTGCTTCAGCCTCTTCTCAAACAGCGGGTTCACTACCTTGTCCTACAACCACACACCAACGCAACCCAGTTAGATCACACACGCCAGGACATACACGCCAGGACATACACCAAGAATATAGTACAGTACTACTACACATGTGTACTAACTAGTAAGTAATAGGATATACACAAGTAACTAGGTGTAATTTTATTAAGGCCTTTGATTGTTACTGGCTGCAGGAGGACCAATTATGCTGCATCAGACAGAAGATCGAGAATCCGTTCTCCTTTTCCTTCACAAAGAATCTCGAACATTGACAAGTAGAATGATCTGCAAGTATGACATGGAACTCATTAAGAGAGCATTTGTGATTTAACTGCTTCCACCATAGCTAGAAAACCTGCTAACAAAGAACTCGCACTTGCAGATCATGTTAAGTTATAAGCTGCTCGCAAAAGAATCCAAAACTGTAAAACTTTTTTTAGTTTCAGAAATTTACAGACTTGCACGCTGCAATAATCTTCTGAACATTTGCTATATTTGTGGCATTTAGCGTCAATCCTAGCGCAGACCCAGTACTAGATATGGAGATCATACCGTAGTAGAGTGTACCAAGCTGGTAGCAAAAAGGCCAGAACAGGTGTACCTTGGCGATTGGTCGCCGCCTTCGGATTCATCTGCCGCGGCGAAGATCTTCTGTAGCGTGAGCAGCACCAGGCCGGGATTTCTCGCCATGCCAAAGACGGTGTGCGTCTTGCCGGACCCCGTCGGACCCATCGCAATGAGAAGGCCGCTCTTTCCTCCCAGGAACTCGTCAACGAGTGGGTTTATCACTTGAGTAAAGATATCATTCTGCACGGAATTGGAAGGACATATCAATAGCATGCCAGCAAATGCATAGGTTCAGGTCCAGTAAATGTCATCTAAATCATAGCCTAGTACAGAAATATTCTGAAATCGATAGCATTGTACCACTAAGACAGTAATGCATCACCTCAAAAAAAGTAAGATAGTAATGCACAAATAGCCCAGTCTCTACAGTAAGGTAAACAATCATAATAGCAAGGACAATAAGTTCCTTATACTTGGCACAACTGTGAGGTGAAAGCATGGATCTGAGAAAAGAAGATTGATCCTGCTTTTTCTTAAACTAGCATAACAAGGATTATATGAATCGACAGTCTTTAGTAATAGAACTATACTCATGACATGTAATAGAGCTTTCGTCATACCATACAAGAAACAAAACTTCACCGCTGAAAATACATACAAAAGTTGTGCAAAGTTTACACGAGTTAAACATCTCCAGCTAACTATAGTAACAAAAAGTCTAGTTCAAACACGGTAACAGCTCCTCACTACTGTGCTGGGGATGCTCACAAGATCCATCCTCCCAGCAGAATCCGGCTGAGATCGTGGCACAGTCATCTGTAGCCGGTCGAAGGGGAGGGAGGGGATAAGGGTTTGGAGGTTAGTTATACCTGCGAGGAGTCGGGCGGCAGCACGACGGAGAAGCCGTCGAAGACCTCGGTGGCGGTGCGGCGCGCCGGTGGTCGACGAGCTTGGCCCGCGGGACGGTGAGCACGATGGAGCCGGTGCCGGTGGCGACGAGGCAGACCCCCGGCGGCTGCTGCTTCTTGGGCGGTGGCGCCGGCGGCGGCAGGCCTGCAGCCGCGCTCCCGCTCTGGCGCCGGGAGGGCCCGGATGCGGAGGTACACCTTGAGGCGCTCCTCCCCCGCCGCCGGCTGCGACAAGGTCGAGGAGGAGAGCACCGTGGCGGCGAGAGAAGCAGGAGGATGCGGTTGAGGAGGATGCAGGTGGGGAGGATGCGGGTGGGGAGGATGCGGTTCGGCGAGCAAGCTAGCCGTGGTTGCTGGGCGGCGACGCCTCTATCTCCGGCGAGGCCGAGGTGGGCGGTGGAGAGCAGGGCCGATCGAGATCGGAGAGGGAGGGAGAGGGGGTCGGGGTGGCGGCCATGGGTGCGTGGGGGCTGGGGTGAGGGAGATGTGGTTTTGGATCTGCGGGAAGGGGAGAGGATGGCGGTGGCGGCGTATGGGGGACGAGGGGGTTGAGATCTAAGCTAGGGTTTGGGCTGCGGGTGGGGATCCTCTTGTTCTGTTTTTTCTGTAGATTAGATGGATGGAGGGATGTGGGATGGAGAGATGGATGGATGGATGGATGGGCGCCATGTCATCAATCCACGGGAAGTGTTTTGATTGGTTGAGAAAGTCAGTGATTTAAAATAGTTTCCAAGTACTAAAAATAGAGAGATTTTAGGAAGTAGCTATCAAAAATATTTTTCAAAAGGGCACCACACAAATATTCATTAGAGTTAGACCACATTTTATGTATAAGGACCAATTTGTATGCATTTCTGATCTTTCTAGCTATTTTTAATCATTATTCGAGTGCCCAAAAGGAGGTTTTTTTTGTGAAGGACCTCCCAAATAATTGTTGAAAAATTGGACCAAATCATTTTTATAAAATATTAGGCCATATTTAATGCACAATTGACCAAATGGTTGGGTGTAAAAAGTTTTGATCCACCTCTCGTGAAAAAGACAAATTTCAGCCGATCCAGCTGGAAGCGGGTCAATTTTGAACTGTAGCTGCCTTGTAGTTTGCTCTTTATTTTTTTCCAAAAATCATTTCTAGGTACATAAGTATCTAATTAATCAGAGAAACACCAAAAAATTACAAGATTCAACCACTAGCTAGAAACGGTCATTCCCGCCGTTTTGACCGCATTTTGAAACGGGCATAAAAAAATAAAATAAAAATCAAAAAATTGGAAAACCTTCGCATTGTGTCATTATATATGACCAAGTTACCAGGAAAAATAATAAACTTGTAATACGGCAATTATTTTAAAAAGTGTTCTCAGAAATGAGCTATCATGCGTGAAGATTCATGGCTTTCAAGCCAAATGATCAATCCTATGGCCACATTCATGGCATAGTTTGTTCAAATGATCTCATATTGTGCACAAGGGTGCATCTTGGAATGGCAAACAATATTGTCTAAGGAAGTTTTCATTTTCTTTGGACGAAAAATCATTTTCCATTTTTCGAGTGCCCAAAAGGAGGTTTTTTTGTGAAGGACCTCCCAAATAATTGTTACAAAATTGGACCAAATAAATTTTCTAAAATACTAGGACATATTTAATGCACAATTGACCAAATGGTTGGGTGTACAAAGTTTTGATCCACCTCTGGTGAAAAAGACAAATTTTGACCGATTCAGCTAGAAGCGGGTCAAATTTGAACTGTAGCTACCTCGTAGTTTGCTTTTTATTTTTTCCAAAAATCATTTGTAGGTACATAAGTATCTATTTAATCAGAGAAACACCAAAAAAATTCCAAGATTCAACCACTAGCTAGGAACGGTCATTCCCGCCGTTTTGACCGCATTTTGAAACGGGCATAAAAAATTCAAAAAAAAATGGAAAACCTTCTCATTGTGTCATTATATGTGACCAAGTTACCAGGAAAAATAATAAACTTGTAATACGACAATTCTTTTAAAAAAGTGTTCTCAGAAATGAGCTATCATGCGTGAAGATTCATGGCTTTCAAGCCAAATGATCAATCCTATGGCCACATTCATGGCATAGTTTTTTCAAATGATCTCATATTGTGCACAAGGGTGCATCTTGGAATGGCAAACAATATTTCCTAAGGAAGTTTTCATTTTCTTTGGACGAAAAAATCATTTTCCATTTTTCGAGTGCCCAAAAGGAGGTTTTTTTGTGAAGGACCTGCCAAATAATTGTTGCAAAATTGGACCAAATCAATTTTCTAAAATACTAGGACATATTAATGCACAATTGACAAAATGGTTGGGTGTAAAAAAATTCGATCCACCTCTCGTGAAAAAGACAAATTTCCGCCGATTCAGTTGGAAGCGGGTCAAATTTGAACTGCAACTGCCTCATAGTTTGCTATTTATTTTTTCCAAATATCATTTCTAGTTACATAAGTACCTATTTAATCATACATACATGGTGTGGTGGCGATACGTCGAGGTTTGGGCGGTGGTCGAGGGCCCCAACTCTAGAGCGCGTAAACTCGCATGCCCGCCGCGTGGTCACCGCGTGACTGTGGCGTTGCCATGTGTTCTGGGCGGCCTAGGCATGTCTAGTGGGTTGGGCACTCCCCAGGTAGGTGCTAGGAAGAAAATTACAACATAAGATTCTCACGAGGAGACCGATCAATGCTCTAACATGAATTAGCAGCCAAGTGTTTGATTAGAGGTACGGGAAATGCACATGGCTAATGGGTGTTAGTTTTGGTTGAGGATGATCAGTTACTAAGAAGACCGTCTTCACAAATTTTCAGCTCAAAAGGAGGAATCTAGGTGGTACTTGCTTTGCAAAGTACCACACTGGACATAAATACGAATGTTGAAGATGGACTCAAAATAATGAATGTATTGAGTTGGTATTTGGTGGAGGATAGTTATTTGGGCATAGGAAAGCACTGTAGAAAATGGATACCATTTGGACATGCCAAAGTGGTACTTCCTTCACAAAGCGATTTTTTGAACAGAATAGGAAAATGAATATTTTTGAATTATTTTTGAACTAGGCAAGGAAGGTTTTTTACATATTTGGCGAAGATATGACCCAAAGAATTTATGAGATTTTTGGTGGAATTTTGGGAATGACAGAAATATAGGTTGCTTCACAACCTAGGGCAAAAACTGCCACATGGACATGACACATAGGCAAAACTGATGAGGTGGCACCTAGTCGTATCAACCCACCAGAATTTACAAGGTTATGACCATCTATATTGGTCATGATCAGCTAGAAATAAGGCAGCGGACCAGTGCTATCTGCTTTATGACCATTTCGTATAAGGAAATTATGACCTTTCTGACCAAAATGGTCGTTATAGTTTAGGGTTTGGAGCCCCCCGAACAGCTTTTGACCAATTGGTCTGAAATGGTCATAGATCTATGACCAATTCTTCCAGGGTCACTAACAGAAGGTCATAAGTTGACATATTTCTTGTAGTGTCATCTTGCTTAAGGCGTTAATCTGTTCTTATGAACTTAATACTCTAGATGCATGCTGGATAGCGGTCGATGTGTGGAGTAATAGTAGTAGATGCAGAATCGTTTTGGTCTACTTGTCACAGATGTGATGCATATATACAATGATCATGCCTATATATTCTCATAACTATGCGCTTTTCTATCAATTGCTCGACAAGAATTTGTTCACCCACCGTAGAATTCTGCTATCATGAGAGAAGCCACTAGTGAAACCTATGGCCCCCGGGTCTATTCTCATCATATTAATCTTCTATCTACTTTACTTTGCATTATTTACTTTCTGTTTCTTTACCAAAAATACCAAAAATATTATCTTATCATATCTATCAAATCTCACTTTCGTAAGTGACCGTGAAGGGATTGACAACCCCTTATCGCGTTGGCTGCGAGGTTCTTATATGTTTGTGCAGGTGCGAGTGAGTCGCGCATGGTCTCCTACTAGATTGATACCTTGGTTCTCAAAAACTGAGGGAAATACTTTCTCTATTGTGGTGCATCACCCTTTCCTCTTCGAGGGAATACAATGCAAGCTCGAGAAGTAGCACCAAGCACTTCTCCCATTGCAAGAACTATAGATCTAGTAGGCCAAACCAAACCGATAATTCGAAGAGACTTACAAGGATATTTAAATCATGCATAAAAGATTTCAGAAAAGAATCCAATATTGTTCATAGATAATCTTGATCATAAACCCACAATTCATAGGATCTCGACAAACACACCGCAAAAAGATTACATTGAATAGATCTCCTCGAAGATCGAGGAGAACTTTGTATTGAGACCCAAAGAGAGAGAAGAATCCATCTAGCTAATAACTATGGACCCGAAGGACGTCATTGGTAAACTACTCATAGCTCATCAGAGAGGCTATGGTGTTGATGTAGAAGCCCTCCGTGATCGATCCCCCTCCAGCGGAGCTCCGGAAGAGGCCCCAAGATGGGATCTCACGGGAACAGAAGGTTGCAGCGGTGGAATTAGGGTTTCGTCTGTTGCCTCAATGTTTTCAGGGTATGAGAGTATATATAGGTTGAAGAGGCACGTTAGGGGAGCCAGAGGGGGGGCATGAGGGTGGGGGCGCGCCCCCTGCCCTCGTGGCCGCCTCTCTCGTTTCCTGGCGTGTACTCCAAGTCTTCTGTGTTGATATCCTTCCAAAAAAAACTCTCCCAAAGGTTTCATTCCGTTTGAACTCCGTTTGATATTCCTTTTCTGCGAAACACTGAAATAGAAAAAAAAACAATTTGCACTGGGCCTTGGGTTAGTTGATTAGTCCCAAAAATAATACAAAAGTGTATAATAAAGCCCATTAAACATCCAAAACAGAATATATAATAGCATGGAACTATCAAAAATTATAGATACGTTGGAGACGTATCAAGCATCCCCAAGCTTAATTCCTGCTCGTCCTCGAGTAGGTAAATGATTAAAACAGAATTTTTGATGTGGAATGCTAACCAACATAATTCTCAATGTAATTTTCTTTATTGTGGGCATGGATGTTCAGATCCGAAAGATTCAAGATAAAAGTTCATATTGACATAAGAATAGTAATACTTCAAGCATACTAACAAAGAAATCATGTCTTCTCAAAATAACATGGCCAAAGAAAGTTCATCCCCACAAAATCATATAGTTAGGCTATGCTCCATCTTCGTCACACAAAATACTCCAATCTTGCACAACCCCGGTTTCAGCCAAGCACTTGTTTCATACTTAATTTTTTTCAAAAAATTTCAACTTTCACGCAATACATGAGCGTGAGCCATGGACATAGCACTATGTGGAATAGAGTGGTGGTTTTGGAGAAGACAAAAGAGGAAGATGGTCTCACATCAACTAGGTGTGTCAATGGGCTATGGAGATGCCCATCAATAAGATATCAATGTGAGTGAGTAGGGATTGCCATGCAACGGATGCACTAGAGCTATAAATGTATGAAAGCTCAACAAAAGAAACTAAGTGGGTGTGTGTCGTGGTTTTGTCACTGTAGATGTCCTAGCAAAAGGACTTAGTCGTGAGGCCATCACTACGGGTTAGCTTAAAGGGGTTAAAGCGGACAAGGACACAGGGATTTTATACTAGTTCGGTCCCTTCGATGAAGGTAAAAGCCTACGTCTAGTTTGGTGTGTATTGCTAGGGTTTCAATGACCAGGGAGCGAATCCGCTTTGCCTGTGTCTCGAGCTGTGGTTGTCTGTCTTGAACCGTCGCCGGGTCGTCCCTTTATATAAGAGGTGATGCCCGGTCCGGTTTACAGAGTCCCGAGGCCGGCTCATAAACGTGTCCGCCTTGGTCTCTATTCTTTCTATCTTACATCCCAAGTTACATAATATGACAGTTTACAATGTATAGGCCCTAACACTTGGGCTCTAAACCTCTTGGGCTGAAAAACTTCATGCTCCGCTGATCCTTGGTAAAATAATCTTGATAACATAAACCGGCCCCTCTTGGGCGGTTTATACCTGGTAGTAATATCCCTGACGTTAGGCCCCAGATTGATTTGAACCTGTTCATGTCAATCTTCAAAGTCTTGTACAAATTTTCCCTTTCCGTAGCTTCAAAAATACTTCATAAACCGGCGTGACATCATCTCCTCAAATCACTTTAAACCGTCGTGACACCATCTGCGCATTGAATACTTGTACCTGTTTTTTACCCGTTATTCATTAAGGCCCCGAAGATCGAGGCGAAAACATCGTCCATATCCGCTTTTTAGGCTCCTCGATTCCCGTGCCTGCCGTTTTATCCCTTCGGCCTATAAATAGGGCAGAGGGGCACCTATTTTTCTCCCTTGCCTCTTCTTCTTCCTCTGTCCTCTTGCGCTCGAGCTCCGCCACCGTCCGTCGAACTCTGCGCCTTCGTCGAGCCCGGCCGCTGCATCAACCTGAACGTTTCCAGATATTCACCAGTGCTTCTCTGCACCTGTCGCCTCAGGTACGTCTTCTTCTTCCCTTCTCATAGATCTTAGTTCTAGGGTTTCCTCATGCGAGCTCGTAGATAAGTCCCTGTTCTTCGCCATAGACAGTAGTTCGCCGTAGATCTCAAACCTTAGGTCAACCACCGTAAGCATGACTCCGCTCCATCGTTGTAGTTTTATTTCTCCCAATACGGCTAGTTAGACTGAATCTGTTTAGGACCTTCATCGCGTCTGTTGAATATAACTTGAACTATTTCTGAGTTTTCCACATGCTGTAGATCCGTATTTTACTGTTGTCCGTGTGAAAGTTGTTTCCTCAAAACTTCAGATCTGCGGCCTGTTTGCCTGTGTTGGGAGTTTAACTTTTTTCAAACTTCATAATCTGGTAGATGTCATGGTTATAGCTGCTCCGGATATTTAACCCGGTAGATACCATTAGGCCCCTGCTTAAATCGCCGTTTAGACCAGTACCTTCATAGAGCATACCGGTTTAAATCTACGTAGATCACAAACCGGATCTTCATTGTATTTTCAGCCTTTCCCTTTCGAAAAGATGACTACTCAAGCCAAACAGTTTGTTTCCTACAACTGGGTCCCATCCCGGATCACCGAGGATGACTTAGAGAAAATGGCCTCAATTGGTGCTTTAGGCCCAAAGGATGTCCTTCACTGGAGGGCTCCCGGATCAGAATGTCCTCCAGAGCCTAAGGAAGGAGAAATCATTGTATTCTTTGATCACTTGGCCCGGGGATTCAACCCTCATGGGTCAAAGTTTTTCCGCGATGTGTTAGCAAACTTTCAGCTTCACCCACAAGACATTGGTCCCAACTCTGTATCCAATATTTGCAACTTCCAAGTCTTCTGTGAAGCTTATCTGGAAGAGGAGCCAACAGTAGAGCTATTCCGGGACTTCTTTCATCTAAACCGTCGTACTGAATTTCATGATGGCCCAAACACTGAACTTGGCGGAATGACTATTCAGAAAAGGAAAGATGTTAGTTTTCCTCATGCCACTCTCCACAGCCATCCCAAGGACCGGAATCAGACTTGGTTCTACTGCGTGGACACTTCACCGAAAGGGGAAAATCCGCTGCAGGGTTATCGCTCCCACCGTCTTCGAGAAAATCACCCTTTTCGATAGCGCTTAAGCGCCCAGGAGCGAGCTCGATATGCCCCTCAACTTTCAAAGCTCAGGGCCTTTGTAGCCAACGGATTAACAGGAGTTGACTTCATCCGCTGCTGGCTATCTTGGAGTATCCTCCCGCTAAGCCGGCGTTCCAGTTTAATGTGTGAATATACTGGGAATCCTAAGGACCCTTTGCGCCACATAGAGATGGTGCTACCAGAAGACGAGATTAATGAGTCTGTCAAGAAGCTGATGAATCTTCCTCTAGAAACTTGCAGTCAAACCGGTCTAGCACCTTTCTGTGTGACCAACAAACCCCCATCGGTAAGAATCTTTGCTGTCATTTTGCTTTGTCTTAATCCGTTTGCAGCTCTTTGTCTTAAAATGCTTTAATTTCTTTCCACAGGACAATGACCCTTTCTGGAAAAGGAAAACCCAAGATAAACCGGCGAAGGCAACTCGCCAAAAGACCCAAGCTGCCAAAAGGAACAAGAAGAAGTCCACTGTCGCATCGGGATCCAATGCGGAGGAAGATGATCCGGCGTCTGAGGTACCACCTAGTTCTTATGATTCCTTAGTCTTTCCTTTGCCTGTATTTTTATTAATAATGATTGTTCCGAGGGTCTTGCTGAAGGCAGTAAAGCGGATGACATTGAGGTAATCTCTCTTTCCTCCGACTCAGAACCATTGCCACCACCAAAAATTCATCGGATAGTCTGGAAATTTCAGTTTTCTCATCCTTATGCTCATCTGGATCCAAACTTTCTTTTGAAGAAGCAGCAACATGAAGCTCGCCGCACCACTCGCCATAGTGGCCATGTGATTGAATCCACCGGATTAACGCACACTCCGGCTCGAAGGCGTCGTTCTGAGGTTTTACTTAATCCAACTGCTCTTTTCCCCAAAGCAGGTCTGTTTCGTCAACCCCTTAATCCATCTGACTCGAATTATCAGGAAACTCCTCTCTCATCTTCTGGCGAATCAACAACCACACAAGTTCCTGTCCTCAAGACTGTTCACGGGTAAGCTGTCTTTCACTCTGTCCGGTTTAACTTTTCATTTTTAACTCTTCCGATTTTCATTATCTCTTAACTTTTCACAGTATGCTGATGACCCTCAACCGTAAGGGATCTATTGCAGCGTTTTCTATAAGTAAGAGTGTTGAACCCAACGAGGAGCAGAAGGTATTGATAAGCGATTCTGAGCAAGAAATTACTGCAAGCACTGAAAGATAACTTTTTAGGGGTTTTCTCGATATAAGCAACAGGAATGTAAAGGCAAGTAATGTAAAAGATACTGAGAGTAACAAGTGGCCCAATCCTTTATTAGCAAAGGAGAGGCCTAGCAACTGAACTTATAAAGACTAAAGCGTTCTTGAGGACACACTGGAGAGGTAGTCATGTGCTTTCGTCATATTCCATATCCATACTATGTTATGTATTGATAAGTGTTGGTGGGTGGATCTATGCTAGTGCACTCTCTAGACTAAGATGAATGCACTCTTATGATTAAACACCTTGCAAGCATCCGCAAATACATGATAGAATTTAAGGCAAAAGCCTAACCATAGCAATACGATCAAGGATCCATTATTCCCTTATGCAAAAGCGTGCGAACTGGGGTTCAGGTTTCTGTCACTCCGGCAACCCACCATAAGCATTCTTTATACACAATGCATTCCCCTAGGTCCTTAATAAGGCGAAGTGTTGGGTGTTCGACTCACACAACACCACTAGTAGAATGACAACACAACTTAAGTATCAAACAACACATATTACTTCAACAGCATATGACTACTAACAACAAGACTTTCCCCATGTCCTCAAGAACTAAAGTAACTACTCACAAGACATAAAAGAGATCATGATCACAGGGGATAAATATGTGATAAACAATCTGGACATAATAATATTTCTCCAACAAAACTCAATAGCATTCACCACAAAGTAGCAATCAACACCGATAGAGTAGAGAGGATAGGTAGTACAAGTTACAACACGAGTTGCGATAGAAATATGAGATTTGGATGAAGATGGAGATGGTGCTGGTGTTGGGGATGATGTTGATGATGATCTCGATGATGCCCGTGATGATGGTGATGACGATGGCGACGATCTCCCCTTCCGGGAGGTGATCTCCCCGACGGAATCTGCCCGCCGGAGATGCCCTTTTCTTCTCTGTAGGTTTCCGCCTCAAAGCGGCGGCGGAACTCCGTAAAAAGTCCCGTGCCTAGGGTTTTCGGGAGACGGAGAGCATATATGCAAAAGGGGGTGACCAGAAGTGGGCCAGGGGCTCCAGGCGCCCCCAGGCCGCCTGGGCACCCTGTGGCCCCCCTCTGACTCCCCTTTTGCGTGTCTTCGTTATTCTTCTGAAAAACACGTCCCGTCAATTTTCAAGTAATTTGGAGGTGTTCTTCTTCAGCAACTCAGTATCCACTTTTTCCTGCTAAATCCTGCGTCTGCTGTTTCGGCATCGGAAAGTTGCAAACTGTGTAAAATAGACCAAAACAACATAAGAACATCATCATAACATGAAATATATCAATGAATAAGGATAAATTATAATACAAAATAGTGATGCATTTTGGACGTATCAACACCCCCAAGCTTAGACCTCGCTTGTCCTCAAGCGAATGTGAACTCGGTAAACCTGTCCACAAGTTTAGAGAGTGAAGTGTCGATAAATAGAATACGGACAAGAAGCATCATAGTCTCTTCACCAACTCAAATATCCTCAGCAACAATCTTCAACTCATAAGGCTCTTATGAAAGAGTGTCAACACCTATGTTCGAAAGTAGGACTAATAGAAACTCATTATATCATGGCAAACATGTCCTTTGGTCAAGGAACAACAAATAATTTTAACTTTTGCTTTTGATGGGATTAATTGAAGCTTTTTGAAATAACAAGTTAATAAGCAAGAAGTGAAAGTGTTAACACAAAGGAAGATATTTGCCTTAGCTGGGCATGACAAACAACTTACTTATCAAATGATAATGTCAACAAGGATATGGTATGACAAATCTTAATGCAGCTTTATATGCATGAATCCTTATCAACATCAAACGTCTGCTCTCTTTGAGAAATAGAAGGAAGTAGGAATAACTGACTCAACTTTAAAATTAAAAGATAGGCCCTGCTCTAGGGTAGTAGGGAAAACTCATGTGCTATCCTTAAATCAAACAGAGTGAAAACAAGTTTTTGAGAGGTGCATGATTCGTCAACGAATGCTAATAGATAACTCAATTACTTCTTGAACTGGACAAGTTTCGAGGAATGGCTCCTGTATGAGGACGATAACATCCTCTTATTCTCCTTTGTTTATCACTGCCAAAGTTTTCTGATTTCTCATGAACAAAGCGTGAAGGAGGGTTTGTTTGTTATATTATTTTTAAGCCGGGCACACTCAATGCCAGTTCCTTTTCGTATTGTGGGTTTGCACATTATACATGCAATCCCGGGGTGAAGCTTGTCCAACTCAAAAAGGTCATGAATTAGCTACTACTTCCTCATGAGCTAAAGCAGGGGCACAAAATAAATGATTTGAACATTTAAGGATAACACATAAATTATATACTTTAGGAGGTGGTAGTGGAGTACCACAAGTAGGTAGGTGTGGTGGACTCATATGGAAGGTATTGGCTTAAGGGTATTGATGCACAAGCAGAATTCCGCTTAGTACAGAGTTAGGCTAGCAAAGGTTTTGAAAGAGCAGACAATTGATGATGACTAAGATGCAAAGCAATATAAAGCATGATCATTGAAATAAGCATAACACATCAAGTTGTCTTCCTTGTCAACATAACACTTCAAGTATAATAACATAAAGGTTTTGGCTATGTTGCTACTTTGAGAGAATCATGCTTGTTGTTATGACCAAAGCTATGTTTGCCAAGATTAAATAAAGTTTCATAGCCATACCTGACATAAGGTCAATACTTCCCATAAGAATCATCATATAAGGTCGATTGCGTGAAGAGAATACCGAGTGCAGCAAAAAGGAACCGATAAACTTCTCATTAATATTCCATCATAGACGACTCCACACACACGGATACAATTCTTCACCAAGGGGCGATAGACCTCAATGCACACACCTATCTCATATAATAATCTGCCTAGACATGATACGTCTCTACTTGACTTCTAAAAGACAAAAGGTAAAAGATAAAGATACCAGGCACTCCCCCAAGCTTGGAACAAGCCAAGGGAATGCCATTACCACGGAGATTTCACTCATCATCCTTGTTGGCGTTGATAAAGTAATTCTTGGCGAAACTCTTCCATGGAAGGGGTTCTCCAGTCTCATATGAGAAGCTCGTCTCCTGGATCCTGCATTCAGCACCCAAACCCATGTGTAGAAACCTTAGTTCATACTCACAGTTCTGGTTATGTAGATCATTAATTTGCCCCTGGAGTTATGTGATTCTGTCTTCAGCTGTGGCGATTCTTTCCCACATCTCCTTCATCTCCTTCAGGAAGTAGTTCTTCAGCTCGTTGGTGATGTCAAAGTTAGCTTCGACACCACGCTCGGTCATCTTCTTGTACTTGAAGACTTCTTGCTCCACTTCTTCCAGCCTGGCCTGGACGCTCCCCTCCTTGATAGGTCCCTTCAGATCTTCTTGATGAAGGACGCCTTCCTTCATCTGAACCACCTGAGGGTGCTTCTTCACCTCAGCGAGGTAAGGGTTGATGACGTTGACGACGAACGTGTCCTTGGGGGAACTTGGAGAAGCCATGGCACCTAAATTTAGCTGAAAGATTTCTTGGCAGAAACAAATCGAAGAGAAAACACGTGAAATCACAAGATACGTTGCCGGAACAACCCGGGCAAATATATAGGAAAAATTTATGCAAAGAAAGGAAGGTAACGGACCAAAGCGGGGTCGGAGACGGACACCAGGGTGTCCAGGTGGCCTGCCGGCGCGGCCCAGGGGGGGGAGGGGCGCCAGGGGGGCGCCTGGACTCCCTGGTGGTCGCCTCCGGCTCCACTTCGACTCGGAATTTTACTAATTTTCCAAAAACACGTAATACGGAACTTTTATGATGTTTCGCGGTGTTTTCTTACCGTACTACATACCTTTTCTTTATTCTGCTTCTGCTGGCGTCTGAAACAGGGCTGCAACATGTTCTTCATGGGTAGTTGTGTATATTATATTCACATCAACATCGACAGGGTCTCCTGCTATGTAATGTTTAAGTCTTTGCCCGTTCACAACTTGAGGTTTGGTGCCTTCAAAATTATTAATCTTAATTGCACCAGACCGATAAACTTCTTCAATATGAAATGGTCCTTCCCACCTGGAAAGTAGTTTACCTGGAGAAAACCTGAAACGGGATCTAAACAACAAAACTTTATCACCAACATTAAATTCACGTTTCAGAATCTTCCTATCATGCCACCTTTTTACCTTTTCTTTAAACATTTTAGCGCTCTCGTAAGCTTCACTTCTCCATTCATCTAGAGAAGTCAAGTTCATGAGACGCTTTTCACCAGCTAATTTTGGGTCAGCGTTAAGCTCTCTAACAGCCCAGAAAGCTTTGTGCTCTAGCTCTAATGGCAAATGGCAAGCCTTGCCATACACCATCTTATAGGGAGACATGCCCATGGGGTTTTTGTAAGCAGTTCTATATGCCCACAAAGCATCTCCCAATTTATTTGACCAGTCCTTCCTATTTCTATTTACTGTTTTCTGCAAGATCAACTTAATCTCTCTATTGTTGAGCTCAACTTGCCCACTAGTTTGAGGATGATAAGGTGAAGCAATTCTATGATTAACATCGTATTTAGCCAAATCTTTTCTAAAAGCTCCGTGCATGAAGTGTGATCCTCCATCGGTCATGAGGTACCTTGGTACACCAAACCTAGGAAATATTACATCCTTAAGCATTTTCAAGGATGTTTTGTGGTCAGCACTTTTAGTGGGGATTGCTTCAACCCACTTGGTCACATAATCAACAGCTACTAAAATGTGAGTGTACTTGTGCGAAGAAGGAAAAGGACCCATAAAATCGAAACCCCAACAATCGAAAGGTTAAATCACTAGTGAGTAATTCATAGGCATCTCATTCCTTCTACTAATGTTACCAACTCTCTGACATTTATCACAGGCTAAAACATAATTTCTAGCATCTTTAAAGAGAGTGGGCCAATAAAAACCTGATTGAAGAACCTTATGTGCAGTCCTCTCACCGGCGTGATGTCCTCCATAGGGACTGTCATGGCACCGTCGGAGAACGTCCTTCTGCTCATGTTCCGGAATGCATCTTCTCACGATCCCGTCGGGACCTTCTTTGAAAAGATGTGGGTCATCCCAAAAGTAGTGCCTCAAATCATGAAAGAACTTCTTCCTTTGCTGAAACGTTAGACCTGGAGGCAAATACTTCGCAACAATAAAATTAGCATAATTTGCATACCAAGGATCAGAGAGAGGTTGTACTTTTACAACGGCAAGTTGCTCACCTGGAAAGCTATCGTTAACTGGAATGGGGTCATGCGGTATATCTTCCATTCTTGAAAGATTGTCCGCTACCGGATTGTCTTCCCCTTTTCTATCAACAATCTGCAAATCAAATTCTTGGAGAAGGAGTACCCACCTGATAAGCCTTGGTTTGGCATCCTTCTTTGTCATAAGATATTTAATGGCAGCATGATCAGTATGAATAATAACTTTGGAATCAACAATATACTGCCTAAACTTATCACAAGCAAAAACTACAGCTAAGAATTCCTTCTCAGTAGTAGCATAATTTCTTTGAGCACTATCAAGGGTCTTACTAGCATAATGTATAACATTCAATTTCTTATCAACCCTTTGTCCTAAAACAGCTCCAACAGCAAAATCACTTGCATCACACATAATTTCAAAAGGTAAATTCCAGTCAGGTGGTTGTACTATAGGAGCAGTTATCAAAGCTTTCTTAAGGACTTCAAAAGCTTCCTTACAATTTTCATCAAACGCAAAAGGAACATCCTTCTGGAGAAGGTTAGTGAGGGGTCTCGAGGTTTTAGAAAAGTCTTTAATAAATCTTCTATAAAAACCTGCATGACCGAGAAAACTGCGAATACCTTTGATGTCCCTTGGATAGGGCATCCTTTCAATAGCTTCGATCTTGGCTTTGTCCACTTCAATTCCCCTTTCGGAAATCTTGTGACCAAGAACAATTCCTTCATTAACCATAAAGTGGCACTTCTCCCAGTTGAGTACCAAATTTGTCTCCTCGCATCTCTGCAAAACTTTATTAAGGTTGTGAAGACAATGGTCAAATGAAGTTCCATAGACGGAGAAGTCGTCCATGAAGACTTCCATAATATCCCCGCAGAAACCATGAAAGATAGCAGACATACACCTTTGAAAAGTAGCAGGGGCATTACATAAACCAAAAGGCATACGTCTGTAAGCATAAGTACCAAAAGGACAAGTAAAAGTGGTCTTCTCTTGATCGACAGTGTTAACATGAATTTGAGAGAAGCCAGAATAACCATCGAGATAACAAAAGTGGGTATTTTTGGATAACCTTTCAAGCATTTGGTCGATGAACGGCAACGGGTAGTGATCCTTCCTGGTTGCCTTGTTCAACTTCCTGTAATCAATACACATTCTATATCCAATAATAATTCTCTGAGGTATTAATTCATTTTTATCATTAGGAACCATAGTTGTACCTCCTTTCTTAGGAACACAATGTACCAGACTTACCCACTTACTATCAGCTATAGGGTAGATAATACCTACGGCTAGAAGCTTGAGAATCTCTGTTCTCACGACATCCATCATCTTTGGATTCAACCTTCGTTGATGATCAACAACTGGTTTAGCATCGGGCTCAAGGTTGATAGTATGTTGACAGATAGATGGACTAATCCCCTTAAGGTCATCAAGGGTATAGCCAATTGCGCCTCGGTGTTTATGAAGTACTTCCAATAATCGCTCTTCTTCATATCCTGAAAGGTTAGAATTGATAATAACAGGATATACTTTCTTTTCATCTAAATAAGCATACTTGAGCGTATCGGGAAGAGGTTTAAGATCGAACACCGGGTCTTCTTTTGGTTTTGATAAAATTCCCAAAGGTTCAACCGGAAGGTTGTGCTTCAGGATAGCAGGTTGCCTCAAGAATATTTCATCTAGTTCATTTCTTTCCTGCATATGTAAATCATTCTCGTGGTCCTCCATGTATTGCGGCAAAGGATCATCAGGGGGAATAGCAATAGAGGCAATACTTTCAATAATTTTATCATTACTAGGTAAATCAGTACCACGAGGCTGCTTAGAGAATTTGGAAAAATTAAATTCATATGGCTCACCATTGAATTCAACAGAAACTTTACCTTTCTTGCAATCTATTATAGCTCCACAAGTTCTAAGAAAAGGTCTACCAAAAATGATGGGACAAAAGTTGTCCCTGGCCGAACCAAGTACCAAAAACTCGGTAGGGTATTTTACCTTTCCACATAGGACTTCAACGTCCCTCACAATTCCGATAGGAGAGATAGTTGATCTATTTGCAAGATGAATAGTAACATCAACTTCTTCAAGTTCACAAGGGGAAATCTCACTGATGATTTCTTCATAGAGTGAATAAGGAATAGCACTTGCACTCGATCCCAAATCGCATAGCCCATAATAATTGTGTTCTCCTATTTTAACAGATACCACCGGAGTACCTTTATCAATTTCCCAATCTTCGGTATTCCTCTGGATTCTTTCAAGGAGATCCCACCTTTCTTCAACACTCTTCTTCTGGAATACCCCACTAGAGGAGGCATCCAGCATCTCCTTATCCTGACGAGAAAGCCTGGCATAAAAACTTGTAAGTATTATTTCCTTGGGAAGCTTATGAATAGGGCATTTGAGCATTAGGGACTTCAATCTCCCCCAAGCTTGAGCAATGCTTTCTCCGTCACGAGACCTAAAGTTATAGATATAATTCCTGTCTCGATGAATTTCATGAAGAGGATAAAATTTAGTATAAAAGAGAGACATAAGCTCCTGCCAATCTAGCAAGTGTGGGTTATCGAGAAGCCCATACCAATATGAAGCTTTATCTGTAAGGGATACGACAAACAATTTCCTCATGACAAACTCCCTCGATACACCTGCAAGCTTAAATAATGAACATAGTCGTGACAAATATAGCAAGTGTTCACCGGGATGTCTGTCTCCTGCATAACGATTAGTCAAAACATAATCGATAATGCTAACTGGTATTTTATAAGGCACAATTTCAGTAGGGGGAGGATCAACCACCACAGGTGTGGGGTGTCTTCCCGCAAGCAACGCTCCAATAATAGGATTATCCATAAGGACAAAGAGCAACAATAGTAAAAATAAAAACAGAATTATAAAAAGACTTTCTTACCAGTTTCACTTTACCAATAGCGCTACGCTCCCCGGCAACGGCGCCAGAAAACGGTACTTGATGACCCTCAACCGTAAGGGATCTGTTGCAGCGTTTTCGATAAGTAAGAGTGTCGAACCCAACGAGGAGCAGAAGGTATTGATAAGCGATTTTGAGCAAGAAATTACTGCAAGCACTGAAAGATAACTTTTTAGGGGTTTTCTCGATATAAGCAACAGGAATGTAAAGGCAAGTAATGTAAAAGATACTGAGAGTAACAAGTGGCCCAATCCTTTATTAGCAAAGGAGAGGCCTAGCAACTGAACTTATAAAGACTAAAGCGTTCTTGAGGACACACGAGAGAGGTAGTCATGTGCTTTCGTCATATTCCGTATCCATACTATGTTATGTATTGATAAGTGTTGGTGGGTGGATCTATGCTAGTGCACTCCCTAGACTAAGATGAATGCACTCTTATGATTAAACACCTTGCAAGCATCCGCAAATACAAGATAGAATTTAAGGCAAAAGCCTAACCATAGCAATACGATCAAGGATCCATTATTCCCTTATGCAAAAGCGTGCGAACTGGGGTTCAGGTTTCTGTCACTCCGGCAACCCACCATAAGCATTCTTTATACACAATGCATTCCCCTAGGTCCTTAATAAGGCGAAGTGTTGGGTGTTCGACTCACACAACACCACTAGTAGAATGACAACACAACTTAAGTATCAAACAACACATATTACTTCAACAGCATATGACTACTAACAACAAGACTTTCCCCATGTCCTCAAGAACTAAAGTAACTACTCACAAGACATAAAAGAGATCATGATCAGAGGGGATAAATATGTGATAAACAATCTGGACATAATAATATTTCTCCAACAAAACTCAATAGCATTCACCACAAAGTAGCAATCAACACCGATAGAGTAGAGAGGATAGGTAGTACAAGTTACAACACGAGTTGCGATGGAAAGATGAGATTTGGATGAAGATGGAGATGGTGCTGGTGTTGGTGATGATGTTGATGGTGATCTCAATGATGCCCGTGATGATGGTGATGACGATGGCGACGATCTCCCCTTCCGGGAGGTGATCTCCCCGGCGAAATCTGCCTGCCGGAGATGCCCTTTTCTTCTCTGTAGGTTTCCGCCTCGAAGCGGCGGCGGAACTCCGTAAAAAGTCCCGTGCCTAGGGTTTTCGGGAGATGAAGAGCATATATGCAAAAGGGGGTGACCAGAAGTGGGCCAGGGGCTCCAGGCGCCCCCCCGGCGCGGCCAGAGGGGGCGCCCCCAGGCCGCTTGGGCACCATGTGGCCCCCCTCTGACTCCCCTTTTGCGTGTCTTCGTTATTCTTCTGAAAAACACGTCCCGTCAATTTTCAGGTAATTTGGAGGTGTTCTTCTTCAGCAACTCAGTATCCACTTTTTCCTGCTGAATCCTGCGTCTGCTGTTTCGGCATCGGAAAGTTGCAAACTGTGTAAAATAGACCAAAACAACATAAGAACATCATCATAACATGAAATATATCAATGAATAAGGATAAATTATAATACAAAATAGTGATGCATTTTGGACGTATCATATGCCCAAGCCTAACAAAAAGGCCAAGCTAAGCAAAACGGCAGCGGACAATACTGCTCCTGAACCGGCAGAAGATCCTGAGCCGGCTAATCCTTTGGAAAATAACGTTGAGATTCCACATGATGATCCTCCTCCTATGGACCACGAAAACCTTGCTGCTCAGGGGAACGATCCCATGGAGTATAATGCTGAACCGGCCAGCCCTGCCCAGGCTAGTCCGGCTCTTGCTAGTCCTGATCCTGTTAATCCCTTTAAGCCAATGGTCGCTTCACCTGATGATGTTGAAATCACTGGGACCGGTTTTACCACCCTAGGGGAGCTTGTCGCTTTGGCCAAACATACTGCCAAGGAAGAATTTCTCAACAAGGACAAGGGCAAGTGGAGTACTGACTTGTCCAGCTATGCTCAGCTCAGCGCTCAGGAGCTTCATTCCGGCTACTTGAACCGGCTTCGTACCAGCCGTGATTATGAAGCTGGCTTGGTGAACTTAATGAAGGAATGTTATGAGGTAACTTATTTTCCTTTGTCTTTGTCCTCTATCTCTGCTTGTGCCTTGTAATTGTACCTTTACTCCATCGTAGCCCCCAAGTGCCGGTTTAGCCTTTTAAGGTGAACCGGGACTTCAATAGATCTAGTAGATAGCTTTGTTTTGCATATGTGTAGCCCCCGAGGGCCGGTTTACTCCTTTAGGATGAACCGGGACTTTCATTTGTATTCAGAACAATGTCACATTAGCCCCAAAGTGCCAAGTATATAACTTGTTATGTGCTTTGGACTTATCTAAATAATACCTGTTTTTACTGCAAATGTACATTAGGCCCCAAGTGTCAAGTGCATAACTGGTTATGTGCTTGGGACTTTGATTGAATTGCTCCATGAATATCTGATATACTTTCATTTTTGGTAGACTGACTTGAACCGGAGGGCCTCTGAAATAACTGAGCTCCGGGATAGCTTAAAATTCCAAGAGACTGCTACTGTTAAAGTCAAGGATGAGCTTACACTTTCTTTAGCTAATATGGAGAAGCTAAAAAGGATTTTGAAGCGGAGCGGTGAGCTTGGGAGGTTGAAAAGGCTGCTCTTGAGAAGAGAGCCAGTGATGCGGAGGCTGCTCTTAATCCGGTGACAGATGAGCTGTCCGGGTTAAGGCAGCAAATAAGTGACATGACATCTGCCATCTTTGGTAAGTTCTCCTGCCATAAGCTTATCCTTGCAATCCTGTACTGTTCCGGTTTGACTCATAATTTTTACGCAGGGAGGCGCATCACTCATCTTGGCAATGATGTGCAGAAGAAATTGAAAGCTGCATACACTCTGGTGGAGCAGCTATATTTCGGCGCTTAGAGGGCCATCAGTGCCATCTCGCACAACAAACCGGCTCCTACCACGATCCAAGGCACATTGGAGAAGCTGTCTATTCTGCCTGCCCGCCTCATAGAGGTAAAGAAGTCATTTGCACGAGCAGGCGCTCTGATGGCTTTGACTCGAGCAAAGGTTGGGTTCCAGATTTTGATCCGGCGGAAGCAATGAATGGCTACCCGAGCATGAAGGAAGACGGATCAGCCTTTTCTAGTGATGATCTTCGTGCTTTAACCAAGGAGATGCGGCCTCTTGCTAGCAAACTTGCTGATGAAGCGGATCTATCAAGATATCATCCAGGCTATGATGCGGAGAACGTGCGGGTGGAGCGTCCGTCTTATGATATTGAAAACCTTATTCCGCCCGTTCGTAAGCACACCTTTGCTCCTGACATTGATCCGTTAGATCTCATAAATGACGAAGTTTATTTCTGAGCTCTGGCCAAGATTAACTGGACCACCATTGACTTCCAGCAGCTGGAAGAAACCACCGAAGACCCGGAGCAAGCTGACCCTCAGTCTTCACGGCGAGCTGATGCAGAATCTTAAACCAACGCCGGTTTAACTTTATGTCTTGAGTACTTTTGAGAAATAACTGGTATTTTTTTGGGCCTTCCAGCGCGTTGTAATAGGATAGCTGAGATACTCTGTATTTGTCCCATACTATCTTTGTGAGATTGCTTTGATTGGCAACTTCTTAAATATATCCTGCTTTCAATGCTTTTGACGGTTTCTTCTCCCTGTTTCTGCATACAACAATGTTCAAAGTGTCCTGGCGGTTTATCGCCGGACGGGTCATAATGCCCAAGCACATGATCTAAGTTGATAACTTGAACTGTGCATAAAGTATAAATACGTATCATACCTGTGATTAAGTGTATCACAATAAACCTTAATCCGACAGGAAGAAATAATGCTTCAAGGTGTAAATGTTGATGACTCCCTTGATTGTTTGTCGGCTCTTCATGAAAACCGAACCGGGTTATGATGAACTCCGGTTTAGCTGTAGTCAGTACTGGTGTTCATAGCCCAGACTATAACTCTGTAAACACAGATGTAGTGGCAACTTATAGTCATCCACTCATTGAATCAATGGACTTGGTTGAAAAACCAATGACCTTGAGGATAAAGATTTGATAAAACATAAAAAATAAAAAATAAAGTTTTGGGAAAATAAGACCATGTAGTCGAGGCTTTTTACGAGCTGCCAGGCTCCAAATTGGAGGCTTTTTATGAGCTACCAGGCTACTGTCATTAACCATTGCAAAGCTTGTTAAGATGGTCCTCAATCCTTAACCAAATCATCAATGTCAAATGCTACCAAGTGCGGAAAATCTTGTAAAGATTTGACTTGTGTAATCACTTGATGATCGTCAATTTAACGTTACCAAGTTCAGGGTCCGTAAGGATTGACTTGTGTGTACGTTCGACAGGTCGTACCAGGTTTACCTGGACGGAGTGACTTACTTGATGCATGCAGGTTAATCCGGGGTTTTAGGTGTATACACCAAGCTTCCAAGCCGTGTTTACTACAAGAGTTTTCAACTCACTGATGTCTTGCATCAGGAGCCCCCAGGTAGCATTTGAGCATTGCTCGTCGGGGCCTATGTTTGAGTTGTGCTAAGCATCAAACTCTCTTTTGCCCCTCATCATCATGTGAAAATCGTCGAAGCAACCAGAGCTGTGCCCTTATGATGGCCTTGATGCGGTCCCCGGTTTAAGAGGCCATAGGAACTCCCTTGTCCACAGAAGCCCCCATGTGATACTCTTATGAAAAATGCGGATGATACCCCGGTTTATCGGGGGCGCCGGTTTATTATATTGATCATAATATATACATTGTAAAGATGTGTACATAAAGCGGAGCCTATGGCTCAAGCATAGTAAGGTCGAAGAAGAGCGATGTTCCACGGCCGTTTGGTCTCCTCCTCCACCGTACGTTAGTCCTTATGTTCTCGAACATCGACGAGGTAGTATGATCTGTTGTGAAGGTTCTTGCTGACCACAAAGGGTCCTTCCCAAGGTGGGGATAGCTTGTGCATGTCCGTCTGGTCTTGGATGAGCCGGAGCGCCAGATCTCCTTCTTGAAACGTCCTGGTTTTAACCGGCAACTGTGGTACCAGCGCAGATCTTGCTGATAAATCGCCGATCGAGATGCTGTTGTGTCTCGTTCTTCATCCAGCCGGTCTAATGCATACTGCCTTGCTTTTTCATTATCCGCTTCAACATAAGCCGCCACCCGCGACGAGTCATGACGGATATCACTAGGGAGGACCGCTTCAGCTCCATATACCATGAAGAAAGGCGTGTACCCTGTGGACCTGTTAGGTGTAGTGTTGATGCTCCATAGTACAGAAGGCAACCCCTCCACCCAACAACCCGGTGTTCTCTGCAAAGGAACCATAAGCCGGGGTTTGATGCCTCTCAAGATCTCTTGATTGGCTCTTTCAGCTTGGCCATTAGATTGAGGGTGAGCTACTGATGATACATCAAGGCGGATGTGCTCTCGTTGACAGAACTCCTCCATAACCCCCTTGGATAGATTGGTGCCATTATCAGTTATAATGCTGTGTGGAAAGCCAAACCGGAAAATCACCTTTTTGATGAACTGAACCGCCGTTGCCGCATCACACTTACTGACAGGCTCCGCTTCAACCCATTTGGTAAACTTGTCGACCGCCACCAAAAGGTGGGTCTTTTTGTCTTGGGATCTCTTGAAGGGTCCAACCGTATCAAGCCCCCATGTCGCAAACGGCCAAGTAATTGGAATCATCCTCAACTCCTGCGCCGGTATATGAGCACGTCGTGAGAATTTCTGGCAAGCATCACATTTTCTGACCAAGTCCTCTGCGTCGGCATGAGCCGTTAGCCAGTAGAACCCATGACGAAAAGCTTTAGCCACCAAAGATTTTGAACCGGCAAGATGACCACAATCTCCTTCATGGATTTCTCTAAGAATGTCACAACCCTCCTCTGGTGACACGCATCGCTGAAACGCCCCAGAGACGTTGTGATGATGAAGTTATCCATTGACAATAGTCATTGACTTGCACCGCCGGATTATCTGCTTAGCCAAAACTTCGTCCTCTGGTAACTCACCTCGGTTCATGTATGCTAGGTAGGGAAGCGTCCAATCCGGAATAACATGAAGTGCCGCGACCAATTGTGCCTCCGGATCAGGAACAACCAAGTCCTCTTCTGAAGGTAACTGCACCAACGGATTGTGCAACTCATCCAAGATGGTATTGGGTGGAACCGGTTTACGCTGAGAACCCAGCCGACTTAACGCATCAGCCGCTTCATTCTTTCGCCGGTCTATATGATCCACCTGATAACCCTTGAAGTGTCCAGCAACATCGTCTACCTCTCGTCGATATGCTGCCATGAGTGGATCCTTGGAATCCCACTTGCCAAATACTTGCTGTGTCACCAGGTCTGAATCGCCAAAGCATTCAACCCGGCTTAAGTTCATCTCCTTGGCCATTCGCGGACCATGGAGGAGAGCTTCATACTCAGCAGCATTGTTAGTACAAGGGAACATTAAACGGAGTACATAACAGAACTTATCACCTCGTGGGGAAGTTAGCACGACTCCAGCCCCCGAGCCCTCCAATTGCCTTGATCCGTCAAAATGAATAGTCCAATATGTGTGATTCGGCTTTTCCTCAGGTGCTTGCAGCTCTGTCCAATCATTGACGAAATCCACCAATGCTTACGACTTTATCGCAGTACGGGGCACATACTTTAATCCGTGCGGGCTAAGTTCAATGTCCCACTTTGCAACCCACCCAGTAGCTTCTCTGTTCTGGATTATACCCCCCCAACGGAGCTGAACTGACAACGGTGATTGGATGGCCTTGAAAATAGTGTTTTAGCTTCTGGTTTGCCATGAAAACTCCATACACCAATTTCTGCCAATGCAGGTATCTCTGTTTTGATTCGATGAGCACCTCACTGATGTAGTAAACCGGCCGCTGAACCGGATATTCTTTGCCTGCCTCCTTTCACTCTACCACAATGGCGACACTTACTGCACGGGCATTAGCAGCCACGTACAACAACAGCGACTCATTGTCAACTGGGGTAGCAAGGACTGGTGGCTCTGCTAGTTGCTTCTTCAGGTCCTCAAACGCAACATCAGCAGCATCGCTCCAGACAAAGCGATCTGTCTTTTTCATCATATGATAAAGCGGGATAGCCTTCGCCCCCAAACGGCTGATAAACCAGCTGAGCGCCGCAATACGGCCCGCCACGCGTTGGACATCGTTGATGCATGCCGGTTTAGCCAAGGATGTAATCGCCTTGATCTTCTCCGGATTAGCTTCGATTCTCCTGTTCGATACCAAGAACCCCTGGAGCTTGCCTGCCGGAACACCAAAAACGCACTTCTCCTTTAAGCATCATTTTATAAACCCGGAGATTGTCGAAGGTTTCTTTCAAATCTGTTATCAACGTCTCCTCTTTCCTGGATTTCACCACAATGTCGTCCACATATGCATGAACATTGTGCCCAATCTGTCCATGAAGGCAATTCTGCACACAACGCTGATAGGTCGCCTGGGCACTCTTAAGCCCAAATGGCATAGACACATAGCAGAAGGCTCCAAAGGGAGTTATAAAGGCCATTTCTTCCTGGTCTTTGACTACCATCTTGATCTGATGATAACCTGAATATGCATCCAAAAAACTTAGTCGCTCACATCCTGCCGTAGCATCAATGATCTGATCAATACGGGGGAGGGCAAAGGGATCAGTTGGGCAAGCTTTGTTCAGATCTGTGTAATCAACACACATTCGCCAAGTGCCATTTTTCTTAAGTACTAGCACCGGATTAGCCAACCACTCTGGATGAAACACCTCAACTATAAAGCCTGCCGCTAAGAGCCTAGCCACTTCTTCTCCAATAGCCTTGCGCCTCTCTTCATTGAAGCGGCGCGGAAATTGCTTGACCGGTTTAAACTTAGGATCAATATTGAGATTGTGCTCAGTGAGTTCCCTCGGTACACCTGGCATATCAGAAGGCTTCCATGCAAAGATGTCCCAATTCTCACGGATGAACTCGATGAGCGCGCTTTCCTATTTTGGATCTAGGTTAGCACTGATATTGAACTGCTTGGATGAATCGCCAGGAACAAAGTCAACCTGTTTGGTCCCTTCAGCTGATTTGAACTTCAAAGCCGGATCATGCTCTGTGGTTGGTTTCTTCAGCGGACACATATCTACCGGATCAACATTGTCCTTATAAAACTTCAGCTCCTCAGTTGCACAAACCGCTTCAGCATAAGTTGCATCACCTTCCTCGCATTCCAATGCAATCTTGCGACTCCCATGGACCGTAATAGTTCCCTTGTGGCCTGGCATCTTAAGCTGTAGATAGACATAACACGGCCTAGCCATGAACTTAGCGTAAACCGGCCGCCCAAACAAGGCGTGATATGGGCTCTTGATCTTTACCACTTCAAAGGTCACAGTCTCTGACCTGGAGTCATGTTCATCTCCAAAGGTAACCTCTAGATCGATCTTGCCAACTGGATATTCCGATTTACCGGGCACGACCGCATGAAACACTGTATTGGACTGCCGAGGCTTCTTATCTGTCAGCCCCATACGCCGGAAAGTCTCATAATACAGAATGTTGATGCTGCTACCTTCGTCCATAAGCACTTTGGTGAACTTGTAGCCACCTACCTGCGGTGCCACAACTAGAGCCAGCTGACCCAGATTATCAATCTGGGGCGGATGATCCTCTCTGCTCCACATAATGGGCTGCTCCGACCAACGGAGGAAACGTGGCACTGCCGGTTCAACAGAATGTACTGCCCTCTTTAGAACATTCTGATCACGCTTACACAAGCTCATGGTGAAGACATGATACTGCCCACTGCTCAGCTCCTTCGGATTATTCTGATATCCGGATTGCTGCTGCTGTTGACGCTGTTGATTTCCCTGATTGTTATATCCGCCCTGACCATGTTGCTGGTTATGCTGATTGTGCCCATTGTGGTTGCCGTTATTGCTGTGGTACCCTGAACCGGATCCACCACCTTGATAACCCAACCCTTGAAAACCGGGGCCTGACCCGCCGGATGGTCCGTGATCGTACCGAGACCGGTTCATGAATTCCTGCATAATAAAACAGTCTTTCCAGAGATGTGTAGCTGGCTTTTCTGGTGTACCGTGCTTCGGGCAAGGTACGTTCAACTGGCGTTCCAGATTAATAGGCGGCCTCCCATTACATGGAGGAGGTCTACCCTTGCGGCGCTGTCCATCCTCCTAAGCATTGGTGTTGGCCATAAAATCCGAATTACCATCCACCTTATGCTTACTGTTGTATCCTTGATTCCTCGGGTTGGGCTGCGGTGCCTTAGCATTCTTGCTTGCCTTCCCTAACTTGTCTCCATCAGCGTCTGGGTGTTTGGTATTATCGGAGTCCCCATACTTCACTAAAGCGCCCATGAGTGTCCCCATGTCATTACAATCACGCTTAAGCCATCCCAACTTTAGTCTCAAAGGTTCAAAGCGGCAATTGCCCTCCAAGATTACCACTGCTGTACTTGGGTTGATGCTATTGGAGGAATGCAAGATCTTTGTCACTCGACGCACCCAATTGCTTGTAGACTCATGCTCTCCTTGAATGCAGGCAGCTAAATCAACGACATACATTGGCTGCTTGCATGTGTCCTTGAAGTTATTGATAAACCGGCGCCGCAATTCAGCCCATGATCCGATGGAATTAAGTGGTAAACCCTCCAGCCAAGTGCGAGCCGTGCCTTCGAGCATCATTGTGAAATACTTAGCGCATGTTGCATCATCCACATCCAGCATCTCCATTGCCATCTCATAACTCTCAACCCATGCCTCCGGAGCCAGATCCGCCGTGTAATTGGGCACTTTGCACGGTCCTTTGAAATCCTTGGGCAGTTTCATGTTCCGTAAAGCGGGGGTAAGACAAGGCACTCCCAAGGAGCTAGACATGACCCCCGGTTCAACTGTGGTAGTGGGCCGAACCGGCGTCACCTGGCGGGCTTCGTACTATGCTTTTACTTCAGCCTCCCGACGCTGCCTGCCCTGATCCACCACGTTCTGAGCGTTCGCATCTCCTCCTGCCGGATTATCCTGCCTCGTCAGATTACGTCTTCGTGCACTGCTTGATGCGGCCGGTTCATCCAGACGCCTGGTGTAACTCCGGCTTGGTCGGGGAGTTGAATGAATCCTCTCGCGGCTGTGAGAATAAGCTTGCTGTTGAGTTAGCACCGTCTCCAAGAACTCCCTGGCACACCGTGCCTCCACTGCTATCGGGGACGTTCCTTCAATGGGAAGGTCGGCCAGTCATGAAGCGGCAGCGACTATGTTGTCCAACGGATTAGAGTAATGACCAGGAGGGGTGGGCACATGCTATGACGGCACAACCTGGCGGGTTGGCTCTACGACCGGCAGCTGAACCGACGCTCCCGTGCCCGGCGCCCCTCCCCGGTTCACCTCCGGCTAGTTACTGGTTCCTGCTCCTAGCGTGCTAAAGAGATTCCTTGCCTCATAAACCGGTGGCAAGCGAGATCGTTGCCTTCTCATTATTACCTTGTGTGAAGCGGTCTGATCCAACATGAGTCGATAGGCTTGAGCATCGAGCTCCGCCTGCCTTGTAGCCATCTTAGCTTTCTCAGCAGCCAGGTCCAACTTGGCTTGTTCAATCCGGCCTTTCACCTGAGCGACCTCCGCATCATGCTGCTCCTTGTTGGCCTAGGCTACCTCTGCTGTTAATAACACTGTCAAAGTATCGACCAAAACGGATAAAGTTTCAGATGGTGATGGGGCAGGATCTCCAACCCTAGCCCCCACTGCGTCTAATGTCAACGCCGTTGTTGTTGAGGACTGCTGCACAGGTTGTGATCCGGCCATAAAGATAGCAACCCGGTTTGGCGGATCGAGGGGGTCCGGAATGCTGTCACCATCGGAACAGCCCTCAGATCGGCCGTCCTGCAGCAGATATAAAGATTCTATCTCTCCGGAAGAAGATTCATCGCCGGAATAGATAACAGTCTCGCCGCCAGAGTCCGATCCGTCCTCGGCTTGTACTCCATGCACTGCTCCAACGAAGACGTGCTTCACGGCGGGCTGAATCCGGGCAGGTCTCGCTCGCTGAGCCGGCTCGACGATGTTGGGGAAGATGTCCGGCTCAGGGCCCGGTTCGCCGATCTTGCCGATGAAGACGTGGATGCCGCCGAAGAGGACCCGGTACCCGTATTCGATTGAATCGGCCTCGGGGCCCCAGCCTACATCGTCGATGTTGATCTTGCCGCGACGACTCTTAGTCATCCGATCCACTGCGTAGCCCTTGAGTCCTTCAAAGCTGCCCTTCAAGAACTTGAAACCATCGTGCGATAGCCCCACGATGGGCGCCAAATGTCGTGGTTTTGTCATGGCAGATGTCCTAGCAAAATGACTTAGTCGTGAGGCCATCGCTACGGGTTAGCTTAAAGGGATTAAAACGGACAAGGACATAGTGATTTTATACTCGTTCGCCCCCTTCGATGAAGGTAAAAGCCTACGTCTACTTTGGTGTGTATTGCTAGGGTTTTGATGACCAGGGAGCGAATCCGCTTTGCCTGTGTCTCGAGCTGTGGTTGTCTGTCTTGAACCGTCACCGGGTCGTCCCTTTATATAAGAGGTGACGCCCGGTCCGGTTTACAGAGTCCCGAGGCCGGCTCATAAACGTGTCCGCCTCGGTCTCTATTCTTTCTATCTTACATCCCAAGTTACATAATATGACGGGTTACAATGTATGGGCCCTAACACTTGGGCTCTAAACCTTTTGGGCTGAAATCTTATACTTCATGCTCCGCTGGTCCTTGGTAAAATAATCTTGATAACATAAACCGCCCCCTCTTGGTCGGTTTATACCTGGTAGTAATATCCCTGACAGTGTGCATCCAACTTGCTTGCTCACGAAGACCTAGGGCATTTGAGGAAGCCCATCATTGGAATATACAAGCCAAGTTCTATAATGAAAATTCCCACTAGTATATGGAAGTGACTAACCAAGAGACTCTCTATCATGAAGAACATGGTGCTACTTTGAAGCACAAGTGTGGAAAAAGATAGTAACATTGTCCCTTTTTTTTTTCTTTTTTTTTCTTTTTTTCTTTCTTTTTTTTTCTTTTTTTGGGCCTTTTTTTCTTTGGCCTTTCCTTCTTTTTTTATTTGGGACAATGCTATAATAATGATGATCATCACACTTCTATTGATTTACAACTCGATACTAGAACAAAATATGACTCTATATGAATGCCTCCGGCGGTGTACCGGATGTGCAATGAATCAAGAGTGACATGTATGAAGAATTATGCATGGTGGCCCAGCCATATATACGATGTCAACTACATGATCATGCATGGCAATATGACAATGATGAAGCGTGTCATATGAACGGAACGATGGAAAGTTGCATGGCAATATATCTCGGAATGGCTATGGAAATGCCATGATAGGTAGGTATGGTGGCTGTTTTGAGGAAGGTATATGGTGGGTGTATGGTACCGGCGAAAGTTGCGCGGTACTAGAGAGGCTAGCAATGGTAGAAGGGTGAGAGTGTGTATAATCCATGGACTCAACATTAGTCATAAAGAACTCACATACTTATTGCAAAAATCTACAAGTCATCAAAACAAAGTACTACATTCATGCTCCTAGGGGAAGGGTTGGTAGGAGTTAACCATCGCGCGATCCCGACCTCCACACAAAGGATGACACTCAATGAAATACCTCATGCTTCAAATTTGTCACAGAACGGTTACCATACGTGCATGCTACGGGACTTGCAAACCTCAACACAAGTATTTCTCAAATTCACAACTACTCTACTAGCATGACTCTAATATCACCACCCTCATATCTCAAAACAATCATCAAGTATCAAACTTCACTTAATATTCAATGCACTTTATATGAAAGTTTTTTACTATACCCATCTCTGATGCCTATCATATTAGGACTAATTTTATAACCAAAGCACATTACCATGTTGTTCTAAAAGACTCTCAAAATAATATAAGTGAAACATGAGAGATCAACAATTTCTACAAAATAAAACCACCACCGTGCTCTAAAAGATATAAGTGACGCACTAGAGCAAAACTATCTAGCTCAAAAGATATAAGTGAAGCATATAGAGTATTCTAATAAATTCCAAATCATGTTTATCTCTCTCAAAAGGTGTGTCCAGCAAGGATGATTGTGTTAAACTAAAAATCAAAGACTCAAATCATACATGATGCTCCAAGCAAAACACATATCATGTGGTGAATAAAAATATCGTCTCAAGTAAGGTTACCGTTAAACGAAGACTAAAGAGGGGATGCCTTCCCGGGGCATCCCCAAGCTTAGGCTTTTGGTTGTCCTTGAATTTTACCTTGGGGTGCCGTGGGCATCCCCAAGCTTAGGCTCTTGCCACTCTTTGTTCCATAGTCCATCAAATCCTTACTCAAAACTTGAAAACTTCACAAACAAAACTTAGCCAAAAATCTCGTGAGCTCTGTTAGTATAAGAAAACAAACCACCACTCAAAGGTACTATAATGAACTCATTCTTTGTTTATATTGGTGTTAAACCTACTATATTCCAACTTCTCTATGATTCATACCCCCCGATACTACTCATAGATTCATCAAAATAAGCAAACAACACACGAAAAACATAATCTGACAAAAACAGAACAGTCTATAGCAATCTGTAACTTTTGAATACTTATGTCACTCAAACAAAATTGAAATAAATTGGTGGACGTGAGGAATTTGTCTATTAATCATCTGCAAAAAGAATCAACTAAAAATCACTCTCCAGTCAAAAATGGTCGCTAATCTCGTGAGCGCTAAAGTTTCTGTTTTTTACAGCATGGTCACGTAAACTTCACACAAATCTTCCCAAAGGTTCTACTTGGCACAAACACTAATTAAAACACAAAACCACATCTAAACAGAGGCTAGATGAAATATTTATTCCTAAACAGAAGCAAAAACAAAGAAAATAAATTGGGTTGCCTCCAACAAGCGCTATCGTTTAACGCCTCTAGCTAGGCATGATACAAGAATAGATCTACCTATTGCCATCTTTGGTAGGCAATCCATAAGTGTCTCTCATAATATATTCATAAGGTAATTTGATTTTCTTTCTAGGAAAGTGTTCCATGCCTTTCCTTAATGGCAATTGGAATCTAATATTTCCTTCCTTCATATCAATAATTGCACCAATCGTTCTAAGGAAAGGTCTACAAGAATAATAGGACATGTAGGATTGCAATCTATATCAAGAACGATGAAGTCTACGGGCACATAATTCCTATTTGCAACAATAAGAACATCATTAATCCTTCCCATAGGTTTCTTAATAGTAGAATCCACAAGATGCAAGTTTAAAGAACAATCATCAAGTTCATGGAAACCTAACATATCACACACAACTTTTGGAATTCTGGAAACACTTGCACCCAAATCACACAAAGAAAAGCATTCATGATCTTTAATCTTAATTTTAATAGTAGGTTCCCACTCATCATAAAGCTTTCTAGGGATAGAAACTTCTAATTCAAGTTTTTCTTCATAAGATTGCATTAAAGCATCAACTATGTGTTTGGTAAAAGCTTTATTTTGACTATAAGCATGAGGAGAATTTAGCACGGATTGCATCAAGGAAATAAAATCTACTAAAGAGCAATTATCATAATTAAATCCCTTGAAATCCGAGATAGTGGGTTCATTGCTACGTAAAGTTTTGACCTCTTCAATCCCACTTTTAACAATTTTAGCATCAAGATCTAAAAACTACGAATCATTGGGACGCCTTTTAACTAAAGTATACTCATCTCTAGTCCCATCTTTATCAAGATACATACTAGAAAACAAGGATTTAATAGGAGATACATCAATCACTTTTAGATCTTCATCTTTATTATCATGAAATCTAGAAGAACACGCTTTCATAAATCAATCTCTTTTAGCACGCATCCTAGCGGTTCTTTCTTTGCATTCATCAATGGAAATTCTCATGGCTTTGAGAGACTCATTGATATCATGCTTAGGTGGAATAGATCTAAGTTTCAAAGAATCAACATCAAGAGAAATTCTATCCGCTAGCCAATTCATCAATCTTAAGCAATATTTCTTCAAGCAAAGCATTGAAATTCTTTTGCAAATTCATAAATTATTTAACACTAGTTTCAAAATCAGAGGGCATCTTATTTAAATTGCCATAAGAATTATTGTAGGAATTACCATAATTATTAGAGGAATTACTTAGAAATGGCCTAGAATTAAAGTTTCCTCTATAAGCATTGTTACCAAAATTATTCCTACCAACAAAATTCACATCCAAAGATTCATTATTATTCTCAATCAACGTGGACAAAGGCATATTATTAGGATCAGAAGAAGCACTCTTAGTGGCAAATAATTTCATAAGTTCATCCATCTTTCCACTCAAAATACTAATCTCTTCAATAGCATGTACTTTTTTACTAGTAAATCTTTCTGTGTGCCATTGAGAGTAGTTAACCATAATATTATCTAGGAGTTTGGTAGCTTCTCCTAAGGTGATTTCCATGAAAGTGCCCCCTGCGGCCGAATCTAAAAGATTTCTAGAAGCAAAATTCAAGCCAGCATAAAAGTTTTGTATAATCATCCATAAGTTCAAACCACGTGTAGGGCAATTACGTATCATTAATTTCATCCTCTCCCAAGCTTGTGCAACATGCTCATGATCTAGTTGCTTAAATTGATGATATCGTTTCTAAGAGCGATAATTTTAGCGGGAGGAAAATATTTAGAGATAAAGGCATCCTTGCACTTATTCTAAGAATCAATACTGTTTCTAGGCAAGGAAGAGAACCAAGTTTTAGCACGATCTCTAAGAGAAAACGGGAATAGCTTTAATTTGACAATATCATTATCTGTATCCCTCTTTTTTTGCATATTGCACAAATCAACAAAGTTGTTTATTTTGGTAGTGGCATCTTCACTAGGAAGGCCAGAAAATTGATCTTTCATGAAAAGATTCAACAGAGCAGCATTGATTTCACAAGATTCAGCATCGGTAATAGGAGCAATCAGAGTGCTAATAAAATCATTATTGTTGGTATTGGAGAAGTCACACAATTTGGTATTGTCTTGAGCCATAGTGACAAACAAGCAATCCAACAAACAAGCAAACAAGAAGCAAGCGAAAAAGAGGCGAACGAAAAAAGAAGGGCGAATAAAACGGCAAAGGTGAAGTGGGGGAGAGGAAAACGAGAGGCAAATGGCAAATAATGTAATGCACGGGATAAGGGTTTGTGATAGGTACTTGGTATATGACTTTTGCATAGATCTTTGCTACTTCTCGAGCTTGCGTTGTATTCCCTCGAAGAGGAAAGGGTGATGCAGCACAGTAGCGTAAGTATTTCCCTCAGTTTTTGAGAACCAGGGTATCAATCCAATAGGAGACCTCGCGCGAGTCCCTCGCACCAGCACAAACAAATAAGAACTTCGCAGCCAACGCGATAAGGGGTTGTCAATCCCTTCATCGTCACTTACGAAAGTGAGATCTGATAGATAGGATAGTTTGATATTTTTGGTATTTTTTATTATAAGAACATAAAGTAAAAGCGGAAAAGTAAAGTAGGTTGTAGATTGATATGTTGAGAATAGACCCGGGGGCCATAGTGTTCTCTAGTGGCTTCTCTCATGATAGCGATATTCAACGGTGGGTAAACAAATTACTGTCGAGCAATTGATAGAAAAGCGAATAATTATGAGATTATCTAGGCATGATCATTATATATAGGCATCACGTCCGAGACAAGTAGACCAAAACGATTCTGCATCTACTACTATTACTCCACACATCGACCTCTATCCAGCATGCATCTAGTGTATTGAGTTCATAAGAACAGAGTAACGCCTTAAGCAAGATGACATGATGTAGAGGGATAAACTCAAACATAATGATATAAATCCCATTTTTTTATCCTCGATGGCAACAATACAATACGTGCCTTGCTGCCCCTACTGTCACTGGGAAAGGACACCGCAAGATTGAACCCAAAAGCCAAGCACTTCTCCCATTGCAAGAACTATAGATCTAGTAGGCCAAACCAAACCAATAATTCGAAGAGACTTGCAATGATATTATAATCATACATAAAGAGTTCAGAAAAGAACCAAATATTTCTCATAGATAATCTTCATCATAAACCCACAATTCATCGGATCTCGACAAACACACCGCAAAAAGAGATTACATCGAATAGATCTCCTCGAAGACCGAGGAGAACTTGGTATTGAGATCCAAAGAGAGAAAAGAAGCCATCTAGATACTAGCTATGGACCCGAAGGTCTGTGGTAAACTACTCACAACTCATGGTGAGGCGATGATGATGATGTAGAAGCACTCCGTGGTAGATCCCCCCTCCGGCGGAGCTCCGGAATAGGCCCCAAGATGGGATCTCACGGGAACAGAAGGTTGCGGCGGTGGAACTAGGGTTGTTTCTCTTCTTATGATGTTTTCGGGGTACATAGGTATATATAGGAGGAAGGAGGGCACCGGGGGCCAGACGGGGTGCCCACGAGGCAGGGGCGCGCCCTATAGGGGGGCGCCCCCCACCCTCGTGGATGCCACGTCAGCCCTACTCCGTGGTTCTCAAGTCTCCCGTGCGTATTTTGCTCCAAAAATATCTCTCCCGAAGGTTTCATTCCATTTGTACTCCGTTTGATATTCCTTTTCTGTAAAACCCTGAAATAGGCAAAAAAAATAACAATCTGGACTGGGCGTTTGGGTTAATAGGTTAGTCCCAAAAATAATATAAAAGTGTATAACAAAGCCCATTAAACATCCAAAACATCATGAATAATAGCATGGAACAATAAAAAATTATAGATACGTTGGAGACGTATCAATCTCCCCGGCAACGGCGCTAGAAATTCTTCTTGCTACTTCTCGAGGTTGCGTTGTATTCTCTCGAAGAGGAAAGGGTGATGCATCACATTAGCGTAAGTATTTCCCTCAGTTTTTGAGAACCAAGGTATCAATCGAGTAGGAGACCACGCGCAAGTCCCTCGCACCTGCACAAACAAATAAGAACTTTGCAGAGAATGTGATAAAAGGGGTTGTCAATCCCTTCTCGGTCACTTACGAGACTGAGATCTGATAGATATGATAAGATAATGTTTTTGGTATTTTTGGTATAGATTGAAAGTAAATAATGTAAATAAACAACGGCGGTAGAAATTGGCAAGTTGTAGGGAAACTAATATGATGAAGATAGACCCGGGGGCCATAGGTTTCACTAGTGGCTTCTCTCATGATAGCAGATTTCTATGGTGGGTGCACAAATTACTGTCGAGCAATTGATATAAGAGCGCATAGTTATGAGAATATCTAGGCATGATCATTGTATATAGGCATCACGTCCGTGACAAGTAGACCGAAATGATTCTGCATCTACTACTATTACTCCACACATCGACCGCTATCCAGCATGGATCTAGAGTATTAAGTTCATAAGAACAAAGTAACGCCTTAAGCAAGATGACATGACGTAGAGGGATAAACTCATGCAATATGATTGTCGGGGGAAACTGTCCTCCCACGAGCACCTATGGGACCGGAGCCCCTTCTACGTTGCGGTAAGGGAGCGGAGGGAGCACGGAGAGCAGATCGAGGGGCACACGCGGGCAGCTTACCCAGGTTCGGGCCGCGATGAGGCGTAAAACCCTACTCCTGCTTTAGGTTGTATTGAGTTCTTGGGCTCGGGAGCTTGAAGATCTACAGTACCAGCTGCACCGAGCGAGAGAGTGAACCAGTTTCTGGAGTCGAACCTCCTCTACGTTGTGCATGGGCCTCCTTTTATAGCTCAAGGGGTCACCGACAAGCGCCAACGTAGAGGAGGGTAGAAGTGTAAATTTGGTGGTAGTTGTAACAGTGCATGAACAGTGTATGAACAGTGGTCTTCACCTAACCTTGACGGTGGGGGACAAGGGCATTTAATGCCCGTCACCGTCGACCCCAAAAGCGTCTGTCCATGCGTCTCCGTTCGCCACGGCGGTAGCCTCGTCACCGCGGCTCGCCAGCGTGTCCCTCAGGCTGCACAGCCATCTGCCACGTGCCCCTGGAAGGGCCCCAGGGCGACGCGTGGCCGGGTGAGCTGGAGCGCAGGCACACAGTGTGAACTTCCCCCGGCAAGCACCTTGCCGGGGCCGCTATCTTGCCGGGCCCGGAAGCTTGCCGCTTCCCGGGTCCTGCTGGGGCGTACGATGCGCCGCGATGTATCTTTTGTGGTGTTTATCCTTTGGCCTTCCTGGCAAGCACCTCTTGCCAGGGTCTTGTGCTGGAAAGATGTCCTTGAGCCTGGTGCGGCCTTCCCGGCAAGCTCCTCTTGCCGGGGTCTTGTCTTCTAACTTAAATACTTTGTTCTTGAATGGCTTGAAGGAATCTGGAGCGGGCCACGGCAAGCGCGTGGTAAGCCCTGCCGCGGGAAGCTGCTACTGCCCGTGCACAAGTTGGGGTACTAGGGTACCCCTACCTTAGTACACCGACAGGAGCCCCCGGGCCTGGGCCACACACGGTGCCGAGCGCTGTTGGGCCAGGCCCAAGACAGTGCACGGGCACAAGCGGACCACGGCAAGCCGTATCCCTCTCCGTATCCGCCGCATCCCTCCCTAACGGCACGCGTCGATTGCGGCGTCGTGGGAGAGATCGTGGCCTATTCTTTAATGGGAAATGCGGAACGTCCCCCACTCCCCCCTTAAAACTAGAGGAAGCAGGGGCAGTTCCCCTCCAGCGTCTTCATTGCGCCTTGAGTTCTCAGAAACCCCCGCCGCTCCCTGCTTCCGCCCTTCCTCCACCGTCTTCCCCACCCGCCGCGCCGCCGTTCTCCCTCGCCGCCCCCGCCATGGCCCCGAAGAGCGACCAGGCGAAGAGCGACAAGGCGAAGAGCGACAAGGCGAAGAAGGAGAAGTCTGAGCAGGCGGCGAAGCTGGCGGCCATGAGGAGGAAGAGTGTGGTCTTCCCGCCAAGGCTCGGCCCGAGGGAGCTGCGGGACAAGTACTACTTGTTCTGGGCGAGGGAGACGAAGGCCCATCCCCGCACCAGAGTCCTCCCCGCCGTCGCCGTCGACATGTTCCCCGGTGGGTACTTTTACTTTGCCGCATTCTTCCACTGTGGTCTGTGCCCTCCGTTCTCGGAGTTCTTCTGCGACGTGATGAATACGTACGGCTTCCGTCTGTTAGATTTCACCCCCAACGCAGTCCTCACCCTTGCCGTTTTCGCACATCTGTGCGAAAACTACGTAGGAGTCCACCCAAATGTAGCACTTTTCCGCCACTTTTTCACGCCTAGAGTAGAGTCCGGATCCCCTCTCTCCGGCGGCATCTCTTGGATCTTCAGACTGAACAAGAAGGAGGCGTACTTGAAGGGAGAGCTCCGCGGCAAGTGGGAGGAGTGGAGGGCGGATTGGTGTTGGATCCTGGAGAAAGATCCCGAGCAGTTTACCTTGCCGCGCCAGACTGCCATAGTGAGCGGCAAGGATTGGAGTGACTTGGCCTCGGAGGACGACAAGCTGCAGATCACTTTGACTAGGATTCTTCGTCTCCGGGCTGCCAGCCTGACAGTGGGTGGAGTTGGAGCTGATTTCCTGCACCGCCGCATCGCCCCTCTGCAGGAAAGGAAGAGGCCTGCTTGGGAGTTCGGCAATGCGGCGGATCGCATGAGGCTGCGCCCCGGGTTGAACTACAACTTCACAGTCTTGGAGTTGAAGGGGATGGTCCGGGAACTGTTCAAACACGACCCCAAGCACCCGGAGTGGTTCAAACCGTCGACCGGAGTAGTCCCTCTGTGTAACAACACCGCCCTCAGTGCCATTCGCGCGGCAATGCCGGAGTGCGACTCCCACGGGGTCGTCCCCACTTGGCTGGAGCCCTCGGCAGAGACCGTGCAAGCCTTCTTCGACAACTTGGTTGAAAAACCACGCAATGCTGATGAGAAGAAGGGGCTCACCCGGGAGACCACCGCGCGGGATATAGCATACATTGCCTCCAGGATGGAGGAGGCCGCCGCGGCAGCAGCGGCAGGCGAGTTTGGATACACTGTAGACGAAGCGGAGGCGGCGGACGCGGTGAGCCAGGCCGAGGAGGAGGAAATCCTCAAGTTGCTGTAGATCACGCCCGAGGAGTTTGCCGGGGAGCCTACCGGGGAGCCTGCCGGGATTGGCGAGGCTGCCGGGCAGGGAACCGAGTCCAGCGGGCCTGCCGCGGAGGAGGAGGAGGAGGCCGAGTCCGGCGATTCTGATGAAGACTCCGGCGGATCCTTGAACCTTGACGACAACGCCTCTTCGTCCTCGGAGAACTCTCCGCCACCACCGAGCCCAAGCCCTCCGCCGCAACCGAAGAAACGCCTCCGCAAGGCCGTCGAGACGGCGAGACCGCCGGCGCCTCAGCAACGACCACAGCGCCGGGCGACACGTGCCGCCACGACGAGAAAGGTCGCCAAGGAGGCGCCCCGTGCTCGAGCGACAAGCGGAGGGGGGTCTTCCCGGAGTGACTCCGGGGTACCTTCTGCTCCTCGGTCCTCGGTGACGACCGGTGCTGGGTCTTCACAGCCCGCAGCTCCGGAGCCCGCCAAGCGCCCGAGGAAGCCCTCTCCTCCGGCTCCTCGCGCTGGAGCAGCCGAGGCGGGATTTGACTTCTCCGCTCTCAGCTCCGACGAAGAGGAGGAGGAAGAGTAAGCACTTGTAAATTTCATTTCCTTTGATTTTGTCTTGATTTCTCTCGCTTGGTTCTGATCATTATCTTGTTTTGGCTTCCAGGACCCTGGCCCAGCGGATGGCGAAGAGGGCCAAGATCCCTGTGGTCGAGATTGAAGACGACGAGCCCGCCGCGGCGACGGGAGACGCGCCAGCGGCAGACTTGCCGGATCAACCTGCTGCTCCGAGGAGCAGCCCCCAGCGCAGCCCCCAACGTAAGTCTGGTATTCGTTTTTCTGCTTGACGGGCGCGCTCGAGGTTGTCGCTTGTACTGATGTTTCGTTGTTTCGTGCAGAGGTGGAGCCGCAGCCGCAGGAGCACCAGGAGGTTGCCCCCGACGAGCCACTTGCTCCACCCTCCCCGCCAAGGAGGAGCTCCCCGGCAAGGGACGGTGCTCCGCCAAGGATGGGTACTCTGCCAAGGGCGAGTACCCCGCCAAGGGCGAGCACCCCGACAAGGGAGGGCGCAAGCGGCCCTCCGCCAGCAAGGTCTGCTACTCCGCCGCCAAGGGAGAATTCCCTGGCGAGGGACCCCGTCGTCGTGGAAGTCCGCGAAGGTAAACCTTGTAGCTTCTTCTTCTCGAATTATTCTTTTTGGATATTTGCTTGACGATCTTTCTTTTCTTTTTCTTCTACTAGATCCTCCCGCCCCGGAGCCGATGGAGACGGAGGCCACCGCCGACGAGGGTGTGCACGGCGATGGCGGCAGCGCCACTGCCGCTGACGAGCCATCCGTCGAAGAGACCGCCCCGACCGCCGACGCCGCGGCTGGGTAAGGGACCGGCGACCACACTGCTGGCCCGGAGGCTGCAGGAGCGTCGGACGCTGCACCGGCCGCCGACCCCTCCGCCTCCACGGAGCGATCGGGTGTCTACCTGGAGGCCGCCAACGGGGTCTTCATTCAAGTCCCGTGGGCGTCCTCGTCTAGGGTGCCCGCGGAGGGAGAGACCTTCGACGGAGAGGTTCTCGCCTCCGCTGGGCTGAAGGTTGTGGACGCGCCCGGCAACAGCGACGAGCCCGAAGAGGAGCGGCTCCTTCGCCGGCTCCTGGCCTTGTACCGGGCCAGGCAGGCGAAGTTGGAGTCTCGGGAGGCTCTGGCTGCCAAGGCTGGCGCCGACCTGGAGAAGCGCGCCGCGGAGCTCCGTGCCGCCAACCAGGCGGCCCTCCGAAACTTGGCGGAGGAGCGTGAAGAGCTTGCCGGGGCGCAGCAAGCATTCGTCCTCGAAAAGGCCGAGGTCGAGGAGAAGCAGCGTCTGGCCGCCGAGGAGCTGTCTCGGCGGGAAGGGGCGCTCAACCAGCGGAAGGTCGACCTCGACAGCCACGAGGACGACCTCACCGCTCGGGAGCAGGCTATTGGCGGGGCTCTGCGGGAGGCGAGGGATGTTGCCACTGCCGCAGAGACCGCCAAGAAGGAGCTGGAGGCCAGAGTAGCGCAGTTGGAGCTGTTCTTGAAGGCCAGTGAAGACAGGGTCACCGCGCTCAACGTGGAGCGGGAGAAGGATGCCCACACCAACTCGGAGTTGCAAATCCGCCTCTCCGATAAGGGTAAAGAGCTCACTGATGCCAAGGACTCCATTGCCGATCTAGAGCTGAAGGTCTCCACCCTCACTGATTCGCTTGACGCTGCCCGGGACCGCGAGACCAAGCTGAAGGACGATCTCCGCGCTGAGAGGGCCCTGCTGGAAAGCACCACCGTCTCGCAGACCCAATTCCAGCAGAATGTGGAGCGATGGACCGAGGACCTCGTCACCTCCGCCGCCAACATAGACATGGAGATGATGGCGCTGAGGGCGGAGCATCTCATGTACTCCCCCGACGAGTACCTCCCCCATAGCGCCAAACTGAGTCTGTTCTTCAGGGGAGTGGCGCCGGCGCTTGCGAGGCTGCGGGAGAAGATCCCCGAGCAGCTGGCCGACGAGGCGCGCCGGCTCTGCATGGGCACCATGGAACGAGTGCTGTCGAAGATTGTTTACCGCAACCCCGGGATCAACCTCGTCAACGTCCTCCGCACCTTGCCGCCCGAGGCTGATCAGGAGGCGTTGAAGGCCCAAGTTGCCCACATTGTGGCCAAGGTGGGCAAGATCCAAAGGGTCGAGGGAGACCGTAGGAATTAGGCTTCTTGCTTCCTTTGCTGCTGCCAATTAAGTCATAGGCAGTAGTTGATTAGAACAACGGCAAGCTATCTTTGTAATATATACTCTTATTTTGGGTAATCAATGCAGTGCTATCTTCCTTGCTTTTGATCCTTCACTTTGTATGCTTTTCACCCTACGCTTTTAGGAAAACTCGCCGGCAAGGGGCCCTTGCCGCGAGCGCTGAGTGCGGGACTCTTAGCGGCCTGCTAGCAAAGACCTTGTCGGCAAGTAACCTTGCCGCAACTAGTCGCCGCACACTTACATTGCTGAGCGAACTCGAAAACGAAGTAAGGGCGCGACACTTGTCGCAGCTCACTTAAGCCGTTGAGCGTGCTCGAAATAAAGTAAGGGCGTGGCTAGCTTCGGGTAGGTTCCTTCGCGCACAGGTTTTCCATACAAAGTGTGGTTGTTCAAGGAAGATAACTAAAATTTAAAAATTTGAATGCTCAAACTTTGATAACTTAGCTTTCATTGGGTTTTTTACTTCCCGGCGAGACTTTTCTTTCTTGAACAGCACTTGGTCCATACTGCTATCTCCTTCCCCCCCGGCAAACTTGTGCGCGAGGAGACACTCCTTCTGTTCCAGAGAGAAAGGCAAAGGAGGAGAAAATACAAGTATGGAGCCTTGCGGCTTGTTACTGCTTACCGGGAGTTTGTGCTGCACGAGATGTCAGATGATATATGCAAATACAAGGAAAAGCACGAAATGACAAATGGTGCGAAGCACAAAAGTTTTACTGATGCACGGGGTCTGCGCCCGGCTTTGTACATAGGTTTACATGCAACAGCGGCAATACTTGTACAAAAGGTGGTTGCCGGAGCGGATCACGGCAACCGCACCTTATGGGTGGAACTTGCAAAGATGCTCTATGTTCCAGGAGTTGCTCACCGGTAAGCCTTCTTTGGTCTCAAGGCGGACAGCGCCGGGCCTTGTGACATGTCTCACCCGATAAGGGCCTTCCCACTTCGGCGTCAACTTGTTGGAATTCTTGGCGGACTGAACACGCCGAAGAACAAGGTCGCATTCCTCGAGACTCCTGGCCTTGACCTTGCGGCTATGATAGCGACGCAAGGCTTGCTGGTATCGAGCAGCTCGTACAGCAGCCTGGAGACGTTCCTCCTCAAGGAGCAATGCATCATCTTGCCGCAGTTGCTCTTGCTCGAGCTTGTCGTAAGCGAGTACTCGAGGAGATCCGTATACGAGTTCCATGGGGAGAACTGCCTCTGCTCCATAGACAAGAGCAAAGGGTGTCTGTCCGGTGGCTCAATTCGGTGTCGTCCTGATTGACCAAAGAGCCGCCGGCAACTCCTCTATCCAGTTTCTTCCACACTTGTGCAGCCTGTCGAAGGTTCTTGTCTTGAGCCCGCGCAGCACTTCAGCATTGGCCCTCTCTGCTTGACCATTGCTCCTTGGGTGAGCAACGGAAGCAAAGCAGACCTTGGCGCCAAGGTCTTGGGCGTACTGCATGAAGGTGCGACTTGTGAACTGTGTGCCGTTGTCGGTGATAATCCTGTTAGGGATTCCGAAATGGCAAACTATTGATCTGAAGAACCTGACTGCTGACTGTGCTGTCACCTTTCTCACTGGTTCCACTTCCGGCCACTTTGTGAACTTGTCGATTGCAACGTACAAGTACTCAAAGCCCCCGACAGCGCGGGGAAAGGGGCCGAGGATGTCGAGCCCCCAGACCGAGAAGGGCCAGGACAAAGGAATCGTCTGGAGAGCTTGAGCTGGCTGGTGAATTTTCTTGGCATGGAACTGGCACGCTTCACACTTGGTTACTTGTGCAGTCGCATCTTGGAGGGCTTCTGGCCAAAAGAAACCTTGCCGGAACACCTTCCCGGCAAGTGCTCTTGCGCCAATGTGGTGGCCACATATGCCTCCGTGTATCTCTGCCAACAGCTTCTGTCCATCTTCCCGGGAAATGCACTTCAACCTGACACCATTGAGTCTTCTTCTATACAGTTCATTGTCGACGAACTGGTACATACTTGACTGCCTGGTTATCTTCTCTATCTCTTCTGGTTTTTCGGGAAGATCTCCAGTCTGAAGAAAACGGACGATTTGCTGCGCCCATGCTGGAGCTTGAGGCTCAACAACAAGGACTAAAGGCATCAGGGCTGCTGCGGGAACCTCAGCTTCTACGGCAAGAACCTGCGGTTCTGCCGGAGCTGAGGGTTCCCCGACAAGCCTGCCGGGGCAAGGCTTGTCGGGAACGCCTGCTTCAACTGTACAGACCCTTGGGTCAGCAGGAGCAGACTGTTCCTCAGCATCTTGGTTGTTGATCTTGGAGACCTTTGCGGCAGCTTCGGGAAGATCCGCCGGTAAGTAGTCGCCGGAGACCAACTTCCTCTTCTTTCTCTGCCCGACTGATGGTGTGACGGATGGTTGAGTTAGCTTGAGCACGAAGATCCCTGGTTCCACAGGTAACTTCATTGCAGCACACTTTGAAAGGCCATCTGCAATGTCATTCTGAGCTCTTGGGACGTGCTCCATCTGCAAGCCCTCAAAGTGTTCTTCAAGCTTTCTCACTTCATCTACATAAACTTCCATCAGGGGGCTCTGGTAACTCTTGTTCACTTGCCGGACCACCAACTGTGAGTCTCCCCGCACAATCAATTTCTTGATCCCAAGTTCGGCCGCAATCCTGAGGCCGGCAAGCAGTCCTTCATACTCAGCGGTATTGTTTGTCGCTTGCTCCTTGGGAAAGTGCATTTGAACAACATACTTGAGGTGCTCTCCGGTGGGCGCTATGAGCAACACGCCGGCACCGGCGCCTTGCAGCGAGAAGGCACCATCGAAGTACATTATCCACTCCTTGCTTGCTTCTTGGACGGGGATGCTTGTCTCTGGAACTTCTTCATCCGGTGTTGGGGTCCATTCCGCTATGAATTCTGCCAAAGCTCTGCTCTGTATGGTTGAAGTACTCTCAAACTTGAGACCAAAGCTTGACAGCTCCAGTGCCCACTCGACGATCCTGCCTGTTGCCTCTGGATTTTGCAATATCCTCTTCAACGGAAAGCGAGTGACCACCGTTATCTCGTGTCCCTGAAAGTAATGGCGCAGCTTTCTCGAGGCTATGAGGAGGCCGAAAAGCAACTTCTGCACCCCCAGAGTATCTTGATCTAGCCCCCTGCAAGAGGGAACTTACAAAATAAACTGGGCGCTGCACCATCTTCTTTCGCACTTCTTCTTGTTCCTGTGCAGACTTGTCCTTGTCGGGGCCAGAGCTTGTCGGGGAAGCCCCATGCTTGTCGCTGGAAGTACTTGCCGGGTCTGTGAACTCTTCCTCTGCATCCCTCTCTGCTACTAACGCAGCACTAACCACTTGATTGGTTGCCGCTAGGTACAGCAGCAACTTTTCTTGTGGTTTAGGTGCGACAAGTACCGAAGTGGAGGACAGGTATCCTTTCAAATCTTGCAGCGCTGCCTCCGCTTCCGGAGTCCATTTCATGGGACCTGCCTTTTTCAGGATCTTGAAGAAAGGCAGGGCGCGTTCTGCAGACTTTGAAATGAACCTGCTGAGGGCAGCCACACAACCGGCAAGCCTCCTTACATCCTTGACACGCTTTGGGGCTTCAATCTGCTCGATGGCTTTTATCTTGTCGAGATTAGCTTCAATCCCCCTCTGGGACACAAAGAACCCGAGAAGCTTGCCGGAGGGAACTCCGAAGACGCACTTCTCGGGGTTAAGCTTGAGATGTATCTTGCGCAGATTCTCGAAGGTTTCTTCCAAGTCTTGGATCAGGGTATCCTTGCTCTTGCTCTTGACCACTATGTCATCCATGTAGGCTTCTACATTTCTGTGTATCTGTGGCTCAAAAGCGGTGTGCAACACCCTTGCAAATGTCGAGCCTGCATTCTTAAATCCAAAGGGCATGCGTATAAAGCAGTATGTGCCGCATGGAGTAATGAACGCAGTCTTCTCTTCATCTTCCTTGGCCATGAATATCTGGTGGTAACCTGAGTATGCGTCGAGGAATGAAAGCAACTCACATCCAGCCGTGGAGTCCACAATTTGATCGATACGCGGCAAGGGAAATGGATCCTTGGGACATGCTTTATTCACATCAGTGAAGTCTATACAAAGTCTCCACTTCCCATTGGCCTTGCGCACAACAACTGGATTGGCCAACCACGTAGGATGGATCACGCCTCTAACTAGGCCCGCTGCTTCCAACTTCTTTATCTCCTCGGCAATGAACTCTTGGCGCTCCACGGCTTGCTTCCTGACCTTCTGCTTGACGGGCCGCGCATGAGGACAAACAGCAAGCTTGTGCTCAATTACCTTCCTGGGAACGCCGGGGATGTCAGACGGCTGCCATGCGAACACGTCGACATTCGCCCACAGGAAGGCAACGAGCGCGCTTTCCTATTTGGGGTCGAGTGTAGCACTGATGGTGAAGGTACCACCAGTGTCGTCCTCCTTGGCGGACACCTTCTTGGTTGCCGGTGGAGCTGCCATTCCTTTCTTACACTTGCCGGTGGAGCTCGATGGCGCGTCCTCGACGGCAGCGCAGCACTCCGAAGAGGTGCGTTTGCCGGAGTGGGCCCTAGAGCTCTTGCCGGACTTGGTCTTGGTCTTCCTCCCGGGAGCTTCAGCGGCAAGTGTTCTGCTGTCTGCCGCGGCTGCTGCATCCCGGTAGATCTTGTCTGCGCAAATAAGCGCATCTTTCTTGTCGCCGGGGACAGAGATGACGCTTATCGGCCCTGGCATCTTGAGCATATTGTACGCGTAGTGGGAAGCTGCCATGAACTTGGCGAGGGCAGGACGGCCAAGTATCCCATTATATGGTAATGGGATATCGGCGACGTCGAACGTGATCCTCTCCGTCCTGAAGTTGATCTCCCCACCAAAGGTCACTGGTAGCGTAACCTTCCCCTTCGGCTTGCTCCTTCCCGGGTTGAATCCTTGGAACGTCCCGGTTTCTTCGAGCTCGCTGTCGGGGATCTGCAGTTTCTTGATCACAGCGGAGGAGATCAAGTTGAGGCCGGCCCCGCCGTCAACCAACATCTTGGTGACCTTGAGGTTGCGGATAGTTGGTGAAACCAACATCGGCAAGCACCCGACCGCGGTTGTGCGGTCTGGGTGGTCCTCAAGGTCAAAGATGATGGGCGTGCCGGACCATTTCAGGAGCCTGCGCGACTCGACGGGTGGCTCAGCTGCATTCACCTCCCACACCCATTGCTTGAGTTGGCGGTGGGAAGTGTGCAGAAAGGCACCCCCATCGACGCACAGGACTTCTGTGGCCTTCTGGAACTCCTGCTCGCTGTTGTCTCCTTCATCCATATCCTCATCATCATCCTCGTCTTCATCCTTGTCGCGGCCCCGGGGAGGTCTGTCTCCTTGCCGCTGCTTAGCCTTGCCGCGGTGTCCTCCCCGGCCGTTGAACGGCCACTTCTTGCTGGGTTCTCCTCCGCCTCCTTGGGCCTTCTCCTTGTCGCGACGCTCGTATTCAGCTTTCTGCTGCTCTACGAGGTACTCTACCCTTTTGCAGTTTTGGAGGTCGTGGCCTTTGGTGCGGTGGATCTTGCAGTACTGCTTGTCGGAGCCGTCCTGCTTGTCGGCTGCCGCTACAGGGGCGGGCTCCTTGCCGGAGCCACCAGCCTGTGTCTTCTTGGCGGGAGCCTCCTTGCCGGACTGCTCGACAGCCAGCACTTCCTTGCTTTTCTTCTTCCTGTTGTTCCGCCGCCGGCCTTTCCTTGCCGGGGCGGCATCCTCACTGTCGCTTCCTCCTGCGCCAGTATCCTCTCCGGGGAGCCTCCTCCCCTCTTCAGCACGTGCACATTTGTCAGCCAGAGCATAAAGCTCGCTGACGTCCCGGATCTTGGTCATGGCCATCTCCTCCCTCATCCGGCGGTTACGCACGTTCTGGTGGAACGCGCTAATAACCGCGGCAGGGTGGACATCGGGTATGTTGTGTTGTACACGGCTGAACCTTTGGATGTATTTGCGCAGGGATTCTCCTTCCTTCTGGGCTAGAATGTGGAGATCGCTCTCCTGACCGTGGGGCTTGTGGCCGCCTGTGAAGGCGCCGACAAACTGGTGGCACAGGTCCGCCCATGAAGAGATGGAGTTCTCCGGCAAGTGCATAAGCCAAGACCTGACGTTTGGCTTAAGCACGAGCGGGAAGTAGTTGGCTAGTATCTTCTCATCGCGTCCCCCGGCAGCCTGCACCACAATGGTGTAGATGCTGAGGAACTCCGAGGGGTGCGTCTTGCCGTCGTACTTCTCGGGTACGTCGGGCTTGAAATTCTTCGTGCTGGGTCACTGGACTTGCCGCAGCTCTCGGGTGAACGCAGGGCAGCCTGCCGCGTACGGCAAGTCGCCTGGTTCACCGGGCGCGCGCCTGTCAACAGCGGTCCCAGCATGCTGATCAGATTGCCTTCGGGCTTCTCGTCGACGCTCGATGCGGGTTCGAGCGTCCTCTTGTCACCTGTCGTCGAGGACTTGGCGCTGATCGCGGCGAGCCCGCGGATCCGACGACGCCGTGGAGTCATTGTCGACGTTGATCCCGCGGGTGGTGTTTTCTGCTTTTGCGGCGGGGAGTGCACGGTAGTTGCACCCCCGGCGGTCTTGTTGCCATCGGCCTTCGCTTGGTCGACTTGCCGCGGCCGTGAAGTTGCCGGCTGCTGCGGCGCGTCGTTGTTGGCGAAGGCGATGAGGCTCTGGATCGTCGCCCTCCAGTCTTCGGCCTTGTCCGCCGCTGGAGGGAAGTCGAGGAGCAGCTGGGCCCTGGCCAGGGCTTCAGCTGGAGAGGAGGGAAACGGCGGCGAACGGTGCGAGGAACGGGACACGCTCGGACTTCTAACTACGTTAGAAGGAGCATGTTCCCGTCCCGGCGACCGCGCCTTGCTCATGCCGGGGCGTTGGCCTTGGGCGTCCCGTGATTCGCCGGCTTGGCCACGTCCCAGCAAGCGTATGGTACCTCCGGTACCACGCCGTTGCTGGTCTGGCACCTCCTGAGAGGGACGTGGTGCGTGCACGGACACCGAGGCCTTGGAGTTCGCCCGGTCGTCCGTCTTGTCCTTGGACTTGGTGGCGCCGCGAGTGTCCCCACCGGCGTCCACCCTTCCGCCGGCGCCTCCCCCACCAACCGTTGGCTCTGGTGGTGGTGGGATCGACGCGGACGGGCCTCCAACCTCCGAAACCTTCTTCTTCGGAGGCATGTTGATGAAGTTGGAGAGGTTGATGAAGAATGCGCCCGCGTGAGCGCCGGATCAGGTTCGCACAAACTCGACGCCCCCTACCTGGCGCGCCAAAGATATCGGGGGAAACTGTCCTCCCACGAGCACCTATGGGACCGGAGCCCCTTCTACGTTGCGGTAAGGGAGCGGAGGGAGCACGGAGAGCAGATCGAGGGGCACACGCGGGCAGCTTACCCAGGTTCGGGCCGCGATGACGCGTAAAACCCTACTCCTGCTTTAGGTTGTATTGAGTTCTTGGGCTCGGGAGCTTGAAGATCTACAGTACCAGCTGCACCGAGCGAGAGAGTGAACCAGTTTCTGGAGTCGAACCTCCTCTACGTTGTGCATGGGCCTCCTTTTATAGCTCAAGGGGTCACCGACAAGCGCCAACGTAGAGGAGGGTAGAAGTGTAAATTTGGTGGTAGTTGTAACAGTGCATGAACAGTGTATGAACAGTGGTCTTCACCTAACCTTGACGGTGGGGGACAAGGGCATTTAATGCCCGTCGCCGTCGACCCCAAAAGTGTCTGTCCATGCGTCTTCGTTCGCCACGGCGGTAGCCTCGTCACCGCGGCTCGCCAGCGTGTCCCTCAGGCTACACAGCCATCTGCCACGCGCCCCTGGAAGGGCCCCAAGGCGACGCGTGGCCGGGTGAGCTGGAGCGCAGGCACATAGTGTGAACTTCCCCCGGCAAGCACCTTGCCGGGGCCGCTATCTTGCCGGGCCCGGAAGCTTGCCGCTTCCCGGGTCCTGCTGGGGCGTACGATGCGCCGCGATGTATCTTTTGTGGTGTTTATCCTTTGGCCTTCCTGGCAAGCGCTTCTTGCCAGGTCTTGTGCTGGAAAGATGTCCTTGAGCCTGGTGCGGCCTTCCCGGCAAGCTCCTCTTGCCGGGGTCTTGTCTTCTAACTTAAATACTTTGTTCTTCAATGGCTTGAAGGAATCTGGAGCGGGCCTCGGCAAGCACGTGGTAAGCCCTGCCGCGGGAAGCAGCTACTGCCCGTGCACAAGTTGGGGTACTAGGGTACCCCTACCTTAGTACACCGACAATGATATAAACCCCATATTTTTATCCTCGATGGCAACAATAGAATACGTGCCTTGCTAACTTTGCTGTCACTGGGAAAGGACACCGCAAGATTGAACCCAAAGCCAAGCACTTCTCCCATTGCAAGAACTATAGATCTAGTAGGCCAAACCAAACCGATAATTCGAAGAGACTTGCAACAATATTTAAATCATGCATAAAAGATTTCCGAAAAGAATCCAATATTGTTCATAGATAATCTTGATCATAAACCCACAATTCATCGGATCTCAACAAACACACCACAAAAAGATTACATCGAATAGATCTCCTCGAAGATCGGGGAGAACTTTGTATTGAGATCCAAAGAGAGAGAAGAAGTCATCTAGCTAATAACTATGGACCAGAAGGTCTGTGGTAAAGTACCCACAGCTCATCGGAGAGGCTATGATGTTGATGTAGAAGCCCTCCGTGATCGGTCCCCCTCTGGCGGAGCTTCGGAATAGGCCCCAAGATGGGATCTCACGGGAACAGAAGGTTGCGGCGGTGGAATTAGGGTTTCGTATGTTGCCTCGATGTTTTCAGGGTATGAGAGTATATATAGGCTGAAGAGGCACGTCAGGGGGGCCAGAGGGGGCCCATGAGGGTGGGGGGCGCACCTATCCCCCTGGGCGCACCCCTGCTCTCGTGGCCGCCTCTCTTTGTTTCCTGGCGTGTACTCCAATTCTTCTGTGTTGATATCGTTCCAAAAATAACTCTCCCGAAGGTTTCATTCCGTTTGGACTCCGTTTGATATTCCTTTTCTGCGAAACAATTAAATAGGCAAAAAACAACAATTTGCACTGGGCCTTGGGTTAGTAGGTTAGTCCCAAAAAGAATATAAAAGTGTATAATAAAGCCCATTAAACATCCAAAAGAGAATATATAATAGCATGGAACAATTAAAAATTATAGATACGTTGGAGACGTATCACCCCACTGGACACCCATTAGTGAAAATTCTCGACCGTCCAAAATGGCTCAACATGTAGCAGATGTAGACCTTGGTGCCATTGTGTTCCTGAAAATGGATGTTGGAAAGTACCAGCATTTCAAAACACGAGCACAAGGTGAATATGGGCCCGTCAACATCCTCCATCCTTGTTTGGCAAGCATAGCAAGATTGAAAAGGGCCATGTCGCATAATCCCATACAACCAAGCGCCTTAAGTGTAGTTAGATGATGACCCACAAGTATAGGGGGTCAATCGTAGTCCTTTCGATAAGTAAGAGTGTCGAACCCAATGAGGAGCAGAAGGAAATTACAAGTGGTTTTCAGCAAGGTAATGTCTGCAAGCACTGAAATTGTTGGTAATAGATAGGTTGATAGCAAGGTAATTTGTAACGAGCAAGTAACGGTAACGACAAATAGTATGCAGCAAGGTAGCGCAATCCTTTTGTTGTAAAGGATAGGCCAAAACGGTTTCTTATAATGAGCAAAAAGTTTTTGAGGGCACACGGGAATTCCATCTAGTCACTTTCACCATGTTGGTTTGATTTGTGTTTTTACTTCGATAATTTGATATGTGGGTTGACTGGTGCTTAGGTGATGTTCTTACTTGTACAAACCTCTTACTTATGATTAACCCCCTCGCAAGTGTCCGCGGCTATGAGAAAAGTATTAAGATAAAATCGAACCATAGCATTAAACATTTGGGTCCAAATCGGTCCCTTACGAAGTAGCGCATAAACTAGGGTTTAAGCTTCTGTCACTCTAGCAACCCATCATCTAATAACTACTCCACAATGCATTCCCTTAGGCCCAAATATGGTGAAGTGTCATGTAGTCGACATTCACGTGACACCACTAAGGGAATCACAACATACATATCATCAGAATATCAAACACATATCAAGTTCACATGATTACTTGCAACATGATTTCTCCTATGACTTCGAGAATAAAAGCAACCACTCACAAGGGATAAAAATGCTCAAGATCAGAGGGGTATTGAATAGCATAATGGATCTGAACATATAATCTTTCACCAAATAAACCATATAGTAATCAACTACAAGATGTAATCAACACTACTAGTCACCCACATGACCAATCTGAGATTTCAGTACAAAGATTGAACACAAGAGATGAACTAGGGTTTGAGAGGAGATGGTGTGTGTTGAAGATGTTGATGAAGATTGGCCTCCCAAAGATGAGAGGGTTGTCGGTGATGATGATGGCTTCGATTTCACCCTCCGGGAGGGAAGTTCCCCCTGCGGAATCGCTCCGCCGGAGGGAAAAAGTGCTCCTGCCCAAGTTCCACCTCGAGACGGCGGCGCTCCATCCCGAAAGTCCTCTCCTTATTTTTTTCTAGGTCACAATGACTTATATAGAAAATGATGGGCACCTGGGGTTAGCCTAGGAGGGCACAATCCACCAGGGCGCGCCTGGGCTGCCTGGCGTTCCCAGGTGGTTTGTGCCCACCTGGTGGGGCCCCTCTGGTAGTTATTTGCTCCAATAATTCTTAAATAATCCATAAAAAATCTCTGTGGAGTTTTAGCTCATTTGGAGTTGTGCAGAATAGGTGGTCTAATGGTGCTTTCTCAGGTCCAGAATCCAGCTGCCGGTTTTCTCCCTCTTGATGTAAACCTTGCATATTATGAGAGAAAGGGCATTAGAATTACTCCATAAAGCATTATTATGCATAAAAACATTATAAATAGCAGCAAGAAAATATGATGCAAAATGGACATATCAACTCCCCCAAGCTTAGACCTCGCTTGTCCTCAAGCGAAAACCGAAATCGAAAAACATGTCCACATGCTTAGAGAGAGAGGTGTCGATAAAAACAAAATACGGACATAGAAGCATCTTGTAAATTATTATAACATCAACAAACTTTATTATAGAAGTTTTAACATGAAACTTTATCAAACAACTTTTATCATATAACTTCTCATGAGCAAGTAACAATCCATCACAACATCTAAGTATAAAGCATAAACTCTATAGAAAACCAACAAACTATGTTCTCAGTCAACTTTGCAACTACAATTCATCATCTTTTCAGGAAGGGTCTTGTATCGGAGCCTTTAGGCAAGTCCACATACTCAACCATCATATATTCTTCTATGATTGCTAACACTCACCGCATACACATTAGCAAAAAGTTTCAACCGGGCACATAGAAAGATAGGGGCTTATAGTTTCGCCCACCAACGTGTTCACCTCAAGGATGATGTCAACAATAATAATTCATGCTCACCCATATTCAACTGGATATATGTGCCTAGATCTTTCCTCACCACATGATGCTTGCGAAAAGTAATAAGTAAAAAGGAATAGAGAAGTATACTTTGTGTCGGTGTACTAAACTAGGGGTACCTTAGTATCCCGACTTGTGCATGGGTAGTAGCAGCGTCCCGTGGCAGGGTTTGCCACGCGCCCGCCAAGGCCCGCTTTGGTTCCTTTGGAGCCATTCAAGAACAAAATATTCAAGTCAAAGAAACAAGACCCCGGCAAGAGGAGCTTGCCGGGAAGGCCGCTCCAGGCTCAAAACCATCCCTTTAGCACAAGACCCTGGCAGGAGGAGCCTGCCAGGAAGGCCAAAGCATGGCATTTCAGAAGACTTGCCGTGGCGCATCGCACGCCCCGGCAAGGCCCGGAGAGCGACAAGCCTCCGGGCGCGGCAAGATAGCGACCGCGGCAAGGTGCTTGTCGCGGCAAGCTTTCACTGTGTGCCTGCGCTCCGGATCATCTGGCCACGCATCGCCCTGGGGCCCTTCCAGGGGCACGTGGCGGATGGCTGTGCAGCCTGGGGTACACGGTGGCAAGCCACGATGACAAGGCCACCATCGTGGCGAATGGAGACGCCCGGGCGGACGCTTTTTGCACTGTTTGGGGCGACGGCGACGGGCATTCAATGCCCTTGTCCCCCACCGTCAGGGTTAGGTACAAAACACTGTACATCCACTGTTACAACTACCACCTCGTTTACGTTTTTACCCTCACCTACGTTGCCACCTGTCGGTGACCCCTTTGACCTATAAAAAGAGGCCCATGCACAACGTAGAAGGGGTTCCGATCCCAGATCACTCTCACGCTCGGTGTAGCTAGTTTCAAGCACTGTAAATCTTCTTGCTCCCGAGCGAAGAACTCAATACAACCAAGGCAGGAGTAGGGTTTTACGCATCCGTGCGGCCCGTACCTGGGTAAACTACTCGCGTGTGCACCTCGATCCGCTCTTTGTGCTCCTTCCGCTCCCTTGCCGTATCGAAAAGGGCCTCCGGTCCCATAGGTGTTCGTGGGCGATCAGTTTCCCCGACATCTTTGGCGCGCCAGGTAGGGCGCGTCGAGGTTGTGCGAACCTAATCCAGCGTTCACGCGGGCGCAATCTTCAGCAACTTCACCAACTTCGTCAACTTCATCGACTACATCAGCATGCCGCCGAAGAAGAAAGCTTCGGAGGTAGGAGGCCCGTCTGCGTCGATCCCACCACCACCAGAACCAACGGTCGGTGGGGTAGACGCTGGCGGAAGGACGGACACTGGCGAGGAACTTCACGGCGCCGCCAAATCCAAGGACAAGACGGACGACCGAGCGCACTCCAAGACCTCGGTGTCCGTGCACGCACCGCGCCCCTCTCAGGAGGTACCGGAACGGCAGCGGCGTGGTACGCAGGATACCATCCGCTTGCTGGGACAAGGCCAAGCTGGCGGGTCGCGGGACGCTCAAGGCCAGCGCGCCGGCACGAGCAAGGCGCGGTCGCCGGGACGAGAACCTGCTCCTTCTAACGTTGTTAGAAGTCCGAGCATATCTCACTCCTCGCACCGCTCGCCACCGCTTCCCTCCACTCCAGCAGAAGCTCTAGCTAGAGCTCAGCTACTCCTCGACTTCCCTCCAGCGGCAGACAAGGCCGAAGACTGGAGGGCAACCATCCAAAGCCTCATCGCCTTCGCCAACAACGACACGCCGCAGCAGCCGGCAACGTCACGGCCGCGGCAAGTCAGCCAGGCGCGGGCTGATGGAGACAAGACCGCCGGGGGTGCAACTACCGTGCACTCCCCGCCGCGGAAGCAGAAATCGCCGACTCGCCGGATCAACGTCAACGACGACTCCACGGCGTCGTCGGATCCACGAGCTCGCCACGATCAGCGCCAAGTCCTCGATGACAGGCGACAAGAAGACGCTCGGACTCGTATCGAGCGTCGAAGAGAAGCGCGACGACAATCCGACCAGCGCGCTGGGACCGCTGTCGACATGCACGCGCCCGGTGAACCAGGCGACTTGCCGTATGCGGCAGGTTGCCCTGCGTTCACCCGTGAACTGCGGCACTCCAGTGGCCCAGCATGAAAAACTTCAAGCCCGACGTACCCGAGAAGTACGACGGCAAGACCCATCCCTCGGAGTTCCTTAGCATCTACACCATTGCGGTGCAGGCTGCCGGGGGACGGGATGAGAAGATACTAGCAAACTACTTCCCGCTTGTGCTTAAGCCAAACGTCAGATCTTGGCTTATGCACTTGCCGGAAAACTCCATCTCTTCATGGGCCGACCTGTGCCATCAGTTTGTTGGCGCCTTCACGGGCGGCCACAAGCCCCATGGCCAGGAAAGTGATCTCCACATACTTGCCCAGAAGGAAGGAGAGTCCCTGCGGAAATACATCCAGAGATTCAGCCGCGTTCAGCACAACATCCCGGACGTCCACCCTGCCGCGGTTATTAGCGCGTTCCATCAGAACGTGCGTAACCGCCGGATGAGGGAGGAGATGGCGATGTGCAAGATACGAGACGTCAGCGAGCTTTATGCCCTGGCTGACAAGTGCGCGCGCGCTGAAGAGGGGAGGAGACTCCCCGGAGAGGATGTTGGAGCAGGAGGAACGGACAGTGAGGATGCCGCCCCGGCAAGGAAAAACCGGCGGCGGAATAACAAGAAGAAGAAGAACAAGGAAGTACTGGCTGTGGAGCAGTCCGGCAAGGAGGCGGGCGCCCAGAAAGCTCAGGCTGGTAGCTTCGGCAAGGGAGCTGCCCCTGTAGCCGCCGCCGACAAGCAGGACGGCTCCGACAAGTAGTACTGCAAGATCCACCGCACCAAGGGCCACGATCTCCAGAACTGCAAAAGGGTCGAGTACCTCGTCGAGCAGCAGAAGGCTGAGTACGAGCGACGCGACAAGGAGAAGGCCCAAGGAGGCGGAGGAGAGTCCGGCAAGAAGCGGCCATTCAATGGTCGGGGAGGACACCGCGGCAAGGCCAAGCAGCGGCAAGGAGATAGACCTCCCCGCGGCCGCGAACAAGGACGAAGACGAAGACGACAATGAGGACATGGATGACGGGGACAACAGCGAGCAGGAGTTCTAGAAGGCCACAGAAGATCTGGGCGTCGATGGAGGTGCCTCTCTGCATACTTCCCACCGACAACTCAAACAATGGGTGCGGGAAGTAAATGCAGCGGAGCCACCCGTCGAGTCGCGCAAACTCCTGAAGTGGTCCAGCACGCCCATCATCTTCGACCTTGAGGACCACCCTGACCGCACAATTGCGGTCGGGTGCTTTCCGATGTTGGTTTCGCCCACCATCCGCAACCTCAAGGTCACCAAGATGTTGGTTGACGGCGGGGCCGGCCTAAACTTGATCTCCTCTGCTGTGATCCGGAAGCTGCAGATCCCCGACAGCGAGCTTGAAGAAACCGGCACGTTCCAAGGGATCAACCCGGGAAGGAGCAAGCCGGAGGGGAAGATCACACTGCCAGTGACCTTTGGCGGAGAGCTAAACTTTAGGACTGAGAGGATCACTTTTGACGTTGCCGATATCCCGTTACCATACAATGGGATACTTGGCCGTCCAGCGCTCGCCAAGTTCATGGCGGCCTCTCACTACGCCTACAACGTGCTCAAGATGCCTGGCCCGATAAGCGTCATCTCTGTCCCCGGCGACAAGAAGGACGCGCTTATCTGCGCCGACAAGATCTACCGGGATGCAGCAGCCGCAGCAGATAGCAAGACACTTGCCGCTGAAGCTCCCAGGGGGAAGAATAAGACCAAGTCCGGCAAGAGCTCTGGGGCCCACTCCGGCAAACGCACCTCTTTGGAGTACTGCGCTGCCGTCGAGGACGCACCATCGAGCTCCACCGGCAAGTGCAAGAAAGTAATGGCAGCTCCACCTGCAACCAAGAAGGTGTCCGCCAAGGAGGATGGCACTGGTGGTACTTTCACCATCAGTGCTACGCTTGATCCTAAATAGGAAAGCGCGCTCGTTGCTTTCCTGCGGGCGAATGTCGACGTGTTTGCATGGCAACCGTCTGACATCCCCGGCGTTCCCAGGAAAGTGATTGAGCACAAGCTTGCCGTTTGTCCTCATGCGCGGCCCGTCAGCAGAAGGTCAGAAAGCAAGCGGTGGAGCGCCAAGAGTTTATTGCCGAAGAAATCAAGAAGTTGGAAGCAGCAGGCCTTGTTAGAGGTGTACTTCATCCCACGTGGTTGGCCAACCCTGTTGTCGTACGTAAAGCAAACGGGAAGTGGAGGCTTTGTATAGACTTCACGGATGTGAATAAAGCTTGTCCCAAGGATCCATTTCCCTTGCCGCGTATTGACCAGATCGTTGACTCTACGGCTGGATGTGAGTTGCGTTCATTCCTTGATGCATACTCTGGATACCACCAGATATTCATGGCTGAAGAAGATGAAGAGAAGACCGCATTCATTACTCCATGTGGCACCTATTGCTTCATACGCATGCCTTTTGGATTGAAGAATGCGGGTTCAACATTTGCAAGGGTAGTCCACACTGCTTTTGAGCCACAGATACACAGGAATGTAGAAGCTTACATGGATGATATAGTGGTCAAGAGCAAGGATAAAGATACCCTGATCCAAGACCTGGATGAAACTTTTACAAATCTGCGCAAGATACAACTCAAGCTGAACCCCGAGAAGTGCGTCTTCGGAGTCCCCTCCGGCAAGCTTCTTGGGTTCTTTGTGTCCCAGAGGGGAATTGAAGCTAATCCCGACAAGATCAAAGCCATCGAGCAGATCGAAGCCCCGAAGCGCGTCAAGGATGTACGGAGGCTTGCTGGTTGTGTGGCTGCCCTCGGCAGGTTCATTTCTAAGTCTGCAGAACGCGCCCTGCCGTTTTTCAAAATCTTGAAAAAGGCAGGTCCAATGAAGTGGACTCCGGAAGCGGAGGCAGCGCTGCAAGACTTGAAAGGGTACATGTCCTCCACTCCAATACTTGTCGCACCTAGGCCGCAAGAGAAGTTGCTGCTGTATTTAGCAGCGACCAATCAAGTGGTTAGTGTTGCGTTGGTAGCGGAAAGGGAGGCAGATGAGGAGCCCACGGCCTCGGCAAGCACGTCCAGCGACAAGCGGGGGGCTTCCCCGACAAGCTCTGGCCCCGACAAGGGAGAGTCTGCGCAGGTGCGAGAAGAAGTGCGAAAGAAGATGGTGCAGCGCCCAGTTTATTTTGTCAGTTCCCTCTTGCAGGGGGCTAGGTCAAGATACTCTGGGGTGCAGAAGTTGCTTTTCGGCCTCCTCATGGCCTCGAGAAAGTTGCGCCACTACTTCCAAGCACATGAGATAACAGTGGTCACTCACTTTCCGCTCAAAAGGATACTGCAAAATCCAGAAGCAACAGGCAGGATTGTCGAGTGGGCACTAGAGCTGTCGAGCTTTGGTCTCAAGTTTGAAAGTACTTCAACTATCCAGAGCAGAGCCTTGGCAGAATTCATAGCAGAATGGACACCAACACCAGACGAAGAGGTTCCAGAGACAAACATCCCCGTCAATGAAGCGAGCAAAGAATGGATAATGTACTTCGATGGAGCCTTCTCGCTGTAAGGCGCCGGTGCTGGTGTGCTGCTTGTCGCACCCACCGGAGAGCACCTCAAGTACGTTGTCCAAATGCACTTTCCCAAGGAGCAAGCGACAAACAATACTGCAGAATATGAAGGTTTGCTTGCCGGCCTCAGAATTGCAGCAGAACTTGGGATCAAGAAGCTGATTGTGCGGGGAGACTCGCAGTTGGTTGTCCGACAAGAGAACAAAAGCTACCAGAGCCCATTGATGGAAGCTTACGTCGACGAAGTGAGAAAGCTTGAAGAACACTTTGAAGGCATACAAATGGAGCACGTTCCAAGAGCTCAAAATGACGTCGCAGACGGCCTGTCAAAGTGTGCCGCACTGAAGCTACCTGTGGAACCAGGGATCTTCGTGCTCAAGCTAACTCAACCATCCGTTACACCATCAATTGGGCAAAGCAAGAAGAGAAAGTTGGTCTCCGACGACTACTTGCCGACGGACCTTCCTGAAGCCGCCGCCAAGGTCCCCAAGATCAACGACCAAGTTGCTGAGGAACAGTCTACTCCTGCGAACCCTAGGGTTCGTACAGTTGAAGCAGGCGTTCCCGACAAGTCTTGCCCCGGCAGGCTTGCCGGGGAGCGTCCAGCTCCGGCAGAGCCGCAAGTCCTTGCCGTAGAAGCTGACGTTCCCGCAGCAGCACTGATGCCTTTAGTCCTTGTTGTTGAGCCTCAGGCTCCAGCATGGGCGCAGCAAATTGTCCGTTTTCTTCAAACTGGAGAAATCCCGAAGAACCAGAAGAGATAGAAAGGATAACCAGGCAGTCAAGTATGTACCAGTTCGTCGGCAATGAACTGTACAGAAGAAGACTCAATGGTGTCAGATTGAAGTGCATTTCCCGGGAAGATGGACAGAAGCTGCTGGAAGAGATACATGGAGGCATATGTGGCCACCACATTGGCGCAAGAGCACTTGCCGGGAAGGCGTTCCGGCAAGGTTTCTTTTGGCCAGAAGCCCTCCAAGATGCAACTGCACAAGTAACCAAGTGTGAAGCGTGCCAGTTCCATGCCAAGCAAATACATCAGCCAGCTCAAGCTCTCCAGACGATCCCTTTGTCCTGGCCCTTTTCGGTCTGGGGGCTCGACATCCTCGACCCCTTTCCCCGCGCAGTCGGGGGCTTTGAGTACTTGTACGTCGCCATCGACAAGTTCACAAAGTGGCCAGAGGTGGAACCAGTGAGAAAGGTGACCGCACAGTCAGCAGTCAAGTTCTTCAGGTCAATTGTTTGCCGTTTCGGAATCCCTAACAGGATTATCACCGACAACGGCACACAGTTCACAAGTCGCACCTTCATGCAATACGTCCAAGACCTTGGTGCCAAGGTCTGTTTCGCTTCCGTTGCTCACCCGAGGAGCAATGGTCAAGCGGAGAGGGCAAATGCTGAAGTGCTGCGCGGACTCAAGACAAGAACTTTCGACAGGCTGCACAAGTGCGGAAGAAACTGGATTGAGGAGTTGTCGGCGGCTCTTTGGTCAATCAGGACGACACCAAATCGAGCCACCGGACAGACACCCTTTGCTCTTGTCTATGGAGCAGAGGCAGTTCTCCCCACGGAACTCGTATACGGATCTCGTCGAGTGCTCGCTTATGATGAGCTCGAGCAAGAGCAGCTGCGGCAAGATGATGCACTGCTCCTCGAGGAGAACCGTCTTCAGGCTGCTGTACGAGCTGCTCTATACCAGCAAGCTTTGCGCCGCTACCGTAGCCGCAAAGTTAAGGCCAGAAGTCTCGAGGAAGGCGACCTTGTTCTTCGGCGCGTTCAGTCTGCCAAGAATTCCAACAAGTTGACGCCGAAGTGGGAAGGCCCTTATCAGGTGAGACAAGTCACAAGGCCCGGCGCTGTCCGCCTTGAGACCGAAGAAGGCTTACCGGTGAGCAACTCCTGGAACATTGAGCATCTTCGCAAGTTTCACCCATGAGGCGCGGTTGCCGTGACACGCTCCGGCAACCACCTTTTGTGCAAGTCTTGCCACTGTTGCATGTAAACCTTTGTAGAAAGCCGGGCGCAGACCCCGTGCATCAGTAAAACTTTTGTGCCTTGCACAGCTTGTCGTTTCATGCCTTTTCGTTTTTTCTTGCATGTATTATCTGACACTTTGTGCAGCACACACCCCCGGTAAGCAATAACAGGCCGCAAGACTCCATATATGTGTTTCCTCCCTTTTTCCTTTTTTCTCTCAAGCAGAAGAAGTGTTCCTCACGCACAAGTTTGCCGGGGGGAAGGAGACAGTGGTATGGACCAAGTGCTGTTCAAGAAAGGAAAGCCTTGCCGGGAAGCAAACAACACACAAAAGCTAAGTTGCCAAAGTTTGAGCATTCAAATTTTTTAAAATCCTTAGTTATCTTCCTTGAACGACCACACTTTGTATGGAAAACCTGTGTGCGGAGGAACCTACCCGTGGCTAGCCGCGCCGTTACTTTGTTTCGAGCACGCTCAACGGCTTAAGTGAGCTGCGACAAGTGCCGCGCCCTTACTTCGTTTTCGAGTTCGCTCAACAATCTAAGTGTGCTGCGACTAGCTGCGGCAAGGTTTCTTGCCAGCAGAGGCATCGCCAGCAGGCTGCTGAAGTTCCGCACTCAGCGCTCGCGGCAAGGGTCCCTTTGCCGGCGAGTTCCCTAAAAGCGTAGGGTGAGAAGCATACAAAGAATCGAGCAAGGGAGATAACACTGCATTAACTACCCAAAATCGAGTTATATTACAAGATGACTTGCCGCTGTTCTAATAGACTACTGTCCATGACATGGTTCACAGCGACAAGGGAAGCGCAAAGAAAATAACCTAGTCTACGCGGTCGCCGTCAACTCTCCTGATCTTGCCCACCTTGGCCACGATGTGGGTGACACGAGCCTTCAGCGCTTCCTGGTCAGCGTCGGGCGGCAAGGTCCGGAGGACGTTGTCAAGATTGATCCCGGGGTTGCGGTAGACGATCTTCGTCAGCACTCGCTCCACAGTACCCGTGCAAAGTCTGCGCGCCTCATTTGCCAGCTGCGTGGGGATCCTCTCCCGGAGCTGCTCGAGGGCCAGCGCCACTCCCCTAAAGAATAGGCTCAGCTTGGAGCTGTGAGGGAGGTTCGCGTCGGGGGAGTACACGAGGTGCTCCGTCCACAGCGCCGCCATCTCCTTGTCAATGGCAGCGGCGGCGGCGACGAGCCCCTCGGTCCACTGCTCCACCGTCTGCCTGAAGTTATTTTGCATGACGGCGGCGCTGTCCAGCAATGCCCTCTCAGCGCGGAGATCCTCCTTCAGCTTTGTCTCACGGTTCCGGGCGCCGTCAAGTGACTCAGTGAGGGTGGACAGCTTCAGCTCCAAGTCCGCGATGGAATCCTTGGCGGCGGTGAGTTCCTGGCCCTTGTCGGAGAGACGGACTTGCAGCTCCGAGTGGCTGTGGGCGTCTTTCTCCCTCGCCAACGTGAGCGCGGCAACCCTCTCCTCGCTCGTCTTCAAGTTCACCTCCAACTGCGCCACCCTCGCCTCCAAGTCTCTCTTGGCGGTCTCTGCGGCGGCAGTGGCGTCCCTCGCCTCCTGCAGGGCCCCGCCAATGAACTGCTCGCGCGCGGTAAGGTCGTCCTCATGGCAATCGAGGTCGACCTTCCGCTGCCTCAGCTCTCCTTCCCGCCGAGACAGATCCTCGGCGGCTAGTCGTTGCTGCTCCTCAACCTCGGCCTTCTCGAGGATGAACGCCTGGTGCGCCTCGGCGAGCTCCTCCCGCTCCTCCGCCAAGCTCCGAAGAGCAGCTTGGTTGGCGGCGCGGAGCTCCTCGGCGCGCTTCTCCAGATCGACGCCTGCCTTGGCAGCCAGAGCCTCTCGGGACTCCAGCTTTGCCTGCCTAGTGCGGTACAAGGCCAGAAGACGGCGCAGAAGCTGCTCCTCCTCGGGCTCGCTGCTGCTGCCGGGCGCGTCGACGAATTTCAACCCCGCGGAGGCAAGGACTTCTCCGTCGAAGACCTCCCCCTCCGCGGGCGCCCTTGATGTAGAAGCCCATGGGATCTGAATGAAGACCCCGTTCCCAGCCTCCAAGTAGGCACCGGTCCCCGCCGCGGCAGCGGCAGGGTCGGCGGTCGGCGCAGCGTCAAATGCTCCCGTGGCCTTAGGGCCGTCGGTGCGACCGCCGGTCCCCTCTTCAGCTGCCGCATCGACGTCTTTGGTTGCCTCTTCAACGGCGGGCTCTTCAGTGCCGACCGCCTCCTCGGTGGCCGCGACACCATTAGTGTTGCCGCGCGCGGCCTCCGTCTCCATAGGTTCTGGAGCGGGCGGATCTGAAGAGAAGAAAAAGAAAAGAAGAATGATCAAGCAAATATCCAAAAAGAAAAATTCAAGGAAGAAAGAGTTCAAGGGTTACCTGCGCGGGCCTCTTCAACAACGGGGTCCCTTGCTGGGGTGTTTTCCCTCGGCGGCGTGGTAGCGGCCCCCGCCGGCGGAGGGCCGCTGGCGCCTTCCCTTGGCGGGGTGGCCACCCTTGGCGGGGTGGCCACCCTTGGCGGGGTACTCGCCCTTGGCGGAGTACCCGTCCTTGGCGGAGTACTCTCCCTCGCCGGGGAGCTCCTCCTTGGCGGGGAGGCTGAGATGAGCGGCTCTTCGGGAACAGTCTCTTGACGCTCCTGAGGCTGCGGCTCTGCTTCTGCACAAATCAGCAAACAAACAAGACATTAGCAAAGATAAGAAGCCCACGCGCGCCCGACAAGCTAAGAAGTAAACAGAAGACTTACGCTGGGGGCTGCTCTCCGGAGCAGCAGGCTCGTCCGGCAAGCCTGTCGCGGGCGCATCTCCTGCCGCTGCGACGGGCTCGTCCTCAAGATCGTCCACCGGGAACTTGGCCCTCTTCACCGCTCTCTGGGCCAAGGTCCTGGAAGATAAACAAGATCAGAGTCAGGCAAAGAAAATTCAAGACAAGAGCAACGAAAATCAAAAGAAATAAGTGTTACAAGTGCTTACTCTTCCTCCTCCTCGTCGGAACTGAGGACGGAGAAGTCGAAGTCCGCCTCGCGCGTCCCGGCGCGAGGAGCTGGAGGAGTAGGCTCCCTCGGGCGCTTGGCGGGCTCCGGAGCCGTGGTCTGAGAAGACCCCGCCCCGGTCGTCGCCGAGGCCCGAGGGGCAGAAGGAGCAGTGGAGTCCGTGCAGGAAGATCCTCCCCCAGACCCTGCGGAGGCGCGAGGTGCCCCCTTGACGGCCTTGCTCGTCGTGGTGGCGCGCGTCGAGCGACGCTGCGGCTGCTGGCCCGCCGGCTGCTTCACCGTGTCCACAGCCTTGCGGAGACGCTTCTTCGGTTGAGGCGGAGGACTTGGCGGTGGCGGAGAATTCCCCGAGGATGAGGAGGCGTCGTCGAGGCCCAGAGACCCGCCTGAGTCTTCTGAAGGGTCGCCCGATTCAGTGTCCTCCTCGGCGGGCTCACTTGACTCTGTGCCCTGCCCGGCAGCCTCGCTCGTCCCGGCAGGCTCCCCGGCAGGCCTCAACAATTTGAAGATCTCTTCCTCCTCGGCCCTACTCACTGCATCCGCTGCATCTGCCTCGTCCAAGGAGTACCCAAACTCGCCCGCGGCATCGGCTACGGCCGCCTCCTCCATCCTGGTGGCGATATACGCCAAATCCCGGTCGGTGGTGTCGCGGGTGAGACCCTTCTTCTCATCGAGATTGATCGACAGCTCAACCAAATTGTCGAAGAAAGTTTGTGCAGTCTCGTCAGAAGGTGCCAGCCAAGTGGGATCAACCCCGTGGGAGTCGCACAGCGGCATTGCCGCGCGGATAGCACTAAGTGACGAGTTGTTACATAGTGGAACTACTCCCCGCGACGGGGCAAACCACTCCGAGTGCTTGGGGTCATGCTTGAATAGCTCCCGGATCATCCCCTTGAGCTCCAGGACAGTGAAGTTGTAGTTGAGGCCTGGGCGCAGCCTCATGCAGTCTGCCGCGTTGCCGAAATCCCAAGCAGCCCTTTTCCTCTCCTGCAAGGGGGCAATGTGGCGACGAAGGAAATCTGCCCCGACCTCACCTACAGTAAGATTGGCTTGCCGGAGGCGGAGGATCCTAGTGAGGGCTATCTTCAGCTTCTCGTCCTCCGGGGCCAGATCACTCCAATCCTTGCCGCGCACTATTGCAGCTCGGCGCGGGGAAGTAAACTGCTGGGGTCCCTCCTCCATGATCCAGCACCAGTCAGCCCTCCACTCTTCCCACTTGCCACGGAGCTCTCCAATCAAGTACGCCTCTTTCTTATTGAGCCTGAAGATCCAAGAGATCCCGCCGGACAAAGGAGACCGAGACTCTACCCGAGGCGTAAAGAAATGGCGGAAGAGAGCTACGTTGGGGGTGACTGCGACAAAGTTTTCGCACAGATGTGCGAAAACGGCCATGGTCAAGACTGCGTTCGGGGTGAAATCTAGAAGATGGAATCCATACGTGTTCATAACATCGCAGAAGAACTCAGAGTATGGAGGGCAGAGTCCGCAATGGAAGAACAGAGCAAAGTAAGGGTAACCTCCCGAAAACATGTCGCAGGCTTCGGCGGGGAGAACTCTGGTGCGCGGGTGAGCCTTCGTTTCCCTCGACCAGAAGAGGTAGTACTTGTCCTTCAGCTCCCTCGCTCCGAGCCTCGGCGGGAAGACCACCATCCTCTTCCGCATTGCTGCTAGCTTCGCTGCCCGCTCGGTCTTCGCAGCCTTCGCCTTATCGCTCTTCGGGGCCATGGCGGGGACGGCAAGGGAGGCCGGCGGCGTTGGGGAGGCTGGCGGCGGCGTGAGGAGGGTGGAGCTCAACTCTCTTTCGACCTTTGGGGGAGGAGGAGAGCGGTGGGGGTTTCTGGAGGTTGAAGACGCAATGTAGCAATGGGGGAAACTGCCCCTGTTTCCTCTGCTTTTAAGGGGGAGAAGGGGACGTTCCGCATTTTCCCATTAAAGAAACAGGCCACGATCTCTCCCACGACGCCGCAATCGACGCGTGCCGTTAGGGAGGGATGCGGCGGATACGGAGTGGGCTGCGGCGCGCCGTGGGCCGCGTGTGCCCGTGCACTGTTTTGGGCCTGGCCCAACAGCGCTCGGCACCGTGTGTGGCCCAGGCCCGGGGGCTCCTGTCGGTGTACTAAAGTAGGGGTACCTTAGTATCCCGACTTGTGCACGGGCAGTAGCAGCGTCCTGTGGCAGGGTTTGCCACGCGCCCGCCAAGGCCCGCTTTGGTTCCTTTGGAGCCATTCAAGAACAAAGTATTCAAGTCAGAGAAACAAGACCCCGGCAAGAGGAGCTTGCTGGGAAGGCCGCTCCAGGCTCAAAACCATCCCTTTAGCACAAGACCCTGGTAGGAGGAGCCTGCCAGGAAGGCCAAAGCATGGCATTTCAGAAGACTTGCCGTGGCGCATCGCACGCCCCGGCAAGGCCCGGAGAGCGACAAGCCTCCGGGCGCGGCAAGATAGCGACCGCAGCAAGGTGCTTGCCGCGGCAAGCTTTCACTGTGTGCCTGCGCTCCGGCTCATCTGGCCACGCGTCGCCTTGGGGCCCTTCCAGGGGCACGTGGCCGATGGCTGTGCAGCCTGGGGTACACGGTGGCAAGCCACGATGACAAGGCCACCATCATGGCGAACGGAGACGCCCGGGCGGATGCTTTTTGCACTGTTTGGGGCGACGGCGACGGGCATTCAAAGCCCTTGTCCCCCACCGTCACGGTTAGGTACAAAACACTGTACAACCACTGTTACAACTACCACCTCTTTTACGTTTTTACCCTCACCTACGTTGCCACCTGTCGGTGACCCCTTTGACCTATAAAAGGAGGCACATGCACAACGTAGAAGGGGTTCCGATCCCAGATCACTCTCACGCTCGGTGTAGCTAGTTTCAAGCACTGTAGATCTTCTTGCTCCCGATCCAAGAACTCAATACAACCAAGGAGTAGGGTTTTACGCATCCGTGCGGCCCGAACCTGGGTAAACTGCTCGCGTGTGCACCTCGATCCGCTCTTTGTGCTCCCTCCGCTCCCTTGCCGTACCGAAAAGGGGCTCCGGTCCCATAGGTGTTCGTGGGCGATCAGTTTCCCCGACACTTTGACTCTTTCATAAAAGTAAATACATAAAGTAAAAGATAGGCCCTTCGCAGAGGGAAGCAGAGGTTGTCATGCGCTTTTTATTTGCATGCCAAATTCCGTCATGCAAAAAATGTCACGTTATATGCCCCTTATGATAGCAACCTTTATTATGCGGTCCATCACTTTTATTACTTTGCCATCACAAGTTCGTACAATGCTAAATTTTCTCTCACACTAAAAGATCCAACACATTTAGAAGCAATTTTTATTGCCTTATTGCACCGATGACAACTTACTTGAAGGATCTTACTCAATCCATAGGTAGGTACGGTGGACTCTAAAAAAAGATTTTGGTTTAAAGGGTTTTTGGATGCACAAGTAATATCTCTACTTAGTGCGGAATTTTGGCTAGAAAAGATATTGAGCAAGAACCACATGTTAAAGGATCTATCACTGGTACGCGTCGGTGCTATACAAACGGTTTTTAACCCCTTTCTGCTACGACATTTGGAACCGTCGCCAAGTGAGTGTGGGCGATAGGGGGGGGGTCCTTCCCACACGACCCAGAAACCGTCGAGGATATGCCCTCCTGGCACACACGCTCGGCAAAATGAGGTCGTGTGCGACCAACGAGTGCTCAAATATGGAAATACGTACAGTAGAGCTAAAAAAATACAATTATATGGCGAAATTGTTTCCGGTAGCAAGTACATCCCACACAGTCAGTCCCCGCTAAACGTTTCCGTTCTTATGTACATCCCACACAGTCCTCCAAGGAAAATGTTTCTGTTCATAGGTACATCACACACAATTTTTCCCGTTAAATCGTTTGCGTTATTGAATGTATCACACACAGTCCATAGAAGAAACTGTGTGGCAAAGGTTGTCCATCACATACAGTTTTTATGTGGTAAACGTTTGCGCAAGGTGGCCTAACGCAAACATTTTTTAAGAGAAAGTCGTGTGTGATTGTTCATTGATCCAACACGGTTTATTCCTAGAAACTGTGTGCGTTGCCTGAGGTCATCGCCCACGGTATTTTTTCAATAATCGTTTGCAATATCGAAACCCAATTAGCAGGCTAATTCACCATTAGTAGGCTAATTGCCCTATTATTAATAATCCATTTATTAATCTAATTGACATTCATATTAAGCACACAATATATTTCATTTACATATTAAGGAAGCCGAATTTCATAATTGAAATACATCAGAGTACAACATGATATAGCTTCAACACTCAGCTACCCCATTACACAACTGCACCAGCAGCAAGTTCCACATGCAACATGTAGAAATTTCAAAATTAGCATCATAGACGGTATATAGACAGATGCATCTCATCTGGAAAACTGCTGAAGCGGAAGGCGAATATCGAGCCTTCATTTATGTTGAAGGTCTTTGTAACTTTAGGCCAGTGCCTATGGATGATTGACCGTCCGTCCTTCGTCCTCTTCAGGAACACTTCAATATTGAATCGTGGGTGTTGTATGAAAACCTTCCTCGACTCCTGACCATAGAGGTGGTTTGAGAGGTAATCATCAGTGAACTGATTTGGAAAGGCATGGAAACAAGGATGTGCATAAATATCTTCTCTATATTGGAAATGGGGCAAAGAAATTAAAAAAGGGAAGGTATAATAGTTAGTACCAGCTTGTAGTGAACTGATGTCTTCTTCATTGTGCAGACAAATATCTTGTTGTTTTTTGTCGCTAATTTCTTTGTCCTAACAATCTTTCTGAGTTTCTTGATTTGATTGATATTCATGGACAACTCATTTCCCCATATGCAAAAAGGGTCGAACAGTGGGTCATAACTTCTGACAGCAGGACCTGCATGTGCAAGACCAAATTGTTAAAAACCAAAATATTAGAATGGTTCCTGCAAGTGCACAATAATGTGCTATTAGAGAATGGATCATGCACGTGCTAACCTCGATTGTAAACCTCAGTGCTTCCCATTGTTTCCCTGCAACACATATAAGGTACTTAGTCATCGGGTTAAGTAAGGGTTCGCATGCTATCAGTAAAATATGTTGATGAAAAATAAGCACATTGCAGATTCATCAGATTAATTCAAGTCACACGGAAAACCCATTTATCCAAACCAAGCATAATTAAGAACTAGCAAATATAGCACTTGTATATGTTTCTCATGTATTAAGTGCATCCAAATTCGACTTATTCCTCACATGCACAACAATACAAAATTCTACCCACGACAATTGGACATCGCATTGCAGAATTGAACCAAGCAGTTAACTAAACACCACAACAAATGAACCAAACATTAACTGAGCACCACATTGTACAATATAACATACTCCTAATAGAAGATCAGACAGTTAACCAAACAGTTAACTACAACCAATTGTAGCAATTGTATTTGTTTGTCATGTATTTACTACAGCCAAATTCAATGTATTCCTCACATGGTATACAATAACAGAATGCACCCACAACTATTGAACATCGCATTGCAGAATTGAACCAAACCGTTAACTAAACACCACAACACAAATGAACCAAACGTTAACTGAGCACCACATTGCACAATGTATAACCAATCCAAGCATGCTTGACAACTTCGAAATATAGCAATTGTATTCGTTTCTCATGTATTTTGTAAAGATAAATTCAATTTCTTTCTCACATGGAAGACAATACAAAATTGCAGCCTGGAGAATTGAACATCACATTCGCAGAATTGAACCAAACAGTTAACTGAAGACGACAACCAATTAACAAAACAGTTAATAAGTGAGCACCACACTGCACGACATGTAGAACATATACACTAGAGCAACATATTGCATGGTAAAATTCGATAGCACAATTCACTAGAATTTGTGAAGGAAAGGCAGGAGCAGCACACGCAACGGGTAAACCGTGCATGCTTAACCGGCGTAGCTAGCAAATGGCAAGGTGCTCCTCCAAGATCTGGGGGTCGGCACGAATGGCAGCCATCGCGACCTCATCCGCGCGTGTGGCCGCGATTTGCTTCTCCGCTGCCAAATGCTCCTTGAGATCCTGGCTATACTACGTGCACCATGGCTTAGGGCGGCGCTTATTTGGTGGAGGGATCAGTGATTTGGGTGGAAGGTGTCGCGCTCGCGCCGGCGGTCGGGGCATGTGGGATGTGGAAGGAGGAGGAGGATAGGGTCGGGTGTGGATTACTGATAACCCACAAGTGTAGGGGATCAGTTGTAGCCTTTTTCGATAAGTACGAGTGTCGAACCCAACGAGGAGCTAAAGGTAGAACAAATATTCCCTCAAGTTCTATCCACCACCGATACAACTCTACGCACGCTTGACGTTTACTTTACCTAGAACAAGTATGAAACTAGAAATACTATGTGGTTTTTGTAGGATAGGTTTGCAAGACAATAAAGAGCGCGTAAATAAAAAGTAGGGGCTGTTAAGCTAAAGACACAACTAAATTAGTTTTAGTAGAGAGCTTTTTGTCATGAGAAAGTTATTTGTCCCTAGGCAATCGATAACTAGACCGGTAATCACTGTTGCAATTTTATTTGAGGGAGAGGCATAAGCTAACATACTTTCTCTTCTTGGATCATATGAACTTATGATTGGAACTCTAGCAAGCATCCGCAACTACTAAAGATCATTAAAATAAAACCCAACCATAGCATTAAAGTATCAAGTCCTCTTTATTCACATACGCAAACAACCTACTTACTCAGGTTTGTGCTTCTGTCACCCACGCCACCCACCATAAGCAAATCATGAACATATTGCAAACCCTACAATGGGGATCCCTCACGCTTGCGCGACACGGAGAGCACCATAGGACATCACCAATAATAAAACATGCAACTCAAACCAATCACGATCATCAATTAACCCATAGGACAAAACGGATCTACTCAAACATCATAGGATAGCCATACATCATTGGGACATAATATATAGCGTTGAGCACCATGTTTAAGTAGAGATTACAGCGGGTAGAAGAGGGGTTACACCGCTGCATAGAGGGGGGAAGAGTTGGTGATGATGGCGGTGAAGTTGTTGGTGTAGATTGCGGTGACGATGATGGCCCGGGCGGCACTCCAGTGCCAGCGGAAGCGAGGGGGGGAGAGCCCCCCTCCTTCTTCTTCTTCCTTGACCTTCTCCCTAGATGGGAGAAGGGTTTCCCCTCTGGTCCACGGTCTCCATGGCATGGGAGGGGTGAGAGCCCCTCCAAGATTGGATATGTCTCTCTGTCTCTGTCTGTTTCTGCGTTCCCAGATTCTGGCCTTCCACCGTTTCTTAAATTCCCGGAGATCCATAACTCCGATTGGGCTGAATTTTGGACATGATTTTTATCCAGATATTAGCTTTCTTACGGCAAAAGAAGGGCATCAACCTCCTTACGGAGTGGCCACGAGGGCCCAGGGCGTGCGTGCCCCCTGGGCGCGCGCCTCACCCTCGTGGGCCACTCGGGCATCGTCTCACGTTGGTTCCGCATTCCAAAATTCACATATATTCCAAAAAAATCTCCATCCGTTTTTATCCCGTTTGGACTCCGTTTGATATGGATATTCTGCGAAACAAAAAAAACACAACAAACAAGAAATGGCACTAGGCACTGGATCAATATGTTAGTCCCAAAAATAGTATAAAAAGTTGCCAAAAGTATATGAAAGTTGTACAATATTGGCATGAAACAATCAAAAATTATAGATACGACGGAGACGTATCAGCATCCCCAAGCTTAATTCCTGCTCGTCCTCAAGTAGGTAAATGATAAAAAAACATAATTTTTGATGTGGAATGCTACCTAGCGTAATCTTGACCATGTAGTCTAATCATGGCATGAATATTAAGACACAAGTGATTCAAAGCAATAGTCTATCATTTGACATAAAATATTTTAATACTCGGGCATCCCAACAAACAATCAAGTCTTTCAGAATATCAATGCTAAAGAACGTTATCCCTACAAAATCATATAGTCTTTTATGCTCCCTTTTCTTAGCACAAGGTACCCCTCATGCTGGTGTCAGCCAAGCAATTGTTTTCATACTTTACTTTTTCGAACCTTTTCAATGCTTCACGCAATACATGAGCATGAGCCATGGACATAGCACTATGGGTGGAATAGAAGGTGGTAGTAGACAAAAGAAGGGAGAAAGTCTCACATCAACTAGGCGTTTGAATGGGCTATGGAGATGCCCATCAATAGATATCAATGTGAGTGGGTAGGGATTGCCATGTAACGGATGCACTAGAGCTATAAGTGTATGAAAGCTCAAAAGAAAACTAGTGGGTGTGCATCAACTTGCTTGCTCATGAAGACCTAGGGCATTTGAGGAAGCCCATCGTTCGAATATACAAGCCAAGTTCTATAACGAAAAATTCCCACTAGTATATGGAAGTGACAACATATGAGACTCTCTATCATGAAGATCATGGTGCTACTTTGAAGCACAAGCGTGGAAAAAAGATAGTAGCATTGTCCCCTTTTTATTTTCCCCTTTTTTTCTTTTTTTGGGCCTTCCTTTTTTTATTTGGCCTTTTTTTCTTTTGGACTTTCTTTTTTTCTTTTCTTTTGGCCTTTTTTAAGGGACAATGCTATAATAATGATGATCATCACACTTCTATTTACTTACAACTCGATACTAGAACAAAAATATGACTCTATATGAATGCCTCCGGCGGTGTACCGGGATGTGCAATGATCTAGCGTAGCAATGACATCAAAAACGGACAAGCCATGGAAACATCATGCTAGCTATCTTACGACCATGCAAGGGAATGTGACAATGATGGTGCGTGTCATAATAAACGGAACAGTGGAATTACATGGCAATATATCTCGGAATGGCTATGGAAATACCATAATAGGTAGGTATGGTGGTTGTTTTGAGGAATGATATAAGGTGGTTTGATGCACCGGCGAAAATTGCGCGGTACTAGAGTGGCTAGCAAGGTGGAAGCGTGAGAGTGCGTATAATCCATGGACTCAACATTAGTCATAAAGAACTCACATACTTATTGCGAAAAATCTATTAGCCCTCGAAGCAAAAATACTACGATGCATGCTCCTAGGGGGGAAGTTGGTAGGAGTTAACCATCGCGCGCCCCCGACCTTCACGCAAAGATAAACAATCAAAATACAATGCGCGCCAATTTGGTTACATAGTTATGAGACCATACGTGCATGCTTCAGTGTCGGTGTACTAAGGTAGGGGTACCCTAGTACCCCAACTTGTGCACGGGCAGTTGCAGCTTCCCGCGGCGAGGTTCACTGCGTGCTCGCCGGAGACCTTCCTGCCTCCTATTAAACCATTCAAAAACAAAGTATACAAAACAGAAGATCGAGACCCCGACAAGAGGAGCTTGCCGGGAAGGCCGTACCACGCTCAAGGCTATTCCACTAACACAAGACCCTGGCAAGAGGAGCTTGCCAGGGAGATTAGAAGGCGTTGCCTCGGCGCTATGCGCGCCCCGGCAAGGGGCCCGGGGAGCGGCAAGTTCCCGGGCCCGGCAAGATCAAGGCCCCGGCAAGGCGCTTGCCGGGAAGGCCACGCTGTGTGCCCGCGCTCCAGCTCATCGGCCCACGCGTCGCCCTGAGGTCTCACCAGGGACGCGTGGCGGATGGCTGTGCAGCCTGGGGTACACGGTGGCACACCACGGCGATAAATCCGTCGCCGTGGCGGACGGAGACGCTAAGGCGGGAGCTTTTGGGGTCGACGGCGACGGGCATTAAATGCCCTTGTCCCCCACTGTTAAAGTAGGTATAGACCACTGTTCTGTACTGTAGCTCCACTGTTCCCGCACTGTTACAACTACCACCTCTTTTACTTTTTTACCCCTTTCTCCTACGTTGACACCTGTCGGTGACCCCTTTGCACTATAAAAGGAGGCCCATGCACAACGTGGAGGGGGTTCGAAACCTAGATTACTCTCACGCACGGTGTAGCTGCTTCTTCAAGCTCCCGAGCGCTCAACTCAATACACAACCAAGCAGGAGTAGGGTTTTACGCATCCGTGCGGCCCGAACCTGGGTAAAACTGCCCGCGCGTTCGCTCCGATCTGCTCTTTGTGCTCCCTCCGCCCTCGTACCGCACAGACAAGGGGCTCCGGTCCCATAGGTGTTCGTGGCGGACAGTTTCCCCCGACATCTTTGGCGCGCCAGGTAGGGGGCGTCGAGGTTGTGCGAACCTGATCCGGCGTTCGCGCGGGCGCATTCTTCATCAACCTCTCCAAGTTTCATCAGCAACTTCATCAGCGACAACTCCATGGCCCCGAAGAAGAAGCCTTCGGAGGTCGGGGGCCCGTCTGCGTCTCATCCGCCGCCACCAGAGCCAACGGTGGGCGGGGGAGACGCCGTCGGAAGGGTGGTTGCCGGCGAGGACACTCACGGTGCCACCAGATCCAAGAACAAGACGGACGACCGGACCTCGGTCTCCGTGGACGCGCCACGTCCATCGCAACATACGACGACCCCGCAGCGCCATACCACGGGGGGTGGTATCCGCTTGCTGGGACAAGGCCATACTGGAGGTTCGCGGGACGCCCCGGACCCCCGTCCGGGCACAAGCAAAGCGAAGGCGCCGGCGCGGGACCCCGCTCCTTCTAACGTCGTTAGAAGTCCGAGCGTATCCCGCTCCTCACACCGCTCGCCCGTGTTCCCCACTACTCCGGCAGAAGCGCTCGCAAGGGCGCAGCTGCTCCTCGATTTTCCTCCAGCGGCCGACAAGGCCGAGGAATGGAGGGCCACTATCCGGAGCCTGATAGACTTCGCCAACAACGACTCTCCGCAGCAGCCGTCGGCCTCACGGCCGCGGCAGGCTGAGAAGACGAAGGCTATCGGCGACAAGACTGCCGGGGGTGCGACAAGCGTGCACTCCCCGCCGCAGAAGCAGAAGACGCCGCCCCGCCGGAACAACCCCGACGACGGCTCCACCGCCTCGTCGGACCCGCGGGCCCGTCGGGACCAGCGCCAGGTCCTCGACGACCGGCGAGATGAAGACGCTCGGACCACGATCGAGCGCCGCCGAGAAGCTCGGCGACAATCCGACAAGAGAGCTGGGAACACTGTCGACGCACCCGCGCCCGGTGAACCAGGCGACTTGCCGTACGCGGCAGGCTGCCCTGCGTTCACCCGCGAGCTGCGGCGCGTCCAGTGGCCCAGCATGAAGAACTTCAAGCCCGACGTACCGGAGAAGTACGACGGCAAGACGCACCCCTCGGAGTTTCTCAGCGTCTACACTATAGCAGTGCAAGCTGCCGGGGGGCGCGACGAGAAGATCCTAGCCAACTACTTCCCGCTCGTGCTGAAGCCGAACGTCCGTTCGTGGCTCATGCACTTGCCGGAAGGCTCTATCTCTTCTTGGGCCGACCTCTGCCATCAGTTTGTTGGCGCCTTCACCGGCGGCCACAAACCCCATGGCCAGGAGAGCGATCTCCACATTTTGGCCCAGAAGGAAGGCGAACCCCTGCGCAAGTATATCCAACGCTTCAGCCGGGTACAGCACAACATCCCCGACGTTCACCCTGCTGCGGTTATCAGCGCATTCCATCAGAACGTGCGTAACCGCCGCATGCGTGAGGAGATGGCGATGACCAAGATCAGGGACGTCAGCGAGCTCTACGCTCTTGCCGACAAGTGCGCCCGTGCAGAAGAGGGGAGGAAACTCCCCGGGGAGGATGCTGGCGCAGGGGGAAGCGACAGCGACGACGCCGCCCCGGCAAAGAAGAGCCGCCGGCGGAACAACAGGAAGAAGGGCAAGAAGGAAGTGCTTGCCGTCGAGAAGTCCGGCAAGGAGGCCCCCGCCAAGCAAGCGCAGGCCGGCGGCTCCGGCAAGGAGCCTGCCCCTGCGGCGGCGGCCGACAAGCCGGGTAGCTCCGACAAGCAATACTGTAAGATTCACCGCACCAAGGGTCACGACCTCTCAAACTGCAAGCGCGTCGAGTACCTCGTCGAGCAGCAAAAAGCTGAGTACGAGAGGCGCGACAAGGAGATCGACCTCCCCGGGGCCGCGACAACGACGAAGACGACGATGAAGACATGGAGGACGACGAGAACAGCGAGCAGGAGTTCCAGAAAGCCACGGAGGTCCTGTGCGTCGACGGTGGCGCCTCCCTGCACACCTCCCACCGCCAGCTGAAACAGTGGGTGCGTGAGGTGAATGCAGCGGAGCCGCCCGTGGAGTCGCGCAGGCTCCTCAAATGGTCCAGCACGCCCATCATTTTTGACCTTGAGGATCACCCTGACCGCACCACGGCGGTCGGGTGCTTGCCGATGCTGGTTTCCCCCACCATCCGCAACCTCAAGGTCACCAAAATGTTGGTCGACGGCGGGGCCGGGCTAAACTTGATCTCCTCTGCTGTGATCAAGAAACTCCAGATTCAAGACGGCGAGCTCGAAGAGACCGGTTCGTTCCAAGGAATCAACCCGGGAAGGAGCAAGCCCAAGGGAAAGATTACTCTGCCGGTGACCTTTGGCGGGGAGCTCAACTTCAGGACTGAGCGCATCACCTTTGACGTTGCTGATATTCCATTGCCCTACAATGGGATACTCGGCCGTCCCGCCCTCGCCAAGTTCATGGCAGCTTCCCACTATGCCTACAACGTGCTGAAAATGCCGGGGCCGATAAGCGTCATCACTGTCCACAGCGACAAGAAAGATGCGCTTATTTGCGCCGACAAGATTTACCGGGATGCGGCAGCTGCGGCCGAGAAGGATACTCTTGCCGCTGAAGTTCCCGGGGGGAAGAAGACGAAGACCAAGTCCGGCAAGTGCTCTGGGACCCACTCCGGCAACCGCACCTCTTCGGAGTGCTGCGCCGCCGTCGAGGACGTTCCATCGAGCTCCACCGGCAAGAGCAAGAAAGGAATGGCTGCTCCTCCGGCAACCAAGAAAGTGTCCGCAAAGGAGGATGACACTGGTGGTACCTTCACCATCAGTGCCACCCTTGACAGCAAATAGGAAAGCGCGCTCGTCGCCTTCCTGCGGGCGAATGTCGATGTGTTTGCTTGGCAACCATCTGACATCCCCGGTGTTCCCAGGAAGGTGATTGAGCACAAGCTTGCTGTCTGTCCTCATGCGCGGCCCATCAAGCAAAAAGTGAGGAAGCAAGCCGTGGAGCGCCAAGAGTTCATCAATGAGGAGATCAAGAAACTAGAGGCAGCAGGCCTAGTTAGAGGTGTGATCCATCCGACGTGGTTGGCAAACCCAGTCGTCGTGCGCAAGGCCAACGGGAAGTGGAGGCTATGTATAGACTTCACTGATGTCAATAAAGCATGTCCCAAGGATCCCTTCCCTTTGCCGCGCATTGACCAGATCGTTGACTCCACTGCCGGATGTGAGCTACTCTGTTTTCTTGATGCATACTCAGGCTATCATCAGATTTTCATGGCTAAGGAAGATGAAGAGAAGACTGCATTTATCACTCCATGTGGCACCTATTGCTTTATCCGCATGCCATTTGGACTGAAGAATGCAGGCTCAACTTTTGCAAGGGTAGTGTACACTGCTTTTGAGCCACAGATCCACAGGAATGTAGAAGCCTACATGGATGATATCGTGGTGAAGAGCAAGAACAAAGAAACACTGATTCAAGACTTGGAAGAAACGTTTCAGAACCTGCGCAGGATACAACTCAAGCTGAACCCCGAGAAGTGCGTCTTTGGAGTTCCCTCCGGCAAGCTTCTCGGGTTCTTTGTATCACAGAGGGGGATTGAAGCCAACCCCGACAAGATCAAAGCCATCGAGCAGATAGAAGCCCCGAAGCGCGTCAAGGATGTCAGAAGGCTTGCAGGTTGCGTAGCTGCCCTCAGTAGGTTCATTTCAAAATCCGCAGAACGCGCCCTACCTTTCTTCAAAATCTTGAAAAAGGCAGGTCCCATGAAGTGGACTCCGGAAGCGGAGGCGGCGTTGCAGGATTTGAAACGGTACCTGTCCTCCGCTCCTACACTTGTCGCACCTAAACCACAGGAAAAGTTGTTGCTATACTTAGCGGCAACCAACCAGGTGGTTAGTGCTGCGCTAGTAGCGGAGAGGGAGTCCGACGAGGAGTCAGCATCACCGGCAAGCGAATCTAGCGACAAGCAGGGGGCTGTCCCGACAAGCTCTGGCCCCGACAAGGAAGACTCTGCGCAGGAACAAGGAGAGGTGCGGAAGAAGATGGTGCAGCGCCCAGTGTATTTTGTAAGTTCCCTTCTCCAGGGAGCTAGATCAAGGTACTCTGGCGTGCAAAAATTGCTTTTCGGCCTCCTCATGGCCTCGAGAAAGCTGCGCCACTACTTCCAAGCCCATGAGATAACGGTGGTCACTCGCTTTCCGTTGAAGAGGATATTGCACAATCCAGAGGCAACAGGCAGGATCGTCGAGTGGGCACTGGAGCTGTCAAGCTTTGGACTCAAGTTTGAAAGTACTTCAACTATACAGAGCCGAGCTTTGGCAGAATTCATCGCTGAGTGGACCCCAACGCCAGAAGAAGAAGTTCAAGAAACGAGCGTACCCGTGCAAGAAGCGACAAGTGAATGGGTAATGTATTTTGACGGTGCCTTCTCGCTGCAAGGCGCCGGTGCTGGCGTGGTACTCATCGCGCCCACCGGAGAGCACCTCAAATATGTTATCCAGATGCACTTCCCCAGGGAGCAAGCGACAAACAACACTGCAGAATATGAAGGCTTGCTTGCCGGCCTCAGGATTGCGGCCGAACTTGGGATCAGAAAGCTGATTGTGCGGGGAGATTCTCAGTTGGTGGTCCGACAAGTTAACAAAAGCTATCAGAGTCCCTTGATGGAAGCATATGTCGATGAAGTGAGAAAGCTTGAAGAGCACTTTGAAGGTTTGCAGATGGAGCACGTCCCAAGAGCCCAAAATGAGATTGCAGATGGCCTTTCAAAGTCCGCCGCGATGAAGTTACCTGTGGAACCAGGGACCTTTTTGCTCAAGCTGACTCAGCCATCAGTTACACCATCAATTGGGCAGTCCAAGAAGAGAAAGTTGGTCTCCGGCGACTACTTGCCGGCGGATCTTCCTGAACCCGCCGCCAAAGTTCCCAGGATCAACGACAACGCTGAGGAACAGTTTGCTCCTGCAAGCCCTCGGGCTTGTGCAGTTGAAGCAAGTGTTCCCGACAAGCCTCGCCCCGGCGAGCTTGCCGGGGGACCGTCAGCTCCGACAGGACCAGAGGTCTTTGCCGTAGAAGCTGAGGTTCCCGCAGCAGCCCTCGAGCCTTTAGTCCTTGCCGTCGAGCCCCGAGCTCCGGCATGGGCACAGCAGATCGTCCGTTTTCTACAAACTGGAGAACTTCCCGACGACCCTCAAGAGATAGAGAAGATAACCAGGCAGTCAAGTATGTATCAGTTCGTGGATAACGAGCTGTACAGAAGAAGACTCAATGGTGTCAGGTTGAAGTGCATCTCCAGGGAAGATGGACAGAAGCTGTTGGCAGAAATACACGGAGGCATATGCGGCCACCACATTGGCGCAAGGGCGCTTGCCGGGAAGGCTTTCCGGCAAGGGTTCTTTTGGCAAGAAGCCCTCCAAGATGCAACTGCACTAGTAACCAAGTGTGAAGCGTGCCAGTTCCATGCAAAGCAAATTCATCAGCCAGCTCAAGCTCTCCAAACAATCCCTTTGTCATGGCCATTCTCGGTCTGGGGGCTCGATATCCTCGGCCCTTTCCCTCGCGCTGTCGGGGGCTTTGAGTACTTGTACGTTGCAATCGACAAGTTCACAAAGTGGCCAGAAGTGGAGCCAGTGAGAAAGGTGACAGCACAGTCAGCAGTCAGGTTCTTCAGGTCGATTGTTTGCCGTTTCGGGATCCCTAACAGGATCATCACCGACAACGGTACGCAATTCACTAGTCGCACCTTCATGCAGTACGTCCAAGACCTTGGCGCCAAGGTCTGCTTCGCTTCTGTTGCTCACCCGAGGAGCAACGGCCAAGCGGAGAGGGCAAATGCTGAAGTGCTGCGCGGACTCAAGACAAGGACCTTTGACAGGCTGCGCAAGTGCGGAAGGAATTGGATAGAGGAGCTCCCGGCGGCTCTTTGGTCAATCAGAACGACACCAAGTCGAGCCACCGGACAGACACCTTTTGCTCTAGTCTATGGAGCAGAAGCAGTTCTCCCCACGGAACTCGTATACGGATCTCCTCGAGTGCTCGCTTATGATGAGCTCGAGCAAGAGCAACTGCGACAAGATGACGCATTGCTCCTTGAGGAGGGACGTCTCCAGGCTGCTGTACGAGCTGCTCGATACCAGCAAGCTTTGCGCCGCTACCATAGCCGCAAAGTCAAGGCCAGGAGTCTCGAGGAAGGCGACCTTGTTCTTCGGCGTGTTCAGTCCGCCAAGAATTCCAACAAGTTGACGCCGAAGTGGGAAGGCCCTTATCGGGTGAGACAAGTTACGAGGCCCGGCGCTGTCCGCCTCGAGACCGAAGAAGGCTTACCGGTGAGCAACTCCTGGAACATAGAGCATCTTCGCAAGTTTCACCCCTAAGGCGCGGTTGCCGTGATCCGCTCCGGCAACCACCTTTTGTACAAGCCTTGCCGCTGTTGCATGTAACCCTTTGTACAAAGCCGGGCGCAGACCCCGTGCATCAGTAAAGATTTCGTGTTTTCGCATCGATTGCCTTCCGCATGCTTCTCTTTGCTATTTGCATGTTTTATTTGGCATTTGATGCAACACTTAGACATTCGGTAAGCACTATTACGCCGAAAGGCAATATGCTTGTTTCCCTCTCCTTTTCCTTTTTCTCTTAAGCAGAAGGAACGTTCCTCGCGCACAAGTTTGCCGGGGGGGAAGGAGATGGAGGAGGAACTAAGTGCCGTTCAAGTAGGAAGAGCCTTACCGGAGAGCAAACAACATGAGCAAGCAGCATATGAAAGATAAGTTGTTAGAATTTGACCAGTTCAAATTTTAAAATTTTGGTTGTCTTCCTTGAACGATCACACTTTGTATGGAAAACCTGTGCGCGGAGGAACCTACCCGTAGCTTGCCGCACCCTTATCTTGTTTTCGAGTCCACTCAACGATTTAAGTGAGCTGCGACAAGTGTCGCGCCCTTGCCTCGTTTCCGAGTACACTCAGCAAGATAAGTGCGTTGCGACTTGCTGCGGCGAGGTTGCTTGCCGGCGAGGACCTTGGCCAGCAGGCCGCTCAGAGTCCAGCGCTCAGCGCTCGCGGCAAGGGCCCCTTGCTGGCAAGCTCCCCGGGAGCGTAGGGTGAAAAACATACAAAGTCAAAGATGGGAACAAGGAAGATAACATTGCACTGATTGATTGAAGTAAAGCAAATATCTTACAAGGATAACTTGTCGCAATGGACTAATGAGTTCATAACATAATGTGCAGCAACAAAAAGATAAAGATAAATGGAGCCCTAGTCTACGCGGTCGCCCTCCTTCCTGCCAAGCTTTGCCACCTTGGCGATGATATGGCCGACCTGCTCCTTCAGGGCCTCCGTGTCTGCATCTGCCGGCAAACTGCGAAGAACGTTCGTGAGGTTAATCCCCGGGTTGCGGTACACGATCTTCGTCAAGACCCGCTCCAGAGTTCCCGCGCAGAGACGGCGCGACTCCTCGGCCAGCTGCGCGGGGATGCGGTTCCGGAGACCTGCAAGGGCCGGAGCGACACCTCTGAAGAAGAGGCTGAGCTTGGCGCTGTGCGGGAGATCTGGATCCGGCGAGTAGATAAGATGTTCGACCTTCAAAGCAAGCAACTCCTGGTCAATGTTGGACGCCGAAGAAACCAGCTCTTCGGTCCACACCTCAATAGTCTGCCGGAAGAGCTCGGAGGCCTTGTTGACGCTCTCCATCAAGGTTCGCTCCTTGCGGAGCTCATCCTTCAGCTTTGTCTCCTGGGCCCGGGCAGCATCAAGCGATTCCTTCAGGGTGGTGACCTTCAGCTCCAAGTCTTCAATGGAATCCTTGGCGGCCTTCAGTTCGTCACCCCTCTGGGACAAGCTCACCTGGAGCTCTGAGTTGGTGTGAGCATCCTTCTCGCGCTCCAGGATGAGCGCGGCAACCTTCTCGGCGCTCACCTTCATCGCCTTCTCCAGTTGTTCAACCTTGGCGGCGAGCTCTTTCTTGGCGTCCTCCGCGGCAGCCGCGGCGGCCTTCGCCTCTTTCAGCTCCCCGCCAAGGGCAGCCTCGCGAGCGGCAAGGTCTTCTTCATGAGAATCCAGATCCACCTTCCGCTGCGCGAGCTCTCCTTCTCGCCGGGACATCTCCACCCCGGCGAGGCGCTGCTGTTCGTCGGCTTCGGCCCTCTCAAGTACCCACTCTTGGTACTCGCCGGCGAGACGCTCTCGCTCCTCTGCCACCTGGCGGAGGGCAGCCTGGTTGGCGGCACTGAGCTCCGCCGCGCGCTTCTCCATCTCTGCCGCAGCCTTGGCGGCAAGAGCCTCCCGGGAAGCGAGCTTTGCTTGCCTGGCCCGGTAAAGGGCCAGGAGTTGATGAAGCAATCGCTCCTCCTCGGGCCCCTCACCTCCACCGGGCGCCTGGACTATCTTCAGGCCTGCGGAGGCGAGGACCTCTCCGTCGAACGCCTCGCCTTCCGCAGGAGCCCGCGATGAAGACCCCCACGGCATCTGGATGAAGACGCCATTGGGGGCCTCGAGATAAAACCTTTGCTCCTCGCCGGTGGAGGGACCGGTGGCCGGCGCAGCATCCGATGCTCCCGCCACCTCCGGGTCGGCGGTGCGGCCACCGTCTCCCTCCCCGGCCGCTGCGTCCGCAGCCGGAGCTGTCTCTTGCGCGGCCGGCTCGGCGGCCTCGCCCACCTCCTCGACGACTGGAGCGTCGCCGCCGCCGCCCTGCGCGTCCTCCTCCTCGAGGATAATTACCTCCGTCTCCATAGGCACAGGAGGAGGAAGATCTAGGAAGAAGAAGAAGACAAAGAAATTCAAGACTCAAGCAAATATCCAAAAAAGACAAGCCAAGAAGACAAGTTATAAAAGTTACCTTGGCGGACGTCCTCAGCGGCGGGCTCCCTCGCCGGGGAGCTCGGCCTCGTCGGAGTAGTCGCCCTCGCCGGGGAATTTGGCCTCGGCGGGGTGGCCGCCCTCGCCGGGCTGCTCGTCCTTGGCGGGGTACTCTGCCTTGGCGGAGTACCCGCCCTTGACGGAGCACTCTCCCTTGCCGGAGAGTCCTGCCTTGGCGGGGATGGCGGTGCCTGCAGCTCCTCGGCGGTGGTCTCCGGGCGCTCTTCCCGCTGCGGCTCCTCCTCTGCACGAAACAAGACAAGGGATGTCAAAATATGAAGATAAAGTCAAAAGCCTCAGACGTACCCCGACAAGCAAAAAGAAAGAACCCCAGACTTACGCTGGGGGCTGCGCTGCGGGCTGCGCTGCGGGCTGCTCATCGGAGCAGTGCCAGAGTCCGGCAGGCTCGGCTCCGGCGCGCCCTCTGTTGCCGCCGCCGCCGAGTCCTCCGCGACCTCAGCCTCGGGCGCCTTGGCCTTCTTCGCGACGCGATGGGCCAGGGTCCTGAAACCGGAACAGAAGACAGAGTTAGCATCAGCAGAAGCTCAAGACGAAAATTAAGAAGATGAAGAATCTCGGATCCTTACTCCTGGTCCTCCTCGTCGTCCTCGCTCAGGGCGGAGAAATCGTACTCCACCGTGGGCGCGTCGACGCGAGGAGCGGGAGGCGAAGACTCCCTCGCGCGCTTGGTACTCGCCGGGGCTGGGGGCTGCGAAGACCCAGCCCCTGTGGCTGCCGGCGCCCGGGGGGCGGGCGGAGCCGTTGCTCCGCTCCGAGAAGACCCCTGCCGGCTCGCTGCCGGCCTGCGGGGCGCCTCCGTCGTGGTCCGCGCCCGGCCCGCCTCTGCTGCGGCTGGTGCGCCGGACGGCCTTGGCGCGGCTTGACTCCCCCGGGGAGCCGCCCGCCGAGGTGGCTGTTGCCGGGGCACCTGTGCCCTTTCCCCCGTCGCCGCCTTGCGGAGACGCTTTGCCGGGGACCCCTTCGGGCTTGCCGGAGGCGGGGAGCTCTCCGACGAGGAGAGGTCGTCGGCGTACAACTCTGTAGATCCGCCGGAGTCTTCGGCCTCTTCCTCCTCCTCCTCCTCTGCCTCGGCCGGCTCGCTGGGCCCAGCATCCAGCGATGCGGCCCTCTTCCCCTTGGCGCCTCCGCCCCTCGCGGCGCCTCTGCTTCCTCCGGCGGTTCCCTCCCTTGCCGCGGCCTCCGTCGCGATCCCATGGATCCCGGAGTGCCTCAACGAGGGGACCCCGGCGAGCGCGTCGGGTGGGAGGTTCAGCAATCGGCGGATCTCCGCCTCTTCCGCCTGGGTGGACGCCTCCTCGGCCTCCGCCTCCTCCGGCGAGAACCCGAAGACTCCTGCCGCCGCGGCCGCGGCGGCCTCCTCAGCCCGAGAAGCTATGTAGGCGATTTCCTGCTCGGTGGTGTCCCGCGTATGCAGCTTGAGGTCCTCCTTGTTGCTCGCCACCTCGACGAGGTTGTCGTAGAAGTTGAGGACGTCGATTGGCTTCGGGGCGATCCACGAGCGGTCCAGGCCATGCGAGTCGCACATCGGCATCATGGCCAGGATTCGGTCCCTCGCGGCGTTGTTGCAGAGCGGCACCACTTCCCGGGGAGTCCGGAACCACTCGGGGTGCGCCGGGTCGTACTTGAAGAGCTCTCGTACCATCCCGCGCAGCTCCAGAGTGGTGAAGTTAAAATTAAGTCCAGGGCGCAGCCGCATGATGTCTGCCGGGCCGCCGTACAACCTGGCCGGCCTCTTCCGGTCCTGGAGGGGGGCGATGCGCCGGCGGAGGAAATCTGCGCCCACCTCGGCAACTGACAGCCGGGCCAGCCGAAGACGGAGGATCCGGACAAGAGCGATGTCAAGCTTGACGTCGTCGGAGTCTAGTTCGCTCCAATCTCTGCCGCGCGCGATAGGCGTTGTGCGCGGCGCAGTAAAGGCTTGCGGCTGGTCCTCTACAATCCAGCACCACTCAGCTCGCCATTCCTCCCACTTGCCGCGGAGCTCCCCCGGCAAGTACGACCCCTTCTTCCCGAGACGGAAGACCCAAGAAATACATCCGGAGAGGGGGGCATCTGCCTCGGCTCTAGGGGTGAAAAAGTGTCTAAAGAGGGCTACGTTGGGGTGGACTCCTATGAAGTTTTCGCACATATGTGCGAAAACGGCCATGGTGAGGATGGCGTTGGGGGTGAAATCAAGCAGATGGAAGCCATACGTATTCATGATATCACAGAAGAAGTTCGAAAATGGAGGGCAGAGGCCACAGTGGAAAAAGGGAGCAAAGAAGTAATACCCGCCGGGATAGTGGTCCTTGGCGGCGGCCGGGTATGCTCGGGTGCGGGGATGCGCATCGGTGCGCTTGGACCAGAACAAGTAGTACTTGCTCCAGAGTTCTTCCACACCGAGCTTCGGCGAGAAGACGACGTTCCGCTTCCGGTAAGCGATGAGCTTGGCTGCTTGCTCGGATTTCTCCTTCTTGGACTTCTCCGCTTTCCCCTTGTCGCTCTTTGGGGCCATGGCGGACGCGGCGGAAGGAAGAGGACGAAGAGCTAGGCGGCGGCGGAGCTGTGGAGGCGGAGCGCAAGAGGGAATCTTTTGCAGGAGGAAGACGACGTAATGAGAGCACAGGGAGGGGAACCGCGCCCGCTGCCTCTGCTTTTATGGGGGAGTGGGGGGCGTTTTCCCCTTTCCACTAAGAGATCGTGGGCACGTCCCATCCCACGGCGCCGCAATCGACGCGTGCCGTTACCGTGGGGTGCGGCGGATATGGAAGTGGATTCGGCGCGCCGCGGGCCGCGGGTGCCCGTGCACTGTTTTGGGCCTGGCCCAACAGCGCTCGGCACCGTGTGTGGCCCAGGCCCGGGGGCTCCTGTCGGTGTACTAAGGTAGGGGTACCCTAGTACCCCAACTTGTGCACGGGCAGTTGCAGCTTCCCGCGGCGAGGTTCACTGCGTGCTCGCCGGAGACCTTCCTGCCTCCTATTAAACCATTCAAAAACAAAGTATACAAAACAGAAGATCGAGACCCCGACAAGAGGAGCTTGCCGGGAAGGCCGTACCAGGCTCAAGGCTATTCCACTAACACAAGACCCTGGCAAGAGGAGCTTGCCAGGGAGATTAGAAGGCGTTGCCTCGGCGCTATGCGCGCCCCGGCAAGGGGCCCGGGGAGCGGCAAGTTCCCGGGCCCGGCAAGATCAAGGCCCCGGCAAGGCGCTTGCCGGGAAGGCCACGCTGTGTGCCCGCGCTCCAGCTCATCGGCCCACGCGTCGCCATGAGGTCTCACCAGGGACGCGTGGCGGATGGCTGTGCAGCCTGGGGTACACGGTGGCACACCACGGCGATAAATCCGTCGCCGTGGCGGACGGAGACGCTAAGGCGGGAGCTTTTGGGGTCGACGGCGACGGGCATTAAATGCCCTTGTCCCCCACTGTTAAAGTAGGTATAGACCACTGTTCTGTACTGTAGCTCCACTGTTCCCGCACTGTTACAACTACCACCTCTTTTACTTTTTTACCCCTTTCTCCTACGTTGACACCTGTCGGTGACCCCTTTGCACTATAAAAGGAGGCCCATGCACAACGTGGAGGGGGTTCGAAACCTAGATTACTCTCACGCACGGTGTAGCTGCTTCTTCAAGCTCCCGAGCGCTCAACTCAATACACAACCAAGCAGGAGTAGGGTTTTACGCATCCGTGCGGCCCGAACCTGGGTAAAACTGCCCGCGCGTTCGCTCCGATCTGCTCTTTGTGCTCCCTCCGCCCTCGTACCGCACAGACAAGGGGCTCCGGTCCCATAGGTGTTCGTGGCGGACAGTTTCCCCCGACATAGAGCGGCACCACTTCCCGGGGAGTCCGGAACCACTCGGGGTGCGCCGGGTCGTACTTGAAGAGCTCTCGTACCATCCCGCGCAGCTCCAGAGTGGTGAAGTTAAAATTAAGTCCAGGGCGCAGCCGCATGATGTCTGCCGGGCCGCCGTACAACCAGGCCGGCCTCTTCCGGTCCTGGAGGGGGGCGATGCGCCGGCGGAGGAAATCTGCGCCCACCTCGGCAACTGACAGCCGGGCCAGCCGAAGACGGAGGATCCGGACAAGAGCGATGTCAAGCTTGACGTCGTCGGAGTCTAGTTCGCTCCAATCTCTGCCGCGCGCGATAGGCGTTGTGCGCGGCGCAGTAAAGGCTTGCGGCTGGTCCTCTACAATCCAGCACCACTCAGCTCGCCATTCCTCCCACTTGCCGCGGAGCTCCCCCGGCAAGTACGACCCCTTCTTCCCGAGACGGAAGACCCAAGAAATACATCCGGAGAGGGGGGCATCTGCCTCGGCTCTAGGGGTGAAAAAGTGTCTAAAGAGGGCTACGTTGGGGTGGACTCCTATGAAGTTTTCGCACATATGTGCGAAAACGGCCATGGTGAGGATGGCGTTGGGGGTGAAATCAAGCAGATGGAAGCCATACGTATTCATGATATCACAGAAGAAGTTCGAAAATGGAGGGCAGAGGCCACAGTGGAAAAAGGGAGCAAAGAAGTAATACCCGCCGGGATAGTGGTCCTTGGCGGCGGCCGGGTATGCTCGGGTGCGGGGATGCGCATCGGTGCGCTTGGACCAGAACAAGTAGTACTTGCTCCAGAGTTCTTCCACACCGAGCTTCGGCGAGAAGACGACGTTCCGCTTCCGGTAAGCGATGAGCTTGGCTGCTTGCTCGGATTTCTCCTTCTTGGACTTCTCCGCTTTCCCCTTGTCGCTCTTTGGGGCCATGGCGGACGCGGCGGAAGGAAGAGGACGAAGAGCTAGGCGGCGGCGGAGCTGTGGAGGCGGAGCGCAAGAGGGAATCTTTTGCAGGAGGAAGACGACGTAATGAGAGCACAGGGAGGGGAACCGCGCCCGCTGCCTCTGCTTTTATGGGGGAGTGGGGGGCGTTTTCCCCTTTCCACTAAGAGATCGTGGGCACGTCCCATCCCACGGCGCCGCAATCGACGCGTGCCGTTACCGTGGGGTGCGGCGGATATGGAAGTGGATTCGGCGCGCCGCGGGCCGCGGGTGCCCGTGCACTGTTTTGGGCCTGGCCCAACAGCGCTCGGCACCGTGTGTGGCCCAGGCCCGGGGGCTCCTGTCGGTGTACTAAGGTAGGGGTACCCTAGTACCCCAACTTGTGCACGGGCAGTTGCAGCTTCCCGCGGCGAGGTTCACTGCGTGCTCGCCGGAGACCTTCCTGCCTCCTATTAAACCATTCAAAAACAAAGTATACAAAACAGAAGATCGAGACCCCGACAAGAGGAGCTTGCCGGGAAGGCCGTACCAGGCTCAAGGCTATTCCACTAACACAAGACCCTGGCAAGAGGAGCTTGCCAGGGAGATTAGAAGGCGTTGCCTCGGCGCTATGCGCGCCCCGGCAAGGGGCCCGGGGAGCGGCAAGTTCCCGGGCCCGGCAAGATCAAGGCCCCGGCAAGGCGCTTGCCGGGAAGGCCACGCTGTGTGCCCGCGCTCCAGCTCATCGGCCCACGCGTCGCCCTGAGGTCTCACCAGGGACGCGTGGCGGATGGCTGTGTAGCCTGGGGTACACGGTGGCACACCACGGCGATAAATCCGTCGCCGTGGCGGACGGAGACGCTAAGGCGGGAGCTTTTGGGGTCGACGGCGACGGGCATTAAATGCCCTTGTCCCCCACTGTTAAAGTAGGTATAGACCACTGTTCTGTACTGTAGCTCCACTGTTCCCGCACTGTTACAACTACCACCTCTTTTACTTTTTTACCCCTTTCTCCTACGTTGACACCTGTCGGTGACCCCTTTGCACTATAAAAGGAGGCCCATGCACAACGTGGAGGGGGTTCGAAACCTAGATTACTCTCACGCACGGTGTAGCTGCTTCTTCAAGCTCCCGAGCGCTCAACTCAATACACAACCAAGCAGGAGTAGGGTTTTACGCATCCGTGCGGCCCGAACCTGGGTAAAACTGCCCGCGCGTTCGCTCCGATCTGCTCTTTGTGCTCCCTCCGCCCTCGTACCGCACAGACAAGGGGCTCCGGTCCCATAGGTGTTCGTGGCGGACAGTTTCCCCCGACATTCAGGAATCACAAACCTTAACACCAATATTCTTACTAAACCACAATCATTCACTAGTACCTCCCACATATTAGCATTTCTATATCGCAAAACTAATCAAGGAATCAAACATATCATACAGCGATCTACAAGTTTTATGTAGGATTTTATGACTAACCATGTGAATGACCAATTCCTGTCAACTCTCTAAATAGATATAAGTGAAGCAAGAGAGTTTAAATTCTTTCTACAAAAGATATGCCCACGCTCTGACAAATATAAGTGAAGCAAAAGAGCATTCTACAAATGGCGGTTTTATGTGTGAAGAGAAACAAGCAATCCAAACTTCAAATGATATTAGTGAAGCACATGAAGCATTCTATAAAGCCATACTCAAAAGATATAAGTGAAGTGCAAAGAGCATTCTATAAATCAACCAAGGATTATCTCATACCAGCATGGTGCATTTATTAAAAGAAAAATGAAAAACACATGATGCTTCAAGAGTTTACGCATATCATGTGAACGAAACGAATCCGAAAAGATACCGATACTTGTTGAAGAAAGATGGGATGCCTTCTGGGGCATCCCCAAGCTTAGACGCTTGAGTCTCCTTGAATATTTACTTGGGGTGCCTTGGGCATCCCCAAGCTTGAGCTCTTGCCTCTCCTCCTTCTTCTCACATCGAGACCTCCTCGATCTTCGAACACTTCATCCACACAAAACTTAACCGAACTTTTAGTGGCGGGGTTAGTGCATATGATCAATGAAATCCCATCATGTACTGCTCTAACATTATTGCATAATTATTAAAAAAAACATTACCTACTGTGTGCTATCACAATTCTATGGCCCCAAGTCAAGGAGGCATCAACAAGAATTCAAACATATGCAAATAATGAAGCTATAACAGCAATCTGTGAAAACAGGACAGTGTGTAGTAATCTGAACATTAACCATACTTTTGTAACCCTAAAAATGATGGAAAAAAATAGGAAAAATCAAGAATTTGTATAGCAAGACTTTGCAAAAAGTTTCAGATCCTTTCGACGTTCTAGTAAAAAATGTAAAATCGCGCACTACAGCCAAAGTTTCTGTTTTTGCACCGCACAAACCAACAAACAATTTAATCGTCCTAAAGGAAACTCTTGGCACATTATTTTTATAATACAATGGAATTGTACAAGGGGATAATTATTTTTGTTGAAAAGTTTCCGTAATCAAGGTTCACAAAGTTTCCATGGGCATGAACAAAGTTCAAGGCTAGCTCCCACTTTAACAATGCTCGTCTTTCTCACTTTTGCTTTTCTTTTTGAAAAAGTTTTACGTTCCCCTCTTTTTTAAAAACTTTATAAAAGCACTCAACAGAAATAAATGACTCTCTAAAACTTCCGGGTTGTCTCCCTGGCAGCGCTTTCTATAAAGCCATTAAGCTAGGCATATAGTGCTCAAGTAATGGATCCACCCGGATCCCAAGGTATATCAAAGCCAATTTTAAATAGCACTAATTTGGCATTTAGTAGTGAGCACAAAGTGATATGTGTCATTAAACAACGAAGTATAACTCTCTTCCTATGCATAGGCATGTCATACAAGAACAATTCATGCACATCAAGTAAAGGCCAATGCATAGTATAAGCAGTTTCTTGCAATTTTATCGTGTTGGAAACATAGAGAGGCGGAGATATAGTTCCTCTCTCATAATAATTGCAAGTAGGAGCAGCAAGCACATGCATATTATATTCATCAAAATCATCATGTGTAATGGAAAAAGGCAACCCATCAATATAATCTTTAATAAGTGCAAACTTCTCCAATATAGTGTAGTTTGGAGAATCCAAAAAGATAATAGGAGTATCATGTGTGGGTGCAATAGCTACTATCTCATGTTTATTATAAGGAACTATAGCAAGTTCATCTCCATGAGCATAATTCATATTGTCATCTTGGCCACAAGTATAGCAAGCATCATCAAAAAGGGATATTTCAAACGAATCAAAGGGATCATGGCAATCATCATATCAATCATCCTTCGATAAGCACGAAGGGAAATTAAACAATGTATGAGTTGAAGAGTTACTCTCATTAGAAGGTGGGCACGAGTAGCTAATCCGCTCTTCCTCCTTTTTTTTTTCTTCGCTCTCCTCGTCATCTTTTTCATCTAATGAGCTCACAATGTCATCAGTTTCTTCTTACATAGTTTCCTGCAAAATATTAGTCTCTTCTTGGACAGCAGAGACTTTCTCAATAAACACATCAATATTGGAGTTATATTCATAATTCAAATGGCAATATTTCAATATAGCAAGATTTTCAGGCCTATAAACATCATCATCAAAAGCACCATACTTTTTAAACAGAGATTCAATTTCATAAGCACCCTTAAAAGCAATGAATTCTTCTATTTGTTCCACATCGTAATAATCATATATACCATTAGCATAAGAAGCTAAGGTTTCATTATCATTAAATTTGCACGTAAAGGGAAGGTGTGGAGCCTTCATCCTAGAAAAACAAGTATAATCATAGCCCAAGCATAGTTGCCGAGCATACCAACGCAACATATAAATTTGATCCCGTAATAGTTTCCCTTTTTGTGTCGACCAATAATCCCTAAAGTATTCACGTTGATCCAACGTTACTCCCATCATATAGTTGAATGGGGTTTTCTCAGGATTATCAAAGTAGTACATAATATCTTTCACATAATGAGCATCGAGGGTTTTAGGAGGTTGCCCATCTCCATTAGTAGCAAGTACACCTATTTTTTTTGGTATTTCGTGTTCCATATCCATAACTAAAGATAGAGAACAACTTAGAACAGCAAATAAAATCCTCTTAGTGATAAAGCAAACAAGCACACATGAGAATATTCACACCACGCTATTGCTCCCCGGCAACGGCGCCAGAAAAAGGTCTTGATAACCCACAAGTGTAGGGGATCAGTTGTAGCCTCTTTCGATAAGTAAGAGTGTCGAACCCAACGAGGAGCTAAAGGTAGAACAAATATTCCCTCAAGTTCTATCGACCACCGATATAACTCTATGCACGCTTGACGTTTACTTTACCTAGAACAAGTATGAAACTAGAAGTACTTTGTGGTTTTTCTAGGATAGGTTTGCAAGATAATAAAGAGCGCGTAAATAAAAAGTAGGGGCTGTTAAGATAAATACACAACTAAATTAGTTTTAGTAGAGAGCTTTTTGTCACGAGAAAGTTATTTGTCCCTAGGCAATCGATAACTAGACAAGTAATCACTATTGCAATTTTATTTGAGGGAGAGTCATAAGCTAACATACTTTCTCTTCTTGGATCATATGCACTTATGATTGGAAGTCTAGCAAGCATCCACAACTACTAAAGATCATTAAGGTAAAACCCAACCATAGCATTAAAGTAAACAACCTACTTACTCGGTTTTGTGCTTCTGTCACTCACGCCACCCACCATAAGCAAATCATGAACGTATTGCAAACCCTACAGCGGAGATCCCTCATGCTTACGCGCCACGGAGAGCACCATAGGACATCACAAATAATAAAACATGCAACTCAAACCAATCACGATCATCAATTAACCCATAGGACAAAACGGATCTACTCAAACATCGTAGGATAGCCATACATCATTGGGAAATAATATATAGCATTGAGCACCATGTTTAAGTAGAGATTACAGTGGGTAGAAGAGGGGTTACACCGCTGCATAGAGGTGGGAAGATTTGGTGATGACGGCGGTGAAGTTGTTGTGTAGATTGCGGTGACGATGATGGCCCCGGCGGCACTCCGGTCCAGCGGAAGCGAGGGGGAGAGAGCCCCCTCCTTCTTCTTCTTCCTTGACCTTCTCCCTAGGTGGGAGAAGGGTTTCCCCTCTGGTCCATGGTCTCCATGGCGTGGGAGGGGCGAGAGCCCCTTCGATATTGGATATGTCTCTCTGTCTCTCTGTGTTTCTGCGTTCCCAGATTCTGGCTTTCCACTGTTTCTTAAACTCCTGGAGATCCGTAACTCCGATTGGGCTGAATTTTGGACACGATTTTTATCCGGATATTAGCTTTCTTGCGGCAAAGAAGGGCATCAACAGCCTTACAGAGTGGCCACGACGGCCCAGGGTGCGCCCCTCACCCTCGTGGGCCACTCGGGCATCGTCTCACGTTGGTTCTGCTTTCCAAAATTCACATATATTCCAAAAAAATCTCCATCCGTTTTTATCCCGTTTGGACTCCGTTTGATATGGATATTCTGCGAAACAAAAAAATGCAACAAACAAGAACTGGCACTAGGCACTGGATCAATATGTTAGTCCCAAAAATAGTATAAAAAGTTGCCAAAAGTATATGAAAGTTGTACAATATTGGCATGGAACAATCAAAAATTATAGATACGACGGAGACGTATCAATTACCTACCTGGATAGATGAGGCCGAGCAGCGTGAAGGAGGGTCGCCGATGAGGAGGCGGCGCTGCAAGCAAGGAGTGAAGGTTTCAACTTGGAAAGGAAGGCGGAAAGACGGGAAATGTGGCTTTTGGTAAGGGGGAGGCGCGGAGGTAGATATTTCTGCGGAGGCCGAAAATTTGGAATCTCTTCAGGCAAAAAACTGGCGCGCAAAGTGTCATCAGACACGGTCCCTTATTCAGAACTGTGTACGATATGTGAACATCACAAACAATTCACATAGCTTCACCCATGTGTGATGAGTTTGAACGTCAAAAGTTTTGGTTCGAATTTCCATGGTTATAGTGGTCATCCACGTCATTCCATAATTTGGGTACACGAAGGAGACTACATCACACCAACACTTCTTAATCGAGCAAGTTCGGCAATTAAACAGAGCTAGCTGACCTAAACATTACTCCAACAAATTAAGGACCGACGCTCTTAATTAAACAAAACAAAGAGTACTACTACGGCTGATGCTCGTCGATCTCTGCCGCCGCCTCCATGTCTAGCTCGCGCCCGATGGTCTCCTCGGGAAGGGGCTCCATGGAATCCATCGCACCATACTCGGCAAGCATCTCTCCATCCGCGTCCGCCATCTCTTTGGAAAAGGCCGCCATGAGCTGGGCGTGGGCGGACGCGATCTGGGCTTGGACGGGCTCCGTCGTCGCAAGGTATGCGGCGGAGGAATGGACGGCTTCTCGAACGCTCTCGGCGATTGCCAACTCTTCAGCCGTGGGTTGCCGACCGTTGTTGGAGAAGCTTCGTTCAATTTATGCGGTGACCACCAGGAGCTGGGTGTGGGCGGCCTCGACATGGTCATGGGCGGCCTCCATCAGGGCTAAGGCCGCCGCTGCGGAATGGACAACTGTTGTGCCGCTCTCACCAGTTGCTATCCCCGAGGCAGATGTTGATGCCGCCACCTGAGAAGCAACAACGGCCATTTGGGCTGCCTTTACCGCCCGGTCGCAGATTACGGTCGCGCTCATGTGATACGTCTCCAATGTATCTATAATTTTTTATTGTTCCATGCTATTATATTATCTGTTTTGGATATTTAATGAGATTTATTGTACAATTTTATATTATTTTTGGGACTAACCTACTAACCAAAAGCCCAGTGCAAATTGTTGTTTTTTTTTGCCTATTTCAGTGTTTCGCGGAAAAGGAATATCAAACGGAGCCCAATTGACCTGAAATTCAACGGAGGTTATTTTTGGACTAGAAGAAGCCCAAGGAGTACCGAAAATGGACCAGAGGAGTCTCGAGGCCACCACGAGGGTGGGGGCGCGCCCTGCCCCCTGGGCGCGCCCCCTATCTCGTGGCCGCATAGGGGACCCCCCTTACTTGTTCCTGACTCCAACACCTCTTATATGTACCCAAACTTCCAGAAAATAATCTAGATTGGGAGCTCCGTCGCCGCAAGCCTCTGTAGCCATCGAAAACCAATCTAGACCCGTTCTGGCACCCTGCCGGAGGGGGGAATCCCTCTCCGATGGCCAGCTTCATCATCCCGGCGCTCTCCATGACGAGGAGGGAGTAGTTCACCCTCGGGGCTGAGGGTATGTACCAGTAGCTATGTGTTTGATCTCTCTCTCTCTCTCTCTCTCTCTCTCTCTCTCTCTCTCTCTCTCTCTCTCTCTCTCTCTCTCTCTCGTGTTCTTGAGATGGCACGATCTTGATGTATCGCGATCTTTGCTATTATAGTTGGATCTTATGATGCTTCTCCCCCTCTACCTTCTTGTAATGGATTGAATTTTCCCTTTGAAGTTATCTTATCGGATTGAGTCTTTACGGATTTGAGAACACTTGATGTATGTCTTGCGTGGGATACCCGTGGTGATAGTGGGGTATTCTATTGATTCACTTGATGTATGTTTTGGTGATCAACTTGCGGGTTCCGTGACCTAGGGAATCTATGCATAGGGGTTGGCACACGTTTTCTTCTTGACTCTCCGGTAGAAACTTTGGGGCACTCTTTGAAGTTCTTTGTGTTGGTTGAATAGTGAATCTGAGATTGTGTGATGCATATCGTATAATCATGCCCACGAATACTTGAGGTGACAATGGAGTATCTAGGTGACATTAGGGTTTTGGTTGATTTGTATCTTAAGGTGTTATTCTAGTACGAACTCTAAGATAGATCGAACGAAAAGAATAGCTTCGTGCTATTTTACTACGGACTCATGAATAGATCGATCAGAAAGAATAACTTTGAGGTGGTTTCATACCCTACAGTAATCTCTTCATTTGTTCTCCGCTATTAGTTACTTTGGAGTGACTCTTTGTTGCATTTTGAGGGATAATTATATGATCCAATTATGTTATTATTGTTGAGAGAACTTGCACTAGTGAAAGTATGAGCCCTAGGCCTTGTTTCAACGCATTGCCATACCATTTGTGCTCACTTTTATCATTAGTTACCTTGATGTTTTTATATTTTCATATTACAAAAACCTATATCTACTATCCATATTGCACTTGTATCACCATCTCTTCGCCGAACTAGTGCACCTATACAATTTACCATTGTATTGGGTGTGTTGGGGACACAAGAGACTCTTTGTTATTTGGTTGCAGGGTTGTTTGAGAGAGACCATCTTCATCCTACGCCTCCCACGGATTGATAAACCTTAGGTCATCCACTTGAGGGAAATTTGCTATTGTCCTACAGACCTCTGCACTTGGAGGCCCAACAACGTCTACAAGAAGAAGGTTGCGTAGTAGACATCATCATGCACCTTGTCAGCACGTGCAAGGCGGTTGTGGCCGCGCTCTCGCTGGAGTGGGCCACCAAAGTTGCCCTCACGACAAGGGTCCACGTGCCCATCTTTCACCGGCGATGATTGAACAGTGAAATGATATTTGGGGAGCGAGCTGGTCTGCTTGAGACATCGGCTGTGGACTATAGCCGACACACCTTATCATGTAATCCATAGGCGTACTATACACCAACGGTGCTATAGGATATTTTGTGCTGCATCACACACGATTGGTGATAATAAACTGTGTGCGATCTACTTGATTTTTCATCTAGATTTGAATTACATATTGGGGTCACAGCGGCAATGGACGGTGTTTGAATTGCTAGACCTTTTATCTGGAGTGAACATGCAACTATATGTGTGTCGTAAAAGAATTGGAATTATTCAGGGTTCGTTTGAACATTTTATACATTAAATTGGTTTTCTAGCCATTTTAGGTGCACAATTCAGAATTAAACTACATGCACATGCTCCGGTGCACCAACATGGGTTGTAAAATCATATATGTGTCCATGGGTTTATGCTTATCTCCCATGCAAGAAATGGGGATGAAATTCGAACACCACGTCACCATGGCTCTCCGGCAAATGTTGACGTACTTACTTTTGCAATTCTAGTAAATCAAAAATTCGTCCGAAATTCATGAAACTTGGCATGCTATCATGGAGTGGCATCAACATGTCATGAAAAAACGTATGTCCCATTTGGGGCAGGTTTGGTATAATCTTCTCATAAACCAGAGCTTCTCATAACAAGTGTGATGGTTTCGGTAGGGAACGTTTCACATTTCTGGATAAAACGATATCCGTTGCCTCATCTCGATTTCAATTTTTTTCCTAGTGTCAACATAGAACAACAGGAGTGTTGTGTCAATTTTTGGGATTTTCGGGGTTCGCTTGGACATTTTTATACATTAAATGAGTTTTCTATGCATTCATCTACATAATTCAAATTTGAACTACACGCACGTGCTCTAATGCATATAAATTAGTTGAAAATTCAAATCCGTGTCCTTGGTTGCCTGCTTAGGTCCCGTGCAAGAAATGGGAATGAATGTCAAACACCCTGCCACCGTCACTCGGTCGCAAACATTGAGATACCTAGTTTTTAAATTCTAGTAAATCCAAAACTCGTCTGAAATCATGAAACTTGGCATGCTATCATGGTGCGGCATCAACATGTCGTGGTAATTTTTTGTCCCATTAGGGGCAGGTTTGGGTATATGCTTCTCACAAACCAGAGCTTCTCACAACAAGCATGGTGGTTTCGGTAGGGAACGTCCCACCTTTGGGAACGGAACGATATCCATTGCCTCTTATTGCTTCCAATTTTTTTCTCATTTCAACATACAACAACAGGAGTGTTGTGTCAATTTTTGTGATTTTTCGGGGTTCGTTTGGACATTTTTATGCATTAACTGAGTTTTCAATGCATTTATGTGCATAATTCAAATTTGAACTACATGCACATGCTCCAATGCATATAAATTGGTTGAAAAATCAAAACAGTGTCATTGGGTGCATGCTTAGGTCCCATGCAAGAAATGGGAATGAATTTCAAACACCATGGCACTATTGATTGCCGGCAAAACATTGAGATGCCTGGTTTTAAAATTCTAGTAAATCCAAAACTCATCTGAAATTCATGAAACTTGGCATGCTATCATGGAGCGGCATCAACATGCTGTGGTAAAAATTTTGTCCCATTTGGGGCAGGTTTGGGTATATGCTTCTCACAAACCAGAGCTTCTCACAACAAGCATGGTGGTTTCGATAGGGAACGTCCCACAATTGGGGACGAAACGATATCCATTGCCTCTTATTGCTTCCAAAATTTTTTCTCGTTTCAACATAGAACATCAGGAGTGTTGTCTCAATCTTTGTGATTTTTCGAGGTTCGTTTGGACATTTGTATGCATTAACTGAGTTTTCAATGCATTTATGTGCATAATTAAAATTTGAACTACATGCACATGCTACAGTGCATATAAATTCATTGGAAAATCAAAAACTGTGTCCTTGGGTGCAAGTTTAGGTCCCATGAAAGAAATGGGAATGAATTTCAAACACCAGGGCACTGTTGATTCGTGGCAAAACATTGAGATGCCTGGTTTTAAAATTCTAGTAAATCCAAAACTCGTCTGAAATTCATGAAACTTGGCATGCTATCATGGTGCAGCATCAACATGTCGTGGTAATTTTTTTGTCCCATTTGGGGCAGGTTTGGGTATATGCAATCACAAACCAGAGCTTCTCACAACAAGCATGGTGGTTTCGGAAGGGAACGTCCCACCTTTGGGAACGAAACGATATCCATTGCCTCTTATTGCTTCCAATTTTTTCTCATTTCAACATAGAACAGCAGGAGTGTTGTGTCAATCTTTGTGATTTTTCGGTGTTCGTTTGGACATTTTTATGCATTAACTGAGTTTTCAATGCATTTATGTGCATAATTCAAATTTGAACTACATGCACATACTACAGTGCATATAAATTGGTTGAAAAATCAAAAATGTGTCCTTGGGTGCAAGCTTAGGTCCCATGCAAGAAATGGGAATGAATTTCAAACACCAGGGCACCGTTGATTGCCGGCAAAACATTGAGATGCATGGTTTTAAAATTCTAGTAAATCCAAAACTCGTCTGAAATTCATGAAACTTGGCATGTTATCATGGAGCGGCATCAACATACCGTGGTAAAAATTTTTGTCCCATTTGGGGCAGGTTTGGGTATATGCTTCTCACAAACCAGAAATTCTCACAACAACCATGGTGGTTTCGGTAGGGAACGTCCCACAATTGGGGAAGGAACGATATCCATTGCCTCTTATTGCTTCCAAATTTTTTCTCGTTTCAACATAGAACAACAGGAGTGTTGTCTCAATCTTTGTGATTTTTCGAGGTTCGTTTGGACATTTTTATGCATTAACTAGTTTTCAATGCATTTATGTGCATAATTAAAATTTGAACTACATGCACATGCTACAGTGCATATAAATTGGTTGGAAAATCAAAACTGTGTCCTTGGGTGCATGTTTAGGTCCCATGAAAGAAATGGGAATGAATTTCAAACACCAGGGCACTGTTGATTCGTGGCAAAACATTGAGATGCCAGGTTTTAAAATTCTAGTAAATCCAAAACTCGTCTGAAATTCATGAAACTTGGCATGCTATCATGGTGCAGCATCAACATGTCGTGGTAATTTTTTGTCCCATTAGGGGCAGGTTTGGGTATATGCTTCTCACAAACCAGAGCTTCTCACAACAAGCATGGTGGTTTCGGTAGGGAACGTCCCACCTTTGGGAACGGAACGATATCCATTGCCTCTTATTGCTTCCAATTTTTTTCTTGTTTCAACATAAAACAACAGGAGTGTTGTGTCAATTTTTTTGATTTTTCGGGGTTCGTTTGGACATTTTTATGCATTAACAGAGTTTTCAATGCATTTATGTGCATAATTCAAATTTGAACTACGTGCACATGCTCCAATGCATATAAATTGGTTGAAAAATCAAAACAGTGTCATTGGGTGCATGCTTAGGTCCCATGCAAGAAATGGGAATGAATTTCAAACACCATGGCACTATTGATTGCCGGCAAAACATTGAGATGCCTGGTTTTAAAATTCTAGTAAATCCAAAACTCATCTAAAATTCATGAAACCTGGCATGCTATCATGGAGCGGCATCAACATGAAGTGGTAAAAATTTTGTCCCATTTGGGGCAGGTTTGGGTATATGCTTCTCACATACCAGAGCTTCTCACAACAAGCATGGTGGTTTCAGTAGGGAACGTCCCACAATTGGGGGCGGAACGATATCCATTGCCTCTTATTGCTTCTAAATTTTTTCTCGTTTCAACATAGAACAACAGGAGTGTTGTCTCAATCTTTGTGATTTTTCGAGGTTCGTTTGGACATTTTTATGCATTAACTGAGTTTTCAATGCATTTATGTGCATAATTAAAATTTGAACTACATGCACATGCTACAGTGCATATAAATTTGTTGGAAAATCAAAATTGTGTCCTTGGGTGCATGTTTAGGTCCCATGAAAGAAATGGGAATGAATTTCAAACACCAGGGCACTGTTGATTCGTGGCAAAACATTGAGATGCCTGGTTTTAAAATTCTAGTAAATCCAAAACTCGTCTGAAATTCATGAAACTTGGCATGCTATCATGGTGCAGCATCAATATGTCGTGGTAAATTTTTTGTCCCATTTGGGGCAGGTTTGGGTATATGCTTCTCACAAACCAGAGCTTCTCACAACAAGCATGGTGGTTTCGGGAGGGAACGTCCCACCTTTGGGGACGAAACGATATCCATTACCTCTTATTGCTTCCAATTTTTTCTCATTTCAACATAGAACAGCAGGAGTGTTGTGTCAATCTTTGTGATTTTTCGGGGTTCGTTTGGACATTTTTATGCATTAACTGAGTTTTCAATGCATTTATGTGCATAATTCAAATTTGAACTACATGCACATACTACAATGCATATAAATTGGTTGAAAAATCAAAAATGTGTCCTTGGGTGCATGCTTAGGTCCCATGCAAGAAATGGGAATGAATTTCAAACACCAGGGCACCGTTGATTGTCGGCAAAACATTGAGATGCATGGTTTTAAAATTCTAGTAAATCCAAAACTCGTCTGAAATTCATGAAACTTGGCATGCTATCATGGAGCGGCATCAACATGCCGTGGTAAAAATTTTGTCCCATTTGGGGCAGGTTTGGGTATATGCTTCTCACAAACCAGAGCTTCTCACACCAAGCATGATGGTTTCGGTAGGGAACGTCCCACCTTCGGGGACGAAACAATATTCATTGCCTCTTATTGCTTTAAAATTATTTCTCATGTCGACATAGAACAACAGGAGTATTGTGTCAATCTTTCTAATTTTCGGGGTTCATTTGGACATTTTTATGCATTAACTGAGTTTTCAATGCATTTATGTGCAAAATTCAAATTTGAACTACATGCACATGCTCCAGTGCATATAAATTGGTTGAAAAATCAAAACTGTGTCCTTGGGTGCATGCTTAGGTCCCATGCAAGAAATGGGAATGAATTTCAAACACCAGGGCACCGTTGATTGCCGGCAAAACATTGAGATACCAGGCTTTTAATTTCTAGTAAATCCAAAACTCGTCTGAAATTCATGAAACTTGGCATGCAATCATGGAGCGGCATCAACATGTTGTGGTAAAAAAATTGTCCCATTTGGGGCAGGTTTGGGTATATGCTTAGCTTCTCACAATAAGCATGGTGGTTTCGGTAGGGAATGTCCCACCTTTGGGGACGAAATGATATCCATTGCCTCTTATTGCTTTCATTTTTTCTCTCGTGTCAACATAGAACAACAGGAGTGTTGTGTCAATCTTTGTGATTTTCGGGGTTCGTTTGGACATTTTTATGCAATAATTGAGTTTTGAATGCATTTATGGGCAAAATTCAAATTTGAACTACATGCACATGCTCCAGTGCATATAAATTGGTTGAGAATCAAATCTGCCACTTTTATATCTTAAACGTATGTATAATTCAAACCGTGTGCGTTTTGTTAACCATTCACGTGACGCCATGTGTCTTGGTTTTAATGGTTGTAGGAGGTGTCGTGCAGATAGCTGCTTGACCTTGATGGAACAGGAGGCGTGCGAGCGCCGTCCGATGCGCAGGCTGACCGAGAGGCGTGCTGTCCTCGAATGTGCAGGCTCACTACGAAGCGTGCGAGATGTACGTTGCGCAAGCTCACTCAGAAGTGAGCCCTTTCCTATGTTCATAATTCAAACATTAAAGTTTTGAAATTCCTATGTTCATAATGCAAGAACATGGCATCAAAAGGTATGGCATGATAGAGCATAACATGAACAACAAAACATGGTTACTGATCATGTTCAAAAGAGTCATGGATATGATGGTAGCATCAAGAGAACATGGCAAAAAGATATAACAGATCTCAGACTTAGTGAAAACTGGGCATGCTAACAACAACATCATGCTGCTGACTTGGAGGCACATAACAACAAGCATAACAAGTGTACAATTTATGAAACTGACATGAGCATGTAGTACACATAGCAATCTTCAAATACTCCATTGGCACAAGTTAATATGTGTCGGGGGAAACTGTCCGCCACGAACACCTATGGGACCGGAGCCCCTTGTCTGTGCGGTACGAGGGCGGAGGGAGCACAAAGAGCAGATCGGAGCGGACGCGCGGGCAGTTTTACCCAGGTTCGGGCCGCACGGATGCGTAAAACCCTACTCCTGCTTGGTTGTGTATTGAGTGGGACGCTCGGGAGCTTGAAGAAGCAGCTACACCGTGCGTGAGAGTAATCTGGGTTTCGAACCCCCTCCACGTTGTGCATGGGCCTCCTTTTATAGTGCAAGGGGTCACCGACAGGTGTCAACGTAGGAGAAAGGGGTAAAAATGTAAAAGAGGCGGTAGTTGTAACAGTGCGGGAACAGTGGAGCTACAGTACCGAACAGTGGTCTATACCTACTTTAACAGTGGGGGACAAGGGCATTTAATGCCCGTCGCCGTCGACCCCAAAAGCTCCCGCCTTAGCGTCTCCGTCCGCCACGGCGACGGATTTATCGCCGTGGTGTGCCACCGTGTCCCCCAGGCTGCACAGCCATCCGCCACGCGTCCCTGGTTAGACCTCAGGGCGACGCGTGGGCCGATGAGCTGGAGCGCGGGCACACAGCGTGGCCTTCCCGGCAAGCGCCTTGCCGGGGCCTTGATCTTGCCGGGCCCGGGAACTTGCCGCTCCCCGGGCCCCTTGCCGGGGCGCGCATAGCGCCGAGGCAACGCCTTCTAATCTTCCTGGCAAGCTCCTCTTGCCAGGGTCTTGTGTTAGTGGAACAGCCTTGAGCCTGGTACGGCCTTCCCGGCAAGCTCCTCTTGCCGGGGTCTCGATCTTCTGTTTTGTATACTTTGCTTTTGAATGGTTTAATAGGAGGCAGGGAGGTCTCCGGCGAGCACGCAGTAAACCTTGCCGCGGGAAGCTGCAACTGCCCGTGCACAAGTTGGGGTACTAGGGTACCCCTACCTTAGTACACCGACAGGAGCCCCCGGGCCTGGGCCACACACGGTGCCGAGCGCTGTTGGGCCAGGCCCAAAACAGTGCACGGGCACCCGCGGCCCGCGGCGCGCCGAATCCACTTCCATATCCGCCGCACCCCACGGTAACGGCACGCGTCGATTGCGGCGCCGTGGGATGGGACGTGCCCACGATCTCTTAATGGAAAGGGGAAAACGCCCCCCACTCCCCCATAAAAGCAGAGGCAGCGGGTGCGGTTCCCCTCCCTGTGCTCTCATTACGTCGTCTTCTTCCTGCAAAAAGATTCCTTCTTGCGCTCCGCCTCCACAGCTCCGCCGCCGCCTAGCTCTTCGTCCTCTTCCTTCCGCCGCGTCCGCCATGGCCCCAAAGAGCGACAAGGGGAAAGCGGAGAAGTCCAAGAAGGAGAAATCCGAGCAAGCAGCCAAGCTCATCGCTTACCGGAAGCGGAACGTCGTCTTCTCGCCGAAGCTCGGTGTGGAAGAACTCTGGAACAAGTACTACTTGTTCTGGTCCAAGGGCACTGATGCGCATCCCCGCACCCGAGCATACCCGGCCGCCGCCAAGGACCACTATCCCGGCGGGTATTACTTCTTTGCTCCCTTTTTCCACTGTGGTCTCTGCCCTCCATTTTCGAACTTCTTCTGTGATATCATGAATACGTATGGCTTCCATCTGCTTGATTTCACCCCCAACGCCATCCTCACCATGGCCGTTTTCGCACATATGTGCGAAAACTTCATAGGAGTCCACCCCAACGTAGCCCTCTTTAGACACTTTTTCACCCCCAGAGCCGAGGCAGATGCCCCCCTCTCCGGATGTATTTCTTGGGTCTTCCGTCTCGGGAAGAAGGGGTCGTACTTGCCGGGGGAGCTCCGCGGCAAGTGGGAGGAATGGCGAGCTGAGTGGTGCTGGATTGTAGAGGACCAGCCGCAAGCCTTTACTGCGCCGCGCACAACGCCTATCGCGCGCGGCAGAGATTGGAGCGAACTAGACTCCGACGACGTCAAGCTTGACATCGCTCTCGTCCGGATCCTCCGTCTTCGGCTGGCCCGGCTGTCAGTTGCCGAGGTGGGCGCAGATTTCCTCCGCCGGCGCATCGCCCCTCTCCAAGACCGGAAGAGGCCGGCCTGGTTGTACGGCGGCCCGGCAGACATCATGCGGCTGCGCCCTGGACTTAATTTTAACTTCACCACTCTGGAGCTGCGCGGGATGGTACGAGAGCTCTTCAAGTACGACCCGGCGCACCCCGAGTGGTTCAGGACTCCCCGGGAAGTGGTGCCGCTCTGCAACAACGCCGCGAGGGATCGAATCCTTGCCATGATGCCGATGTGCGATTCGCATGGTTTGGACCGCTCGTGGATCGCCCCGAAGCCCATCGACGTCCTCAACTTCTACGACAACCTCGTCGAGGTGGCGAGCAACAAGGAGGACCTCAAGCTGCATACGCGGGACACCACCGAGCAGGAAATCGCATACATAGCTTCTCGGGCTGAGGAGGCCGCCGCAGCCGCGGCGGCAGGAATCTTCGGGTTCTCGCCGGAGGAGGCGGAGGCCGAGGAGGCGTCCACCCAGGCGGAAGAGGCGGAGATCCGTCGGTTGCTGAACCTCCCGCCCGACGCGCTCGCCGGGGTCCCCTCGTTGAGGCACTCCGGGATCCATGGGATCGCGACGGAGGCCGCGGCAAGGGAGGGAACCGCCGGAGGAAGCAGAGGCGCCGCGAGGGGCGGAGGCGCCAAGGGGAAGAGGGCCGCATCGCTGGATGCTGGGCCCAGCGAGCCGGCCGAGGCAGAGGAGGAGGAGGAGGAGGAGGCCGAAGACTCCGGCGGATCTACAGAGTTGTACGCCGACGACCTCTCCTCGTCGGAGAGCTCCCCGCCCCCGGCAAGCCCGAAGGAGTCCCCGGCAAAGCGTCTCCGCAAGGCGGCGACGGGGGAAAGGGCGCAGGCGCCCCGGCAACAGCCACCTCGGCGGGCGGCTCCCCGGGGGAGTCAAGCCGCGCCAAGGCCGTCCGGCGCACCAGCCGCAGCAGAGGCGGGCCGGGCGCGGACCACGACGGAGGCGCCCCGCAGGCCGGCAGCGAGCCGGCAGGGGTCTTCTCGGAGCGGAGCAACGGCTCCGCCCGCCCCCCGGGCGCCGGCAGCCACAGGGGCTGGGTCTTCGCAGCCCCCAGCCCCGGCGAGTACCAAGCGCGCGAGGGAGTCTTCGCCTCCCGCTCCTCGCGTCGACGCGCCCACGGTGGAGTACGATTTCTCCGCCCTGAGCGAGGACGACGAGGAGGACCAGGAGTAAGGATCCGAGATTCTTCATCTTCTTAATTTTTGTCTTGAGCTTCTGTTGATGCTAACTCTGTCTTCTGTTCTGGTTCCAGGACCCTGGCCCATCGCGCCGCGAAGAAGGCCAAGGCGCCCGAGGCTGAGGTCGCGGAGGACTCGGCGGCGGCGGCAACAGAGGGCGCGCCGGAGCCGAGCCTGCCGGACTCTGGCACTGCTCCGATGAGCAGCCCCCAGCGCAGCCCGCAGCGCAGCCCCCAGCGTAAGTCTGGGGTTCTTTCTTTTTGCTTGTCGGGGTACGTCTGAGGCTTTTGACTTTATCTTCATATTTTGACATCCCTTGTCTTGTTTCGTGCAGAGGAGGAGCCGCAGCGGGAAGAGCGCCCGGAGACCACCGCCGAGGAGCTGCAGGCACCGCCATCCCCGCCAAGGCAGGACTCTCCGGCAAGGGAGAGTGCTCCGTCAAGGGCGGGTACTCCGCCAAGGCAGAGTACCCCGCCAAGGACGAGCAGCCCGGCGAGGGCGGCCACCCCGCCGAGGCCAAATTCCCCGGCGAGGGCGACTACCCCGACGAGGCCGAGCTCCCCGGCGAGGGAGCCCGCCGCTGAGGACGTCCGCCAAGGTAACCTTTATAACTTGTCTTCTTGGCTTGTCTTTTTTGGATATTTGCTTGAGTCTTGAATTTCTTTGTCTTCTTCTTCTTCCTAGATCTTCCTCCTCCTGTGCCTATGGAGACGGAGGTAATTATCCTCGAGGAGGAGGACGCGCAAGGCGGCGGCGGCGACGCACCAGTCGTGAGGAGGTGGGCGAGGCCGCCGAGCCGGCCGCGCAAGAGACTGATCCGGCTGCGGATGCAGCGGCCGGGGAGGGGGACGGTGGCCGCACCGCCGACCCGGAGGTGGCGGGAGCATCGGATGCTGCGCCGGCCACCGGTCCCTCCGCCGGCGAGGAGCAAAGGTTTTATCTCGAGGCCCCCAATGGCGTCTTCATCCAGATGCCGTGGGGGTCTTCGTCGCGAGCTCCTGCGGAGGGCGAGGCGTTCGACGGAGAGGTCCTCGCCTCCGCAGGCCTGAAGATAGTCCAGGCGCCCGGTGGAGGTGAGGGGCCCGAGGAGGAGCGATTGCTTCATCAACTCCTGGCCCTTTACCGGGCCAGGCAAGCAAAGCTCGCTTCCCGGGAGGCTCTTGCCGCCAAGGCTGCGGCAGAGATGGAGAAGCGCGCGGCGGAGCTCAGCGCCGCCAACCAGGCTGCCCTCCGCCAGGTGGCAGAGGAGCGAGAGCGTCTCGCCGGCGAGTACCAAGAGTGGGTACTTGAGAAGGCCGAAGCCGATGAACAGCAGCGCCTCGCCGGGGTGGAGATGTCCCGGCGAGAAGGAGAGCTCGCGCAGCGGAAGGTGGATCTGGATTCTCATGAAGAAGACCTTGCCGCTCGCGAGGCTGCCCTTGGCGGGGAGCTGAAAGAGGCGAAGGCCGCCGCGGCTGCCGCGGAGGACGCCAAGAAAGAGCTCGCCGCCAAGGTTGAACAACTGGAGAAGGCGATGAAGGTGAGCGCCGAGAAGGTTGCCGCGCTCATCCTGGAGCGCGAGAAGGATGCTCACACCAACTCAGAGCTCCAGGTGAGCTTGTCCCAGAGGGGTGACGAGCTGAAGGCCGCCAAGGATTCCATTGAAGACTTGGAGCTGAAGGTCACCACCCTGAAGGAATCGCTTGATGCTGCCCGGGCCCAGGAGACCAAGCTGAAGGATGAGCTCCGCAAGGAGCGAACCTTGATGGAGAGCGTCAACAAGGCCTCCGAGCTCTTCCGGCAGACTATCGAGGTGTGGACCGAAGAGCTGGTTTCTTCCGCGTCCAACATTGACCAGGAGTTGCTTGCTTTGAAGGTCGAACATCTTATCTACTCGCCGGATCCAGACCTCCCGCACAGCGCCAAGCTCAGCCTCTTCTTCAGAGGCGTCGCTCCAGCTCTTGCAGGTCTCCGGAACCGCATCCCCGCGCAGCTGGCCGAGGAGTCGCGCCGTCTCTGCGCAGGAACTCTGGAGCGGGTCTTGACGAAGATCGTGTACCGCAACCCGGGGATTAATCTCACAAACGTTCTTCGCACCCTGCCGGCAGACGCAGACACGGAGGCCCTGAAGGAGCAGGTCGGCCACATCATCGCCAAGGTAGCAAGGCTTGGCCGGAAGGAAGGCGACCGCGTAGACTAGGGCCCCATTTATCTTTATCTTTTTGTTGCTGCACATTATGTTATGAACTCATTAGTCCATTGCGACAAGTTATCCTTGTAAGATATTTGCTTTACTTCAATCAATCAGTGCAATGTTATCTTCCTTGTTCCCATCTTTGACTTTGTATGTTTTTCACCCTACGCTCCCGGGGAGCTTGCCGGCAAGGGGCCCTTGCCGCGAGCGCTGAGCGCTGGACTCTGAGCAGCCTGCTGGCCAAGGTCCTCGCCGGCAAGCAACCTCGCCGCAGCAAGTCGCAACGCACTTAGCTTGCTGAGTGTACTCGGAAGCGAGGCAAGGGCGCGACACTTGTCGCAGCTCACTTAAATCGTTGAGTGGACTCGAAAACAAGATAAGGGTGCGGCAAGCTACGGGTAGGTTCCTCCGCGCACAGGTTTTCTATACAAAGTGTGATCGTTCAAGGAAGACAACCAAAATTTAAAATTTGAACTGGTCAAATTCTAACAACTTATCTTTCATATGCTGCTTGCTCATGTTGTTTGCTTTCCGGTAAGGCTCTTCTTACTTGAACGGCACTTAGTTCCTCCTCCATCTCCTTCCCCCCCGGCAAACTTGTGCGCGAGGAACGTTCCTTCTGCTTAAGAGAAAAAGGAAATGGAGAGGGAAACAAGCATATTGCCTTTCGGCGTAATAGTGCTTACCGAATGTCTAAGTGTTGCATCAAATGCCAAATAAAACATGCAAATAGCAAAGAGAAGCATGCGAAAGGCAATCGATGCGAAAACACGAAATCTTTACTGATGCACGGGGTCTGCGCCCGGCTTTGTACAAAGGGTTACATGCAACAGCGGCAAGGCTTGTACAAAAGGTGGTTGCCGGAGCGGATCACGGCAACCGCGCCTTAGGGGTGAAACTTGCGAAGATGCTCTATGTTCCAGGAGTTGCTCACCGGTAAGCCTTCTTCGGTCTCGAGGCGGACAGCGCCGGGCCTCGTAACTTGTCTCACCCGATAAGGGCCTTCCCACTTCGGCGTCAACTTGTTGGAATTCTTGGCGGACTGAACACGCCGAAGAACAAGGTCGCCTTCCTCGAGACTCCTGGCCTTGACTTTGCGGCTATGGTAGCGGCGCAAAGCTTGCTGGTATCGAGCAGCTCGTACAGCAGCCTGGAGACGTCCCTCCTCAAGGAGCAATGCCTCATCTTGCCGCAGTTGCTCTTGCTCGAGCTCATCATAAGCGAGCACTCGAGGAGATCCGTATACGAGTTCCGTGGGGAGAACTGCTTCTGCTCCATAGACTAGAGCAAAAGGTGTCTGTCCGGTGGCTCGACTTGGTGTCGTTCTGATTGACCAAAGAGCCGCCGGGAGCTCCTCTATCCAATTCCTTCCGCACTTGCGCAGCCTGTCAAAGGTCCTTGTCTTGAGTCCGCGCAGCACTTCAGCATTTGCCCTCTCCGCTTGGCCGTTGCTCCTCGGGTGAGCAACAGAAGCGAAACAGACCTTGGCGCCAAGGTCTTGGACGTACTACATGAAGGTGCGACTAGTGAATTGCGTACCGTTGTCGGTGATGATCCTGTTAGGGATCCCGAAACGGCAAACAATCGACCTGAAGAACCTGACTGCTGACTGTGCTGTCACCTTTCTCACTGGCTCTACTTCTGGCCACTTTGTGAACTTGTCGATTGCAACATACAAGTACTCAAAGCCCCCGACAGCGCGAGGGAAAGGGCCGAGGATATCGAGCCCCCAGACCGAGAAGGGCCATGACAAAGGGATTGTTTGGAGAGCTTGAGCTGGCTGATGAATTTGCTTTGCATGGAACTGGCACGCTTCACACTTGGTTACTAGTGCAGTTGCATCTTGGAGGGCTTCTTGCCAAAAGAACCCTTGCCGGAAAGCTTTCCCGGCAAGTGCCCTTGCGCCAATGTGGTGGCCGCATATGCCTCCGTGTATTTCTGCCAACAGCTTCTGCCCGTCTTCTCTGGAGATGCATTTCAACCTGACACCGTTGAGTCTTCTTCTGTATAGCTCGTTATCCACAAACTGATACATACTTGACTGCCTGGTTATCTTCTCTATCTCTTGAGGGTCGTCGGGAAGTTCTCCAGTTTGCAGAAAACGGACGATCTGCTGTGCCCATGCCGGAGCCCGGGGCTCGACGGCAAGGACTAAAGGCTCGAGGGCCGCTGCGGGAACCCCAGCTTCTACGGCAAAGACCTCTGGTCCTGTCGGAGCTGACGGTCCCCCGGCAAGCTCGCCGGGGCGAGGCTTGTCGGGAACACTTGCTTCAACTGCACAAGCCCGAGGGCTTGCAGGAGCAAACTGTTCCTCAGCGTTGTCGTTGATCCTGGGAACTTTGGCGGCGGGTTCAGGAAGATCCGCCGGCAAGTAGTCGCCGGAGACCAACTTTCTCTTCTTGGACTGCCCAATTGATGGTGTAACTGATGGTTGAGTCAGCTTGAGCAAAAAGGTCCCTGGTTCCACAGGTAACTTCATTGCGGCGCACTTTGAAAGGCCATCTGCAATCTCATTTTGGGCTCTTGGGACGTGCTCCATCTGCAAACCTTCAAAGTGCTCTTCAAGCTTTCTCACTTCATCGACATATGCTTCCATCAAAGGACTCTGATAGCTCTTGTTAACTTGCCGGACCACCAACTGAGAATCGCCCCGTACAATCAGCTTCCTGATCCCAAGTTCGGCCGCTATCCTGAGGCCGGCAAGCAAGCCTTCATATTCTGCAGTGTTGTTTGTTGCTTGCTCCCTGGGAAAGTGCATCTGGATAACATATTTGAGGTGCTCTCCGGTGGGCGCGATGAGCACCACGCCGGCACCGGCGCCTTGCAGCGAGAAGGCACCGTCAAAATACATTACCCATTCACTTGTCGCTTCTTGCACGGGTGCGCTCGTTTCTTGAACTTCTTCTTCTGGCGTTGGGGTCCACTCAGCGATGAATTCTGCCAAAGCTCGGCTCTGTATAGTTGAAGTACTTTCAAACTTGAGTCCAAAGCTTGACAGCTCCAGTGCCCACTCGACGATCCTGCCTGTTGCCTCTGGATTGTGCAATATCCTTTTCAACGGAAAGCGAGTGACCACCGTTATCTCATGGGCTTGGAAGTAGTGGCGCAGCTTTCTTGAAGCCATGAGGAGGCCGAAAAGCAATTTTTGCACACCAGAGTACCTTGATCTAGCTCCCTGGAGAAGGGAACTTACAAAATACACTGGGCGCTGCACCATCTTCTTCCGCACCTCTCCTTGTTCCTGCGCAGAGTCTTCCTTGTCGGGGCCAGAGCTTGTCGGGACAGCCCCCTGCTTGTCGCTAGATTCGCTTGCCGGTGATGCTGACTCCTCGTCGGACTCCCTCTCCGCTACTAACGCAGCACTAACCACCTGGTTGGTTGCCGCTAAGTATAGCAACAACTTTTCCTGGGGTTTAGGTGCGACAAGTGTAGGAGTGGAGGACAGGTACCGTTTCAAATCCTGCAACGCCGCCTCCGCTTCCGGAGTCCACTTCATGGGACCTGCCTTCTTCAAGATTTTGAAGAAAGGTAGGGCGCGTTCTGCGGATTTTGAAATGAACCTACTGAGGGCAGCAACGCAACCTGCAAGCCTTCTGACATCTTTGACGCGCTTTGGAGCTTCTATCTGCTCGATGGCTTTGATCTTGTCGGGGTTGGCTTCAATCCCCCTCTGTGATACAAAGAACCCGAGAAGCTTGCCGGAGGGAACTCCAAAGACGCACTTCTCGGGGTTCAGCTTGAGTTGTATCCTGCGCAGGTTCTGAAACGTTTCTTCCAAGTCTTGAATCAGTGTTTCTTTGCTCTTGCTCTTCACCACGATATCATCCATGTAGGCTTCTACATTCCTGTGGATCTGTGGCTCAAAAGCAGTGTACACTACCCTTGCAAAAGTTGAGCCTGCATTCTTCAGTCCAAATGGCATGCGGATAAAGCAATAGGTGCCACATGGAGTGATAAATGCAGTCTTCTCTTCATCTTCCTTAGCCATGAAAATCTGGTGATAGCCTGAGTATGCATCAAGAAAACAGAGTAGCTCGCATCCGGCAGTGGAGTCAACGATCTGGTCAATGCGCGGCAAAGGGAAGGGATCCTTGGGACATGCTTTATTGACATCAGTGAAGTCTATACACAGTCTCCACTTCCCGTTGGCTTTGCGCACGACGACTGGGTTTGCCAACCACGTCGGATGGATCACACCTCTAACTAGGCCTGCTGCCTCTAGTTTCTTGATCTCCTCATTGATGAACTCTTGGCGCTCCACGGCTTGCTTCCTCACTTTTTGCTTGATGGGCCGCGCATGAGGACAGACAGCAAGCTTGTGCTCAATCACCTTCCTGGGAACACCGGGGATGTCAGATGGTTGCCAAGCAAACACATCGACATTCGCCCGCAGGAAGGCGACGAGCGCGCTTTCCTATTTGCTGTCAAGGGTGGCACTGATGGTGAAGGTACCACCAGTGCCATCCTCCTTTGCGGACACTTTCTTGGTTGCCGGAGGAGCAGCCATTCCTTTCTTGCTCTTGCTGGTAGAGCTCGATGGAACGTCCTCGACGGCAGCGCAGCACTCCGAAGAGGTGCGGTTGCCGGAGCGGGTCCCAGAGCATTTGCCGGACTTGGTCTTCGTCTTCTTCCCCCCGGGGGCTTCAGCGGCAAGAGTATCCTTCTCGGCCGCAGCTGCCGCATCCCGGTAAATCTTGTCGGCGCAAATAAGCGCATCTTTCTTGTCGCTGTGGACAGTGATGACGCTTATCGGCCCCGGCATCTTCAGCACGTTGTAGGCATAGTGGGAAGCTGCCATGAACTTGGCGAGGGCGGGACGGCCGAGTATTCCATTGTAGGGCAATGGAATATCGGCAACGTCAAAAGTGATGCGCTCAGTCCTGAAGTTGAGCTCCCCGCCAAAGGTCACCGGCAGAGTAATCTTTCCCTTGGGCTTGCTCCTTCCCGGGTTGATTCCTTGGAATGAACCTGTCTCTTCGAGCTCGCCGTCTTGAATCTGGAGTTTCTTGATCACAGCAGAGGAGATCAAGTTCAGCCCGGCCCCGCCGTCAACCAACATTTTGGTGACCTTGAGGTTGCGGATGGTGGGGGAAACCAGCATCGGCAAGCACCCGACCGCCGTGGTGCGGTCAGGGTGATCCTCAAGGTCAAAAATGATGGGCGTGCTGGACCATTTGAGGAGCCTGCGCGACTCCACGGGCGGCTCCGCTGCATTCACCTCACGCACCCACTGTTTCAGCTGGCGGTGGGAGGTGTGCAGGGAGGCGCCACCGTCGACGCACAGGACCTCCGTGGCCTTCTGGAACTCCTGCTCGCTGTTCTCGTCGTCCTCCATGTCTTCATCGTCGTCTTCGTCGTTGTCGCGGCCCCGGGGAGGTCGATCTCCTTGCCGCTGCTTGGCCTTGCCGCGGCGTCCTCCCCGGCCATTGAATGGCCGCTTCTTGCTGGGCTCTTCCCCGCCACCTTGGGCCTTCTCCTTGTCGCGCCTCTTGTACTCAGCTTTTTGCTGCTCGACGAGATACTCGACGCGCTTGCAGTTGGAGAGATCGTGACCCTTGGTGCGGTGAATCTTACAGTATTGCTTGTCGGAGCTACCCGGCTTGTCGGCCGCCGCCGCAGGGGCAGGCTCCTTGCCGGAGCCGCCGGCCTGCGCTTGCTTGGCGGGGGCCTCCTTGCCGGACTTCTCGACGGCAAGCACTTCCTTCTTGCCCTTCTTCCTGTTGTTCCGCCGCCGGCTCTTCTTTGCCGGGGCGGCGTCGTCGCTGTCGCTTCCCCCTGCGCCAGCATCCTCCCCGGGGAGTCTCCTCCCCTCTTCTGCACGGGCGCACTTGTCGGCAAGAGCGTAGAGCTCGCTGACGTCCCTGATCTTGGTCATCGCCATCTCCTCACGCATGCGGCGGTTACGCACGTTCTGATGGAACGCGCTGATAACCGCAGCAGGGTGAACGTCGGGGATGTTGTGCTGTACCCGGCTGAAACGTTGGATATACTTGCGCAGGGGTTCGCCTTCCTTCTGGGCCAAAATGTGGAGATCGCTCTCCTGGCCATGGGGTTTGTGGCCGCCGGTGAAGGCGCCAACAAACTGATGGCAGAGGTCGGCCCAAGAAGAGATAGAGCCTTCCGGCAAGTGCATGAGCCACGAACGGACGTTCGGCTTCAGCACGAGCGGGAAGTAGTTGGCTAGGATCTTCTCGTCGCGCCCCCCGGCAGCTTGCACTGCTATGGTGTAGACGCTGAGAAACTCTGAGGGGTGCGTCTTGCCGTCGTACTTCTCCGGTACGTCGGGCTTAAAGTTCTTCATGCTGGGCCACTGGACGCGCCGCAGCTCGCGGGTGAACGCAGGGCAGCCTGCCGCATACGGCAAGTCGCCTGGTTCACCGGGCGCGGGTGCGTCGACAGCGTTCCCAGCTCTCTTGTCGGATTGTCGCCGAGCTTCTCGGCGGCGCTCGATCGTGGTCCGAGCGTCTTCATCTCGCCGGTCGTCGAGGACCTGGCGCTGGTCCCGACGGGCCCGCGGGTCCGACGAGGCTGTGGAGCCGTCGTCGGGGTTGTTCCGGCGGGGCGGCGTCTTCTGCTTCTGCGGCGGGGAGTGCACGCTTGTCGCACCCCCGGCAGTCTTGTCGCCGATAGCCTTCGTCTTCTCGGCCTGCCGCGGCCGTGAGGCCGACGGCTGCTGCGGAGAGTCGTTGTTGGCGAAGTCTATCAGGCTCCGGATGGTGGCCCTCCATTCCTCGGCCTTGTCGGCCGCTGGAGGAAAATCGAGGAGCAGCTGCGCCCTTGCGAGCGCTTCTGCCGGAGTAGTGGGGAACGCGGGCGAGCGGTGCGAGGAGCGGGATACGCTCGGACTTCTAACGACGTTAGAAGGAGCGGGGTCCCGCGCCGGCGCCTTCGCTTTGCTTGTGCCCGGACGGGGGTCCGGGGCGTCCCGCGAACCTCCAGTATGGCCTTGTCCCAGCAAGCGGATACCACCCCCCGTGGTATGGCGCTGCGGGGTCGTCGTGTGCTGTGATGGACGCGGCGCGTCCACGGAGACCGAGGTCCGGTCATCCGTCTTGTTCTTGGATCTGGTGGCACCGTGAGTGTCCTCGCCGGCCACCACCCTTCCGACGGCGTCTCCCCCGCCCACCGTTGGCTCTGGTGGCGGCGGATGAGACGCAGACGGGCCCCCGACCTCCGAAGGCTTCTTCTTCGGGGCCATGGAGTTGTCGCTGGTGAAGTTGCTGATGAAACTTGGAGAGGTTGATGAAGAATGCGCCCGCGCGAACGCCGGATCAGGTTCGCACAACCTCGACGCCCCCTACCTGGCGCGCCAAAGATGTCGGGGGAAACTGTCCGCCACGAACACCTATGGGACCGGAGCCCCTTGTCTGTGCGGTACGAGGGCGGAGGGAGCACAAAGAGCAGATCGGAGCGGACGCGCGGGCAGTTTTACCCAGGTTCGGGCCGCACGGATGCGTAAAACCCTACTCCTGCTTGGTTGTGTATTGAGTGGGACGCTCGGGAGCTTGAAGAAGCAGCTACACCGTGCGTGAGAGTAATCTGGGTTTCGAACCCCCTCCACGTTGTGCATGGGCCTCCTTTTATAGTGCAAGGGGTCACCGACAGGTGTCAACGTAGGAGAAAGGGGTAAAAATGTAAAAGAGGCGGTAGTTGTAACAGTGCGGGAACAGTGGAGCTACAGTACCGAACAGTGGTCTATACCTACTTTAACAGTGGGGGACAAGGGCATTTAATGCCCGTCGCCGTCGACCCCAAAAGCTCCCGCCTTAGCGTCTCCGTCCGCCACGGCGACGGATTTATCGCCGTGGTGTGCCACCGTGTCCCCCAGGCTGCACAGCCATCCGCCACGCGTCCCTGGTTAGACCTCAGGGCGACGCGTGGGCCGATGAGCTGGAGCGCGGGCACACAGCGTGGCCTTCCCGGCAAGCGCCTTGCCGGGGCCTTGATCTTGCCGGGCCCGGGAACTTGCCGCTCCCCGGGCCCCTTGCCGGGGCGCGCATAGCGCCGAGGCAACGCCTTCTAATCTTCCTGGAAAGCTCCTCTTGCCAGGGTCTTGTGTTAGTGGAACAGCCTTGAGCCTGGTACGGCCTTCCCGGCAAGCTCCTCTTGCCGGGGTCTCGATCTTCTGTTTTGTATACTTTGTTTTTGAATGGTTTAATAGGAGGCAGGGAGGTCTCCGGCGAGCACGCAGTAAACCTTGCCGCGGGAAGCTGCAACTGCCCGTGCACAAGTTGGGGTACTAGGGTACCCCTACCTTAGTACACCGACAATATGATGCACAGATCATTTACTATGGATTTTACAAAATGGAACATTCTGTTAACAGGCTGACAGATATAACATGATAGCAACTTGGGAGCAACAACTAAACATGCTATAGCAAGGCAACATAGCAACCAAAAGCATGTCATCAAAGTACACATCAAAAACACCAAAACAAATGGAGGAATCATATCCATATGAGTTCTAGATTAGTAGCAACCAACAAGCAAAGTTGGCAGGTTTTATAACAGACAGTTTAGGACTTCGTGAAATTAACAAGTCTAAAAATAGAAATAGTGGATAGGAATGTTTGCAAGCTCATGACACTCACATCAGGTCATATCATGGCATGACAAAATTACTAGCAGCAAATACACATAAGAATGATCGAATGTCATGTTGACAAGTTGCTCATATGGTGCATGCATTAATTCACACAAAAATGACAAATGACAAACATCAACAGTTTTCTACAATAGACTTTTGTGAGCAACATTAAAGTAGAGAACATCATTATAGTTCATATGCTCATTACTAACAGTTTCCTAAATATGCTCATTTTCAATTCATGTTCATATGCTCATTTTCTATTCACGTCCATTTTCATATGCTCATTTTCTATTCATGTTCATTTAAAAATAGTAGCTTCACATTTTCATTTCAATTTTTGTCATATTCAACTAATGCAAACATGGGGAGGCTGCGGCTCACAGTGGGGGCAGCATTTGCCGGGGAGCGGAGGCGACGAGGGCTCGGGGAGGAGGTTCGGCCGGCGACGAGGACGTGCTATCAGGGGTGGCGACAACGAGAAGCGGCAGGAGCTCGATGGGGGCGGCTATGGCGACGAGGGTGGCGATGAGGAGCGGGTGGAGCTCGACGGGGCGGCGATGAGGAGTGGCGACGAGGAGCGGGCGGAGCTCGATAGGGGCGGCGATGGAGACGAGCAAGGCCGAGCGGGCTCGGGGATGGCGACAAGGAGCGGGCGGCGATGGCGAGGAGGACCGACGATGAGGTGGTGACGCAGCAGCCTAGCGGCGGCAGGGCAGGGCATTAGCGTCGGGGGAGAATGGGAGAGGTTGGGGAAATTTACTAAGTGTGTGGTTATATACCCAATCCTTTAGTCCCGGTTGGTGGCTCCAACCTGGACTAAAGGCCCCCCTTTAGTCCCGATCTGAGCCACTAACTGGGACTAAAGGTGTATTTGCCCAGGCGAAAGGGCGGGAAGCATAGCCTTTTTGTCCTCGCTGGTGGCTCAAACCGAGACGAAAGGGGCCTTTCGTCCCGGTTCAAGCCACCAACCGAAACAAAAGGGCTGGCACGACGGTGTCGAAAGTTTAGTGCATGATAAGTACTTTGTGTGGTTTTGCGGGGTTGTGCATGATAAATACTTTGTGTGATAAAGATAGAACATGATAAGACTTTATGATTTTGTAGGGATAACTTTCTTTAGCCATGATATTTTGAGAAGACATGATTGCTTTATTAGTATGCTTGAAGTATTATTGTTTTTTATGTCAATATTGAACTTTTGTTTTGAATCTTATGGATCCGAACATTCTTGCCACAATAAATAAAATTGCACTGATAAATATTTTAGGTAGCATTTCACATCAAAAAATCTATTTTTATCATTTACTTACTCAAGGACGAGCAGGAATTAAGCTTGGGGATGCTTGATACGTCTCCAACTTAACTATAATTTTTTATTGTTCCATGCTATTATATTATCTGTTTTGGATGTTTTATATGCATTAATATGATATTTCATATTATTTTTGGGACTAACTTATTAACCTAGTGCCCAGTGCTAGTTGGTATTTTTTTCCTTGTTTTTGGCTTTTACAGAAAATCAATATCAAACGGAGTCCAAACGGAATAAAAATTTACGATTATTTTTCTTGGAATAGAAGAAATCTAGGATTATGGGCCCCTCGGAGACCTTCCAACACTAACTCCGGCACTATAAATCCTCAAATATCCCCCCCCCCCCTACGCTAGAGGGCAGACCAAAAATACTTTCCGCTGCCGCAAGCTTCTGTTCTCATGAGATCCCATCTTGGGGCCTTTTCCGGCACTTCTCCGGAGGGGGATTTGATCACGGAAGGCCTCTACACCAACCTTGCTGCCCTTCCGATGATGTGTGAGTAGTTTACAACAGACCTACGGGTCCATAGCTAGTAGCCAGATGGCTTCTTCTCTCTCTTTGATCCGCAATACAATTTTCTCCTCGGTGTTCTTAGAGATCTATTCGACGTAATCTTATTTTGCGGTGCGTTTGTTGAGATCCGGTGAATTGTGATTTATGATCAGATTATCTATGAATATTATTTGAGTCTTCTCTGAACTCTTTTATGCATGATTAAGATAGCTTTGTATTTCTCTTCGATCTATCGATTTGGTTTGGCCAACTAGATTGATTTTTCTCGCAACGGGAAAGATGCTTTGTGATGGGTTCAATCTTGAAGTGTCCTCACCCGGTGACAGTAGGGGTAGCGAAGCATGTATTGTATTGTTGCCATTAAGGATAAATAGATGGGGTTTATAACATATTGCTTGAGGTTATCCCTCTACATCATGTCATCTTGCTTAAGGCGTTCCTCTATTCTTATGAACTTAATACTCTAGATGCAGGCAGGAGTCGGTCGATGTGTGGAGTAATAGTAGTAGATGCAGAATCGTTTCGGTCTACTTGTCACGGACATGATACCTATATTCATGATCATTGCCTTAGATATCATCATAACTTTGCGCTTTTCTATCAATAGCTCAACAGTAATTTGTTTAGCCGACGTATGTTTTCTTCAAGAGAGAAGCCTCTAGTGAAATCCATGGCCTCTGGGTCTATTTTCCATCATATATTTTCAGATCTATAAAACAAAAACCCAAAAATACCTTGCTGCACTTTATTTATATTTACTTTATTTTGCCTTTCAGTTATCTTTTATATCTATCTCAATTTGATCTCACTCTTGCGAGTGAAAGTGAAGGGATTGACAACCCCTTTTTTGCGTTGTGTGCAAGTGTTTGTTAGTTTGTGCAGGTGCATATATTGGGGACTTACTTGTGCCTCCTACTAGATTGATACCTTGGTTCTTAACTGAGGGAAATACTTATCTCTACTGTGATGCATCACCCTTTCCTCTTCAAGGGGAAAATCAACGCAAGCTCAATAAGTAGCAGCCCCACCATTCATCATCAATAATCTGATGAAACTTCTCACAAGTATCAATGGGCAATTGAAAGCAACTCATAATATATGTAGGAATAGCTTGAATAATTGATTTTAGTAATGCTTCTTTTCCCGCTCTAGAAATAGGTCGTTCAGACCATGCAAAGATACTAGCCCAAGCATGATCAAGCAAAAACTTGAAAGAATTAGTTGGTGATTTTCCTATCTCGCTAGGCTTGCCAAGATAGTAGTCATTTAAAGCGTCCTCAACATATTTTTAACTCGCTGTTTGACATGCTCCAGGCAATGTGCTACTTCTCGAGCTTGCGTTGTATTCCCTCGAAGAGAAAAGGGTGATGCACCACAGTAGCGTAAGTATTTCCCTCAGTTTTTGAGAACCAAGGTATCAATCCAGTAGGACACCACGCGCAAGTCCCTCGCACCTAAACAAACAAATAAGAACTTCACAGCCAACGCGATAAGGGGTTGCCAATCCCTTTACCGTCACTTACGAATGTGAGATCTGATAGATAGGATAGTATAATATTTTTTGTATTTTTGGGTATCAGAACAGAAAGTCAATAAAGCAAAGTAAAGTAAACGGAAGATTAATATGTTGAGAATAGACCCAGGGGCCATAGGTTTCACTAATGGCTTATCTCATGATAGCAGAATTCTACGATGGGTGAACAAATTACTGTCGAGCAATTGATAGAAAAGCGCATACTTATGAGAATATCTAGGCATGATCATTATATATAGGCATCACGTCCGTGACAAGTAGACCGAAACGATTCTGCATCTACTACTATTACTCCACACATCGACCGCTATCCAGCATGCATCTAGAGTATTAAGTTCATCAGAACAGAGTAATGCTTTAAGCAAGATGACATGATGTAGAGGGATAAACTCAAGCAATATGATATAAACCCCATCTTTTTATCCTCGATGGCAACAATACAATACGTGCCTTGCTGCCCCTGCTGTCACTGGGAAAGGACACCGCAAGATTGAACCCAAAGCCAAGCACTTCTCCCGTTGCAAGAACTATAGATCTAGTAGGCCAAACCAAACCAATAATTCGAAGAGACTTGCAAGGATATTATAATCATACATAAAATATTTCAAAAAAGAATCAAATATTGTTCATAGATAATCTTGATCATAAACCCACAATTCATCGGATCTCGACAAACACACCGCAAAAAGATTACATCGAATAGATCTCCTCGAAGATCGAGGAGAACTTGGTATTGAGATACAAAAAGAGAGAAGAAGCCATCTAGCTAATAACTATGGACCCGAAGGTCTGTGGTAAACTACTCACAACTCATTGGTGAGGCTATGGTGTTGATGTAGAAGCACTCCGTGGTAGATCCCCCCTCCGGGAGCTCCGAAACAGGCCCCAAGAAGGGATCTCACGGGAACAGAAGGTTGCGGCGGTGGAATTAGGGTTTTCTCTTTTGCCTTGATGTTTTCAGGGTACATGGATATATATAGAAGGAAGGAGGGCATCGGGGGAGCCAGAGGGGGCCCACGAGGGTGGGGGCACGCCCAGGAGGAGGGGCGCGCCCTGGACCCTCGTGGCCACCTCCTTCATTCCTTCACGTGTACTCCAAGTCTTCTGTGAAGATACGGTTCCAAAAATAACTCTTCCGAAGGTTTCATTCCGTTTGGAATCCGTTTGATATCCCTTTTTGCGAAACCCTAAAATAGGCAAAAAAAATGCAATTTGCATTGGGCCTTAGGTTAGTAGGTTAGTCCCAAAAATAATATAAAAGTGTATAATAAATCCCATTAAACATACAAAACAGAATATATAATAGCATGGAACAATAAAAAATTATAGATACATTGGAGACGTATCAAGCATCCCCAAGCTTAATTCCTGCTCGTCCTCGAGTAGGTAAATGATAAAAACAGAATTTTTGATGTGGAATTCTAACCAACATAATTCTCAATGTAATTTTTTTATTGTGGCATGAATGTTCAGATCCGAAAGATTCATGACAAAAGTCTATATTGACATAAGAAATAATAATACTTCAAGCATACTAACAAAGCAATCATGTCTTCTCAAAATAACATGGCCAAAAAAAAAGTTATCCCTACAAAATCATATAGTCTGGCTATGCTCCCTCTTCATCACACAAAATATTCATATCATGCACAACCCCGGTTTCAGCCAAGCAATTGTTTTCATACTCAAATTTTTTCAAACATGTGAACTTTCACGCAATACATGAGCGTGAGCCATGGATAGAGCACTATAGGTGGAATAGAGTGGTGGTTGTGGAGAAGACAAAAAAGAGGAAGATAGTCTCACATCAACTAGGCGTATCAATGGGCTATGGAGATGCCCATCAATAGATATCAATGTGAGTGAGTAGGATTGCCATGCAACGGATGCACTAGAGTTATAAGTGTATGAAAGCTCATCAAAAGAAACTAAGTGGGTGTGCATCCAACTTGCTTGCTCATGAAGACCTAGGGCATTTGAGGAAGCCCATCATTGGAATATACAAGCCAAGTTCTATGATGAAAATTCCCACTAGTATATGAAAGTGACAAAACAAGAGACTCTCTATCATGAAGGTCATGGTGCTACTTTGAAGCACAAGTGTGGAAAAGGATAGTAGCATTGTCCCTTCTCTCTTTTATCTCATTTTTAGGGGTTTTTTAGCCCCTCTCTATATTTTTTTGGGCCATCTCCTTTTTTTAATTGGCCTTTCCTCACATGGGACAATGCTCTAATAATGAAGATCATCACATTTTTATTGACTTACAACTCAAAGATTACAACTCGATGCTAGAACAAAATATGACTCTATGTGAATGATGATGAAGCATGTCATATGAACGGAACGGTGGAAAGTTGCATGGCAATATATCTCGGAATGGCTATGGAAATGCCATGATAGGTAGGTATGATGGCTGTTTTGAGGAAGGTATATGGTGGGTGTATGGTACCGGCGAAAGTTGCACGGTACAAGAGAGGCTAGCAATGGTGGAAGGGTGAGAGTGCGTATAATCCATGGACTCAACATTAGTGATATGTCTCCAACGTATCTATAATTTTTTATTGTTCCATGCTATTATTTATGATGTTTTGGATGTTTAATGGGCTTTGTCATACACTTTTATATCATTTTTGGGACTAACCTACTAACCCAAAGGCCCAGTCCAGATTGATGTTTTTTGCCTGTTTCAGGGTTTTGCAGAAAAGGAATATCAAACAGAGTCCAAACGGAATGAAACCTTCGGAAGAGATATTTTTGGAGAAAATCACGCACGGGAGACTTGAGAACCACGTCAGGGGAGCCACGAGGTACCCACGAGGGTGGGGGCGCGCCCCCCTTCCCAGGGCGTGCCCCCCTGCCTCGTGGGGCCCTCGTGAGTCCCCCGGTGTCCTCCTTCCTCCTATATAAGTCTACGTACCCCAAAACCATCACCAACAGAGAGAAACCCTAATTCCACTGCCGTAACCTTCTGTTCCCGTGAGATCCTGTCTTGGAGCCTTTTCCGGAGCTCCGCCGGAGGGGGGGTCCATCACGGAGTGCTTCTACATCATCATCATCACCCTCACCATGAGTTGTGAGTAGTTTACCACAGACCTTCGGGTCCATAGCTAGTATCTAGATGGCTTCTTCTCTCTCTCTGGATCTCAATACAAAGTTCTCCTCGGTCTTCGAGGAGATCTATTCGATGTAATCTCTTTTTGCGGTGTGTTTGTCGAGATCCGATGAATTGTGAGTTTACGATCAAGATTGTCTATGAGAATCATTTGGTTCTTCTCTGAACTCTTGATGTGTGCTCATAATATCCTTGCTAGTCTCTTCGAATTATTGGTTTGGTTTGGCCTACTAGATCTATAGTTCTTGCAATGGGAGAAGTGCTTGGCTTTGGGTTCAATCTTGCGGTGTCCTTTCCCAGTGACAGTAGGGGCAGCAAGGCACATATTGTATTGTTGCCGTCGAGGATAAAAAGATGGGGTTTATATCATATTACTTGAGTTTATCCCTCTACATCATGTCATCTTGCTTAAGGTGTTACTCTGTTCTTATGAACTCAATACACTAGATGCATGCTGGATAGCGGTCGATGTGTGGAGTAATAGTAGTAGATGCAGGCATGAGTCGGTCTACTTGTCTTGGACGTGATGCCTATATACAATGATCATGCCTAGATAGTCTCATAATTATTCGCTTTTCTATCAATTGCTCGAAAGTAATTTGTTTACCCGCCGTAGAATATCGCTATCATGAGAGAAGCCACTAGAGAACACTATGGCCCCCGGGTCTATTCTCAGCATATCAATCTACATCTACTTTACTTTTTCCATTTTTACTTTCTGTTCTTATAAACAAAAATACCAAAAATATAAACTATCATCTCTATCAGATCTCACTTTCGTAAGTGACCGTAAAGGCATTGACAACCCCTTATCGCATTGGCTGCGAAGTTCTTATTTGTTTGTGCAGGTGCGAGGGACTCGCGCGTGGTCTCCTACTGGATTGATACCTTGGTTCTCAAAAACTGAGGGAAATACTTACGCTACTGTGCTGCATCTCCCTTTCCTCTTCAAGGGAATACAACGCAAGCTCGAGAAGTAGCAATTAGTCATAAAGAAATCATATACTTATTGCAAAAAAATTACGAGTCATCAAAACAAAGTATTCAACGCATGCTCCTAGGGGAAGGGTTGGTAGGAGTTAACCATCGCGCGATCCCGACCTCCACACAAAAGATGACACTCAACAAATACCTCATGCTCTAACTTCGTCACATAGCGGTTCACCATACGTGCATGCTACGGGAATCACAAACTTTAACACAAGTATTTCTCAAATTCATAATTACTCCACTAGCATGACTCTAATATCACCATCCTCATCTCTCAAAACAATCATCAAGTATCAAACTTCTCATCATATTCAATGCACTTTATATGAAAGTTTTTACTAGACTCATCTTGGATGCCTATCATATTAGGACTAGTTTTATAACCAAAGCACATTACCATGCTATTCTAAAAGAATCTCAAAAGGATATAAGTGAAGAATGAGATATCAACAATTTCTACAAAATAAAACCACCACCGTGCTCTAAAAGATATAAGTGAAGCACTAGAGTAAAACTATCTAGCTCAAAAGATATAAGTGAAGCACATAGAGTATTCTAATAAATTCCAAAACCATATTTATCTCTCTTAAAAGGTGTGTCCAGCAAGGATGGTTGTGGAAAACTAAAAATCAAAGACTCAAATCATACATGACGCTCCAAACAAAACACATATCATGTGGTGAATAAAAATATAGTCCCGAGTATAGTTACCGATAGATGAAGACGAAAGAGGGGATGCCTTCCCGGGGCATCCCAAGCTTAGGCTTTTGGTTGTCCTTGAATTTTACCTTCGTGTGACTTGGGAATCCCCAAGCTTAGGCTCTTGCCACTCTTTGTTCCATAGTCCATCAAAGCCATACTCAAAACATGAAAACTTCACAACACAAAACTTAGCCAAAAATCTCGTGAGCTCCGTTAGTATAAGAAAACAAACCACCACACAAAGGTACTGTAACGAACTCATTCTTTGTTTATATTGGTGTTAAACCTACTATATTCCAACTTCTCTATGATTCATACTCCCCAATACTACTCATAGATTCATCAAAATAAGAAAACAACACACGAAAAACAGAATCTGTCAAAAACAGAACAGTCTCCACTAATCTATAACTTCCGAATACTTCTGTAACTCCAAAAAAATGAAATAAATTGGTAAACGTGAGGAATTTGTCTATTAATCATCTGCAAAAAGAATCAAATAAATAGCACTCTCCAGTAAATATTTACAGCCAAACTCGTGAGCACTAAAGTTTCTGTTTTTTACAGCATGATCAGATAAACTTCACACAAGTCTTCCCAAAGGTTTTACTTGGCACAAACACTAATTAAAACACAAAACCACATCTAAACAGAAGCAAGATGCAATATTTATTCCTAAACATAAGCAAAAACAAAGAAAATAAAATTGGGTTGCCTCCCAATAAGCGCTATCGTTTAACGCCCCTAGCTAGGCACGATACAAGAATAGATCTAGGTATTGCCATAATGATAAGATAGATCGCGAAAACTCATCTCATATTCCCTACATTCAGCAGCAAGTTTTCATTGTGGCAAACAAAAGTAATCAAAATGGGTAAATTTAACAGGACAAAAGTCCCCCATATCAAGCTCAGGAGGTATAGGTTCCTCCTTTGGCCCCTTATATTGCACAACCAATTCATCATTATAAGCATTCTTTTGGCAAAAGGTCACGAGCCTTCGCTCAAGGGAAAAACCTAACCCATTATTTTGAATAGCAAAATCATCATTTAATACGGAAATTCTATCAACCAAGACATCGGTAGGAAACTTTTTTCTAAGGTTTTCATTAAAAGCAACATGATCTAGAGATCGCAAACGCATTATGTCCTCTTGATTGAATAAGATAGCTTCTATGGGAGGGCGACCAGCATCCACTCCGTGATGAGCAAAGATTTCTTTGGCCTCTTTCATGATAAATCTGAACTCATGAGCCAAAAAGATAGTAGCTGCGCGCTTAACGGAAGAATGCTCAATATTGGAAAATTCCAGAAAGATTCTCTGAATGCAAGGATGCATATGGATAAATTGCCTTTCAATTTCAACTACAAGTATAGATATGGCATCCGCAAGGCTACTAGTTCTATTAAGAATAGATCCACCCATAGTGGGTAAAGTACTGGCACAAGTAAAGAAGTCTTGAGGAACTCCTTTTCCAATAACATTACCACTACCAACCCGGAACTTTTTAGTATGTAAAGTGGTAGTTTCATACCGAGGGTCAACATAGACGTTGCCCTCAACATGACTACCCTTTTCAATGATAACTTCCCCCATCTCAGCCATGAAAGCAAGCGAACGATAAACACACGGAAAAAGAAGGGCGAATAAAACGACAAGGGTGAAGTGGGGGAGATGAAAACGAGAGGCAAATAATGTAATGCCAAGGATAAGGGTTTGTGATAGGTACTTGGTATATGACTTTTGCGTAAGCCTCCCCGGCAACGGCGCCAGAAATTCTTCTTGCTACTTCTCGAGCTTTCATTGTATTCCCTCGAAGAGGAAAGGGTGATGCAGCACAATAGCGTAAGTATTTCCCTCAGTTTTTGATAATCAAGGTATCAATCCAGTAGGAGACCACGTGCGAGTCCCTCGCACCTGCATAAACAAATAAGAACTTCGCAGCCAATGCGATAAGGGGTTGTCAATCCCTTTTCGTCACTTACGAAAGTGAGATCTGATAGATAGGATAGTATAATATTTTTGGTATAAGAACAGAAAGTAAATAAAGCAAAGTAAAGTAAACGGAAGATTAATATGTTGAGAATAGACCCAGGGGCCATAGGTTTCACTAGTGGCTTCTCTCACGATAGCAGAATTCTACGGTGGGTGAACAAATTACTGTCGAGCAATTGATAGAAAAGCGCATAGTTATGAGAATATCTAGGCATGATCATTACATATAGGCATCACGTCCGTGACAAGTAGACCAAAACGATTCTGCATCTACTACTATTACTCCACACATCGACCGCTATCCAGCATGCATCTAGAGTATTAAGTTCATAAGAACAGAGTAATGCTTTAAGCAAGATGACATGATGTAGAGGGATAAACTCAAGCAATATGATATAAACCCCATCTTTTTATCCTCGATGGCAACAATACAATACGTGCCTTGCTGCCCTTGCTGTCACTGGGAAAGGACACCGCAAGATTGAACCCAAAGCCAAGCACTTCTCCCATTGCAAGAACTATAGATCTAGTAGGCCAAACCAAACCAATAATTCGAAGAGACTTACAAGGATATTATAATCATACATAAAAGATTTCAGAAAAGAATCAAATATTGTTCATAGATAATCTTGATCATAAACCCACAATTCATCGGATCTCGACAAACACACCGCAAAAAGATTACATCGAATAGATCTCCTCGAAGATCAAGGAGAACTTGGTATTGAGATCCAAAAAGAGAGAAGAAGCCATCTAGCTAATAACTATGGACCCGAAGGTCTGTGGTTCAGGGTGTGCAAAACCGAACCGAAAACCAAAAACCAAACCGAAAAAAACAAATCGAACCGGAATTTCGGTTTTTTCAGGTTTTGGTTTCAGTTTCAGTTTTCGATTTAGGAAACCATTTACCCTTCGGTTTTCTCGGTTAAAAACCAAAAACCGTTCGGTTAAACCGAAATAACCGAAAGCCACTTCGCTCCAAAGATACGAGTTGAATCGCTTCACCCGCCCATCCTTTTATAGCTCTCCACCCCACTGCGCTGCTATTCGTTGGGCGATGTGGTACTAAACCGCTTCAACTCAAAGCAACCTGGTGCACGCTATTCTTGTTGGGCCTCAAATTAGCAAGCCAGCCCATACAGATCCATGCGTGGAGTGCTCCGTCAGCCCATCCCGTCCCACACGATTGGGCTCGTCGCTTTATTCCTTGTCCAGAAATTCTGGAAACTTGATCCCTACGTGGCTATGTCTAAGATCAATGCAGAATTGACTCTTTCCCTTTTCCCTTAATAAAAAATGCTATTTCTTTTTTTCCTGTCTGGCCACTTGCTCACCCAGGTAATCACACACCGTCCCTAATTTGAAACCAGCCTAATCCATTATCCATCAGATCTGCTATTGGACTACTGCTACCATGTACCATCCAATGCATAGAATAAAATCATGTTTGTCGTCGAATGATCTACTCTACGTACGTAGTTCTCACACGAAAAATCTAAACTACATACACGGACAAAATCATGTGACAAAATAATTATTTGTTGTTCAGAAATTCGCGAAAACTTTAGTTATTTTGGTTATTACCGAAACCGAACCGAAATTAAATGGTTATTACCGAAACCGAACCGTATCTATGTATAAAACCGTATAAACCGAAGTATAAAAACCGTATAAACCAAAAACCGTATAAACCGAACCGAATGAAACCGAAAAAACTGAATGCACACCCTGATCTGTGGTAAACTACTCACAACTCATTGGTGAGGCTATGGTGTTGATGTAGAAGCACTCCGTGGTAGATCCCCTCTCCGGCGGAGCTCCGGAACAGGCACCAAGATGGGATCTCACGGGAACAGAAGGTTGCGGCGGTGGAATTAGGGTTTTCTCCGTTGCCTCGATGTTTTTAGGGTACATGGATATATATAGAAGGAAGGAGGGCATCGGGGGAGCCAGAGGGGACCCATGAGGGTGGGGCCTTGCCCAGGAGGAGGGGGCGCGCCCTGGACCCTCGTGGCCACCTCCTTCATCCCCTCGCGTGTACTCCAAGTCTTCTGTGAAGATACGGTTCCGAAAATAACTCTCCCGAAGGTTTCATTCCATTTGGACTCCGTTTGATATCCCTTTTCTGCGAAACCCTAAAATAAGCAAAAAAACAGCAATTTGCACTGGGCCTTGGGTTAGTAGGTTAGTCCCAATAATAATATAAAAGTGTATAATAAATCCCATTAAACATCCAAAACAGAATATATAATACCATGGAACAATAAAAAATTATAGATACGTTGGAGATGTATCGCAATGCTTCCCAAAGAACAAAGCAGATTTATCTTTGTTGGCCAACAGGCCAGAACCCTGATAGTAAAGATAAAGAGAGGACTCCAAAGCCCCCACACTACGTGTATCACTCTGTGCAATCAAAATATTTTCATAGGCAAACAGGAGATATGAGATAGGTGGGCCTAGTAAGCCATTCTTAATATCATGTTGCTCACCACAATTCTCCTTCTGAAACAACGGATTTGACAAACCTTCGGTACACAAGAGGAACAAATAAGGGCCGATTGGGTCACCTTGTCGGATACCTCTAGAGGGTGCAACTGGTTCAGTAAGCTCTCCATTGACCCTGACAGCATAGCGAACATTAGTGACACATCTCATAACAGAAGCAATCCATCCCGGAGCAAAACCAAGCTTGGAGAGACAACCATGAATATAGTCCCATTCAACACGATCTAGGCCTTCGTCATATCAATCTTCATGTCAAAGAATGATTTTTTTAGCTGACGAATAGTGTGCAGGTACTCATATGTAGTAAGAGTATTGTCTGTAATCAAACGCCTTGGAACAAAGGTGCTGCTTGTGAGCTGTGTTGGAATTTTCCCCGAAGAGGAGAGGAGATGCAACATAGTAGAGATAAATATTTCCATCAGTGAGAACTAAGGCATCAATCCAATAGGAGAATCACACAATGCCTCGTGAACATCACCTACACACACAAAAGCAAATACTTGAACCCAACACGGGCAAGAGGGTTGTCAATCCCCTTGAACTCGTTAATTGTAAGGATTAATTCTGATAGTGATAGATAGTAAAGTAAATTACAAAACAAAATAAAAGAAAAAGATTGTAGCAAAGTATTTTTGTGTTTTTATATATGATAAAGGTAGACCCGGGGGCCATAGTTTTCACTAGAGACTTCTCTCTCGAAAACATAGCGTACGGTGCGTGAACAAATTACTGTTGGGCAATTGATAGAAAAGCGCATAATTATGACGATATTCAAGGCAATGATGATGTATATATGCATCACGTCCGAGACAAGTAGACCGACTCCTACCTACATCTACTACTATTAATTCACCAATAGACCGCTATCTAGCCTACATCTATGGTATAAAGGAAATCAAATCCATGTATATCAAACTGGAGCAAGCAAGTTTGGGCATGGATCTGGTGTCCTCAAGGATACAGATTCATTTTTTTCTATCATGTCCTTTGACATTGTTGTTCTCTTCAGGATTCAATCACCACTCTTTTCATGTATAATCTTGGGATACTGAGATCTGGTCGTAGCACAACTATGCCCATCAAGTGATCTTCACTCTTCAAAAGTTTGTGTTCTTTACTTCATTTACATGTCAATTTTGGTTGCTTTTGTATGTTCTTTCTTACAACCGAACTGCAATCCTATTTGTTTAGTTGACGACTCTGTTTTACTCCAGCTTTGCAAATACATGTCAAGTCTAGTCCGTTATAATTAGGGTCCATGATATAATTAGCGCTAAGCCGCTAATTAGTTATATTCAGTTTGCTTTCTTTTATGCAATTTAAGCTTTAAAAAAATTAATTTCATATGATACACTCAGCAGGATTAGCCATGAGAGGGATTTCTGGGAAGTGTAGGTTAGAGTAATTAGGCTATGGCATGCCATTAACCGCAAATAACATGATACTACTTGATGAAGAGGTATTTCTTATCTGTAAAAGTGTATGATTTTCTAAAATATGCATCGAACTCTTTTGAATACACACTAAACAAATTTTCTAATATATGGTGAACATACTTATAATATACACAGATTTTTTTAAAGTCCACTGTACATTAAAATAGAGAGAATATCACATGAAAATCAAGTTTAAGAGAAAAACTTCGTCGAACCCATGTTTGAAAGTAAAAAAGAAAAATCTAAAAATATACTGGACGTTAAGAGGGTGAACTTCCATTGCCATGCGAAATTACAAGTTCGAACACATTGCCATTTACGAGCTATGAAAAGAACGAATTCAACAATGACTAGTGATGTTTATTATTCGACACTGTTCAATGCTGATTTTACTTTTTTGATACATCATAAATGATAACTTGTTTGAATTTGGGAATTTCACATGGCAATAGAACACCATACTCTCAAATTTCGTAGTTTTTTTAGTTTTATTTGAAACTTCAAGACATCGTTTCCACGTGGTTTTCATCGGTTTGCACCAAAACTTTTTTCCATGTGATACTCTCTCCACTAAAAAAATACATATACACAAAAATATTAATGTATATTAAAAATAGTTCATCCTGCAATAAGAAAAACTCGATTTGTATTGAAAAAATTCATCATATATTAAAATTAAGAATTCTTCGTACACTAAAAAAAGTTCACAATTTACATTTTTTTCATATTATATTTTTTGAGAGGAAAATGTTCATATTATATTATACTCCATCCTTTACATAATACAAGATGTTGTTACAACCTATATATGTATAAGATGTTATTACAACTGATATACTTGTAATTGGTTGTACTAACATCTTATATTATGTGATGGAAGGAGTGTTGAAGAAAATGATTATAGTTTAGAAATCTATAAGAAGGGGAAAAGCAAAAAAAAAAAAAAGGAAAACCAAACTTGAAGAATAAAAAGAAAAAAGAAAGGAAAAACGAATAATAATAATAATAATAATAAAGGAATTCTAAATAAATAAATAAAGATAAGAAACAAACAGAAAACCGAGACGCACAACGAGAATGGCGTTTTGGCACATGGGAGTGTGCGCTTCTGGTTTTTAAAATGTGTTCTAAACATATTTTGAAATGTCAAAAAATTCCAAACAAAAACTTGGCGCGTACATCTCGATATCGTACATGCTCACAAAGTCGTTTCGCGAAAACCGACAACTTATGTGTCGCGTGTGAAAAAGACAAAATCCGGTGTTAAAAAAACTTTTTACAAGACATCCTTTTATCTTTTTTACACAAGCCAAAAAAAATTCGGTTTTCTGCGAAACTTGACGTGCACACATATAATGTCGAGATGGATGCACCAAAAAAAATTTTAAAGATTTTTTCACACTTTAAAATATATATTTTGTGTGTAGGAGCGCACGCTCCAAGAAGCTGGACACAAAACCCACAACAGAAAGAATGAAAAAACAACAACAAGCGAACGAACAAACGCAAGACACGCGATCCACACGGTTGAGGGGGGACGTGTGCATGGGGAGCCCCGACAGCGGTGGGCCGGGCTGGGCTCCCCACAACGCCGAGGACCAAACAAAATCCACGAGCACACAGCACACCTGGCTCACCACCGTTCAGACTGCGGAGCGAAGAGGGCTCCCGAAATCTCGGCGGCGGCGGCGGCGGCGGAGGCGGCATTGGTCCCTGGCGCCTCCGGGTAAGCTACCCCTACTCTCTCACCCGGTCTTCACGTGCCGATCATCACTCCTCGACTGATTTGGAGCAGCATACGCAGCCTATTAGGAACAGACCGGCTCTCAAGTTCGTCGGCGGCGGCGGCGGCGGCGGCGGCGGTTGCTGGAGCATCGAGGTAGGGCATCGCGTCCTGTGCTCCTCCTCTACACCTGCTGGATTTTCCATTTGCTTCACCTTGTGTGTAACCCTAGCTAGGTGACGGGGCTGTATCGTGACCGGTGAGGACAACGGCAGCTAGGCCAGCGACTTTCGACAACTCTCAGGTATAATAATCCCTACCTGGAGGTCGGCGTGGTCCTATTCGATGTTCGTCTTGCTGATTTACCGGGAATGCATGTGATTTGGGGCTTGTAATTTGCGAACTCTAAAGGCAATTTTGCTACAGATCTCAAAAGACAACTTGTTTAGCCTAGGTTTGTGTTTCTGCTTCACTTGCTGTACCGGAGTAGTACCTTTTCAACTACGGAGTTGGGCAGTTTTCCCCTGACTTACGAGTTACGAAGCCTAACTAATGGGGGAGGAACATGCGAAAACTTGTTGCTTCAGATTATTCAATGCTTGAATTAATTGGAGGGCACAGTAAGCTGACTGTGAATGCGCAGTGTGGTTTCATACGTATTTACTACTAGCAGCAGTAGTAACTACTGTACCACCACTTCATTTTCCTTTGTTGGCATACGCGTTCGGCATTAAACACACACACCCATCGCTCCATGTTTATTTATTTTTAGGGATGTTGGCATGCAAATCAGCATTAAAGACACACACATCCTCTGATATGCTAACTTTATATTCTACTCTACACATTGTAGACATGGCATCATCCACTGATATAGATATGCTGGAAGAGAATGTGCCCGCTGAGACAACTACTGTTCAAGTGAAATGGTGTGGCAATGACTATGATGTGGTGGTACAATCTGATGCCAATGTTGGAGAGCTAAAGCGACGTTTCGAACAAGATACCAAACTTCCTTCCAAGAGGCAAAGACATATGCGCACTCACACAGATGATGAATTGGATGATGATTATCGTGTTTCTCAGTTGGACAGTCCACCCACGACGGATCTCATTGGGTAATGTTTTTTTTTTCTCATTATCCTTGTAAATGCACAAGGCTTCAAGTCTCAGTTATGTAGTACGCATTTTTTACATGTTTCTAAGAAATATATGCTGTACTCCCACTTCTTTTTATCGGCTAAAGCATGATGCATTTTTTTTATCATATCTCCTTTGTTGTCAAATTTTGAGTTCGTAGCATGATATCATCTAAACACTATATATTTCTCATGCAGATTCCTGTATATTCCTATTAGTTTAAAATTACAATGTTTCCTGTATATTCCTATTAGTTTAAAAATACAATCTCATACCTCACTACAAACATTTCGAATCCAGGTTGAACAAACCGGACCATTCACTCTACTCGCGGTGTTTTTCTTATAACAACACAAACCGCAGCTGCTCTGTCAAGGCCATTAAGATGGGGAAGAAAAAAGACGTCCTTTCTGATTTTCATAAGGTACCTACTGCCTTCTTCAGAGGAACCTACACCGTAGGGAGTTTCACCACTGATTGCCTCTTGAAGCGGTATGATGCTAAAGACAAAATTCTTTCTTCACTCCGACTGATGAGCACCTGGAAGCATCCAAATGTGGTGGTGTTACAGAACTTCTACAAGGAGCACCCATATTATCGTCTTGTAGTACCCACCAGCTCTTTTGATGGTACCTTTAATGGATGGATCGAGCATGGTAAAGAGAACAGGATTGAAGAGAACAGGATTTTAAATATGGATGGAAAATTCACCCCCATTTTCAGTAGAATCACACTGTAAGTATTCTTTATGTTAAAACTTGACCTTCAATCTTATAATAGGATCTGGGTTGGCGACGGTCCATTCACTCCGATCGTTACTATGTTTTGAATTACTAAGAATTGGCATATTATTATCTAAAACATATATACTGCTATATATATTGGGTATTTATGTCTTAAATTACTAAGAATCGTTACCCTAACTATTATATATAGATGTCCTGGGTATATTCTACAACCATTCTTTAGACATACTCTACAACTAGAAACCCACCGAACCAGCATATGCCATCATCCATCTGACCTCATCCATACGCGGAGCGGAACCTGCAGGGCGCAAAGGGAGGCAACAATTGCGATGTGAGGCACACAGTTTAGTGGCGTGACACAGTTTTTAAACTGCTATTAGGCCGTAACGAATTTGAAAAAACATTCTACATGAAAATTGCGCCTAATCGATTTATCATTTGTGTCATTCCCACAAACCATTCCATCTATATACAACTGGTTGTTGTACAACCAGCCCTTTGTTTCTGTACCGTTTTCACAAGAAATTTTCAAACCATATTTTGGAATGATGCAAGTGAATACCGTTAGAAAGATATTATTAGGCGCAACTTTTTATGCAGCATATTTTTCAAAATTTAAGGTTCAAGAGCAGTTCTAAAAATTGTGCAATCCATATCAAATGACAAGGAGCGCATTTTTATCAAAATGTTCAAACCACTTATCGAAATGATACAAACGGAATACCGTTGGAAAGATATTTACTATATGTAACTTCTTTTGTATGGAACACTTTATTCAAATTCCTTACGATTTAAGAGAAGTTTAGAAAATGGTTAGCTTCGAGTCTTATTTTTGGGCGAACCCCCAATGAACATGTGAACTGTCCCTTGGTGAACTATGCCAGATGAATAACTAGATTGCCGAAAGTTAACTTCTCACATAGTATAAGGCCAACTTCAGCACGAACAACGTGAATTTTCGAACAAAAAATATTTTTCCCAACATTTTTGTGAACTTCTCGAACGAACGAAAAGAACTTCCTGATTCATAAGTACTCCTTGCGTGAGGGAGTGAACTTCTCGACAAACGACAAACGACAAGCTTCCCACAAGCGGTGAAATTAACTTCACATTTGTATCACAAATTTTTGCAACTCTTTGACGCATGTTTTTATTTCCAAAGTTGTGGAATGTCGCTAATGATATGACGACAGGGTTGAGAACTGACTGTCCACGTGTCAACTGCCACGGGATGGGGTGGAGCCTTGGAGGTGAACTAGCAAATTGGCTTGGCAAAAAATGAACCATCGCGAGGCAACTAGCAGACCTCCTGCAACAAAATATGCGAACTTCTCGCAAAGCAGAAACTGCACAAAAAAAACAGGGATAGAAAATCAAACATCGACAATCTGCGTAGCATTGTCATTGTAGATGGTGGGCGTCACAACATGTGGTAGGGGAGTGATCCTGCTCCACACTCCGCCCTGCTAGCTGTGGCCATGGACATCAGTTAGGGGACGCCATCGTGTGTGGAGCGAATTTAGAAGTTGTGCATGGGCGTCCGTGTGCTCGATGATCACCAGCCTGCCGAGGAGAGCAGAGGAGGGGGACTCACCTGGTGGACCTTTCTGACCGTACGAAGGTGGAGCACCTCCTCTAGCCGAAGCAGTGCTGTAGTCGAACATCGTTGGCTGCCTTTGACCGAGGAGAAGGTGGCGGCGTGGGTTGGCTGGTCGAGGCTAGGTGTGGCGGCGGCGCAGTTCCTATGTGGTTGCACGGGAAGGTGGATTGGATTGGAGGGTAGATAGGGCTGGTGCAACACTATGGCGATGAGGTGTGATGGGGAGGGTGTGGCCGCGCGGTGGCCTTGGAGCACTGTCCTATAGGGGCACAATGCTGGGAAGATGGGTCTAGTGCGGCGTTTTATTTCTTTTAGTTTAGGGTGGTGGGGTTTGCTCCTGCAGTATTTGTTATTTTCGGGTGGGTTTGGCTGATCGAGGAGGGTTGGTTGTGGAATATTTCATCTACAATTCTCAAGGGGTGGTTGTAGAATGGACCACGTTACATATGTATGTAATCACGTCTTTTGGTTAGTTGATTGTATATTTCTCTTACCCTTATAGGTTTTGAGTTGGTGGTGGACCGTTCAGTCTCGCCTTTTATTATGCCTTAAATCACTGCTAATTATCGTGATCACTATCCAACCTATATAATAGACATATATATCACAATCTTATGATTAATTGATCCTGTATTTTGGAATATATTCTCTTTTGCCCAAAATTTTGGATTATTCTTTTTGAGAAAAAAAAGTACCAACGACACAAGCATTTGGACAATGCATGCAAGAACGAAGAAATTTCGGAGTAATGCAACAGCGATCTGCTATTTTGTACTAATATTTTATTTCCACTGCACAATAACTAATATAATGTTTTTACTTCCACTGCACACTAACTGAGATACTATTTCACAGAGATCTACTTGATATCTTGGATAAGATGATTAGACGCAAGATGTGTCCGAAGGACCTTACAGTTGACAACCTGTATCTGAAGACTGTGAATGGTCAGCCCCAACTTAAAGTATTCTTCGATGATGGTAATCTCTTTTTTGCACTGTCCTAAGAATAGTGCGTCTCTAAAATCTATACAAACACTATAATTTTATTCTACAAATAAAACAATATTGGGTTATGCTGTGCAAAGTTTTTTGTTTTGTGGAGGTTATTTATAAGCATATTTTAATTTAGATATAATTCTGCATATTTGCTGACACGAAAATGTGCATACGTTCATAGGACCATCTGAATCAGATAGGATTTTCTTTTGGAAAAAGAAGACATTCTTAAGTTCCAGAAATATAGGAAAATTAATCTTGCATGTAGTAGATGAATAGAAGTATGTGCACAATTTTTTTTTAAACTTCAACATTAACCGATGCGACCTTTATGTTTTTTTATAGGTCGCATACAAAATTATCCGCTAAGAGTGTTTCTTAATATCAACTTGTTATTGTCTAATTTAATTTATCGCTCCTGGCCACATCTGTCTGATTCACCAACTCCCCTAATTCACAGTTGAGAATCTCAGGGATAAGCCTCCAATGTATACCAGAAAACTATGTGTGAACATATGTGCGGCCATAAAGGAAATCATGACAGCCGACGTTTCCGTACAAATGCACACCGGAACCAGGGCATACTGTGATTTTATTGAGAAACATGGTCCTGACTGCATTGGCAAAAATTTGGCAAAAGTTGCCAAGTTTTATCCCATTGAGTGGGATGATGAGGACAAGAGCAAGTATCTGATTGACATATTCTCATCAACTCGAGATTGTAGTGCGGCTCTTAACGCTTGTGGAATAAGATGGCCAAGAAATGAGTCTGAAGATGACATGTGCCAAGAGCTGAAAACACTAAAAGAAATGATAGAAAGAGCGAACATAGAGAACAACAAAAGGAAAGCGGAGCTGAAACTTAAAGGACCCCAGGGTAGAGCTGCGGCCAACAAGATCAGGGAATACATATGGAACTGTGATATTGACTATCCAAATGATCTTGTCAGGCTCGTGAGGAACCTATGGAAGCATTTCTCCACGTACCCTTCCTACATTAAGGTAATTAATTCTCCATCTAGCTTGCATGCCAAACAAGGTGTTAACATTGATTAACCATTTGGTTAACTGCAGAAGCACCTTGGGGGCAGCCAAAGTGATGTTTTGCGCAAGTTCGAGCAGTGGTGCCCAGATGCCTGGACGTTGATCTACAACACCGTGGGCATACCATGTATGTGGCCTTTCCTGTTTAGATTTGAACTCCTTTCTCTCGCCATGCATATTTTTGTTTTTCAATGTGCTGCTACCGCATGCTTACATGGTCTTGTGTTGGGTGCTACTTGGCTCATACATGTGGTTTCTGAAAGGCGTATGTGGCCAGAGTAGAGCTGGTCTGTTGGGTCAAATATTGGCTTCCTACAGTCTCCCCATAGGTCCATGCTCAGTTGATGTTCAAGGCAGAATTGCTATTCTTTTAGTCCTGTGTGGTCTGACCATAAGTCCATGGTCATACCATGCAATGCCAACAATGGAACCTGGTTTGTAGAAGTAGTAACATGGTGAATAAATTGTTGCTTCATGGCCTCTGGCTCTGCCTAACAGGATGTGACCAGACTCTGAGTGGGGACAAAACATTAAAGGCCACAGAGTTAAGTGCCTCCATGTCAAATGTCCTGACCTACTAGTACATTCTCAATAAATGCTCTTGGCATTTGAGGCAGTGGTGATATGGAGAGAGTAGATTCAGGCATCATCCCGTGGCTTGTGAGCAGAGTACTCCTTGGTCAAGTGAGCTAGTTTTGCCTGCTGCTGCAAATTCTGCCCAACTAACTACTAGCTGGTAGCAGGAGATTATGATGCACTTGACATGGCTTGGTCTAGGCTTTGCAAAGTCAAGTGAGCTAGTTTTGCCTGCTGCTGCAAATTCTGCCCAACTAACTAACTACTAACCACCACCTTTTGTTTAACCCAATCTGGGGTGGCTTTTGTTACAAAGTTTTATAAATAAATCAATCATGAAGCTTGTTTGATTTGTATGGCTGAATACTCTAGATGAATTTCTCGGACGATCTACTTGACATGCATTGGTTTGACATATTTTGCAGGAAGCAAGGAGAGTGGTGGTGGTGGAGGCAGGGCAAGGAGGAGGCTGGGAAGCAAGGTTTTTGGGAATTCAGTACTAGCATGGAACTGACGAGAGCACGGGATATATTTTTGACGGTGCAAAACACTGGTCCGTAAACTGCGCTAGCGGGAAGCGCAAGAAACCAAACGAAAGATTTGGCGGTGCAAAACCCTGATGTTTTGTAAGGAGAAAAACTGCTCTGGGAGTGTAATCTTTTGTGGATAGGAGCGCTGCAAGTGTAATTTTCTGGATGGGAGCGCTGGAAGTGTGCGCGCGTATGGAGACCAAAAGAAAGATTTGGCTGAATACCACGCCAGCTGGGAGGCCAAATGCATGATTTGGCAGCCGGATTCTGTAAACGACTGCTACGGGTAGTAGGAACCATCCAAAAAACATGGATGTGGTCATTGTTTTACTCTGTTTCTGTACTAGTGTATTGCGAGGTTTGGCTGTCGGTAACCTTCCCCGGCCGGAGAGAAAACAGGGGGATCCCAACCAAATTTTGCGAATCGGCGAAAGCTCCAACCAAAAAACACCATGAGAGAAGAGAAGAGGAACGGGAGGAAGATCCACACCTAGGGAATTAGAATGATGGATGACATGAGACGGCCGGCCGGCCGATCGAGGTCATGGTGAAGACGGGCGTCGCCTGGCTCCTCGGCCCCCCCTTCCGATTCCGATCGATGGCGCCATCACCCATCAGGATCAGGGTGCTTCTCCCCCATCGTGAGATGCGGCGGCTGCTGTTTGTGGCCGCTGAGGTATTCCCACGGCCACGGCCACGGCCACGGGTGAGGAGAGGAGGACGCGTGCAGGCTCGCTGGGATGTGGCGTGGCGGCGGCACACCAGTGGTATACAGATCGACCGCATCTACTAGTAGTACTAGCGCTTCCTCGCACGGCACGGTTGCTATAGCTTGCCCGTTTTGTTTTCTGGGTTGGCTAACTAAAAGATCTAGTAGTAGTGATTTTTTATATATATATAATATAAAAAGACTCATTTATGTTCTACAGTATGACTCTTTCCTCTCTTTTTTCTGTTGACGAAAATAAAGGTCTTCTGTTGATTTAGGGCATGTACAATGGTTGCTAAGATAGTCTTATCTTAAGTTTTGCATGTAAATTAGAGATGACAAAAAAACAAGTCTACAATGGGTCATCTCTTAGCCTTATCTTCAATAATTAGTTATTCCTAAAAACATGGTGAGACAAATTGTGCTAAGCTATCATCTCTTGTCTTTGCTTAAATAAGCTAAGACAAGCCTTCTCTTATGATTTCTCTCTCCTCCACCTCATCATTTATCTTACGTGGCATCCTTAAGCTAAAACCATTGTACATGCCCTTATGACAAGTGATTGCAATCGCACTGGGGGCCAAATTGCATCGATGCCCCAACACACTCGTGCCACTCAAGCATGCAGGCACAAGGCACGTGGGA
>LR738714.1:776838723-776874564 GCA_902687465.1 Secale cereale
CAATGTGAAACTGTTGGAGCCACATCATTTCCTTCTTGTAGAGCAGTTCATTCATGGCGTCCATCTCTTTTCGCAACTCCGCGCGACCAGTCCCACATGATTTCATTAAAATCTCGGTGAATTTTTGGCGTATGCTCATAGTCTCATATGGCTTCATTAAAATCTCCAACAAACATCCATGGCAAGGTTACTCTGGTTGTGCAAGCGCCGCATTGCATCCCACACTTGGTGTCTATTATCCACGCGCCGTTCGGCATAAACAAAGGTGATATGCCAGGGAGGCTCACTAGCCGAAACAGGGACATACTCATCAATCCATAATTTACTTCTTCTATTATCTAATAATAATAAAAAAGGAGAAAGCTTTCTACTTCTTCATACGTTTATTAATATTTTTCCATGCGTTCTTACGTAATTGTGCTGTCTATTTTGTTCCGTTTTCCCGTTCAGAAGAAAGCGTTCTTATGTATCAGTACGATGCTGGGTCGTGAGCTGGAGTTGGCCTAATTGTCATCCTGAAGAATACCCCGCTAATAATTACTAACACATTTACATTTTGGATGGAAATTCTACTACTTATGTTGGATGAACCACGTCCTCCGTTAACCAAAGCTTTGTTTCAAATCTGTGCGAGTTTTGAGTTGTACTATAGTACTACTCGATGTAGAGCATAGACCATGCATAATGTGGATGTGGATGTGGTGCAGGGCATGCTCTAGTCACGGGACACCGTCACGCCCTTGTATCGCTGGGCTGGGCACATCGGCCGGCACAAAGCCTAGCTATTAGGATGATGGGGAGATGGGAGGCTAGGCAGGGTGGGTGAAAAGACAGGACGTCTGAGTAGACGCGACGGCGGGTGACATATATACATCTCATAAAATGCGGACAAGGTTCTTGGTTGATTTTTCTTCATCTGCTTCAGGAGGTTGAGCTTCAGCCCGTTGGCTTGGTTCAGGCTGCCGAGAAAAACGAGCTTGCCGTGCGTACGTGGAGCCGGTCCGCCGTTGTAGCGTAGGGAGATTGAGGCCAATCGAGTGTGCGATCCCATTACCGCAAAAAAAAAAAAAAAGTGTGCGATCCCATTCTGTCCGGTGATTTCATTCAGAGTAAAACGGACGTATCAGATGACCCAGCGTGCGGGCGTAAACGGACTTTCGTCCGTTTTCTGTCCACTTTTAACCCATCTCCGGCCCAAGTTTGAATCATCTTTGTGGTTAAACGGACAGCGCGCGGACGTTCCGGACGCGCGCGTCTGTCCTCCCCTGGACCGCCCGTCAGTGGCAAATGCCATCCTTTTTCTACCCACCCCGCCCCACCACCGAGCGCCCCAAACCACATCCTCCCTTCCTCCTTCGCCGCCGTCGCCGCTGCGTCGCTCGGACGCGCGGTCGCCTCAAACGTTCTCGCAAACCCCCGAGCTACCCTACCACGGTCACCTTGCCCTCCCGGCGGCCAGATTTGGAGCGGATCCGGTCGGGCGTGAGCTCGCCCGGCTGCGGGAGGTCACGTCGTCGCCATGACTGGCCGGGCACTGGGCCGGAGGGCCACGACCACACTGCAAGGCCGCATGCAATATTTGGTATTGGGAAGAAGAATACATCGATCTATTGATAGCAGGCAATTTAATAGATATTCGTGCACTTTTAGCTACAATAGATGCTAGAGATGAGACTAGTGCATATGTTGGTAGAATAGAGGCTCGAGTTGAGACTAGATTCGAGGAAGCAACCTCTACTTCTTTAGACTGGAAGAAGAAAGAAACATGCAAGATCGAGCCTCCGCAGAGCAGTTCAACAATGAGTGCATCGAGAAGGCACTAACCCAACTCAAGGGAGCAGTTATGGAAGTTGAATATCTTCTAAAATGTCTTCTTGTGTTTCTTGTTTTTTTTGGGCTTGCTATTCTAGTCAAAATTTGGTGATGTACTTTGATGTATCAAAAATCAATGAAAATATGTGATTAAAAGGTAAAATGCATGCGGACATGATGCGACCGAAATGTATCCGCGCGTTAAATGCACGACCACTGCATCCCAAGACAGATCCGGACATGACCCCATTGCCCTATCCAAACGGACAGAATCCGGTCAAACCGGACGTCTCGGGTCGGAGTTGGCCCGAGGGGCTCCATTGTTCCAATCAGTCAACCAGCTCGACGATGAGATGGGACGGCCGGCCGATCGAGGTCGTCATGGGGGAGACGGGCGTCCACCTCGCCCGTGCGGCACAACCATCGTCGTCCCCCCTTCCGATTCCGATCGACGGTGCCGTAGCTCATCAGGATCGGTGAAAAATCACAAAACTGACGTTTGGGCAAAGTTCAGCACAAAATGGCCCTCTTTTAAAAATATTCCATAAAATGGCCCTACTCGCATGACGCCCGCAAACGGGGCGCCATGCCAATTAACACAATGCCCTGGTCAATGGCGCCATACTGGTCAGCGGCGACTTGCCACGTTGGCAAGGCATGGCACCATGACGCCCCAGGGCAAGGCGCCATGCCCATGATCATGGCGCCCCTGCCTGGGGCGCCATGCCCCTTGCGTCAACAAAACAAAGCACCCCCTGTTTTCTCCTCCACAAACCCTCACTTTTCCCCCTTCTCCACCCCGGCCGCCCCACTCAAGCCCCTCCCTAATGCCCACAAAATTCCGTGGATCGGAGCTCCAAATCGGTGATTTATCCTTCCCTTCGACCCCTCAAGGTATTCTTCATCATCCCTCCTCTTTTTGTTGGTTGAAATATCCACATTGTGGGGATTTGGGGAAACCCTAGGTCATCCAATTTTGCTATTTTTGTTGATGCTTTTTGGTGTTTATGATTCTAGATGGCGAGGATCATCAATGTGCATCATGTGGACTTTGTCTCCTTTGAGAAGGGAGACGCGGAGTATGGTGACCCGAAGAAGAAGCCGGTAGTGATGGTGTTTCCCACAAGTCCTAGCCTTGAGGAGGTTTTGGTCGAGCTTCGAAGAAGGGTGAATTGGATGGAAGAAAGCGCTGGAGTAGACTTAATCGGAAGGTATAATGTTGGGTATGGACAACATATTCGTTGGAACATAATGCCTCTTGATCCGAGTTTCATTGGAAAGCATATAAAGAGAGTGTGTTGGCCTCACAAGATAAATCATTTGAGTTATTTGCCATAAAGGTTGTTCGTGCTCCATTGCACATTGATTTGAATCGTTGTGCATCTTCATATGATGTTAGAATCCCGGTTCGAGATTCAACACATGTCACTCCGGATGTGCACGAGACAACAATGAGCCAACCTCCAATGACCCAATGTTTGAGCCCCGTCGGGAATTACCAAGATGATAATGAAGACTTGCACATGGATGGTGGTGAGTTTGAGGGTGATGAATCGGAGGCTTATCTTCGTGATCATTATGTTGGTGATGTTGAGGCAAATTGCATGGAAGAGGACATGGACCATGAGATTCCATACAATAGGTCCTATGCGTGGGACTCAGAGGATGAAGGCCCGGATGAAGAAATATATGAGGATGGTTTGACGGCTAGAAGCCGATGCTTTCAAGAAGGTAATAGGCCGTAGTCACAAGACATCATTGTTTTGTGATCTAAGCCTAGCCGATAAGGCAATTGTTGATGGTGGCACAAGTAAAATTCTTGAACCAAGGTTAACTTCAAAACGAGATACCAAAGCAAGTGTGTATGGTGTTAGTGCAGGAACGATCTTTGAAAGCTTGGCAGAACTTCAAATATGGGCCAAGGACTACGCGGTTAAGTTTCATCGACCATTCTTTGTGGAGAAGTCAAACTCCAAAGTGCGTTATGTATGTCGTGAATCTTTTGGGTGGTCGAACTTATGTATGTTGTGAACCTTTTGGGTGGTTCAACTATGTAAGTCATGAAAGTTATGTATGTGTGGAACTTATGTACATGGTTGAACTTATGTATGTCAGGAAGTTATGATGAAAACTGAAACCATGTAAGTGGCAAAAAAACAGAGAAGTGCAGATCACGGCGCCCTAGCATAAGGCGCACTGTTAGTAAGTATGGCGCCCCGGACCAAGGCGTCATACATGGCGCCCAGAAAAATTGCATGGCGCCCCCAACATTAGAAGCTTAAAATGTTTGGACTTAGCCATTTTCGCCGACCATGGCGCCCTAGGCTTGGGCGCCGTGCTGGCGAGGACCATGGCGCCTTGGGCTAGGGCGTCATGCTGTCAACAGGCATGGCGCCCTGACCCAGGGCGTCGTGCTGTCAACTGATGTGCTACTGTTTATGTTCAGAGCAGTTTTAGCATGGTCCCTCTTACCCCCTCTTTTCACATGAGAGGTAAGAGTATGTAGTAGATCTGAGCCGTTGATCACATTAATTAGTGGTTAGATTAACTCTTACCTTCTTACCTCATATGTAAAAATAAGGGGTAAGAGGGAGCATGTTAAAATTTGCCTTATGTTCAGTACTGATGCTGCTGCTGGAGTTTCATACATAGTTCACCACAAATGCATCAAGTTTCATACATAGTTCACCACAAAGTTTCCTACATAGTTCACCACAAATGCATCAAGTTTCATACATAGTTCACCACAAAGTTTCCTACATAGTTGAAGACAAATGCATCATTTCCTTCATTTCCCCCTCTTAGCCGGTGGAGCATCCTTCCTTCTTCACTAAGCGCCTTCTCCTCTGCAGCGGCACCTCCACCTCCTCTTCCTCCTCCTCCTCTAAGGCGGCCTCGATCATCGGGTCCTTACGTGCCTTCCTTGCGTATTTGCCCGGAGTATACTTTCCACGCCTTTGACTAGGCTGAGGCGCATCGGGCATCTGCGAGGTGTTAATCTCATCATGCGTCTGTTCATCCCCCTCCTCCTCCATGTCATCAACCGTTTTTTCGCCTTGCTGCTGGGTGCCGCTTGATGATGATCTCGACCTCGAAGCTGTAGGGACGGCGACATCAGTGGAGCGGCAGCCTAGTAGAGCACCAAGGCCACGTGCCCAAGACTTGCTCCGCTATGAAATTGACATATCATGAAGTTAGGAGATATACCTGAAAAATGTGTATGAAAAGCAAATTATCAAAGGGCATACCTCAACAAAAGCTTTAAGCTTATTGTACGACTCTTCACCTGGAGGGTACTTGAGTGCCTCACCGGCGTCGTTGACATGCTTCGAGAGCTCGTTTTGCTGTTGGACACAATAGGACAAATCATTTTGGCTCAATGTAGGCAAGCATATAGATATAACAGTAACTTACCACAAAGCGGATAGTTGACGCCGATTCATACCGTCTACCATCTCTAATAAGCCTATTGTACTCCATATTGGCCATCCGATCAAAACCTGGATTGGGTTCATGTAATATGTCCCCTGGCTAAAATGCGGGTGCGTTAAGTAGAGTATGGGCAACGGAACGAAACCACACAAGATAATTGTTCAATGCTTCCGTATCAAAAGGCCGCGGGGGAGGCTTAGAAGTCGGTTGACGACTTGACGCAGTGAAAGCTCAATCTTATTGAGCTTCTGCTTGAACTCCTGAATATATACGTCATGCTCTCGATCCTATTTTTTTATACTCTTCTACTTCATCTTGTCGAGACTGCATAGCATTTGACAATTGCATTTTCGTTAGTATCTTGAAAACAATGGAGAAAGCATTTGAAGTACCAAGCACTTACCTATGCAAATGTAGCGAAGTGTCCTTGTACTCTGGCGGGGTCTCTTGAAATAAGCCAAACTATGTCATAACTCGTTGTGGCTGATAAAACTCAACAGCATAATAACAAATCAACGGGTAACACATCCGCCATAAGTGTGCTTCCTGTGGACACTTTGGGTTTAAGTCTGAAAGTAATAAAACCAGCTCCCCTACCAATATTGCCCTCCGTTCCGTACGGTTCCCAGGCAACCTATGATACGTCCAAAACGTATCTATAACTTCTGCTTGCTCCATGCCACTTTTGGTGATATTGCTATGATATTCATACACTTCCATACACTTTTGATCATATTTGGACTAACCTACTAATCCAGTGCACCCCAGTGCCAGTTTCTGTTTTCGGCTGTTTTTGTATTTCAGGTTTTCACATTACGAGAACTGCCAGGAAAAATCCAGAAAAATTATATAAAAAATCAGCGTTCCAGAACCTACCTTGCGCCCGAAGGACAGCCGGGGGGGGGGCACCAGGGCTCCAGGCGCCCTGGCGGCGCCCCCCCCCCTGGGCTGCGCCGGGGGGGCGCCTGGGCCCCCCGAGCCCCGTCTGGTGCCCCCCTTTGGCATATATTTAGAGCGTCCTTCGAAACCCTCGGGACGTGAACTTTTTTTCGCGATCTCATCTCTGTTCCGCCGCCGCCGCCGCTTCCAAGATCGGGAGCACCAGGAGAACTCTTCCCGGCACCCTGCCGGAGGGGAGGATCACCATCGGGAGCTTCTCCACCACCATGGACGCCTCCCGGATGACTTGTGAGTAGTCTCCCTTGGACCATGAGTCCATGACCAGTAGCTATGTGATGTTCTCCTCCCGTTCTTGTGCTTCACTAATTAGTCCTCGTGAGCTGCCCTACATGATCGAGGCACATATGTAATCCTTATGCTGTTGCTATGATGAGTTTGCTGGAATCCGATGAATTAAGAGATTATGTTCAGATTGTTCTTGAGTAATATATTTGATCTACCTCTTTTATATTTATGTTCATAAGTAATTCTTACATGTTCTCCGTTGTTATTTATTGCTTTGGCCAAGTAATGGGTAGTGACTCCAAGAGGGAACGTTATGCTCGATTGTGGGTTCATGCCCCTCGATGACTAGCTTGAGTGACAGAAACATGAGTCTAAGGGATGTGCTGTTGCCACAAGGGGGAAAACAACGGTGCTTGTGCCCGCGGGTGCAAGGATTGTTTACTTTACGCAAAGTTCTTTTAATGCAGTTGTCTGTTGCATTGAGTTTACACTATGGGTGGGACTCGCAACTTAATACCAGCGAGATGTTCTGGATAGATATCTCAAGGTGGATGATTAGTAGTAGATATTGATGGATTTCGGTCTACTTACTTTGGCGTACCGCCCATGCTTTGAACCTCAACCTTTCTTGCAATGTAATCAGCATTGGTTTGCGTTCGTGGTCCTGTCAATTGCCCAGCTGTAATTCGTTTACCTCACATAGCTGTTTTATCGTCTTTTGGGAGAGAGACATCACTAGTGAACATCATGAGACTCCGGTCCATATTACCATCATTGATCACATCCGCTATTTACTTTTCGCTTTTACTTACTATTGCAAACACTATCTATCACTACTATCATTTGCGTTTAATCCTTTGTGAACTACAAGGCCGGAGGGATTGACAACCTCTCTGTACTCGTTGGGAGCAAAGTTATTTGTATCTGTGTGCAGGTCCACGTTGATTGCTAATATCTGGCGCCGTTAGCAGTTGACACCTACTTGTTGAACCTAGGAGTCTCTGGGGATTCGATCCTTGGCATCTTTGCTAAGGGAAAAACTTCCACAACACTGCATCTTACACCTTCCACTTGGGGTAACCAACGAGGGGTTAGAGGCCCATCAAGGAGTTTTTCTGGCGCCGTTGCCGGGGACTCCACTCTTCAGGATATGGGAGTTGCATGCTATCTTTTACCTTTGCTTTTTAGTCTTGTTAGTTTACCTTTCATTTTTGCTTTAGTACCCTTTTATCGAAAATCACAAAAATAGTTATCTTGCTTGCTTGCTACTATGGGTTCCACCGAGAACACCAAGTTGTGTGACTTCACTAGTCACAACAACGATGACTTTATCAGCACACCTATCACTACACCTGCCACTTCAGCACCTTCGTATGAAATTAAACCTGCTTTACTGAACTTAGTCATGAAAGAGGGTAATATAAAATTTTAGTTTCCTCTCAAGAAAGGGATGGAACACTTCCCTCGAAAGAAGATCAAGTTACCTTTTGAGTCCGTTGTACGGGCTAGCTATTCTTTTACTCTTGATAAAACTTGATCTCTATGCATTATGCCTAGCTTAAAGGCATAAAAGAAAGCGCTTTTGGGAGGCAGCCCACATGAATAAATTTTTGCTTTTGTTGTGTCTTGATGTTGTTTACTGCTGTAGCATCATCATTGTATCTTTGCTTTTCATATTTGTGCCAAGTATAGCCTCTGATTGCTAGAAAGTTCAAAAGTTGTGAGGTGCTGTCCAGGAAACAGATTCTGTCCTTGGATAGAAAAATTCGTATAAAATCACCAGATCATCTTTTTGGTCTGAATTTTTTCGACAGCGTTCTCTATATAATTGTCTTTCGTGCATCTGTTCTGAGTTTTTTGATTTGAGTTGCAGAAGTATCCCGAACAGATCAATTACTACCTGCTGTTCTGTTTTTCACATATTCTGTCCTGTTTTGCCTTTCCTTCATTTTGCAAACCAAGAGCTTGCTTTTTCTTTGCAAAAACCTTTTGGCAATCTTGAGAAACAGTAGAACTTCAAGAATATCTTTATTTCCAGCAAGGAACAGTTATTTTATTAAGGGTACTAACCTCGCTAATCAGATTATAATGAGTTATGTATGAAGGGAGTTTTCAAGTATGCGAGGGAAGATGATAAAAAGATTCAGGAGTGTCAAGCGCTCAAGCTTGGGGATGCCCCCGTGCACCCCCAAGAAATATTCAAGGAGACTCAAACGTCTAAGCTTGGGGATGCCCCCGTGCATCCCCTTCTCCATCAACATTATCAGTTCGTCTTTCGTTCCGCTATATTTTTATCACTTCATGTGTTATGTGCTATGCTTGGAGCGTCTTGCTTTTAGTTTTCTTTTTAGTTTTTCATAACGAGTCGGAACTCAGCTTTCTTTATGTGGGAGAGAAACACGCTCCACTTCTACCTAGAACATAACATAGAATTTTCATGTCTATCTTTGATGTGTGTGTTCTTTGTCTTTTAATAGCTACTATCATGCTCTGCTCTTAGTATTCATGCTTATCTTTTCAAAGAGCTTTTGTTTAGTTGGTTGCTTGAACTCTTATGAATTACCATGCTCACCTTATTAAGAGAGTTTGCTTCCGTTGCATTGGTTAATATGTCTATGATAAAGATGCTACGTGCATGATGGCGCTTAGTAGTTCAGGTTTTCTTATGGTTAATCTCAAATAGCTGGGGGATTCCCAATGTGTTATTGGAGTACCAACTTGATTTGTTTGCCTATGATGTGGTATGGTTTAGTAATATCTTCCTTTGAGAATTTATTTTGATTGACTTGGCGTATGCTCACGCATATTTAAGACTGTAAAGAAAGTCTGTCAAGCCTTGATGATCTTTTATTTCTAAGTAGCGATATAACTTCCATGCCTGATTCAATGTTGCTTTGTCGCTCTGCATGATTATGACCGTCATTGCTCTCTTAGTTGGTCGCTCCCAGTCTTTTGCTAACCTCCACCTGTACTAAGCGAACTAACTTTGCAATACATAGCTCATGGGAAAGTAGCTTAAAAACTATTGCGGTAAAGAATATGTTGCTTATGTATCTTATTTCTTATAAGTTGCTTGCTGAGCGGTAACCATGTTTCTGGGGACGCCATCAACTGTTACACTTTTGTTGAATATCATGTGAGTTGCTATGCATGTTCGTCTTATCTGAAGTAAGGGTGATTTGCCGTGGGTTGAATGAGTATGCATATTGTTAGAGAAGAACATTGGGCCGCCAACCAAAGCCATGTATCATGGTGGAAGTTTTAGCTTGGACATTAATCCTCAATCTCTTATGAGAATATGCTTATGCATTAAAGAGGAGTCCATCATCTATTTTCTATGTTGTCCCGGTATGGAGTCCTCAAGTTGAGATCTATCAAAAACGAGAAATCAAATGCGATTTATCTCCTTGGACCTTTGTACAGGTGACATAGAGGTACCCCTTTGTGACACTTGGTTGAAACATATGTAATGCAATGATAACCCATGGAAATCCGAGCTAATTAGGACAAGGTGCGAGCACTATTGGTATTCGATGCATGAGGCTTGCAACTTATAGGATGTCTTATGCATGACACATATGAAGTACTACTACCGTTGACAAAATTGCTTCCATGTTTTCAAAATAAAATGCTCTAGCACATAACCATTCTTTTACTTTTTAAGTCTCCACCTTCTTTCTTCAAGCACCAACTACTGAGAGCATAATTGTCATTCTGAGTGTAATGTGCATTGTCCCAAAGTAGCATTGTCTTTTGCATGAATGTGATATCGTTATTTCTGAAATCATTGTATCTAGTCATCACTTAAACCTTGAAGGTGCCCCTGCATTTATGTTTTGCTTCACTAAAAGGGGCAAGCTAGATATCACTTTATCATATTTGCACACCATGTTCATTGCAAATCTTTTTGATGTTTCAGTTTCATATTGTAAAACTTTCAGTCATTTGTGATTTTCTCATGAGGCAACTTAATTACTATAGAATCATTGTCTCAGTAAGGTTTTGTCATATGACTATGAAAAAGTCCTATATGGTGAATAGCATGTCACCACAGAAATTATTCTTGTTATCATTTACCTACTCGAGGACGAGCAGGAATTAAGCTTGGGGATGTTGATACGTCCAAAACGTATCTATAATTTCTGCTTGCTCCATGCCACTTTTGGGTGATATTGCTATGATATTCATACACTTCCATACACTTTTGATCATATTTGGAATAACCTACTAATTCAGTGCACCCCAGTGCCAGTTTCTGTTTTCGGCTGTTTTTGTATTTTAGGTTTTCACATTACGAGAACTGCCAGGAAAAATCCAGAAAAATTATATAAAAAATCAGCGTTCCAGAACCTACCTTGCGCCCGAAGGACAGCCCGGGGGGGGGGGGCACCAGGGCTCCAGGCGCCCTGGCGGCGCGCCCCCCCTGGGCCGCGCCGGGGGGGCGCCTGGGCCCCCCGAGCCCCGTCTGGTGCCCCCCTTTGGCATATATTTAGAGCGTCCTTCGAAACCCTCGGGACGAGAACTTTTTTTCGCGATCTCATCTTTGTTCCGCCGCCGCCGCTTCCAAGATCGGGAGCACCAGGAGAACTCTTCCCGGCACCCTGCCGGAGGGGAGGATCACCATCGGGAGCTTCTCCACCACCATGGACGCCTCCCGGATGACTTGTGAGTAGTCTCCCTTGGACCATGAGTCCATGACCAGTAGCTATGTGATGTTCTCCTCCCGTTCTTGTGCTTCACTAATTAGTCCTCGTGAGCTGCCCTACATGATCGAGGCACATATGTAATCCTTATGCTGTTGCTATGATGAGTTTGCTGGGATCCGATGGATTATGAGATTATGTTCAGATTGTTCTTTAGTAATATATTTAATCTACCTCTTTTATATTTATGTTCATAAGTAATTCTTGCATGTTCTCCGTTGTTATTTATTGCTTTGGCCAAGTAATGGGTAGTGACTCCAAGAGGGAACGTTATGCTCGATTGTGGGTTCATGCCCCTCGATGACTAGCTTGAGTGACAGAAACATGAGTCTAGGGGATGTGCTGTTGCCACAAGGGGGAAAACAACGGTGCTTGTGCCCGCGGGTGCAAGGATTGTTTACTTTACGCAAAGTTCTTTTAATGCAGTTGTCTGTTGCATTGAGTTTACACTATGGGTGGGACTCGCAACTTAATACCAGCGAGATGTTCTGGATAGATATCTCAAGGTGGATGATTAGTAGTAGATATTGATGGATTTCGGTCTACTTACTTTGACGTACCGCCCATGCTTTGAACCTCAACCTTTCTTGCAATGTAATCAGCATTGGTTTGCGTTCGTGGTCCTGTCAATTGCCCAGCTGTAATTCGTTTACCTCACATAGCTGTTTTATCGTCTTTTGGGAGAGAGACATCACTAGTGAACATCATGAGACTCCGGTCCATATTACCATCATTGATCACATCCGCTATTTACTTTTCGCTTTTACTTACTATTGCAAACACTATCTATCACTACTATCATTTGCGTTTAATCCTTTGTGAACTACAAGGCCGGAGGGATTGACAACCTCTCTGTACTCGTTGGGAGCAAAGTTATTTGTATCTGTGTGCAGGTCCACGTTGATTGCTAATATCTGGCGCCGTTAGCAGTTGACACCTACTTGTTGAACCTAGGAGTCTCTGGGGATTCGATCTTTGGCATCTTTGCTAAGGGAAAAACTTCCACAACACTGCATCTTACACCTTCCACTTGGGGTAACCAATGAGGGGTTAGAGACCCATCAACCTATAATCAAAGATTAAGAAAAAACTACATTGTTAGTTTGAATTTTGGAAAACCGAACAAACCGAAGAGACAAAGCAAGAGGCTACTAAGATAACCTGCTCCGGGGTCATGATGGCAAGCTCGTTGCAGTAGTGCAAATACATGGTCTTTGAATTGCCAACAAAACCTTCAACCTTGTCCCACTTATCGTCAATGTAGGCATACGGCCTGGGTCATCATGATCATCCAACCGGTCGTAACCCTTTGGTATAGGCCGCCCCACTAGCAAGTGCTCCCAACTCCAGATCGATAATAGAAGCATCGGACCACCGATGTTGGCTTCCTTTGACTCTACGACGTTTCTTGGATTCGCGCCCCTACGGCACGCCTCGTCCAGCTACACACAAACAAGAAATATGTCATTACAAACTAGAGAAATTTTCTACATCGTGAATACACTATTATAAGCAAAACTACTTACCTGACGATACAAATAAGCCAATGCCGCCGTACCCCAACTGAGTCCATGCTCCCACCCAGCAAACAACTTAAGCCACATAAAGGAAGCGTTCACGCCAGTGCCGTCAGCGAAAAGAGTCTGGCTGACTACATACCACAAGTATGCCCTGGTATACTGCTGCACTGTTTCATCGTCCGCACGAGCCGGGTATTTCCCAAAGTGTTCAGCAATCCAATGATAACTTGCACCGGCGGACTTCCCTTGTACCCATGGCTCCCTCCCTATGAGTCCAACCATAATCTCACGCCATCCATCAGAATCTGTGCTAAAACAAATAAGCTCTCCTTTGATGGGAAGTCCAATTATCGGAGAAACATCCTACAAAGTGACCACCATCTCCCCAGCATAGAAGTGAAAAGTATGTGTCTCAGGGCGCCATCGATCAACGAGTGCCGTGATCGCACAAGGGTTCATCTTTGGCATCGAACGAGACACGAGTGAGATGAAAGGGAGAAGCCCAGTTTCCGGATATACTCCGTGTATCGCTCGTCATACTCCATCTTGTCATGAACCGAACCGGACCTCAGGTGAAGCTGATCAAAAACCCTTCCTTCATCTGCCATGAACCGTCCACGATGCAATTGACCATATGATGGATGCATAAGAGAAGCCATCCTGCAAATTACAAATGTATATGGTAAGCCCCGTTGTCATTTGTAAATATCCGCACTAGTGCAAAAGCATACATGTGCATATAATTTTCTACAATATCATACACCATATATTTGCACTAATTCTTCCATACACCATATATGTGCGTACATATCCTAACCAAACTCATAGCACTTTCATAAAAATCCTATATCATACATATTCTAAGCCATACATATCCTAAATCACACTAATCCCCACATTATCACATAAAAATCCACTATCAATTTCAACAAAAGGATGAACTAGCGTTTCACCCAAACCAATCAAATGGACAGATTGCAACCGATAGAAAGAGGGGAAAAGGAGGGGAATACCTTGAGGATTCGAAGGGCAACCGGATCCACCAATCTTCGGCTCAGATCCGCAGCTCTTGAGTGGGGAGAGAGAGGGGCGATTTGAGGGGCGCCATGGTTGGGAAAGAACAGAGGGAGGAGAGAAAGAAAGAACAGAAACCAGAGGGGCTCGGGCGACGATGTGGTGAAGGGGTATGGGCCTTATGGCGCCCCAGGCCGGGGCGTCGTGGTTCAGCCCATGGCGCCCTGGACCGAGGCGTCATGGGCCCAAGGTCAGCGCCGACGCGGCGGTCAGCGCCGACGCGCATGGCGCCTTTGACCAGGGCGTTATGTTATCTAGCACGGCGTCCCGGGTGCGGGCGTCATGCGGGTAGGGTCATTTTACGAAATATTTTCAAAAAAGGGTCATTTTGTGATGAACTTTGGTCAAAGGATCAGTTTTGTGATTTTTCACTCAGGATCGTGAGATGCGGCGGCTGCTGTGCTGTTTGTGGCCGCTGAGGTACGAGTGGGATGAGGCGTGGCGGCGGCACACCGGTGGTATGGTATACAGATCGAGCGCATCTAGTTCTAGACTAGTAGTACTAGCGCGTTCCTCGCACGGCACGGTTGCTAAAGCTTGCCCGTTTTGTTTTTCTGGGTTGGCTAGCTAGAAAATCTAATTTGTTTTTTTTTTTATAAACAGACTCATTTGGGTTCCAGGACTACATCCCTTCTTTTTTGGACGAAAATTAAGGTCTATCATTGACTTAAGACAAGTGACATGCAACTCAAGCATGCAGACAGAAGGCACGTGGGAGGGAAGCAACGACAGAGAAACTCGATCGAGCGCCACCCCGCCTCGAAGCTTCGCCGCCACCATGCGTGATTCGCAGCCGCACGCCGCTGTTGAAGCTGAAGGTCAGACAATTTTCAACAACCAGACAAGTGATGAAGGTGAAGGCCGTGATGACCACAACATGATCCAAACAATTTTCATGCAAATAAGATGATTTTCATTTAAAACCAAACCATATTTCCGACATACTATTTCATTAAACAAAAGCAACTGGATCCTAACCTAGTCCAAATCTTTGCCGGCGCATGTTCTTGTTGTTCCCCGCGTCCATGTTCGGCGAAGTAAAGCTGCGGTGGCTGGCGAAGAAGAGTAAGAAATGGAACACGAAGTGGCCTGCATATGGGTCAGGAGACACCGCCGTCTCCCATGTCCTACTTTTCGTCGTCGGAGTCTGCGGGTTGAGGTTCGACATGGACGGGTTGGCCTCTTGGTTGTAGCGGCATCAACGTTTCCCGTTCGCAACCGCGAGCGTCGCCTCCGCATCCGACGCCACCACACGAGCGTTGCGTGCAGCCTCCTAGAGCGTTCGCTGCTCCTCGACGAAGTTTGAGTTCTCCACGGCCATGGCCACCACGGCCTTCTCTCTCACGAACTCATTATAGATCTAGGCCTCCGTGAACCGGTGATGAGCGAGGTAGACGAGGTTGTAGCGCTGCTCCTCATGCGCCTTACAAAACATCGACACCAACAGCGTCGCCAGCTACTTTTCCGCCATGACGGCGTCAAAGTGCGTCTGCGGCTGCTCCATGGTGACTCTGTCATCCGCCCATGCAGGGGCATCGCCATGACGACGTCACCTGGCTGCTTCTCCACCATGACGGTGTGAAACTGTTGCGCGTGTAGGGGCGTCGCCTCATCTTCAGAGTATTCCTTCATCGTTGGGTTATCGTCGCTCACCTCAGCGAGTTCGTCGGCAAGCCTGCCTATATCTGTCGCGCGCGACGGCTCCATCATCCGGCCACCTCGTACTATTGCTTCATCGAGAGGTTGTTCCGCATCGCTCTAGAGTTTGCGGTAGTGGTGGAGGTGGTGCACGACGGAAAGATGGTGCACGATGGAGAGGTGGTTCACGGAGGAGGATTGGAAGCGACTGCAGATGGTGACGGGCAAGGCTGCGTTTAAATAATGAGTGTCAGTCAGGTCAAGCGGCGGATTGCGTTAGTACGGATGCTAGAGTAGGTTTCTTGCCCGTCGCGCCTGTTTAATGTCGGCAAGCGAGCGGATGGGCAGCCGGTTTGAGTGCGTAGATAGTTGTCCAAGTCACGTCACTTCGGCATTGAACATCACGGAAATCGAGACATGGCGCATGCGGCGCTCTCGACAGACGCGCTACTTCATGCCATGCCAGCTCCAGTAAAAGGTCGCACCCTCTCTGGGCAGGGATGAATGCGGTGCTGGTGCTCTGGATCAACCTGGATGTGCCGCGGCAGCTTCGCACAAGGATGGGTGTGGGTGCGGTAAAAAAAATTGGGTAGGTCCGGGATGGCGAACACGTGGCAGCGGTCCGGATTCAGATTTGTTCGCAGAGTGACGGTACGGCGTTTGATGTCAAACAATGTCGACAACTACATCCAAAGCGTATGAAGGCGTTTTGAGGTCCGCATCGGAGATACCCTGACTAATCTTTTGCATCTTTTGCAAAAGTAGAAAGAAAGTATAAATGCGTAATCTTGAGAGAGAGAGAGAGAATCTTGGCAGCTTGGACGATTGGGCGATGATGGCATTACTGCTTGGCCTCTTAGGGCGACTGCCCGGAGATGGATTCGGCTTGTGGAATTTGCAGTGTGAAGCATCTATAGTCATGCGTTCTATATTCACCACAAATGTTCGGGCAAGCAGTTCGATCACTGATCGGTCACAAAAAACAGATCCAATCGAAGCTCTTAATTGGGCCTCAAACGTCCTGACTGACATCTTTATATCCGTTCCAAATGTAGAGCGAATATGAGGCTGCCCGAACGCGTCCGCCACATTAGCCCAGCCGGCCCATCGCTGACTCACCCCGACCCCACAAAATCCCCCGTCCGAAAGAAACCCTAGCTCACTCCACTGCGCTCTCCGGCGCTCCCATTTCCCCAATCGGTCCAATCCCTAGCACCGGCGAGCATGTCCAGCACCGATAGCCATTCCGCCGGCAGCTCCGGGTCAGGTGCGACACCACCTGTCGCCCGTCGCTGCAGCACTGGCGCCGGCCCTTCCCACCCAGTGTGCGGAGTTGCGAGGCATGCGCGATCCGCTCCTCCCGCCCGACGACCTCCTCCACCTTTGGCTGCTGCTCCGCGCAGGCAATGGAGGGTTCTAGTGCTCGCTCCGCCGATGCTGCGGATGCGGACTCAGGAGTCGGAGGCATGTGCCGCCCGCTGCGAGAGACAGAGAGCAAGGGAGATGGGGATGGGTCCGACACGGATGCGCAGTCCCCCTGCCGCCGCCGCGTGATGCCGGTGCCCGACGATGAGGACCGTCTCCTCAAGTGGTGTGCCGTCAGTCACTTATTATTGATGCGGAGACGAAGGCCTGGCGGCTCCGAAGGATCAACGCCAAGCAACTTCGGAGGATCAACGCCAAGCAGCTCCGGCTCGGCATTGAGCAATTCAAGCGGTAGGCGGCGGAGGTAGCGCCAGAGGCGGCAAGGGTGGCCAAGCTCAAGCGCAAACAAGACCGCACCGTCCGACGCTTGCAAGGCTATACCGCATCTCTGATTCCTCCTCATCCGAAGGGTCCGACGGCTCCAACGTGGACCCACATCCTGCCACAAACTCCTACAGCTGCGCCAACGACCAAAAGGGCAAAGGGCCGGCGAGGATGCGGTGAAGCTCCGTCGTCTCCGTTTCAAGGTTTTAGTAATCTAGTTTAAACTTGTCCTTCGTTTATGTGGATTATGTGAACTTTGACGATCTTTTGAACATCTGTCTGTGATCTTTTGATGATCGAAATGTGCATTTTTATATCTGATTATATGTTTGTGTGATGAACTATGTTGTTTTAATCTATGTTGCATGCCTAGTATGGGTATGAGGCACCCGATATGAAATAAACGGATATGGATGACATGATTTGAGAAGTGTCCCGTTAGTGTCTGTGCACATGCCCAGCCTACACGAGTTTGCAGGTCACGGCTGGAGATGCTGTGAAGCGGTTCTCGTCGACAGCTCGTGTGGCAACAAGCCAACAACTGAGGATGGGTGAGGTCGGGGTCACAAAACTGTACTAGTCAGCTCTTCAACACGTCCATGGTTTGTCGTGATCTCTTTGTTGATGTGCGACGGATGGTCTGGCTTGGCTAGCATATTTCTCCTTTGTGGCTCGCCTTTGGACTCGGGGTTGCCTTGTCAGTGACACGTGCGGTCAAAACCCATGTGCTTGTCGTGGCGAGTGCTTCATTATTGGTCATTCATGCGGAAGCCGGAGTGGCTTGTTTGGAGAAAGGTAGCCTGATCGGCCAAAGGTGCCCTATATGAATGTGTTACGACCATTTTCATCTGGTTTGTCACAATTAAGTGAATAATTCACGTATGTTTGTAAGGTTAAATGGATTTCATTGCTCAACTTCGAGGGAGATGCTCCATACAGAGTTATGGTACATTAGTAGGACCCGAGCTGACCCCAGAAAGCCGTAGGGGCTTCAACACGACCAAAAGTACTAGCTAATTTATGACTTATACTCCCTCGGTTCCTAAATATAAGTCTTTTTGAAGATTTCATCAAGTGACTACATACGGAGCAAATGAGTGAATACAATTTAAAATATGTCTACATACATCTGTATGTTGTATCTCATTTGAAATGTCTAAAAAGACTTGTATTTAGGAACGAACGGAGTAGCATTTTCGTTCCTACTAATTTTTTTTTAAAATGGAGGATGACCCCCGGCCTCTCCATCTGAGCGATGCATACATCCATTTTATTAATTATTCTCACAAGACCTTACAAAGCCATACAACGGTAAAACTAAAGCCACCGTCTAAGCAACAACTATCGCTACACCTATCCAATTGATGAAGGGACACAGATAGTCTGGGCCTAATACCAAACATACTTCGCAGCCAAACATAGACATTTAAGACCTAAGGTCCTAACCAGGACGCCTGTCGGGTATGGGGCACCTACCAGTCCGGGGCACTCCTCAACCAGGATGCCTGCCGGGTATGAGGCCGCCGCAGCCACCTGCCACAAATCCATCTTCAGAACTGTACTGTTGCATGTACCGTGCCAGGTCTTTCTGACATCGTTGCCACCACGACGCCCGACAACGTCGTCCTTCTGCGCAAGTCCAACCTCCCACAGCGAACTCCGAATCTGCAATGCGCCACGCCGTGAAGATCAGTCGCCATCAGTGTGTAGGATGAAGCACGCTCCACCAAAGAATCCGTCCTCTGGTCCCTCGAACACGTGTGTATGTGACGCCCCGAGACCGATGCGCCAGGTGTCAGCCAGCTATTCATCACCGTTGCCATGTCATTTGCTAGCGTGTTGCATTTTGCCATGACATCATGTGCATTTCATCAGCATGTTTTCGAAACTTGCATTCGTTCGGGCTCCCCTGTTCTCTCCGTTGTCCATTCTGAGTCCAGACACTCGCACGCGCCCGCGGCACCTCCGGATATTTATTTTATAAGTGGCCGGAAAATGTTCTCTGAATAGGATGTAAGTTGGCGTGTGGTCTTATTGTCGTGTAGACAGACCGCCTGTCAAATTTCGCCGCATTCGGAGTTCGTTTGATAGCCCAACCGTTAAACATATAGCGGCACTATAGCCGGTAAAGCGTCGGACGTTTTCGGTGTTCCGGAGACCTATGTCGGGCTGCTTCTTCTCTCTCTTCTCGGTTCAACCACGCAGTTGACCGCGACCGCCTAACATCTCTGCACAGCGCACAAACCCCTCGAGCGCGTCCGAAAGTTGTCCCGAACCCGACACGGGCTGTCATTACCGTCGGGTCTGGATCATCCCCAAACATCCCTAAAACATCACCGTTTTCTTATTTGGACTCTCTAACCTTTCTATCATGGCCGTCCAATTTTGATCCGAAGGACCGAATACCCCTACCTAAATCCAATGCTATAAATAGGAGTCCAAACCCTAGTTTCGAGGAGATATGTCCCATCCATCCCTTGTCCGCCGCCGCCACCATCTTCCTTGGGATCTTCCCCGATCCAAATCCACTCGCTCCTCCTCATTTTCCATCTCCCACCAACCAGTGCGCTCGTAGCCGTCTTCCAATCCACCCATCCATCGATTCGAGCCAGCAGCCGCGCCGGCCGTTCTTTGCCATGGAGCTCGCCTCCACCCGCAGTAGCAGCTGCACGGAGCCTCCCAGGATCCTCCACCCACAGCTCCAAGCCGAAGTCCCCGCCGCCCAGGAACGTCGCCTCGTTGCCACCATGGAAGGTCATGCTCTTCCCTGAGTCTAGCCTCGCCCCGCCGTCGAGCGCCGCCTCCTCCTCAGCACCGGCTTATGCACGAGCGCCACGAGTGGAGGAGCTTCTCCGCCAGCCCGGCGAGGCCCTGGCCACCGGAGACCACAAGCGCCATCACCGAGACCCCCGTCCTCTGCTTCGACCAGATCGCGTCGCAGCCCTCCCCTGCTTCTGCACGCGAGGACGAAGACGCCAGCGTCCCACCTCGCCGGATCCGGCGTCCTCCGCGCCTCCTGCGTCCGTCTCGGTCTTCTCCAGCGCCACCTCCTCTGCATCGAGCCGCCGCGGCGAACTCCAGCGCTGTCGACCTCCATCTCCATGCCCCGCTCTCCCGTCGTTGTCTGCCTGCGGGGAACGAGAAGCACGTCGCCCCGACATCCCTTGCCCGTTCCATCCGGCCTTCCTCGCCCGTTCACCCGCCGCACCAAGTCTGCCGCCGTCGGTCCTCTGCCTCACCTGAAGCCATTGCGTTCGGTTTCAGTCTCTGCATCGAGCAGAGAGGGACGATGCCTGCTGCCTGTTGCCTCCTCGTCGCGTGCGTGGGCTGCAAGGGCGCCAAGGCCCAGCGCGTCTACAGCCCCGGCCGGCCTTCTTCCCAATGGCCCATGGGTGAGCAGTCACTCTGCTTTGTTTCCGGCCAGATCCAGAGTTAGGCCCGATACATGTTTTTTTCCACAGGATGGATTTATCCATTTATCCGGAGAATTACCATTTTACAGTTTGCACCCTCAAGTTTCATGCATTAATAACTCCATAACCATGCATCACATGTAAAAACTTTATATGTGAAAAATGCTTAGAATTCTGTGTAGTTTATTAATATGCCACTTTCACCCCTGTTTAAAATGTTTAAAATGTTGTTTGTTTAAATTTTGCTCAAATGTCATGATAAAATGGTTTATTTCATAACTAAATAACCGTAGCTCCAAATTTAATAAACTTTATATGTAAATGGGGTGGGAAAATGTGTAGAATAACTTGGTGCACCTTGTTTTGCTGTTTAAGAACATTAAAATATGGTAATAGGCAGAACAGTACCAAATCCATAATATGCACATGGGGATTTTCCGGGATTTGTTGTTTGTCATTCCGGCCTCATTTAAACTTGCCTAAATAGTTAGTTTACTTTTGATTCACCTCTTGCCATGTTAACAAACATTTAATCTTGTCTTGTAAATAAACGAGAGTCAAGTAAATAAATAAAATGTGATGTTTCGTCAATATGCAACGAGCTCCACTTAACTTGTAGTATTGTTTGTGCATCTTGCCATGCCATGCATATTTAAACTGGACATGCATCATACTTGGATGTGCATCGTATGCCATGTTTATGCTTGTGTGTTTACCGTGTTGCTTGTTTCTTTCCGGTTTGCTTCCCTCGTTAGCTTCGGGTTCGCTCTGGAGTTGTGAGGATTGTTCGACTACTTCTTGGACTCGTCCTTCTTCCTTGCGGGATCCCAGGCAAGATGACCATCCCCTTGGATACCTTTACAATCATTGCCATGCTAGATGTCTCGAAGCTATCGTTATGTTGCGCTACCTATCTTTTGTTGTCGGCCTCTCCTTGTTGCCATGAAACCTCTAACCTTTGATACCTTCCCAGCAAACCGTTGTTTGGCTATGTTACCCGCTTGCTCAACCCCTCTTATAGCGTTGTTAGTTGGAGGTGAAGATGAAGATTGATCCATGTCGAATCTTGATGTTTTGGGAATATCACAATATCTATTATTATAACACACCTATATACTGGGCATGGGTGGAAGGCTTGGCCTTTTGCTCGGTGTTTTGTTCCACTCATGCCGCCTTAGGAGCCGATAAACCGACATTATGTTCCTTGATTTTGCGTTCCTTACATGGTTGGGTATATGGGGACCCCTTGATAGTTCGTCTTTGAATAAAACTCCTCCAGCAAGGCCCAACATTGGTTTTAATTTGCCTCATAATAATAACTTAATTAATTAATTAAATTTGCATAGGGGGTCGCACCCTCGTGGATTCTTCTACATAGCAGGGGGGCCAGTGCTGATGGTGTTGGTCCCAAACGGGGGTTCTGCGGGGCCGCCACGGGGAAACTCGAGGTATCTGGTATAACCTGTAGAATCGCCCATCCGGTCCTGGCCTGGGACAAGATACGCGCGGCTACTATCAGGGTGTCGGCACGCCGGGAGGTCTTGCTGGACTTGTTTTACCATTGTCGAAATGTCTTGTGCACCGGGAATTCCGAGTCTGATCGGGCCTTCCCTAAGATAAGGGGTAATATTATTATTACTTCTGCTGATCGTGAGAGCTTGTGATGGGCTAAGTTGGGACACCCCTGCAGGGTTATGATCTTTCGAAAGCTGTGCCCGTGGTTATGTGGCAGATTGGAATTTGTTAATGTCCGGTTGTAGAAAACTTGACAGAGGATCCAAAGTAAAACACACAACTGTGTGAGTAACCGTGACTGTCTCTTTTGACTTTGAGAAGAGAACACGGTGGGGTTATGTTTGACTCGTAGGTAGTTCAGGATCTTTAGCGATCATTACTAGTTGCGACCGCTTGCGTAGATGCTCATCTTATTCTTGTACTCGTAAGTTAGCCACCATATTATGCTTAGTCGCTGCTGCAACATCACCACTACCCTCTTCCATACCCATAAAGCCTTGTTAGTCTTGATACCCATGGTTGTGGGATTGCTGAGTCCTCGTGGCTCACAGATACTACAACACCAGATGCAGGTACCGCTGAGAACGGTGCAGGAGATGGTTCAAGAACTTCACTGGAAGCTCGATGAAGAGAGTGGCCATATGTATGTGACGTTTTTCGACGATCAGTAGTGGTTCCTACTAGGGACGATCGGACCTTGTGTTTATGATATCTTTCTCGTTTGTTTTTCGTCCATAGTCGGACCCTGTGTTATTTGGATGATGTATTGTTATTGTAATGCATTGTGTGATGTGGCGAGTGTAAGCCAACTATTCTTTTGCAATTTCATTCCTCTTTTACATGAGTCGTGCAAAGATACCATACTTGAGATCATTCTAGTATGAGCTTATACCTTTAAGTCGTGCCTCGACACGTGGGAGGTATAGTCTCATACTGGGCATTACAAGTTGGTATCAGAGCCTTCTCCGACCTAGGAGCCCCCGCTGATTGATCGAATCGTTGACGGTTGAGTCTAGGCACACACATGAAAAATGTTTTGAGTCCTATATATATATATCGGAGAGTAGGATTTCTTTTTACTCCTCATCACCTTATCACTCTGGTGAGGACTCCTGATGATTGCTCTATCTCTTCTACTCTAAAAAATTCACTAAATTTTTTTAGGATCACGCGAGTATTGTTTGGATTGTTTCGATGTCATTGTGACGAGAACATTGTTCTCGATGCCTCCTATCATTAGGGGTTGTGGCAGTGTCCCGGGGAGTTGAGCTCCGAGGTGTTGTCGTCACAAATCTATCATAACAGTTCTGGAATACTTAAGACGGCCGACATCGAAAACTCTTCTATGCTGTTAGTGGTAAGATAACCCCGACATCACCCAGTACTGGGGAGGTAGTTCGGGAGTATTGCCATAGCTTGTATAGCAGATGCGTTTCGAAGGTCCGAGGTAAACGGTTTCCGGAAATAACTGGTTATGTGTTGAAGGATGCATACAGCTGGATGTAGGATTAGAGTTGAGTGCGCGGTGCTTCCCCTGTATCCCCAACACCTGATTGCATAACTGGAAACTTTCGGCAATTAATAGGTGGGTTCATCTAGTAGCTCGTAGGCATTCTTCCAACGACTGCACGATATGGAGTTCGGGGTTCAACATTGAGTGAAGAGGTTTTATGAGCGTTGTTCCAATCGAGAGTTGCATCTTAAAGGGTCCTTGGCTATGCTGATTCGGGGATTGCAAAACCCTTTTGTAACACGTTCCATGAGCTTTCAGCACGAATATGTGGGATGAAGATTCCATCTTGTATTTGTTCTATCTGCTCCTTGTTGTTTTTATTTACCTTTTGTTCTCCAAGTGGCTTCTCGACAAGTTGTTGTACCATTAAGCTATGGAATTCATTCGTTCAATTCTCCGTTCGAATGATGTTGACAAGATTATGTTGCAACATATCTATCCTTTGTTTTTGTTTGGATTCTGGTATTCGAGTTGCTTCGACGTCAAATGTTGACTCCATACCTTTCCTAATCGATGTTCTCATATTTCTATGGGAGTGCTAATCCTTCTTGATCATCGAGATTGTTATGTTAAATTCTTTTCAACCGGCGTGCTTCGCTTCAAGTTAATCCGATCTCTTCATCATTTGCAAGATCAACTCTCAATCTTTTCTCAACGGTTTCTGTTTCATTCATCCCAAGTTGTCTTTGTTTTTCCCCACCCTCCCACCCTTCTTCTTCTCAGAGCCAGAAATTCTAAAATGAAGTATCCATTTTATTCATGTGATGTTTCTTCATTCTTTTCTTTCAATTTCATTATCCGGTGATTTCTCACGATGATGCTCAGGAGCTTCAAGTTTTTCATTCTTTGTTCTCGTTTCTTCTCCGGTGGTATAAATTCAAGATTCGGTCATGATCATATCTCTTCCTTTTTGTTTAACATGTTTTCCCATGTTGAAATTTCTTATCCAAGGCTCTCTTATTTCTGCACATCTCTTTATTCATATCCGGAGTGTTCAAGATCAAGGTTGTCAGAATCGCGATTTTGAATCGGATCGGAGCTTCGATGGTAGGATCGCAAATCGTAGAATCTTCACTATCAGGATCGTACAAACGTAGATTCTAGGAACTAAAATCATAGAATCATAGGGTTTAGTTTGGATCGTAAAGTCGTAGAATCATATAACAGAATCGCGATTCTGACAACCGTGTTCAAGATATCTCAAAAGATTCGCGTTTCCATTCTTAATCCGTTCAAGCTATTTTGAGGATTGTCATCTTATTCAAGCCATTTAATTCAACCGGTGTAATATCTCTTAAGCAATATTTTTCAACGGTGATTTCTTTAGTGGGCCCTAACCCACAGGTCTTTTCCCAGGATCTTACCTGACTCTTCCAATTCTTTCGGAGTTATACTCAAAAAAAATTCAAATCATGACGTAAGAATGATTTCCATCAGTCACATGCCTTCTCCAAGCTTGTTTTCAATTATTTCATCTTTAGCTCCACCTTCCTCTTGTCATTCGTCCGGAGTATCTCAAAATTCTTCATGGCATTTCTCGTCTTCATTCTAAACATTTGAAGACCGGAGAAGTGTTTCTCTTAAATCTTGGCCCGTTCTCTTGATGAGTTGTGGTTCTAGCTTCATGCCATCCTCATTATTGTTCCGATTGTGAGGAACTTTTTATACCAATCCGAAGCATTTCATGAATTCTTTCCATTGTGATCCTCCGAAGGCCATCATTTCAGAAGATTTCCTTGTTCTCAGTCTTCAACTTCGTCCTCCAAATATTCTTCATCGATGCCTCTCCGTTCGTCTCCATATTCTTCCGGTGCATCATTCAAGTATTCTTTACTCTGCTCGTGGTCCATTCGTTCTTTTGTATCTAAGATCGCCTCATGTATCTTCGCTCATTTTCTAATTCTTCATGGTGGTTTGTTCTCAATCATCACTCGGTTTCGATTTTTTTTACGGTGGTTCGTTCAACATTCATTTCCCTTTGTCATCATATCAATTAATTCGTTCTTTCTGAAATCATACTGGTGATTCGTTGAATACTTTCTCAAGCTTGTGCGAGATCTCTCTTTAATTATTTCCAACGAGAATTAGTAGTATGCCAAATCCTTTGGTTGTCATGAATTTAAATTGGTGAAGGATAAGCATGACATAATTCTTATTCTTATTCCTTCAAGGTGATTTAATTCCTTTGTCTGAAGTTCATTCATGATATCAAATTATTGGTTGTTCATCTTTTCTTTCAGGAGTTCCAAAATCTCTCAATTATATCATTTCAAAGCTCCATCTAATTCATCGCAGGCCTTGAATCTTATTCTTTTCATCTTTCACTTCTCATGCTTTCATTACCAGAGTTCTCATGGTGGTTCATCAAGATTTAATTCATCCTCGAAGTATTCATCAAGATTCTTGTTGGAGCTCAAGCATTCTTCATCATGCTTTCCAATTGCAATCCTTTCTACCTTATCTTTTTAGATGGTGTTATGTCATTCTTGACAATTTCCTTCATGTTCCATGATTCACAAGTTATCAAGAATGAGATATTTAATCCCGTCAATTTCTTCGTTGGAGTTATCTTGGGTTGTGTCTCACCTAAAAGCTTTCCCCTAAGGATTGTTGCTATTGTGGTGTTTATCAATGATCCAAGTTATTCTTATCATCTTGGTGGAAGAAAAAAAATTCATCCCTTTGCTGCTCTCAATCAAATCAATTGTTTAAGTTAGTGGCAGAATTTCACCTCAAGTTTTGAGATGTTTTCCATAAGCCCACATCAAGCTTATTCTTTTTCGTTGTTAAATTTCCAACAACTCCGTTCAACCCTTCTTCGTAAGGATGATTTTTATCAAATTCGGTTGTGGGATAAATTATCATTTTCTTCTCCGTTCTTCTCTTTCCAACGACCTAGCATATATTCTTTCATTCCGGAGGCATTATGATATTGCCCTCTTTGTCCCATAATCTCGTTTTGTCAAGATCATGTTCTTTTCCTTGTTTATCTATTTAACTGGAGTGTTGTGCCCAACGTTCGAGTTCTCTCATCTTATCAAAGTTTTTCCTCTCTTTTCAACTGGAGTGATGTCTGAAATCTTTCTTATCTCTTGTGCCATCCTTTGAATTGTTCCGGAGGCAGTGTGTTGTTGATTTCATCAAGTATCTTCCCATCTCCTCAAGTTCATGTTCAATTCCTTCCATTTACAGTCGAAATGCTGTCCAAATTCTTTCGTTCTTATTCCTTCTCTAGCTTTATTCAACCGGAGTGGTTTAAATTCTTCCATGATCCGTGAGTTCTTGTTTAATGTCTTTCAACCTACAAGGTTCTCGTCATGTTCCTTGTTCCTCATTTTACCGGAGTGCTCTTAACTTCATTCATCTCCGTTGTATTCTTTCTTTCAAGATTGTTCAACCTCTCAAGGTTCGTGGTTTCACTCGTTGGTCAAAGAAGCAACTTGTTTTTACCTCTTCCTTTTCCGTTTTATCCGGTGCCATCTCCAGGATCTCGGGTCGAGATCCTCTGTTCGTGTGGGAGAGTTGTGACGCCCCGAGACCGATGCGCCAGGTGTCAGCCAGTTATTCGTCACCGTTGCCATGTCATTTGCTAGCGTGTTGCATTTTGCCATGACATCATGTGCATTTCATCAGCATGTTTTCAAAACTTGCATTCGTTCGGGCTCCCCAGTTCTCTCCATTGTCCATTCTCAGTCCAGACACACTCGCCCGCGCCCACGGCACCTCCGGATATTTATTTTATAAGTGGCCGGAAAATGTTCTCTTAATGGGATGTAAGTTGGCGTGTGGTCTTATTGTGGTGTAGACAGACCGCCTGTCAAATTTCGTCGCATTCGGAGTTCGTTTGATAGCCCAACCATTAAACATATAGCGACACTATAGCCGGTAAAGCGTCGGACGTTTTCGGTGTTCCGCAGACCTATGCCGGGCTGCTTCTTCTCTCTCTTCTCGGTTCAACCACGCAGTTGACCGCGACCGCCTAACATCTCTGCACAACACACAAACCCCTCGAGCGCGCCCGAAAGTTGTCCCGAACCCGACCCGGGCTGTCATTACCGTTGGGTCCGGATCATCCCCAAACATCCCTAAAACATCACCATTTTCTTATTTGGACTCTCTAACATTTCTATCTTATCCGTCCAATTTTGATCCGAAGGACCGAATACCCCTACCTAAATCCAATGCTATAAATAGGAGTCCAAACCCTAGTTTCGAGGAGATATGTCCCATCCATCCTTGTCCGCCGCCGCCACCATCTCCCTCGGGATCTTCCCCGATCCAAATCCACTCGCTCCTCCTCATTTTCCATCTCCCACCAACCAGTGCGCTCGTAGCCGTCTTCCAATCCACCCATCCATCGATTCGAGCCAGCAGCCGCGCTGGCCATTCTTTGCCATGGAGCTCGCCTCCACCCGCAGTAGCAGCTGCACGAAGCCTCCGAGGATCCTCCACCCGCAGCTCCAAGCCGAAGTCCCCGCCGCCCAGGAACGTCGCCTTGTTGCCGCCATGGAAGGTCATGCTCTTCCCTGAGTCTAGCCTCGCCCCTCCGTCGAGCGCCACCTCCTCCTCAGCACCGGCTTACGCACGAGCGCCACGAGTGGAGGAGCTTCTCCGCCAGTCCGGCGAGGCCCTGGCCACCGGAGACCACAAGCGCCATCACCGAGACCCCCATCCTCTGCTTCGACCAGATCGCGTCGCAGCCCTCCCCTGCTTCTGCACGCGAGGACGAAGACGCCAGCGTCCCACCTCGCCGGATCCGGCCTCCTCCGCGCCTCCCGCGTCCGTCTCGGTCTTCTCCAGCGCCACCTCCTCTGCATCGAGCCGCCGCGGCGAACTCCAGCGCTGTCGACCTCGATCTCCATGCCTCGCTCTCCCGTCGTCGTCTACCTGCGGGGAACGAGAAGCACGTCTCCCCGACATCCCTTGCCCGTTCCATCCGGCCTCCCTCGCCCGTTCACCCGCCGCACCAAGTCTGCCGCCGTCGGTCCTCTGCCTCACCTGAAGCCGTTGCGTTCCGTTTCAGTCTCTGCATCGAGCAGAGAGGGACGACGCCTGCTGCGTGGTGCATCCTCGTCGCGTGTGTGGGCTGCAAGGGCGCCAAGGCCCAGCGCGTCTACAGCCCCAGCCGGCTTTCTTCCCAATGGCCGATGGGTGAGCAGTCACTCTGCTTTGTTTCCGGTCAGATCCAGAGTTAGGCCCGATACATGTTTTTTTTTCCACGGGATGGATTTATCCATTTATCCGGAGAATTACCGTTTTACAGTTTGCACCCTCAAGTTTCATGCATTAATAACTCCATAACCATGCATCACATGTAAAAACTTTATTTATGAAAAATGCTTAGAATTATGTGTAGTTTATTAATATGCCACTTTCACCCCTGTTTAAAATGTTTAAAATGTTGTTTGTTTAAATTTTGCTCAAATGTCATGATAAAATGGTTTATTTCATAATTAAATAATCGTAGCTCCAAATTTAATAAACTTTATATGTAAATGGGGTGGAAAATGTGTAGAATAACTTGGTGCACCTTGTTTTGCTGTTTAAGAACATTAAAATATGGTAATAGGCAGAACAGTACCTAATCCATAATATGCACATGGGGGTTTTCCGGGATTTGTTGTTTGTCATTCCGGCCTCATTTAAACTTGCCTAAATAGTTAGTTTACTTTTGCTTCACCTCTTGCCATGTTAACAAACATTTAATCTTGTCTTGTAAATAAACGAGAGTCAACTAAATAAATAAAATCTGGTGTTTCGTCAATATGCAACTCGTTGCATATTGAGCTCCACTTAACTTGTAGTATTGTTTGTGCACCTTGCCATGCCATGTATATTTAAACCGGACATGCATCATACTTGGATGTGCATCGTATGCCATGTTTATGCTTGTGTGTTTACCGTGTTGCGTGTTTCTTTCCGGTTTGCTTCCCTCGTTAGCTTCGGGTTCGTTCCGGAGTTGTGAGGATTGTTCGACTACTTCTTGGACTCGTCCTTCTTCCTTGCGGGATCCCAGGCAAGATGACCATCCCCTTGGATACCTTTACTATCATTGCCATGCTAGATGTCTCGATGCTATCGTTATATGTTGCGCTACCTATCTTTTGTTGTCAGCCTCTCCTTGTTACCATGAAACCTCTAACCTTTGACACCTTCCCAGCAAACCGTTGTTTGGCTATGTTACCCGCTTGCTCAGCCCCTCTTATAGCGTTGTTAGTTGCAGGTGAAGATGAAGATTGATCCATGTCGAATCTTGATGTTTTGGGAATATCACAATATCTATTATTATAACACACCTATATACTGGGCATGGGTGGAAGGCTTGGCCTTTTGCTCGGTGTTTTGTTCCACTCATGCCGCCTTAGGAGCCGATAAACCGGCATTATGTTCCTTGATTTTGCGTTTCTTACACGGTTGGGTATATGGGGACCCCTTGACAGTTCGTCTTTGAATAAAACTCCTCCAGCAAGGCCCAACATTGGTTTTAATTTGCCTCATAATAATAACTTAATTAATTAATTAAATTTGCATAGGGGGTCGCACCCTCGTGGATTCTTCTACATAGCAGGGGGGGCCAGTGCTGATGGTATTGGTCCCAAACGGGGGTTCTGCGGGGCCGCCACGGGGAAACTCGAGGTATCTGGTATAACCAGTAGAATCGCCCATCTGGTCGTGGCCCGAGACGAGATACGCGCGGCTACTATCAGGGTGTCGGCACGCCGGGAGGTCTTGCTGGACTTGTTTTACCATTGTCGAAATGTCTTGTGCACCGAAAATTCCGAGTCTGATCGGGCCTTCCCTAAGATAAGGGGTTATATTATTATTACTTATGCTGACCGTGAGAGCTTGTGATGGGCTAAGTTGGGACAGCCCTGCAGGGTTATGATCTTTCGAAAGCCATGCCCGCGGTTATGTGGCAGATTGGAATTTGTTAATGTCCGGTTGTAGAAAACTTGACAGAGAATCCGAAGTAAAACACACAACTGTGTGAGTAACCGTGACTGTCTCTTTTGACTTTGAGAAGAGAACACGGCGGGGTTATGTTTGACTCGTATGTAGTTCAGGATCTTTAGCGATCATTACTAGTTGCGACCGCTTGCGTAGATGCTCATCTTATTCTTGTACTCGTAAGTTAGCCACCATATTATGCTTAGTCGCTGCTGCAACCTCACCACTACCCTCTTCCATACCCATAAAGCTTTGTTAGTCTTGATACCCATGGCTGTGGGATTGCTGAGTCCTCGTGGCTCACAGATACTACAACACCAGATGCAGGTACTGCTGAGAACAGTGCAGGAGATGGTTCAAGAACTTCATTGGGAGCTCGATGAAGAGAGTGGCCGTATGTACGTGACGTTTTTCGACGATCAGTAGTGGTTCCTACTAGGGGCGATCGGACCTTGTGTTTATGGTATCTTTCTTGTTAGTTTTTCGTCCATAGTCGGACCCTGTGTTATTTGGATGATGTATTGTTATTGTAATGCAATGTGTGATGTGGCGAGTGTAAGCCAACTACTCTTTTGCAATTTCATCCCTCTTTTACATGAGTCGTGCAAAGATACCATACTTGAGATCATTCTAGTATGAGCTTATACCTTTAAGTCGTGCCTCGACACGTGGGAGGTATAGTCTCATACTGGGCATTACAGTGTACCTCCAAGAATGACGCCCCCAAGGGAGGAACGGCACCTGAGCGCCACCGTCATCCGATCATCCGATCTAGGGTTTCCCCCAGACGTAGCAGAGAGTGGCCTTGAACTTCTCCTTGGCGATGCCTTCAAGAACGGAGCGACGCAGATAGCGCCGCCACCGCCGGCCTTAGCAAACGCCGAAGGCAAGTTTTCACCCAGATCAGTTCGAAGGGAACCAACTCTCGTGCACGGGCCGCCGTCACCACCAGTCAGAACCCTGGAGCACCGGCAGATCAGCGAGCCGCCGGCACCACCACATCCAGATGGCCGGCCACGCTGGGCTGCCGCCATCCCCCGCGTCGTCCGGTTCAGAGACGAAGCCGCTGACCGTGCACAGGGACCACCGCCGCCTGCACACGCCGGAGCACCACCGAGATCCCAGCGCCCGCCATCGCTTGCCGAGGGCCGCCGCCGCGCGCCCCGAGCGGACTCCCACGCCCACCAGGGGAAACCGCGAGCGTGAGCCTTGCTGTCGGCCCCAAGCCCGCGCCGGCGCGCCCCGCCTCCAGCGCGCCGCCAACCACCATCGCGATCCGCCCGTGCCAGATCCAGCGAGCCGAGGGAGAAGAGATCCCGCCACCGTCGACGCCGACCGGGCTTTGCCCGGAGGCCTGCCCCGGCGGCGTCGAGGAGGAGAGGTCGGGGGAGGGACGAGGACGTGGCGGCGCTAGGGTTCCCCCGGTCGCCGCGCATTTTGGTTCCTACTAATATGAGCTATCCCTCTCACCAAGAAGCTTCCTCGCTTCATTCACCAACATTGCATTCATCGATCTGTCCATGGACTGTGACTGAATGAAATCCACGGTGACTTTGCATTCATCTCAACATCGACGGGAAGAGTAGACCATTGCAGTGCAAAGTTGAGCCCTTCCACCCATGCCACTAGCTCTGCTTGCAACTGCACGATGAGAAGACTATCCCGTTGGTACTGTTGCAGAGGATCATCCCAACACCGGCCTTGCCCGTCTCCTTGATGTAGGCGCCATCCACATTGAGCTTCATCCGGCCATGTACAGTGAGTCCATCTAGCAGCCAGGGTAGCATCAGACTTCTCTTGCAATAACTCTAGTGGGCGTCCATCTACATCAAGTGGTGTCTTTGCTTTTAACTAGTCAACTTTAGAAATTTCCGGTCCACCCTATCATATGCTTTTGATAGGTCCAACTTGTATGCACAAAAACTACTTACAGGGTCCTTCTCCACCTTAATTCCGTGGATACACTCAAAAGCAATGTAAGCAGTATCAGTAATTACCTTACAGGTACAAAGGCACTTTGCTCTGGTGCCACAATATCATCCAGTAAGGGTCTTAGATAGTTCACTATGCATTTTGAGATTACCTTGTAGACCACGTTACATAAGCTGATATGCCGGAACTCAATGAGCCTAGTGGGGTTAGGCACCTTCGAAATAAGCACAATGGATGTGGATTATCTCACTTTGGCATAATACCTGACTGAAAAATAGCCCGACAACCCCAGTAACCTCATACTTCAATATGCCCAAGTGCCGCAGAAAAAACCTCGCAGGGAAACCATCCGGTCCTAGCGCCTCTAAGGACCGATCTGAAACAGTGCATCGCTAATCTCCTTGCAGTGAAAGCAGCACATGATTTATCATTCATATCCGGACCTATTTTTTGCTTGGAATAGGTGCATGATCTCCTCTGGATAGATATTTGGATCGGTCGTGAACATATTCTCAAAGTACTCTTTTGCAATGTTCATCATAACACTCTGATCCTACTGCCATGTCACATTGATATTGTTAGGCATTTGATCATATTTTTCCTAGCACGCCAAACAACCTTGCGATGGAATTGTTTTTTTCTCCCCCCCCCCTCCTTTGATTTAACCAATCAATGCGAAACTGTTGGAGCCACATTATTTCCTCCTTATAGAGCAGTTCATTCATGGCGTCCATCTCTTTTCACAATTCCGCGTGACCAGTCCCACATGGCTTCATTAAAATCTCAGTGAGTTTTGGGCATATGCTCAGTCTCATATGGCTTCATTAAAATCTCCAACAAGCATACATGGCAAGGTTACTCTGGTTGTGCAAACGCCGCATTGCATCCCACACTTGGTGTCTATTATCCGCGCGTGGTTCGCCATAAACAAAGGTGATATGCCAGGGAGGCTCACTAGCCGAAACAGGGACATACTCATCAATCCATAATTTACTTCTTCTATTATCTAATAATAATAAAAAAGGAGAAAGCTTTCTAGTTCTTCATATGTTTATTAATATTATTACGTGCTTACTTACGTAATTGGGCTGTCTATTTTGTTCTGTTTTTCCCATTCAGAAGGAAGCGTTCTTATGTATCGGTACGATGCCGGGGTTGTGCGCTGGAGTTGGTCTAATTGTCATCGTGAAGAATACCCCGTTAATAATTACTAACACGTTTAACATTTTGGATGGAAATTCTACTACTTACTATGTTGGATGAACCATGTCCTCCATTAACCAAAGCTTTGTTTCAAATCTGTGCGAGTTTTGAGTTGTATTATAGTACTACTCGATGTAGAGCATAGACCATGCGTAATGTGGATGTGGATGTGGTGCAGGGCATGCTCTTGTCACGGGACACCGTCACGTCCTTTAATCGCTGGGCTGGGCACATCGGCCGGAACAAAGCCTAGCTACTAGGATGATGGGGAGATGGGAGGCTAGGCAGGGTGGGTGAAGAGACAGGACGTCTGAGTGGACGCGACGGCGGGTGACATATATATCTCATAAAATGCGGACAAGCTTCTTGGTTGATTTTTCTTCATCTACTTCGGTCGGGAGGTTGAGCTTCAGCCCGTTGGCCTGGTTCAGGCTGCCGAGAAAAACTAGCTTGCCGTGCGTACGTGGAGGCGGTCCGCCGTTGTAGCGTAGGGAGATTGAGGCCAATTCCAATGTGCGATCTCATTCTCTCCGGTGAGTTCATTCGGAGTAAAACGGACATATCAGACGGTCCAGCGCGCGGGCGTAAACGGAGTTTCATCCGTTTTCTGTTCGCTTTTAACCCATCTCCGACCCAAGTTTGGATCGTCTTTGGGGTTAAACGGACATCGTACAGACGGCTCGGACGCGCGTGTCTGTCCTCCTCTGGCCCGTCCGTCAGTGGCAGAGGCCATCCTTTTTCTACCCATCCCGCCCCATCATCGAGCGCCCCAAACCACAGCCTCCCTTCCTCCTTCGCCGCCGCCGCCGCCGCGTCGCTCGGACGCGCGGTCGCCTCAAACGTTCTCGCAAACCCCCGAGCTACCCTACCACGGTCACCTTGCCCTCCCGGCGGCCGGATTTGGAGCGGATCCGGTCGGGCGTGAGCTCGACCGGCTGCGGGAGGTCACGCCGTGCCATGACTGGTCGGGCACTGGGCCGGAGGGCCACAACCACACCGCAAGGCCGCATGCAATATTTGGTATTGGGAAGAAGAATACATCGATTTATTGATAGCAGGCAATTTAATAGATATTCGTGCACTTTTAGCTACAATAGATGCTAGAGATGAGACTAGTGCATATGTTGATAGAATAGAGGCTCGAGATGAGACTAGATTCGAGAAAGCAACCTCTACTTCTTTAGACTGGAAGAAGAAAGAAACATTCAAGATCGAGCCTCCGCAGAGCAGTTCAACAATGAGTGCATAGAGAAGGCACTAACCCAACTCAAGGGAGCAGTTATGAAAGTTGAATATCTTTTAAAATGTCTTCTTGTGTTTCTTGTTTTCTTTGGGCTTGCTATTCTAGTCAAAATTTGGTGATGTATTTTGATGTATCAAAAATCAATGAAAATATGTGATTAAAAGATAAAATGCATGCGAACAGGATGTGGCCGAAATGTATCCGCGCGTTAGACGCACGATCACCGCATCTCAAGACAGATCCGGACACGACCCCATTGCCCTATCCAAACGGACAGAATCCGATCAAACCGGACGTCTCGGGTCGGATTTTTTTTTTTTTTTTTGGCCCGAGGGGCTCCGTTGTTCTAATCAGTCAACCAGCTCCGACGAACGCCGTACAAGCCAGTTTTCTACTAGCTCTGCCTCTGCACCCCCACGTTCTGCCCCCGTCCGCCCAGCGTCAATGGCCCTGCGGCGTGGCGTAGTACCCGGTACTGTACGCGCCTGTCTGTCTGTCCGTTCTGCACTCTCCCGCGCTTCGCGGCCGGTCAACCAGGCCGTTCTCCAGCTCGACGCGTTCGGCGGCCGGCTGCGACGAGCACGTATCGACGACCATGCCAAGTGCCAGCATCACATCAACGTGCAGTGACTGCGCCTCATCATCAAAGTAAAGCTCCGTTGAATATTCGAGGACTTCCCTATTAAGTTTAATTCAAAAAACAGTAAATAAATAAATCATGAATGGATATAACATAATAGCGATGATAGCCGAAGCAAGCGACGGATTGTTGAAGCTACTGATGCAATCGAGATTATAAGAAACAAGCACCATATTTATATCGATTGCAACTAGCAGTGAACCGAACGCTAACTCTAACGGCGATGATAAGACGGCACACGGAGCAACGGAAGAGGGTGCACATGTGTCGTTCGTCATGCATGTCACCGAGGAGATGGTCGACGTCGGGGGGGGGGGGGGG
>LR738714.1:776874652-776917289 GCA_902687465.1 Secale cereale
GGGGGGAGTCGTCGTTAATGGTGATGTCGGCAACATCGGGGAGCAATTCGCTGGGCATGGATGAACGAGTAAGTAAAAGAGAAGCGGAGGTGGCTATAGCGAAGTTACTTAGAGAAGATGAATTAAAATGGGCACTTAGAGCGAAAGTACGCCGGGTTGTTGAAGGAGATAGTAACACGCAATTTTCTCATCTGATTCCTAATGGAAAACATAAGAAAAAGAGAATCATTCAATTTGAGCAAGATGAGGACACGATTGTTGGTCACGATAATCTTAAAATGAATATCACCAACTATTATAAATCTTTGTTTGGGGACCCGGTAGATAACCATGTCGCCCTCGATGAGAGCATGGTGGACGACATTCCTCAACTACGGGATGATGAGAACGAGATACTTACCGCTCCTTTTTCTGAGAAGGAGGTGTTTGAAGCTATCTCAAATGAATAATAATAAAGCACCTGGTTCAGATGGCTTCCTTGCCGAATTCTATAATAAATGTTAGGGTATTATTAAAGGCAACCTGATGCCCATGTTTCATGATCTGTTTAATGGCAACCTTCAACTTTATAAGTTAAACTTCGACACCATCACGTTGTTACCGAAGAAGTCGGAAGCAATCCGCATAGAGCAATTCAGACCGATTTGTTTGCTCAATGTGAGCTTCAAAATTTTCACTAAAGTTGACACTAACCGTTTGACACAGATTGCACATTCGGTGGTGCAGCCAACTCAGACTGCTTTTCATGCCTGGACGACACATTCTCGAGGGAGTGGTCGTTTTACATGAAACCTTGCACGAAATACACTCGAAGAAGCTCGATGGAGTGGTTTTCAAAGTGGATTTCGAAAAGGCTTATGATAAAGTGAAATGGCCATTTTTACAGCATGCTTTGCGCATGAAAGGGTTTGATAAGGAATGGAGGAAACAAGTCAAATTTTTTGTTCAGGGAAGTAGCGTCGGAATCAAGGTAAATGATGATATCAGTCATTATTTTCAGACGCTTAAAGGACTGAGATAGGGCAATCCGATGTCTCCAATCCTTTTTAACGTCGTTGTTGACATGTTGGTTGTTCTTGTTAATAGAGCAAAACAAGATGGCCAAGTAGGTGGTCTTAACCCACATTTGGTTGATGGTGAGGTTTCCATTCTTCACTATGCCGATGACACCATTATTTTCATGGAACATGATCTTGCTAAGGCCAGAAACATGAAGTTAGTGTTGTGCTTGTTTGAACAGTTGTGAGGATTGAAAAATCAATTTTAATAAGAGTGAGTTGTTCTGCTTTGGATGCGCCAAAGAAGAACAAGAAACCTACAAGTAAATTTTTGGGTGTGAACTAGGGTCGTGCCCTTCACGTACTTAGGGATCCCAACTCATCACCGAAAGCTCACGAATAAATGACGGAAGTGTATCGAGGATAGGTTTGAAAAGAAACTGAGTTGCTGGAAGGACAAACTCTTGTCTTATGGAGGAAGATTGATTCTTATTAACTTGGTCCTCACAAGTATGCCAATGTTTCTTCTTTCTTTCTTTGAAGTATCGGTTGGGGTGCGGAAAAGATTGGATTTCTATAGATCTCGATTTTTATGGCAAATTGATGAAAATAAGGTTAAATATAGATTAGCAAAATGGGATGTAATATGTAGACCGAAGGACCAGGGAGGCTTGGGTATTGAAAATCTGGAGGTGAAAAACAGATGTTTGCTCAGCAAATGGTTATATGATGACCCACAAGTGTATGGGATCTATCGTAGTCCTTTCGATAAGTAAGAGTGTCGAACCCAATGAGGAGCAGAAGGAAATGATAGGCACTTTTCAGTAAGGTATTTTCTGCAAGCACTGAAATTATCGGTAATAGATAGTTTTGTGATAAGATAATTGGTAAGGAAATATGCCCTAGAGGCAATAATAAAGTTGTTATTTTATATTTCCTTATATCATGATAAAAATGTTTATTATTCATGCTAGAATTGTATTAATCGGAAACTTGATACATGTGTGAATACATAGACAAAACAGAGTGTCCCTAGTATGCCGCTACTAGACTAGCTCGTTGATCAAAGATGGTTGTGTTTTATAACCATAGACATGTGTTGTTATTTGATCAACGGGATCACATCATTAGGAGAATGATGTGATGGACAAGACCCATCCGTTAGCTTAGCACAATGATCGTTTAGTTTTATTGCTATTGCTTTCTTCATGACTTATACATGTTCCTTTGACTATGATATGCAACTCCCGAATACCGGCAAACCCCTTGTGTACTATCAAACGTCACAACGTAACTGGGTGATTATAAAGATGCTCTACAGGTGTTTCCGAAAGTGTTTGTGGTGTTGGCATAGATCAAGATTAGGATTTGTCACTCCGAGTGTCGGAGAGGTATCTCTGGGCCCTCTCAGTAATACACATCATAATAAGCCTTGCAAGCAAATGACTAATGAGTTAGTCACGAGATGATGTATTACGGAACGAGTAAAGAGACTTGCCGGTGACGAGATTGAACTAGGTATGATGATACCAACGATCGAATCTCGGGAAAGTAACATACCGATGACAAAGGGAATAACGTATGTTGTTATGCGGTTTGACCGATAAAGATCTTCGTAGAATATGTAGGAGCCAATATGGGCATCCAGGTTCCGCTATTGGTTATTGGCCGGAGAGATGTCTCGGTCATGTCTACATAGTTCTCGAACCCGTAGGGTCTGCACGCTTAACATTTCGTTGACGATATAGTATTGAATGAGTTATGTATGTTGGTGACCGAATGTTGTTCGGATTCCCGGATGAGATTACGGACATGACGAGGAGCTCCGTAGTGGTCCGGAGGTAAAGATTGATATATAGGATGATATGGTTAGGCCAAGGGGTCAAGCCCACGGGGCATTAAGTTGGTGCAAAAGGTGTTTTGCGGAGGCCAAGGGGCCAAACGCCAGAGACGTTGGCGTCTGGTCCAGACGCCAAGGATTGTGGCGTTTGGTCCTGGAGTCCAAGTGGGACTCTTGCCTTTTGGGCAAAACCGACTTTGAGGAGGCTCTTGCTCCAAGTTACGACCCGAGGGCTCAACATATAAATAGAGGAGCGGGGCTAGCACCTGGAACACATCAAGATACACCAAGCCATGTGCCGGCAACCCCGACCCTGTAGTTTATCCTCCATCTAGTTTCTGTAGTGCTTGGTGAATCCGTGCAAAGATTGTTCTTCATCACCAACCGTCACCACGCCGTCATGCTGCCGAAACTCGTCTACTACTTCGCCCGTCTTGCTGTATCAAGAAGGCGAGGACGTCATCGAGCCGAACGTCTGCTGAACGCGGAGGTGCCGTACGTTCGGTGCTAGATCGGGACAGATCGTGAAGGTGTACGACTACATAAACCTCGTTGATAAATGCTTCCACTTTGCGATCTTCAAGGGTATGAAGATACATTCCCCCTCTCGTTGCCATTAATCACCATGATCTTGCGTGTGCGTAGGATTTTTTTGAAATTCTACGTTCCCCAACTGTGGTATCAGAGCCGGGTTTATGCGTAGATGTTATATGCACAATTGAACACAAGTGAGTTGTGGGCGATACTAGTCATACTGCTTAGCAACATGTCATACTTTGATTCGGCGGTATTGTTGGATGAAGCGGCCTGGACCGACATTACGCGTACGCTTATGCGAGACTGGTTCTACCGACGTGCTTCGCACACAGGTGGCTACGCCGGTCCTTGTGAAGGTTACAACAACACATACTTGACGAAATATCGTTGTGGTTTTGATGCGTAGGTAAGAACGGTTATTGCTCAGCCCGTAGCTGCCATGCAAAACTTGCAACAACAAAGTAGAGGACGTCTAACTTGTTTTTGCAGGGCATGTTGTGATGTGATATGGTCAAGACATGATGCTAAATTTTATTGTATGAGATGATCATGTTTTGTAACAGAGTTATCGGCAACTGGCAGGAGCCATATGGTTGTCGCTTTATTGTATGAAATGCAATCGCCATGTAATTGCTTTACTTTATCACTAAGCGGTAGCGATAGTCATAGAAGCAATAGTTGGCGGGACGACAACGATACTACGATGTAGATCAAGGTGTCGCGCCGGTGATGATGGTGATCATGACGGTGCCTTGGAGATGAAGATCAAAGGCACAAGATGATGATGACCATATCATATCACTTATATTGATTGCATGCGATGTTTATCTTTTATGCATCTTATTTTGCTTAGATCGACGGTAGCATTATAAGATGATTTCTCACTAAATTTCAAGGTATAAGTGTTCTCCCTGAGTATGCACTGTTGCGAAAGTTCGTCGTGCTGAGACACCATGTGATGATCAGGTGTGATAAGCTCTACGTTCACATACAACGGGTGCAAGCTAGTTTTGCACACGCAGAATACTCGGGTTAAACTTGACGAGCCTAGCATGTACAGACATGGCCTCGGAACACTGGAGACCGAAAGGTCGAGCGTGACTCATATATTATATATGATCAACATAAGATGTTCACCATTGAAAACTACTCAATGTCACGTGATGATCGGACATGCTTTAGTTGATTTGGATCACGTGATCATTTAGATGACTAGAGGGATGTCTATCTAAGTGGGAGTTCTTTAGTAATATGATTAATTGAACTTTAATTTATCATGAACTTAGTCCTGGTAGTATTAGCATGTCTATGTTGTAGATCAATCGCTCGTGATGTAGCTCCACGTTTATTTTTTATATGTTCTTAGAGAAATATAAGTTGAAAGATGATAGTAGCAATGATGCGGACTCGTTCCGTGATCTGAGGATTTTCCTCATTACTGCATAGAATAATTATGTCCTTGATGCACCGCTAGGTGACAGAACTATTGCAGGAGCAGATGCAAACGTTATGAACGTTTTGACAAAAGCTCGGTATGATGACTACTTAATAGTTTAGTGCACCATGCTTTACGGCTTAGAACCGGGACTTCAAAAACGTTTTGAAACGCCACAGAGCATATAAGATCTTCCAAGAGTTGAAGTTAGTATTTCATACTCATGCCCGTGTCGAGAGGTATGAGACCTCTGACAGTACTTTGCCTACAAGATGGAGGAGAATAGCTCAACCAGTGAGCATGTGCTCAGATTGTCTGGGTACTACAATTGATTGAATCAAGTGGGAGTTAATCTTCCAGATAAGATAGTAATTGACAAAGTTCTCTAGTCACTATCACCAAGTTAGTAGAACTTCGTGATGAACTATAATATGCAAGGGATGGCGAAAGTAATTCCCGAGCTCTTCGCGATGCTGAAATCGGCGAAGGTAGAAATCAAGAAAGAGCATCAAGTGTTGATGGTTAACAAGACCACTTGTTTCAAGTAAAGGGCAAAGGGATAGAAGGGGAACTTCAAGAAGAATGGCAAGCAAGTTGTCACTCCCGTGAAGAAACCCAAAGCTATAATCAAGCCTGAAACTAAGTGCTTCTACTGTAAAGGAAATGGTCACTAGAAGTGGAACTGCCCTAGATACTTGGCGGATAAGAAGGATGGCAAAGTGAACAAAGGTATATTTGATATACAGATTATTGATGTGTACTTTACTAGTGTTTATAGCAACCCCTGGGTTGTCCATTTTGTACACGAAGTGCATCCAGTTTTTGGCGTAAACCTCTCTACTTTTTTGCACATGCTATGTGGGTGAAATGATGATACCATGCCAACTTTCAACCTTTTCAGAGTTCATTTGAAGTGTTTTCAATTTCAGGGTCATTTAGCTCTAAACAATCAGTAAATGAATGAAAAATACCAAATTAATTCACAAAGGGTTGATAATTGATGATGTGGATTTGAATGGTGCATTTTGAACACACAAAAAGTCTGGAGTTCAAATAAGTTCAAAAAAATAAAATGCCTTTTGTAACAGATGAGTTTTCGTCCGAAACCCTCATACTTCGAAAGAGATTGTCCATTTTGTACACGAAGTGCATCCAGTTTTTGTCGTAACCCTCTCTACTTTTTTCACATGCTATGTGGGTGAAATGATGATACCATGCCAACTTTCAACCTTTTCAGAGTTCATTTGAAATGTTTTTCAATTTCAGGGTCATTTAGCTCTAAAAAAATCAGTAAATGCATGAAAAATACCAAATAAATTCAGAAAGGGTTGAAAATTGATTATGTGGATTTGAATGGTGCATTTGGAACATAGAAAAAGTCTGGAGTTCAAATAAGTTCAAAAAAATGAAATGCCTTTGTAACATATGAGTTTTCGTCCGAAACCCTGATACATCGAAAGAGATTGTCCATTTTGTACACGAAGTGCATCCAGTTTTTGTCGTAACCCTCTCTACTTTTTTGCACATGCTATGTGGGTGAAATGATGATACCATGCAAACTTTCAATTTCAGGGTCATTTAGCTCTAAAAAAATCAATAAATGCATGAAAAATACCAAATGAATTCAGAAAGGTTTGATAATTGATGATGTGGATTTGAATGGTGCATTTTTAACACACAAAAAGTTTGTAGTTCAAATAAGTTCAAAAAATGAAATGCCTTTGTAACATATGAGTTTTCGTCCGAAGCCCTGATACTTCGAAAGAGATTGTCCATTTTGTACGCGAAGTGCGTCCAGTTTTTGTCGTAACCCTCTCTACTTTTTTTGCACATGCTATGTGTGTGAAATGATGATATCATGCCAAATTATAACCTTTCAGAGTTCATTTGAAGTGTTTTTCAATTTCAGGGTCATTTAGCTCTAAAAAAATTAAGTAAATGCATGAAAAATACCAAATGAATTCAGAAAGGGTTGATAATTGATGATGTGGATTTGAATGGTGCATTCTGAACACACAAAATGTCTGGAGTTCAAATATATTAAAAATGAAATGCCTTGTTGTAACAGATGAGTTTTCGTTCGAAACCTTGATACTTCGAAAGAGATTGTCCATTTTGTACACGAAGTGCATCCAGTTTTTGCTGTAACCCTCTCTACTTTTTTGCACATGCTATGTGGGTGAAATGATGATATCATGGCAACTTATAACGTTTCAGAGTTCATTTGAAGTGTTTTTCCATTTCAGGGTCATTTAGCTCGAAAAAAAATAAGTAAATGCATGAAAAATACCAAATGAATTCAGAAAGGGTTGATAATTGATGATGTGGATTTGAATGGTGCATTGTGAACACACAAAAAGTCTGGAGTTCAAATATGTTAAAAATGTAATGCCTTGTTGTAACAGATGAGTTTTCGTTCGAAACCCTGATACTTCGAAAGAGATTGTCCATTTTGTACACGAAGTGCATCCAGTTTTTGTCGTGACCCTCTCTACTTTTTTGCACATGCTATGTGGGTGAAATGATGATACCATGCCAAGTTTCAACCTTTTCAGAGTTCACTTTGTAGTGCTTTTCAATTTCACGGTCATTTAGCTCTCAAAACAAATCAGTAAATGAATGAAAAATAGCAACTGATGTTAGAAAGGGTTGAAAGTTGATGACGTGGCTTTGAATCGTGCATACAGAATGCAAAAAAGTCCGGAGTTGTAACAAGTTAAAAAAATGAAGCGCTGATACATCTCCAACGTATCTACTTTTCCAAACACTTTTGCCCTTGTTTTGGACTCTAACTTGCATGATTTGAATGGAACTAACCCGGACTGACGCTGTTTTCAGCAAAACTGCCATGGTGTTATTTTTGTGCAGAAATAAAAGTTCTCGGAATGACCTGAAAATCAACGGAGAATTATTTTGGAATATATAAAAAATATCTGTGGAAAGATCCAAGCCAGGGGGCCCACACCCTGTCCACGAGGGTGGGGGGCGTGCCCCTCCCCCTGGGCGCGCCCCTGCCTCGTGGGTCCCCTGTTGCTCCACCGACGTACCCCCGAACTACATATATTCTCTTTCGGGGAGAAAAAAATCAGAGAGGAAGAATTATCGCGTTATACGATACGGAACCGCCGCCAAGCCCTAATCTCTCTTGGGAGGGCTGATTTGGAGTTCGTTCGGGGCTCCGGAGAGGGGAGATCGTCGTCATCAACCTTCCTCCATCACCAATTCCATGATGCTCACCGCCGTGCATGAGTAATCCCATCGTAGGCTTGCTGGACGGTGATGGGTTGGACGAGATTTACCATGTAATCGAGTTAGTTTTGTTAAGGTTTGATCCCTAGTATCCACTATGTTCTAAGATTGATGTTGCTATGACTTTGCCATGCTTAATGCTTGTCACTAGGGCCCGACTGCCATGATTTCAGATCTGAACCTATTATGTTTTCATGAATATATGTTTGTTCTTGATCCTATCTTGCAAGTCAATAGTCACCTACTATGTGTTATGATCCGACAACCCCGAAGTGACAACAATCGGGACCACTTTCGGTGATGACCGTAATTTGAGGAGTTCATGTATTCACTATGTGTTAATGCTTTGGTCCGGTACTCTATTAAAATGAGGCATTAATATCCCTTAGTTTCCACTAGGACCCCGCTGCCACCGGAGGGTAGGACAAAAGATGTCATGCAAGTTCTTTTCCATAAGCACGTATGACTATATTCGGAATACATGCCTACATTACATTGATGAACTGGAGCTAGTTCTGTGTCACCCTAGCTTATAACTTTTACATGAGGAATCGCATCCGACATAATTCCCCATCACCAATCCAATGCCTACGAGCTTTTCACATATTGATTGTTGCTTATTTACTTTTCCGCTGCTACTGTTACAAAAACTACAAAAACACTACCGTTACTTTTATTCGTGTTACCGTTACTTCCATATTACCTTGCTACTAAATTACCTTGCTGCAGATACTAAGTTTCCAGGTGTGGTTAAATTGACAACTCAACTGCTAATACTTAAGAGTATTCTTTGGCTCCCCTTGTGTCGAATCAATAAATTTGGGTTGAATACTTTACCCTCGAAAACTGTTGCGATCCCCTACACTTGTGGGTTATCAAGACTATTTTCTGGCCCCGTTGTCGGGGAGCATAGCTATATTCTTCAAGTAACTTGGGATTTATATCTGTTGATCACTATGAAGAATTTGAAGGACTCAAAAACCAAGATATTTCCCTCAACCACAAGGGGAGGTAAGGAACTTCCATCTAGCTCTGCACTTGATTCACCCTCTGTTATGAACAAATTTGCGACACCTACTGTTGCTATTGAATCTGATATGTCGCATTTTCTTGATGATGCTACATCTGCTATGTATAATGAAACTACTTCTATGCTTGATAATACCGTGCCACTATGTGAATTTCTAGATGATCAAATTGCTAAGGTTAGGGAGAATGTAAATATTGAAACTGATAATATTTATGAAAGTGATGATGAAGATTCTCCCCCTAGATATGAATTTCCTGTTATTCCTGAGGGTTATGTTATGGATGAAGAAACTGCTAGAGACTTTCTTGCTTGCAATGATAGATATGATCTTAAGAAATTGTTAGCTAAGCTGGAAGAAAAGTCTTTGAATGCTAGAATGAAATATGACCCTGCTTTTGCTACTTCACCTATTTTTTTACTGATAAGGATTATGATTTCTCTGTTGATCCTAAGTTAATTACTTTGGTTGAATCTGATCCTTTCCATGGCTATGAATCTGAAACTGTTGTGGCACGTCTTACTAAGTTGAATGGTATAGCCACCCTGTTTACCAATGATGAAAATATTCGTTATTACTATATCCTTAAGCTATTTCCGTTCTCGTTAAAGGGTGATGCTAAGACTTGGTTTAATTCTCTTGATCCTGGTTGTCTGCGTAGTTCCCAGGATATGATTTATTACTTCTCTAATAAATATTTTTCCGCTCATAAGAAACAAGCATCCTTACGGGAAATATATAATTTTGTGCAAATTGAAGAAGAGAGTCTCCCACAAGCTTGGGGGAGGCTTCCCCAATTACTTAATACTTTGCCTGATCATCCCCTTCAGAGGAATGAAATACTTGATGTATTTTATAATGGACTAACCGATGCTTCCAGAGACCACCTGGATAGTTGTGCTGGTTCTGTTTTCAGGGAAAGAACAGTTGATCAAGCTAAATTACTATTGAATAATATGCTGGCCAATAAAATAATTGGACACTTCCTGAACCAGCCCCTAAGCCAACTCCGAAGAAAAGAGAGTTCTGTATCTCAGTCCTGAAGATATGCAAGAGGCAAATAAATCTATGAAAGAGAAAGGTATTAAAGCTGAAGATGTTAAGAATTTACCGCCTATTGAAGAAATACATGGTCTTGATATCCCGACACAGGTAGTAAAGGTAAATTCTCTTTATATATTTGATGAAGGTGATATTCCTCATTATAAGTTTGCTAGCCAATGCTTAGATGAGTTTGACAATTTTATTGTGAAACAAGAAAACTTCAATGCTTATGTTAGTAGACAATTGCAACATAATTCTTATATGATATAATAGCTTTAGTGATTATATGTTTAGATTTAAAGGTGAATTGAAACTAATTAGTGAACATGCTTCTATGGTCACCACTCAATTAGAACAAGTACTTAAGGCTCAGAATGATTTGCTTAATGAATTAAATAGTAAGAATAATGACTATGTTGTTAGAGTGGCAACTAGAGGGGGTACAGTGACTCAGGAACCTCTGTATCCCGAGGGCCACCCTAAGAGAATTGAGCAAGATTCTTAGAGAGCTAATTTAGATGCACCTAGTTCTTCTAAGAAGAAGAAAAAGAAAAATGACAGGACTTTGCATGCTCTTAGTGAACCTGTAGATGACACACCTGAGAATCCCAATGATATCTCGGTTTCTGATGCTGAGACACAATCTGGTAATGAACATGAACCTAGTGATACTGTTAATGATGATGTTCATGATGATGCTCAACCTAGCAATGATAATGATGTAGAGATTGAACCTGTTGTTGATCTTGATAACCCACAATCAAAGAATCAACGTTATGATAAGAGAGACTTTGTTGCTAGGAAGCATAGTAAGGAAAGAGAACCATGGGTTCAGAAACCCATGCCTTTTCCTCCTAAACCATCCAAGAAAAAGGATGATGAGGATTTTGAGCGCTTTGCTGAAATGATTAGACCTATCTTTTTGCGTATGCGTTTGACTGATATGCTTAAAACAAATCCTTATGCTAAGTATATAAAAAGACATTATTACCAACAAAAGAAAGATACCTGAAGTTGAAATTTCCACCATGCTTGCCAATTACACTTTTAAGGGTGGAATACCTAAGAAACTAGGAGATCCAGGAGTACCTACTATACCTTGCTGCATTAAGAGAAACTATGTTAAAACTGCTTTATGTGATCTTGGAGCCGGTGTTAGCGTTATGCCTCTCTCTTTATATCGTAGACTTGACTTGAGTAAGTTGACACCTACTGAAATATCTTTGCAAATGGCCGATAAATCAACTGCTATACCTGTCGGTATTTGTGAGGATGTGCCTGTTGTAGTTGCAAATGTTACTATTCTAATGGACTTTGTTATCCCTGATATTCCCGAGGACATAGTATGTCTATTATCCTTGGTAGACCCTTTTTGAATACTGCAGGGGCTGTTATTGATTGCAACAAAGGCAATGTCACTTTTCATGTCAATGGTAATGACCATACGGTACACTTTCCGAGGAAACAACCTCAGGTCCACAGTATCAATTCTATTGGAAAAATTTCAACTATTACTATTGGAGGTTTTGAATTTCCTCTTCCTACTATCAAGAAGACATACGCTATTCTTATTGTTGGGGACATACATATCCCCATTGAGGTAACCTAGTGTTAGTCGAAAATTCTCCGGTTTCATGTTATTCGGAAAGAGTTTATTAACAAGACTTGATCAACCTTGTTAATGGATTCCTTTTGACGAGCATGAGATGGGTCAATCTAGATAGCGTAACTTTCTGTATCCTCCTTTTACTTTCTGTTAATAAGATTAAATAAAGCAAAAATGGTATTTTCTGTTTGTTTCAAACTTATCCGTGCAATAAAAAATGCCCCGAAAATAAAAGTTCTCCAAATGCCCTGAAGATGAAATATGATTTTTTTTCTAGAATATATGACAACATTTGGCACAGAAAACACAACGAGGGGAGCCAGCACCTGGCCACAAGGGTCCAGGGCGCGCCCCTGCCTCGTGGGCCCCACGTGCCCCCCTCCACTTATTCCTGCACCCACACACTCCTTCTTCCTCCCAAAAAATCACTATCCAGCTCAAGCACAAGTTCTAGCTCATCTTGCTGCCATTTTCGATCTCCTTGCTCAAAGCTCCATTCACAAAACTGTTTGGGGAGATTGTTCCTTGGTATGTGACTCCTCCATTGGTCCAATTAGTTTTTGTTCAAGTGTTTTATTTATTGCAAAATTTTGCTGCTGTGGTGACCTTGTTCTTGAGCTTGCATGTCGAATTCCTTTGGTCCCAAGTAGTTCTAATGCATGATATAGTCTCTAGGCACTTGTGGAAGTTGTTGCTATCAATCTTGTTGAGTTTGGTTCACTTTTATTTTGAGTTGCTAAAAATTTCAGAAAAATGCATAGGAAAAATCTTCCAAGGTGGTTCCTCAAGGAAGCAAGAACCAAGGCTCACGATGCGTGAGCCGGGCGATGAATTACCGAGGGAAGCTGAAGTGCGGCCTTGTGAATGACCATCAGAGGAATTTATGGTTCGGCCATGCATTAAGGAGGAGTTTGACGCATATGTGTGTAATGCTGACCTCGAGGGCTTCATGCAAGATAAGTGCCCTCAATACCATTACTTAACTGATACCTTTGTGAGAAGGTTTAAATTTTCATCTTCACGTAATCCTCACATTGTCCTATTTGATCTTTTATGATAAATCTTACACCACGGACTTAGAAGATTTTAATGATGCATGTAAGCTCCCGCAGTGAGGCAATATTAGTGATCCTCGCAAATCTGAATATAAAGACTTCCTTGCTAGTATCACTATGGGGGAATCTAGAGAGATCACACAAGCTACCATAGGAAGCATTCATTTTCCTGTTATACATTATTTTGCTCTCTTTATTGGTAGATGCATTAACGGTAAAGATGAGGCTTGCCACATGTGTGTCCCAGATCTTAGTGTTCTCAAGAGTGCTGTGTTAGGTCATAGACAATATAACTTGGGTGCCATTGTTGCACGTAGGTTACATCATATTTGTTTAGATGGAGATTTATTTGGTGGGATTTATGCCACTCGCATAGGTCGTCGTCTTGGTGTGCCTATACATGAAAATGATGAACTATTATCGCCTGCTTATTTGGATGGTAATGCTATGGTCAGTGATAACCCACAAGTGTAGGGGATTGCAACAATTTTCGAGGGTAAAGTATTCAACCCAAATTTATTAATTCGACACAAGGGGAGTCAAAGAATACTCTTAAGTATTAGCAGCCGAGTTGTCAATTCAACCATACCTGGAAACTTAGTATATGCAGCAAGGTAGTTTAGTAGCAAAGTAATATGATAGTGGAGGTAGCAGCAAGAAAGGTAACGATAATGTTTTTGTAGTTTTTGTAATAGTAGTAGCGGAAAGGTAAATAAGCAACAAGCAATATGTGAAAAGCTCGTAGGCATTGAATCGGTGATGGGGAATTATGTCGGATGCAATTCATCATGTAGAAGTTATAACCTAGGGTGACACAGAACTAGCTCCAGTTCATCAATGCAATGTAGGCATGTATTCCGAATATAGTCATGCGTGCCTATGGAAAAGAACTTGCATGACATCTTTTGTCCTACCCTTCCGTGGCAGCGGGGTCCTATTGGAAACTAAGGGATAATAAGGCCTCCTTTTAATAGAGTATCGGACCAAAGCATTAACACATAGTGAATACATGAACTCCTCAAACTATGGTCATCACCAGGAGTGGTCCCGATTATTGTCACTTCGGGGTTGCCGGATCATAACACATAGTAGGTGACTATAGACTTGCAAGATAGGATCAAGAACACACATATATTCATGAAAACATAATAGGTTCAGATCTGAAATCATGGCACTCAGGCCCTAGTGACAAGCATTAAGCATAGCAAAGTCATAGCAAGATCAATCTCAGAACATAGTGGATACTAGGGATCAAACCCTAACAAAACTAACTCGATTACATGATAGCTCCCATCCAATTCATCACCGTCCAGCAAGCCTACGATGGAATTACTCACGCACGGCGGTGAGCATCATGGAATTGGTGATGGAGGAAGGTTGATGATGACGATGGCGATGATCTCCACTCTCCCGAGCCCCGAACGGACTCCAGATCAGCCCTCCCGAGAGAGATTAGGGCTTGGCGGCGGCTCCGTATCGTAAAATGCGATGATTCTTTCTCCCTGCTTTTTCTCTCCCCGAAAGTGAATATATAGGATCTGGGGATACGTCGGTGGAGCACCAGGGGGCCCACAAGGCAGGGGGCGTGCCCTAGGGGGGCGCACCCCACCCTCGTGGGCAGGGTGTAGGCCCCCTGGTCTGGATCTTCTTGCAGTTTTTTTATATTTTCCAAAATAATTCTCTGTGGATTTTCAGGTCATTCTGAGAACTTTCTATTTCTGCACAAAAACAACACCATGGCAATTCTGCTGAAAACATCGTCAGTACGGGTTAGTTCCATTCAAATCATTCAAGTTAGAGTCCAAAACAAGGGCAAAAGGGTTTGGAAAAGTAGATACGTTGGAGACGTATCAACTCCCCCAAGCTTAAACCTTTGCTTGTCCTCAAGCAATTCAGTTGATAAACTGAAAGTGATAAAGAAAAACTTTGACAAACTCTGTTTGCTCTTGTTGTTGTAAATATGTAAGCCAGCATTCAGGGTTTCAGCAATAATCATGAACTAACCACATTCACAATAACTTTCAGGTCATGTCTACTCACATCAGTGGCATAATCAAGTAGCGAGCAATAATAATAAACCTTGGATGACAACACTTTCTCAAAACAATCATGATATGATATAACAAGATGGTATCTCGCTAGCCCTTTCTGAGACCGCAAAACATAAATGCAAAGCACCTTTAATGATCAAGGACTGACTAGACATTGTAATTCATGGTAAAAGAGATCCAGTCATGATCATACTCAATGCAAATTAATAGTAATACATGTAAATGACAGAGGTGCTCTCCTACTGGTGCTCTTTGATAAGAGGATGATGACTCTGCATAAAAGTAAATAGATAGGCCCTTCGCAGAGGGAAGCAGGGATTTGTAGGGGTGCCAGAGCTCGATTTTTAAATAGAGATGAATAACATTTTGAGCGGTATACTTTCATTGTCAACATATCAACCAAGAATCTCGATATTTCCCATGCTACGTACATTATAGGTGGTTCCCAAACAAAATGGTAAAGTTTATACTCCCCCAACCACCAACAAGCACACTCCACGGCTAGCCCGAAACAACAGGTGCCGTCCAAACCAGCAACAGCCTGTGGGAGTTTTGTTTAATTATTATGATTTTGAGCATGGGACTGGGCATCCTAGTTACCATCCATTTTCCCATGAATGATGAGCGGAGTCCACTCATAGTGAGAATAACCCACCTAGCATGGAAGATTTAGACAACCCTAGTTGATACATGAGCTGTTCGAGCATACAGAACATAATTTCATTTGAAGGTTTAGAGTTTGGAACATACAAATTTAATTGAAACGACAGGTAAATACCGCATATAGGAAGGTATGGTGGACTCATATGGAATAACCTTGGTGTTAATGGAAGTGGATGCACAAGCAATATTCCCGCTTAGTACATGTGAAGGCTAGAAAGAGACTGGGAAGCGACCAGCTAGAGAGCAACAACGGTCATGAACATGCATTAAAATTAATCAACAATGAATGCAAGCATGAGTAGGATATAAATCACCATGAACATAAATATCGTGGAGGCTATGTTGATTTGTTTCAACTACATGCGTGAACATGTGCCAAGTCAGACCACTTGAATCGTTCAAAGGAGGATACCACCCCATCATACCACATCACAACCATTTATCATGTTGGCACGCAAGATAGACCATTATAAACTCTCAGCTAATTAAGCATGGCATAAGCAGCTATGATCTCTAATTGTCATTGCAAACATGTTTCATTCATAACAAGCTGAATCAGGAATGATGAACTATCATATTTACAAAGACAAGAGAGGTCAAGTTCATACCAGCTTTTCTCATCTCAATTAGTTCATCATAAATCATCCTTATTGCCTTTCACTCGCACGACCGAACGGTGTGGATAATAATAATAGTGCACGTGCATTGGACTAAGCTGGAATCTGCAAGAATTTAATACAAGAGAGAAGACAAGGTAATATGGCTCAAGGTTAAATCAACAATAAAGCATATGAGAGCCACTAAGCATTTTCAATCATGGTCTTCTACTCCTAACCCCCAAAGAAAAGAAAAGAAACTATTTACACGGGAAAGGTCCCAACAAGCAAAAGAAGAACATGAAATCTTTTTGGGTTTTCTTTTAGTTACTACTACAAGGAAAGTAAGCTAGCTAGATGCTACAACTAATATTTTTTTTGTTTTTCTTAAGGTTTTTCTAACACACAAGAAAAAGACTAAGAAAAAGAAATTAAACTAAACATGGATGGTACAATGAAAGAGTGTGAGCACCGATAACCAGAATAAGTGTGTGAACATGAATGTAAAGTCGATGAGAAACACATACTCCCCCAAGCTTAGGCTTTTGGCCTAAGTTGGTCTATGGCCAGTATTGGCCTGACGGATATCCAAAGTCGTAGTTGGGGTTGTACTAAGAAGCATCAGCTACTGCATGCTGAGCTGCAGCTCGAAGGCGGGCTGCTTCCGTCATATTATAATACGCATTTGCCTCCTCCATGGTTATAGTGTATCTCCCTTTTGTCTGAAAGTCAAACAAAGTAGGGGCATGAAGAATAATAGGGATGACATGATGCCTGTTAAAGATTAGTCTATATTTGAGGGATTGATCATCCCGCTCTATAAACCGGTGACTAGTCATAGCATGGCAATCCAAATGAGCAGGAGGTAAAGGTTCATCATTCTCGTGCACAGGCACACCAAGACGGCGAGCTATGCGAGTGGCATAAATCCCACCAAATAAATCTCCATGCATACCATTATGGTGTAGCCTACGTGCAACAATGGCTCCCAAGTTATATTGTCTATCACCTTGTACAACACTCCTAAGAACACTAAGATCTGGGACACACATGTGACAAGCCTCATCTTTACCATTTATGCATCTACCAATAAAGAGAGCAAAGTAATGAATAGCAGGAAAATGGATGCTCCCTATGGTAGCCTGTGTGATTTCTCTATATTCCCCCACTGTGATACTAGCAAGGAAATATCTAAATTTAGATTTGCGAGGATAACCCATACTGTCCCACTGTGGGAGCTTACAAGCATCATTAAAATCCTCTAAGTCCATGGTGTAGGGTTTATCATAAAGGTCAAACAGGACAGTGTGAGAATTACGTTAAGATGAAAATTTAAACCTTCTCACAAAAGTGTCAGTTAAGCGACGGTATTGAAGGCACTTATCTCATATGAAGCCCTCGGGGTCAGCATTGCGCACATATGCGTAAAATTCATCATTGATGCCAACCTTATCCATAAAGTCATCTGATGGCCATTCACAAGGCCGCACGTCAGCATCCCTCGATAGTTCATCGTCCGGCTCACGAAACGCGAGCCTCGGTTCTTGCTTCCTTGAAGAACCACCTTGGAAGTTTCTCCTATGCATTTTTGTGAAATTTTCTGAAATTTTTAGTAACTCAAAATAAAAGTTAACCAAACTCCACAAGATTGATAGAAACAACTCCTACTAGTGCCTAGAGACTATATCATGCATTAGAACTACTTGGGACCAAGAAAATTTAACATGCAAGCTCAAGAACAAGGTCACCACAGCAGCTAAAATTTGCAACAAATAATGCACTAGAACAAAAACTAATTGGACCAATGGAGGAGTCACCTACCAAGGAATAATCTCCCCAAACAGTTTGGTGAATGCTGCTTTGAGCAAGGAGATCGAAAATGGCAGCAAGATGAGCTAGAACTCGGGTTTGAGCCGGTTGGTGATTGATTTGGGAGGAAGAAGAAGAGTGAGGGTGCAATCAATAACAGCCCCTGCAATATTCAAAAAGGGTCTACCAAGGATAATAGACATACTATCGTCTTCGGGAATATCAAGTATAACAAAGTCCGTTAGAATAGTAACATTTGTAACTACAACAGGCACATCCTCACAAATACCGACAGGTATAGCAGTTGATTTATCGGCCATTTGCAAAGATATTTCAGTAGGTGTCAACTTACTCAAGTCAAGTCTACTATATAAAGAGAGAGGCATAACACTAACACCGGCTCCAAGATCACATAAAGCAGTTTTAACATAGTTTCGTTTAATGGAGCAAGGTATAGTAGGTACTCCCGGATCTCCTAGTTTCTTAGGTATTCCACCTTTAAAAGTGTAATTGGCAAGCATGGTGGAAATTTATACTTTAGGTATCTTTCTTTTGCTGGTAATAATATCTTTCATATACTTAGCATAAGGATTTCTTTTAAGCACATCAGTCAAACGCATACGCCAAAAGATAGGTCTAATCATTTCAGCAAAGCGCTCAAAATCCTCATCATCCTTTTTCTTGGATGGTTTCGGAGGAAAAGGCATGGGTTTCTGAACCCAGGGTTCTCTTTCCCTACCGTGCTTCCTTGCAACAAAGTCCCTCTTATCATAACGTTGATTCTTTGATTGTGGGTTATCAAGATCAACACCAGGTTCAATCTCTACATCATTATCATTGTTAGGTTGAGCATCATTATGAACATCATCATTTACATTATCACTAGGTTCATGTTCATTACCAGATTGTGTCTCAGCATCAGAAACAGTGATATCATTAGGATTCTCAGGTGTGTCAGCTACAGGTTCACTAGAAGCATGCAAAGTTCTATCATTTTTCTTTTTTTTCTTCTTAGAAGAAATAGGTGCATCTAAATTAGCTCTCTGAGAATCTTGCTCAATTCGCTTAGGGTGGCCTTCAGGATACAGAGGTTCTTGAGTCATTTTACCACCTCTAGTAGCAACTCTAACAGCATAGTCATTATTCTTACTATTTTATTAATCGAGCAAATCATTATGAGCCTTAAGTACTTGTTCTACTTGAGTGGTAACCATGGAAGCATGTTTACTAGTGAGTTTCAATTCACCTTTAACTCTAGACAGATAATCACTCAAGCGCTCAATCATATAAGCTTTGTGTTGTAATTGTCTACCAACATAAGCATTGAAGTTTTCTTGTTTCACAATAAAATTGTCAAACTCATCTAAGCATTGGCTAGCAGACTTATAATGAGGAATATCACCTTCATCAAATCTATATAGAGAATTTACCTTTACTACCTGTGTAGGGTTATCAAGACCATGTATTTCTTCAATAGGTGGTAAATTCTTGTCATCTTCAACTTTAATACCTTTTTCTTTCATAGATTTCTTTGCCTCTTGCATATCTTCAGGATTGAGAAATAGAACACCTCTTTTCTTCGGAGTTGGCTTAGGGGCTGGTTCAGGAAGTGTCCAATTATTTTCACTGGCCAGCATATTATTCAATAGTAATTCAGCTTGATCGACTGTTCTTTCCCTGAAAACACAACCAACACAACTATCCAGGTGGTCTCTGGAAGCATCAGTTAGTCCATTATAAAAAACATCAAGTAGACCGTTCATCTCGAGAGGATGATCAGGCAAAGCATTAAGTAATTGGAGAAGCCTCCCCCAAGCTTGTGGGAGACTCTCTTCTTCAATTTGCACAAAGTTATATATTTCCCGTAAGGCAGCTTGTTTTTTATGAGCGGGAAAATATTTAGCAGAAAAGTAATACATCATATCCTGGGGACTGCGCACACAACCAGGATCAAGGGAATTAAACCAAGTCTTAGCATCACCCTTTAACGAGAAAGGAAATAACTTAAGGATATAGTAATAACGAATCTTTTCATCGTTGGTAAACAGGGTGGCTATATCATTCAACTTAGTAAGATGCGCCACAACAGTTTCAGATTCATAGCCATGGAAAGGATCAGATTCAACCAATATTAACTCAGGATCAACATAGAATTTATAATCCTTATCAGTAACACAGATATGTGAAGTAGCAAAAGCAGGGTCATGTTTCATTCTAGCATTCAAGGACTTTTATTTCAGCTTAGCTAATAATTTCTTAAGATCATATCTATTATTGCAAGCAAGAAAGTCTCTAGCAGTTTCTTCATCCATAACATAACCCTCAGGAACAACAGGTAACTCATATCTATTGGGAGAAGCTTCATCATCACTTTCATAAATATCATCAGTTTCAATATTTGCATTCTCCCTAACCTTAGCAATTTGTTCATCTAGAAATTCACCTAGTGGCATAGTATTATCAAGCAAGGAAGTAGTTTCATCATACATAGCAGAAGTGGCATCATCAAGAACATACGACATATCAGATTCAATAGCAGGAGTAGGTGTCGCAAGTTCACTCATAACAGAGGGTGAATCAAGTGCAGAGCTAGATGGCAGTTCCTTACCTTCCCTCGTAGTTGAGGGTGAGATCTTGGTTTTTGAGTCCTTCAAATGCTTCATAGTGATCAACAGATATAAATCCCAAGTGACTTAAAGAATAGAGCTATGCTCCCCGACAACGGCGCCAGAAAATAGTCTTGATAACCCACAAGTGTAGGGGATCGCAACAGTTTTCGAGGGTAAAGTATTCAACCCAAATTTATTGATTCGACACAAGGGGAGCCAAAGAATACTCTTAAGTATTAGCAGCTGAGTTTTCAATTCAACCACACCTGGAAACTTAGTATCTGCAGCAAGGTAGTTTAGAAGCAAAGTAATATGATAGTGGCGGTAGCAGCAACAAAGGTAACCATAATGTTTTTGTAGTTTTTGTAATAGTAGCAGCGGAAAGGTAAATAAGCAACAAGCAATATGTGAAAAGCTCGTAGGCATTGGATCGGTGATGGGGAATTATGTCGGATGCAATTCATCATGTAGAAGTTATAACCTAGGGTGACACAGAACTAGCTCCATTTCATCAATGCAATGTAGGCATGTATTCCGAATATAGTCATACGTGCTTATGGAAAAGAACTTGCATGACATCTTTTGTCCTACCCTCCCGTGGCAGCGGGGTCCTATTGGAAACTAAGGGATATTAAGGCCTCCTTTTAATAGAGTACCGGACCAAAGCATTATCACATAGTGAATACATGAACTCCTCAAACTATTGTCATCACCAAGAGTGGTCCCGATAATTGTCACTTCGGGGTTGCCGGATCATAACACATTGTAGGTGACTATAGACTTGCAAGATAGGATCAAGAACACACATATATTCATGAAAACATAATAGGTTCAGATCTGAAATCATGGCACTCGGGCCCTAGTGACAAGCATTAAGCATAGCAAAGTCATAGCAACATCAATCTCAGAACATAGTGGATACTAGGGATCAAACCCTAACAAAACTAACTCAATTACATGATAGATCCCATCCAACCCATCACCGTCCAGCAAGCCTACGATGGAATTACTCACGCACGGCGGTGAGCATCATGGAACTGGTGATGGAGGAAGGTTGATGATGACGATGGTGACGATCTCCACTCTCCGGAGCCCCGAACGGACTCCAGATCAGCCCTCCCGAGAGAGATTAGAGCTTGGCGGCGGCTCCATATCGTAAAACGCGATAATTCTTTCACCCTGATTTTTCTCCCCGAAAGTGAATATATAGGATCTGGGGATACGTCGGTGGAGCACCAGGGGGCCCACGAGGCAGGGGGCGAGCCCTAGGGGGGCGTGCCCCCCACCCTCATGGACAGGGTGTGGCCCGCCTGGTCTGGATCTTCTTGAAGGTATTTTTTACATTTTCCAAAATAGTTCTCCATGGATTTTGAGGTCATTCCGAGAACTTTTTATTTCTGCACAAAAACAACACCATGACTATTCTGCTGAAAACAACGTCAGTCCGGGTTAGTTCCATTCAAATCATGCAAGTTCGAGTCCAAAACAAGGGCAAAAGGGTTTGAAAAGTAGATGTTGGAGACGTATCAACTCCACCAAGCTTAAACCTTTGCTTGTCCTCAAGCAATTCAGTTGATAAACTGAAAGTGATAAAAAAAACTTTGACAAACTATGTTTGCTCTTTTTGTTGTAAATATGTAAGCCAGTATTCAGGGTTTCAGCAATAATCATGAACTAACCACATTCACAATAACTTTCAGGTCATGTCTACTCACATCAATGGCATAATCAACTAGCGAGCAATAATAATAAACCTCGGATGACAACACTTTCTCAAAACAATCATGATATGATATAACAAGATGGTATCTCGCTAGCCCTTTCTGAGACCGCAAAACATAAATGCAGAGCACCTTTAAAGATCAAGGACTGACTAGACATTGTAATTCATGGTAAAAGAGATCCAGTCATGATCATACTCAATGCAAATTAATAGTAATACATGCAAATGACAGAGGTGCTCTCCTAGTGGTGCTCTTTGATAAGAGGATGATGACTCTGCAAAAAAGTAAATAGATAGGCCCTTGACAGAGGGAAGCAGGGATTTGTAGAGGTGCCAGAGCTCGATTTTTAAATAGAGATGAATAACATTTTGAGCGGTATACTTTCATTGTCAATATATCAACCAAGAATCTCGATATCTCCCATGCTACGCACATTATAGGTGGTTCCCAAACAGAATGGTAAAGTTTATACTCCCCCAACCACCAACAAGCACACTCCACGGCTAGCCCAAAACAACGGGTACCGTCCAAACCAGCAACAACCCTAGGGGAGTTTTGTTTAATTATTATGATTTTGAGCATGGGACTGGGCATCCCGGTTACCAGTCATTTTCTCATGGATGATGAGCAGAGTCCACTCATAGTGAGAATAACCCACCTAGCATGGAAGATATAGATAGCCCTAGTTGATATATGAGCTGTTCGAGCATACAAAACAGAATTTCATTTGAAGGTTTAGAGTTTGGCACATACAAATTTACTTGGAACGGCAGGTAAATACCGCATATAGGAAGGTATGGTGGACTCATATGGAATAACCTTGGGGGTTTATGGAAGTGGATGCACAAGCAGTATTCCCGCTTAGTACAGGTGAAGGCTAGAAAGAGACTGGGAAGCGACCAGCTAGAGAGCAAGAACGGTCATGAACATGCATTAAAATTAATAAACTATGAATGCAAGCACGAGTAGGATATAAATCACCATGAACATAAATATCATGGAGGCTATGTTGATTTGTTTCAACTACATGCGTGAACATGTGCCAAGTCAGACCACTTGAATCGTTCAAAGGAGGATACCACCCTATCATGCTTTGGTCCGGTTCCCTATTAAAAGGAGGCCTTAATATCCCTTAGTTTCCAATAGGACCCCGCTGCCATGGGAGGGTAGGACAAAAGATGTCATGCAAGTTCTTTTCCATAAGCACGTATGACTATATTCGGAATACATGCCTACACTGCATTGATGAACTGGAGCTAGTTCTGTGTCACCGTAGGTTATAACTTCTACATGATGAATTGCACCCGACATAATACCCCATCACCGATTCATTGTTGATTAATTTTCATGCATGTTCATGACTGTTGTCGCTCTCTAGCTGTTCGCTTCCGAGTCTCTTTCTAGCCGTCACCTGTACTAAGCGGGAATACTGCTTGTGCATCCACTTCCATAAACCCCAAGGTTATTCCATATGAGTCCACCATACCTATCTATATGCGGTATTTACCCGCCGTTCCAAGTAAATTTGTATGTGCCAAACTCTAAACCTTCATAATAATTAAAGGGCTGTCTATATCTTCCATGCTAGGTGGGTTATTCTCACAATGAGTGGACTCCGCTCATCATCCATGAGAAAATGGCTGGTAACCGGAATGCCCAGTCCCATGCTCAAATCATAATAATTAAACAAAACTCCCCCAGGGCTGTTGCTGGTTTGGATGGTACCCGTTGTTTCGGGCTAGCCGTGGAGTGTGCTTGTTGCTGGTTGGGGGAGTATAAACTTTACCATTCTGTTTGGGAACCGCCTATAATGTGTGTAGCATGGAAGATATCGAGATTCTTGGTTGTTATGTTGAAAATGAGAGTGTACCACTCAAATTATTATTCGTCTCTATTTAAAAATCGAGCTCTGGCACCTCTAAAAATCCCTGCTTCCCTCTGCGAAGGGCCTATCTATTTACTTTTATGTTGAGTCATCATCCTCTTATTAAAGAGCACCAGTTGGAGAGCAGCTCTATCATTTGCATGTATTGCTATTAATTTGCATTGAGTATGATTGTGACTGGATCTCTTTTACCATGAACTACAATGTCTAGTTAGTCCTTGATCTTTAAAGGTGCTCTGCAATTATGTTTTGCGGTGTCAGAAAGGGCTAGCGAGATACCATCTTGTTATATAATATTATGATTGTTTTGAGAAAGTGTTGTTATCCGAGGTTTATTATTATTGCTCGCTAGTTGATTATGCCATCGATATGATTAGACATGAGACCTGAAAGTTATTGTGAATGTGGTTAGTTCATGATCTTTGCTGAAAACTTGAATGCTGGCCTTACATATTTACAACAACAAGAGCAAACAAAGTTTGTCAAAGTTTTTCTTTATCACTTTCAGTTTATCAACTGAATTGCTTCAGGACAAGCAAAGGTTTAAGCTTGGGGGAGTTGATACGTCTCCAACGTATCTACTTTTCCAAACACTATTGTCGTTGTTTTGGACTCTAACTTGGATGATTTGAATGGAAATAACCCTGACTGACGCTGTTTTCAGCAGAACTGCCATGGTGTTATTTTTGTGCAGAAATAAAAGTTCTCAGAATGACCTGAAAATGAACGAAGAATTATTTTGGAATATATAAAAAATATCTGTGGAAAGATCCAAGCCAGGGGGCCCACACCCTGTCCACATGGGGGGCGCCTCCTCCCGCTGGGCGCGCCCCCTGCCTCGTGGGCCCCCAGTTGCTGCACCGATGTACCCCCGGACTCCATATATTCTCTTTCGGGTAGAAAAAAATCAGATAGGAAGAATTATCGCGTTGTACGATATGGAGCCGCCACCGAGCCCTAATCTCTCTCGGGAGGGCTGATCTGGAGTCCGTTCGGGGCTCCGGAGAGGGGAGATTGTCGCCATCGTCATCATCAAGCTTCCTCCACCACCAATTCCATGATGCTCACCGTCGTACGTGAGTAATCCCATCGTAGGCTTGCTGGACGATGATGGGTTGGAAGAGATTTACCATGTAATCGAGTTAGTTTTGTTAGGGTTTGATCCCAAGTATCCACTATGTTCTAAGATTGATGTTGCTATGACTTTGCCATGCTTAATGCTTGTCACTAGGGCCCGACTGCCACGATTTCAGATCTGAACCTATTATGTTTTCATGAATATATGTGTGTTCTTGATCCTATCTTGCAAGTCAATAGTCACCTACTATGTGTTATGATCCGACAACCCCGAAGTGACAACAATCGGGACCACTCTCGGTGATGACCGTAGTTTGAGGAGTTCATGTATTCACTATGTGTTAATGCTTTGGTACGGTACTCTATTAAAAGGAGGCCTTAATATCCCTTAGTATCCACTAGGACCCCGCTGCCACGGGAGGGTAGGACAAAAGATGTCATGCAAGTTCTTTTCCATAAGCACGTGTGACTATATTCGGAATACATGCCTACATTACATTGATGAACTGGAGCTAGTTCTGTGTCACCCTAGGTTATAACTTTTACATGAGGAATCGCATCTGACATAATTACCCATCACCGATCCAATGCCTACGAGCTTTCCACATATTGCTTGTTGCTTATTTACTTTTCCGCTGCTACTGTTACAAAAACTACAAAAACACTACCGTTACTTTTATTGATGTTACCGTTACTTCCATATTACCTTGCTAGTAAATTACCTTGCTGCAGATACTAAGTTTCTAGGTGTAGTTGAATTGACAACTCAGCTGCTAATACTTAAGAGTATTCTTTGGCTCCCCTTGTGTCGAATCAATAAATTTGGGTTGAATACTTTATCCTAAAAAACTGTTATGATCCCCTACACTTGTGGGTTATCATGCGCCGATGTAACAGATGAGTTTTTACGTCCGAAACCCTGATACTTCAAAAGATATTGTCCAGTTTGTACACGAAGTGCATCCAGTTTTGCCGTGACCCTCTCTACTTTTTTGCACATGCCATGTGGGTCAAATGATGATACCATGCCAAGTTTCAACCTTTTCAGAGTTCATTTTGTAGTGCTTTTCAATTTCACGGTCATTTAGCTCTCAAAACAAATCAGTAAATGAATTAAAAATAGCAAATGATGTTAAAAATGCATTGATCTTTTTGTGTAGAATTTAAATTATCAATAGGAGTCCTCACCGGTTTAGGAACTGGCGAGGACTCCTATTGCAGCCACAAATCCTACACATAGAGTTTAGTGAAGACCAAGTGGTTGTGATAGTTTGAGAAATAACATATTTATGGTGGAAAAAACTCTGTTAGACGAGCGAGGTGGGACTAAAAAAGCGCTGCAGAATGAATTAATTAGAATCCTTTAGTATCGGTTCGTGGCACGAACCGGTACTAAAGGTGCTGGTGGGGCCCCAGCCTCACCACAACCTGCCACAGCCTCTTTAGTATCGGTTCGTGCCACGAACCGGTACTAAATGTTCACCACGAACTGGTACTAATGATCACCACCCGCCTAGCAGTTGGAACCGGCACTAATGGTCACATTAGTGCCAGTTCAGTTACAAACCGGGACTAATGAGCTCTACATTTGACCCTTTTTCTACTAGTGTGTGCATCCAACTTGCTTGCTCACAAAGACTTAGGGCATTTGAGGAAGCCCATCATTGGAATATACAAGCCAAGTTCTATAATGAAAATTCCCACTAGTATATGCAAGTGACAAAACAAGAGACTCTCCAACATGAAGAACATGGTGCTACTTTGAAGCACAAGTGTGGAAAAAGATAGTAACATTGTCCCTTTTTTCTTTTCTTTTCTTTTCTTTTCTTTTTTCTTTTTTCTTTTTTTGTATTTTTTTCTTTGGCCTTTCATTCTTTTTTTTTATTTGGGACAATGCTCTAATAATGATGATCATCACACTTCTATTAATTTACAACTCGATACTAGAACAAAGTATGACTCTATATGAATGCCTCCAGCGGTGTACCGGGATGTGCAATGAATCAAGAGTGACATGTATGAAAAATTATGCATGGTGGCCTACCCACAAATACTATGTCAACTACATGATCATGCATGGCAATATGACAATGGTGAAGCGTGTCATATGAACGAAACGGTGGAAAGTTGCATGGCAATATATCTCGGAATGGCTATGGAAATGCCATGATAGGTAGGTATGGTGGCATTTTTTAGGAAGGTACATGGCGGGTGTATGGTACCGTCGAAAGTTGCGCGGTACAAGAGAGGCTAGCAATGGTGGAAGGGTGAGAGTGCGTATAATCCATGGACTCAACATTAATCATAAAGAACTCACATACTTATTGCAAAAATCTACAAGTCATCAAAACAAAGTACTACACGCATGCTCCTAGGGGAAGGGTTGGTCGGAGTTAACCATCGCGCGATCCCGACCTCCACACAAAGGATGACACTCAATGAAATACCTCATGCTTCAAATTTGTCACACAACGGTTACCATACGTGCATGCTATGGGACTTGCAAACCTCAACACAAGTATTTCTCAAATTCACTACGACTCTACTAGCATGACTCTAATATCACCATCCTCATATCTCACAACAATCATCAAGTATCAAACTTCTCATAATATTCAATGCACTTTGTATGAAAGTTTTTACTATACCCATCTTGGATGCCTATCATATTAGGACTAGTTTATAATCAAAGCACATTACCATGATGTTCTAAAAGACTCTCAAAATGATATAAGTGAAGCATGAGAGATCAACAATTTCTACAAAATAAAACCACCACCGTGCTCTAAAGGATATAAGTGAAGCACTAGAGCAAAACTATCTAGCTCAAAAGATATAAGTGAAGCACATAGAGTATTCTAATAAATTCCAAATCATGTTTATCTCTCTCATAAAGGTGTGTCCAGCAAGGATGATTGTGGTAAACTAAAAAGCAAAGACTCAAATCATGCATGACGCTCCAAGCAAAACACATATCATGTGGTGAATAAAAATATAGTCTCAAGTAAAGTTACCAATAGACGAAGACGAAAGAGGGGATGCCTTCCCGGAGCATCCCCAAGCTTAGGCTTTGGTTGTCCTTGAATTTTACCTTGGGTTTCCTTGGGCATCCCCAAGCTTAGGCTCTTGCCATATTTGTTCCATAGTCCATCAAATCCATACTCAAAACTTGAAAACTTCACAACACAAAACTTATCCAAAAATCTTGTGAGCTCCGTTAGTATAAGAAAACAAACCACCACTCAAAGGTACTGTAATGAACTCATTCTTTGTTTATATTGGTGTTAAACCTACTGTATTCCAAGTTTCCTATGATTCATCCCCCCCCCCGATACTTCTCATAGATTCGTCAAAATAAGCAAACAACACACGAAAAACAGAATCTGTCAAAAACAGAATAGTCTGTAGCAATCTGTAACTTTCGAATACTTTTGTAACTCTAAAAAATTGAAATAAATTGGTGGACGTGAGGAATTTTTATATTAATCATCTACAAAAAGAATCAACTAAAAAGCACTCTCCAGTAAAATATGGTAGCTAATCTCGTGAGCCCTAAAGTTCCTTTTTTTACAGCATGATCGCATAAACTTCACACAAGTCTTCCCAAAGGTTCTACTTGGCACAAACACCAATTAAAACACAAAACCACATCTAAACAAAAGCTAGATGTAATATTTGTTCCTAAACAGAAGCAAAAACAAAGAAAATAAAATTGGTTGCTTCCCAACAAGCGCTATCATTTAACGCCCCTAGCTAGGCATGATACAATAATAGATCTACGTATTGCCATCTTTGGTAGGCAATTCTTCAATTAAACACTTGTAATTCTTAGGATTTTCTTCCTTCCTATTAATTATCAAACTTCTAGGCAAGAAATCAAGAAATTCTTTTGTAATAAAAGGTTCCCTTATGATAGAGAGAAAGTTGGGGTGAACACTTATCGATTTAAGATCCTCAGTCTCCTTACTAGAAGATTAACCCTTATTTTTAGGAACATACATAAACTTGGACATTTTAGTGGTAGAGGGGTTCGAAGTATTTCTCACAGCAGAAAAAGCAGACCCTAGACTAGTAATAATATCCTCAAGTTTATCAATTCTAGTGGAATCTTGGTCTATTCTCTGTTTAACTATGGGTTCTTTTTCTTTAAATTTTTCAGAATAACTCCTACCCTAGATCCATATTGGGTAATTTGGTTGTGGATCTTTTTATCCAAACTTTCAACCAACTCTACAGTGGCAACTTTATTTTCAATAATTTCAAGCCTTTGCATAACATGTTCTAAAGTTAAGACAGTTTCATTAACCATGAGAGGTGGTGGACCAAACAATTCTGTCATAGCATTATAAGAATCGAAAGTATGGCTACCCAAGAAATTCCCTCCGGTAATGGTATCAAGAATATATCTATTCCAAGGAGTGATGCCAACATAAAAATTGCGAAGAAGCACGGAAGTGGAAAGCTTCCTAGTAGATCTATTTTGAGCATTGCAAATTCTATACCAGGCATCCTTTAGATTTTCTTCCTCCCTTTGTTTAAAATTAAGAACTTCACTCTCGGGAGTGTTGATAATGATAGGAGGACTAGCCATGACGACAAGGCAAAGGATAAAACACATGGAAAAAGAAGTGCGAATAAAACGTCAAAGGTGAAGTGGGGGAGAGAAAAACGAGAGGCAAAGAATGTAATGCGAGGGATGAGGGTTTGTGATAGGTACTTGGTATATGAATTTTGCGTAAGCCTCCCCGGCAACGGCGCTAGAAATTCTTCTTGCTACTTCTCGAGCTTGCGTTGTATTCCCTCGAAGAGGAAAGGGTGATGCAGCACGGTAGCGTAAGTATTTCCCTCAGTTTTTGAGAACCGAGGTATCAATCCAGTAGGAGGTCACGCGCAAGTCCCTCGCACCTACACAAACAAATAAGAACCTCGCAGCCAACGCGATAAAAGGGGTTATCAATCCCTTCTCGGTCACTTACGAGAGTGAGATCTGATAGATATGATAAGATAATATTTTTGGTATTTTTGGTATAGATTGAAAGTAAAGAATGCAAAACAAAGTAAAGTAAATAGTAGATGGAAGATTAATATGATGAAGATAGACCCGGGGGCCATAGGTTTCACTAGTGGCTTCTCTCATGATAGCATATTTCTACGATGGGTGAACAAATTACTGTCGAGCAATTGATAGAAAAGAGCATAGTTATGAGAATATCTAGGCATGATCATTGTATATAGGCATCACGTCCATGACAAGTAGACCGAAACCATTCTGCATCTACTACTATTACTCCACACATCGACCGCTATCCAGCATGCATCTAGAGTATTAAGTTCATAAGAACAGAGTAGCGCCTTAAGCAAGATAACATGATGTAGAGGGGTAAACTCATGCAATATGATATAAACACCATCTTTTTATCCTCGATGGCAATAATACAATACGTGCCTTGCTGCCCCTGCTGTCACTGGGAAAGGACACCGCAAGATTGAACCCAAAGCCAAGCACTTCTCCCATTGCAAGAACTATAGATCTAGTAGGCCAAACCAAACCGATAATTCAAAGAGACTTGCAAGGATATTTAAATCATGCATAAAAGATTTCAGAAAAGAATCCAATATTGTTCATAGATAATCTTGGTCATAAACCCACAATTCATTAGATCTCGACAAACACACCGCAAAACGATTACATCGAATAGATTTCCTCGAAGATTGAGAACTTTGTATTGAGATCTAAAAAGAGAGAAGAAGCCATCTAGCTAATAAATATGGACCCGAAGGTCTGTGGTAAACTACTCACAACTCATCGATGAGGCTATGGTGTTGATGTAGGAGCCCTCTGTGATCGATCCCCTCTGGTGGAGCTCCGGAACGTGCCCCAAGATGGGATCTCACGGGAACATGCTACCTCTTGAGCTTGCGTTGTATTCCCTCGAAGAGGAAAGGGAGATGCAGCACAGTAGCGTAAGTATTTCCCTCAGTTTTGAGAACCAAAGTATCAATCCAGTAGGAGACCACGCGCGAGTCCCTCGCACCTGTACAAACAAATAAGAACTTCGCAGCCAACGCGATAAGGGGTTGTCATTCCCTTTACGGTCACTTACGAGAGTGAGATCTGATAGAGATGCTAGTTGATATTTTTGGTATTTTTGGTTTAGTAAAACAACAAATAAAAGCGGTAAAAGTAAAGTAGATGTAGATTGATATGTTGAGAATAGACCCGGGGGCCATAGTTTTCTCTAGTGGCTTCTCTCATGATAGCGATATTGTACGGCGGGTAAACAAATTACTGTCGAGCAATTGATAGAAAAGAGAATAATTATGAGATTATCTAGGCATGATCATTGTATATAGACATCACGTCCAAGAAAGGTAGACCGACTCCTGCATGCATCTACTACTATTACTCCACACATCGACTGCTATCTAGCATGCATCTAGTGTATTGAGTTCATAAGAACAGAGTAATGCCTTAACCAAGATGACATGATGTAGAGGGATAAACTCAAGCAATATGATGTAAGCCCCATCTTTTTATCCTCGATGGCAACAATACAATACGTGCCTTGCTGCCCCAACTGTCACTGGGAAAGGACACCGCAAGATTGAACCCAAAGCCAAGAATTTTCCCATTGCAAGAACTATACATCTAGTAGGCCAAACCAAACCAATAATTCGAAGAGACTTGCAAGGATATTATGAGCACACATAAAAAGTTCAGAGAAGAACCAAATATCTTGCATAGATAACCTTGATCATAAACTCACAAATCATCGTATCTCGACAAACACACCGCAAAAAGAGATTACATCGAATAGATCTCCTCGAAGACCGAGGAGAACTTTGTATTGAGATCCAGAGAGAAAGATGAAGCCATCTATATACTAGCTATGGACCCGAAGGTCTGTGGTAAACTACTCACAACTCATGGTGAGGGCGATGATGATGATGATGAAGGCCTCCGTGATGGATCCCCCTCCGGTGGAGCTCCGGAACAGGCTCCAAGATGGGATCTCCACGGGAACAGAAGCTACGGCGGTGGAATTAGGGTTTTCTCTTTGTTCTCGGAGTTTCTAGGGTACGTGGACTTATATAGGAAGAAGGAGGGCACCGGGGGCCACTCGAGGAGGCCTCGAGGCAGGGAGGAGTGCCCTGGGAAGGGGGCGCGCCCCCCACCCTCAAGGGCCACCTCTCTGTCCCCTGACTTGGTCCTCAAGCTCCGCGTGCGTGATTTTCTCCAAAAATATCTCTCGCGAAGGTTTCATTCCGTTTGCACTCCGTCTGATATTCTTTTTCTGCAAAACCCTGAAATAGGCAAAAAACAGCAATCTGGACTGGGCCTTTGGGTTATTAGGTTAGTCCCAGAAATAATATAAAAGTGAATGACAAAGCCCATTAAACATCCAAGACTTCATAAATAATAGCATGGAACAATAAAAAATTATAGATACGTTGGAGACGTATCAGAACGGAAGGTTGCGGTGATGGAATTAAGGTTTCATCTGTTGCCTCGATGTTTTGAGGATATGAGAGTATATATAGGCTGAAGAGGGGCATCGGGGGAGCAACAGGTGGCCCACAAGGGTGGGGGTGCGCCTACCCCCCTGGGCGCGCCCCTGCCCTCGTGGCGACCTCCTTCGCTTCTTGGCATGTACTCCAAGTCTCCTGTGTTGATATTGTTCCAAAAATAACTCTCCCGAAGGTTTCATTCCGTTTGGACTCCGTTTGGACTCTGTTTGATATTCCTTTTCTGCAAAACACTGAAATAGGCAAAAAACAACAATTTGCACTGGGCCTTGGGTTAGTAGGTTAGTCCCAAAAATAATATAAAAGTGTATAATAAAGCCCATTAAACATCCAAAACAGAATATATAATAGCATGGAACAATCAAAAATTATAGATACGTTGGAGACGTATCAGTGCTAAATTCATGGAAAACATTGGTGTCCATAAAAGATTTAACACAATCAAACTTAGGTGTTATACCTAACTCCTTCCCTTCACCGAGATCCCAATCTTCAGAGTTGCGTTTAATTCTTTCCAATAAATCCCATTTGAATTCAATAGTCTTCATCATAAAAGAACCAGTACAAGAAGTATCGAGCATGGAGCGATTGTTAAGAGAAAGCCGAGCATAATTTTTTTGAATAATCATTTCTCTTGAGAGCTCAAGATTGGGGCATGAATATAACATTGACTTAAGCCTCCCGCAAGCTTGAGCGATACTTTCTCCTTTGCGAGGCTAAAAATTATATATATAATTACGATCACGGTGAACGTGATGCATAGGATAGAACTTCTGATGAAATTCCAACTTCAATCGGTTGTAGTTCCATGATCCAATATCATCGCATAGCCTAAACCATGTCATTGCCTCTCCCTTCAAAGATAAACGGAAGACCTTCTTCTTGATCACATCCTCGGGCATACCTGCAAGCTTAAATAATCCACAAACTTCATCCACATAGATTAGGTGCAAATCGGGATGCAATGTTCCATCTCCTGTAAAGGGATTAGCTAGCAGTTTCTCTATCACACCCGAAGGAATTTCAAAGCAAACATTTTCAGTTGGTCCAGTAGGTTGAGGAGCAACTCTTTGCTCTACTGGTCAGGGTGAAGATACCCTGAACAAGCCCCTCAAAGGATTAAGTTCCATAGTAACAAGTGACAATAAATTTCAGCACGCTATATAAATTTTTCCTTACCAAAGGCGCTTCACTTCCCGGCAACGGTGCCAGAAAAAGAGTCTTGATGACCCACAAGTGTAGGGGATCTATCATAGTCCTTTCGATAAGTAAGAGTGTCGAACCCAATGAGGAGCAGAAGGAAATGATAGGCAGTTTTCAGTAAGGTATTTTTTGCAAGCACTGAAATTATTGGTAAGAGATAGTTTTGTGATAAGATAATTGGTAACAAGTGACAAATAGTAAAAGTAACTAAGGTGCAGCAAGATGGCCCAATCCTATTTGTAGCAAAGGAAAAGCCTGGACACACTCTTATATAAAGGAAAGCGCTCCCGAGGACACATGTGAATTATCGTCAAGCTAGTTTTCATCACGCTCATATGATTCGCGTTCGTTACTTTGATAATTTGGTACGTGGGTGGACCGGTGCTTGGGTGCTTTCCTTACTTGGATAAGCATCCCACTTATGATTAACCTCTATTGCAAGCATCCGCAACTACAAAAGAAGTACTCCCTCCGTTCCAAAATAGATGACCCAATTTTGTACTAAAGTTAGTACAAAGTGGAGTCATCTATTTTGGAACGAAGGGAGTATTAAGGTAAACGTAACCAAAGCATGAAACATATGGATCCAAATCAGCCCCTTACGAAGCAACGCATAAACTAGGATTTAAGCTTCTGTCATTCTAGCAACCCATCATCTACTTAATTCTTCCCAATGCCTTCCTCTAGGCCCAAACAATGGTGAAGTGTCATGTAGTCGACGTTCACATGACACCACTAGAGGAAAGACATCATTCATCTCATCAAAATATCGAACGAATACCAAATTCACATGACTACTTATAGAAAAACTTCTCCCATGTCCTCAGGAACAAACATAACTACTCACAAAGTGTATTCATGTTCATAATCAGAGGGGTATTAATATGCATAATGGATCTGAACATATGATCTTCCACCAAATAAACCAACTAGCATCAACTACAAGGAGTAATCAACACTACTAGCAACCTATAGGTACCAATCTGAGGTTTTGATACAAAGATTGGATACAAGAGATGAACTAGGGTTTGAGAGGAGATGGTGCTGGTGAAGATGTTGATGAAGATAACCCTCCCCAAGATGGGAGAGTTGTTGGTGATGACAATGGCGATGATTTCCCCCTTCGGAGGGAAGTGTCTCCGACTAAACAGCTCCGCCAGAGGCCCAGATTGTTTCCCCCAAGGTTCCGCCTTTAGACGGCGGCGCTTCATCACGAAAGCCTTATTATGATTTTTTCCAGGACAAAACACCTCATATAGCAGAAGATGGGCATCGGGGGGCTGCCAGGTGGCCCACGAGGCAGGGGGCGCGCCCCCACCCTCGTGGACGGTGGGTGGCCCCCCTTCTGTACTTCTTTCGCCAGATATTTTTTATATTTTCTGAAACGGAGTTTCATGGAATTTCATTGCTTTTTGAGTTGTGCAAAATAGGTCTCCAATGTTTGCTCCTTTTCTAGCCCAGAATTTCAGCTGCCGGCATTCTCCCTCTTCATGTAAACCTTGTAAAAGAAGAGAGAAAAGGCATAAGTATTGTGACATAATGTGTAATAATAGCCCATAGTGCAATAAATATCAACATAAAAGCATGATGCAAAATGGACGTATCATTATACCGCCTTTCACTTGAAAGAGAAGAGGTCTGGATTGAGCTACTGCGTAACAAATATCTCCATTCCAAAATGCTAGCCCAGGTGATTGCTCGACCGTCTGACTCTCTGTTCTGGAAGGGGATTATGAATACAAAGGTCGTCTTCTTCAATAGGACCAAATTCATTGTAGGGAATGGAAGAGATACTAGGTTATGGGAGGACACATGGCTAGGTGAAACCCCATTGGCCTTGCAGTATACATCTCTTTACAACATTGCTCAACGGAAAGAGGTTACTGTTGCCTCTGTGTTGGGATCCATTCCGCTTAATATGCAGTTCCGACGGTCAGTTATTGGTGAGCGGTGGGATAGATGGTTACATCTCGTGCATAGGTTAATGGGGGTTAACCTTTCATATGTTCCAGACTCTTTATACCGGAAGCTATCCAGGTCAGGAGCCTTCTCGGTTAAATCAATGTATACGGATTTGATTAACACCGGGACTATCCTGAGGTCGGTGCGTATTTGGAAAATTAAGGTACCTCTAAAAATAAAAGTGTTTATGTGCTTCATGCATAAGGGCGTAATTCTAACTAAAGACAACCTAGCTAAGCGTAAGTGGGAAGGAAGTACAAGATGCGGTTTTTGCAACCAGGTTGAAACAATTGAGCATCTGTTTATCAATTGTCTGCTTGCTAAGTTACTTTGGCGAACTATTCATGTAACGTTTAATGTCACTCCACCTATCACGATAGCTCATATTTTCGATAACTGGTTGGCTGGGGTGGCGCCTCAGACCGCGGCACATATTCGTGTGGGAGCATGTGCATTACTTTGGGCTATATGGACTTGTCGGAATGATGTTACCTTTAATAGACATACTACCACAAACTTTTTGCAAGTCATCTTCAGAGCGTCTACTTGGATCTGTACGTGGTCCTTACTCAGCCATGCGGACCACAGGGCGCATATGGATATTGGGTGCAGCCGATGGGAGATGGTTGCACGGTGTCGTGGAATTAGCACGACAGATGTCCGGTTTAGAGGACTTAGGTGTGGAGCCATCGCGCGGGTTAGCTTGAAGAGGTTAAAGCACACAAAGAACACAAAGGGTTTATACTAGTTCAGCCCCTTCGATGAAGGTAAAAGCCTACGTCTAGTTTGGTTTGGTATTGCTTGGGCGTCGATGAACAAGGAGTGGATTGCTTGCCTGTGTCTCGACGGGTTGTCTCTTGTCCCTTGAACCGTCGCCGGGTCGTCCCTTTATATAGGAGGCAACGCCCGGTCCAGTTTACAGAGTCCCGAGGCCGGTTCATAATCGTGTCTGCCTCGGTCTCTATTCTTCCTACCTTATTCCTCAAGTTACATGATATGACGGTTCATAAACCGTAAGCTTTACATATGGGCCCTAAGCCTCCATGGGCCGTAACCTCTACTCGGCTTATGATAACACAGCTACATTATTATAATCCGGATCTTCCTAGCCAGTTTATACCTGCTAGTAATATCCCTGACATTAGGCCGCAGATTGATTTGAACTTGTTCATGTCATTCTTCTAAGCCTCTGCATAAATTTCCTCTCTATAGCCTCTCTGCTTTGTAAACCGGCTATGACGTCATCTCCATAAATCATCTCAATCTGTCATGACATCACCTCCGCATTTATTGCTCACAGCTGTTTGTTACCTTTGTTAAAGGCTATCCCGAAGATCGAGGCGACAACGAAATCTTTATCCAATCTTTGACCTCCTTGATTCCCGCGCTTGCCGTTTCACCTCACCAGCTTATAAATACCGCTGCGACCTGTCCTTTTTCTTCCTTCCGCACTTCTTCTTCCTCCGTCGCCCGAAGCTCCGCCGCCGTCTTCAAGCCCATCGCCGTCGTCAAGCCAGGCCGCTGCATCACCCTGAAACGTGTCCAGAGTACTCCGCCGCCGTCTTCTTCTTTCTCAGGTACTCCTTTCTTCTCGCTGTAGATCTTTAAATCTAGGGTTCTTCCATGGCTTCCGCCATGAAATCTCGAAGCTTGCTACTCATCCCTGTAGGTTACCCCTGCAATAGACTCAAAACCTTGGATACGTTTCGAACGCGCTCCTGCTCCGTAGTTCAAACTTAGATTCGGATCTTAGATTCAACCCTTAGATTCATTTGATCTGTAGAAACCCTTCGTAGTTCTTCCTATATCAAACTTGCGTATATTTTATCTTTTTCTTACCGCTCAGATCCATTTTTACTTTAGTCTTCTATAGAAACATGTTTCTTCATCTTGGCAGATCTGTAAGTTACTCACCGGTTTAACCAATCATATACTCTTCTTGCAAAGAATTAGCCATGAGCCCGATGGTTTAGCCTCTTCTTTTTTGTTATCATAAACCGGTAGCAGTCCGTTTCACATCTGCTTCCGGGTTGCCAATGCCATTAGTCCCTTGTCTAAACCGTCGATATAATTTGATAATACGCTCCGGTTTATGCTTCAGTACTTAGTAATCCGGATTTTGCACTGTACTTTTCAACATTTCCTTTTGCTCAGATGGCTGCCAAGCAGTTCGTTTGTTGCAACTCGGCTCCTTCCCGTATTACGGAAGAGTACTTAACCAACGCCGCTTCAATTGGTCTTCTGGGCCCCCAAGCAGTTCTGAAATGGCGGGCTCCAGGAAATGAGTGTCCTCCTACCCCTAAAGAAGGAGAAGTCATCGTTTTCTTTGATCATATGGCCCGGGGCTTTAGCCCTCCCGGTTCAAAAAATTTCCAGGATGTGCTGGCCGCTTTTCAGCTCCATCCTCAAGATATAGGCCCGAATTCTATATCAAACGTCTGCAATTTTCAAGTCATATCCGAGGTATACCTTCAAGAAGTACCATCAGTGGATTTGTTCCGAGACTTTTTCCACTTAAACCAGCGGACAGAGTTTACTGCTGGACCACATCAAGAGCTGGGCGGTGTTAGTATTCAGAAGAGAAGAGATGTGATCTTCCCTCACGCTGCTCTCCATACACACCCCAAGGACTGGAATCAATCATGGTTCTATTGCAAAGATACCTCGCCTGAAGGGGAAAACCCACTGCCGGGTTACCGTGAACATCGTCTTCCTGAGGATCATCCCCTGCCGCAGCGCCTTAGTTCTTCAGAGCGGGCCCGGTTTGCCCCTCAGCTTGCCAAGCTTAGGGCCTTTATGGCCAACGGTTTGACTGGAGTATATTTCGTTCGTTGTTGGCTTGCCTGGAGCATCCTTCCTCTGAGCCGGCGCTCCGGTCTGATGTATGAGTATACCGGAAAAAGGGATGACCCTCAACGCCACATTGACATAATACTTCCTGAGAAGGAAGTCACTGAATCCGCAAAGAAAATGCTCAACATCTCTCTGGAGGAGTGTAGCCAAACCAGATTGGCTCCATTCTATGAGAACAACAAACCGCCAGCAGTAAGTTTTTTCTGACCTCTTCCGTTCGTTCTAATCTGTCCTTATCAATTGTCTTCTATTTAATTTTCATCTTCTGCACATGCCAACGACCCCTTCTGGAAAAGAAAACCTCAAGATAAGTCAGGCAAATAGCCACGCCGGAAGACGTGTGTTGTCAAGAAGAAGAAGGCGGCTGCTGCCTCCAGTTCACATCCTGAGGAAGATGATCCGGATTCTGAGGTATGAATTGATCCTGATATGTTTTAATCTCTCTTTAACCAAATTTATGTTAACAGTGTCTTTCCACAGGATTTGGCTGAAGGAAGTAAAGCGGCAGAAGTTGAGGTAATCTCTCTTTCTTCAGACTCTGAACCGCCGGTGCCCAAAATTCGTCGGGCATCCCGGAAGTACCCTTTTTCTCATCCTTACGCTCAACTGGACCCCAAATTTCTTTTGAAGAAACAGCAGCATGAAGCACGCCGGACTACGCGCCATAGTGGCCATGTAGTAGAATCTTCCGGAATATCTCTTACTCCGGCTCGCAGGCGCCGCTTTGAGGTTTTACTTTTTCCAACTCTTCTCCATCCAAAGGCTAGAGTTATACGCAAACCGCTTAAACCGTCTGATCCTAACTATCAGGAGACACCTTTGTCATCTTCTGGTGAATCGACTGCCACACAGGTTCCTGTACTGAAGACCATGCCTGGGTAAGTTCCTTTCAACATCTGGTTTATATTTGTATTTGTTCCTTGATGATTCTCATTGTTCCTTCAATTTCCTTCAGCAAGCCCAAGCCTAGCAAGAAGGCGAAGGCCACCAAAGCGGCTGCCGAGACTGCTACCGCTGATCCGGCGGCTGATCCAGATGAAGGCATCCCTCCAGAGAGCGATCCTGGAGCTCAGCTTGATGATCCTGCTCCCATGGACCATCATGACATTGTTGCTCCGGAAGATACGAATGTGAAAAATGCATTGAACCAGCGAGTCCTGTCCGGGTTAGCCCTCCTCGGACTAACCCGGCTCCTGTTAGCCCGACCCCTACTATTGCCCCTTCTCAGCCAACCACTGCCTCTTCTCCGGATGTTCAGATAACCGGGACATGCTTTACTACTCCTGCTGAGCCTGTCATCCTGGCCAAGCACACTGCTAAAGAAGAGAAGCTCCAACAAGAAAAGGGCAAGTGGAGCACGGACTTGTCCAGCTATGCCGATTTGAGCGCCCAGGAACTTTATTCTGGGTATTTGAACCGGCTTCATACCAGCCGTGATTATGAATTGGGCTTGGCTAATATGATGAAGGATAAGTACGAGGTAACTTCCTTCACTTGTCTTTGCCTTGTATTCTTTATACTTCTGTCTCTATGCCATAGTGGCCCCCAAGTTCCGGTTTAGCTTCGTTGTAGGTGAACCGACACTTCCACTGTATGAAAAAATGAACTTACATTAGCCCCCAAGTGCCAGGGGCATAACTTGTTTTATGTGCGTGGGACTTGTCTGAATTTCTCTTTTAATACTTCAACTGCACATTAGCCCCCAAGTGTCAAGTGGATAACTTGTTTATATGCTTGAGACTTGTCTGAATTTCTCTTTTAATACTTCAACTGCACATTAGCCCCCAAGTGTCAAGTGGATAACTTGTTTATATGCTTGAGACTTGTCTGAATTGTCTTTTACTCCACTTGATTTCCTTGTAGGCTGACTTGACCCGGAGGGCTGCAGAAGTAACTGAACTCCAGAATAGACTTGCTGCCACTGAAACTGCTTCTGCCAAAGCCAAGGATGAGCTAGCGCTGATCTTAACCAATACTGAAAAATTGAAAAAAGATTTTGAAGCGGAACGGACAGCCTGGGAGGTGCAGAGGAACGCTCTTGAGAAAAGTGCAAAGGATGCTGAAGAGGCCCTTAATCCGGTGACGCAAGAGCTGACCGGCTTAAGGCAGCAAATAGAGCTTATGACCTCTGCCATCTTTGGTGAGCACTTGATTTGCATATGTTTTCATCTCCGCAATCTTTATTGTGCTCCGGTTTAACTGTGATAATCATATGCAGGGCGAAACATAACCCATCTTGGGGATGATATTCGGAAGAAACTCAAAGCCTCTTATACTCTGGTTGAGCAGCTGTATTCCGGCGCTCAAAGGATTATAAGTGCAATGTCCCATCATAAAGCGGCCCCCACTACTATCCAAGGTACTTTGGAGAAGCTATCTATATTGCCTGTACGCTTGGAAGAAGTGAAGAAATCTGCTGCACGGGCCGACTCTCTTGTAGCACTGACTAGGGCCAAGGCATGGGTTCCGGATTTTGATCCGGAGGAAGCTATGAACGGATACCCCAGTAACAAGGAAGATGGATTTGCCTTCTCTGGCAAGGACCTTTGTGCTTTAACCAAGGAAATGTGCCCTCTTGCCAGCAAGCTTGCTGATGAAGCGGACCTGACCAGGTATCATCCCGCATATGACTTAGAGAATGAACGGGTGGACCGGCCGGTTTATGATACCGAGAATCTAATCCCACCAGTGCGCGCCCATACTTTCGCCCCAGATGTTGATTCGTCCGATCTCATTACTGAGGAGATGTACTTCTGTGCACTATCCAAGATCGATTGGCGCGTTCCTGATTTTCAGCCGCTTCAAGAAGACGAAGAAGTTCCGGAACGAGCCGATCCTCAGCCTTCACAGCAGGAAGAAGAAGCATAAGCCGCTCAGTTTATGTCTTAGCTGCTATAATCTGTCGCTGGAAAACTTTAATCCGTTCAGGCCTGCAAGTGCCTTGTAATAGGATAGTTCGAAACATTTGCTGTCTTAATCCGGATGTCACGGCTTTGACTTGGCATCTGTCGATTTTAGTCTCTTGTCTGCTATGGTTGATCCTTTATATTACATGTATCTGCATAAACAACGCTAAAATATATCCTGGCGGTTTACCACCGGACCAAACATATTGCTCCCATGGGCATATATATTGAAAGAGTATTTATATTATATCCAAAAATATTTCATACCTTTGGTTAAGTGTGTCTGACCTCCTTAATCCGGTAGACATCATTGGACGTATAGATTGTAATGAGGCTCTTGGCCCAGCTTGGCGTTTGCCCAATGATTGTTCCGGGCTATGATAACCACCGGTTTAAATCATGCTGGTGTTATATGACCCAGACTTTTGTAGATACGTGGTTAACTTTGAAATTGCCTAGTTCCGGATCAAAAACCACAGAAAACTTTGAAAAATCAGAACACACAAAACACTGTTGCAAATAAGACCATGTAGTCGAGGCTTTTTGCGAGCTGCCAGGCTCCATATTTGCCAATCAATGGATGCGACCCAAAGGGCTATGATTCATTTTGCCAATCAATGGGTGCAATCCAAGGAGCAATGATTTCTTTTGCCAATCAATGGATGTAATCCAAGGAGCAAGAACTTTTTCTTTTGCCAATCAACGGATATATAATCCAAGGGGCAAGAACTTTTCTTTTGCCAATCAACGGATATATAATCCAAGGGGCAAGAACATTTTCTTTTGCCAATCAACGGATATATAATCCAAGGGGCAAGAACATTTTCTTTAGCCAATCAACGAATATATAATCCAAGGGGCAAGAACATTTTCTTTTGCGAATCAACGGATATATAATCCAAGGGGCAAGAACATTTTCTTTTGCCAATCAACGGATATATAATCCAAGGGGCAAGAACTTTTTCTTTTGCCAATCAACG
>LR738714.1:776917736-776960690 GCA_902687465.1 Secale cereale
AGAACATTTTCTTTTGCCAATCAACGGATATATAATCCAAGGGGCAAGAACTTTTTCTTTTGCCAATCAACGGATATATAATCCAAGGGGCAAGAACATTTTCTTTTGCCAATCAACGGATATATAATCCAAGGGGCAAGAACTTTTTCTTTTGCCAATCAACGGATATATAATCCAAGGGGCAAGAACATATTTTGCCAATCAATTGATATAATCCAAAGGGCGCTGATGCGGAGACGATCGTATAAACCGGACCAGAAGGGATTTAAGCGAGGATTCGAGTGTGATCCGTAGCCCCCTAGTGATCATGGAGGTAGGGTTCCTATGAAGGAGTTGCGCTTGAAAGGCAAGTCCTGTTTGGTCCCTTATATAATTGTCCTGCATAGCAAAATAGACTGATCAAAGCATCTGAGTTAATTCTCATAAGACACTTATTTATAGAAGAAAAAAGGCTGATTCCCCGGTTTACCAGGGGTGCCAGTTTATTTATTAATCATAATTTATACAGGATACATGAAGCGGAGCTCATGGCTCAAGTGTAGTAAGGCCGCAGAAGGGCAATGTTCCACGGCCTCTTCGTCTCTTCCTCTGATGTCCGTGAGTCTTTGTGTTCTCGAACGTCCACCAGGTAGTATGAACCGTTGTGTAGGTTCTTGCTGACCACAAAGGGCCCTTCCCAAGGTGGGGATAACTTGTGCATATCTATCTGGTCCTGGATGAGCCGGAGTACTAAGTCCCCCTCCTGGAACGTCCTGGTTTTACCCCGGCGCTTGTGATATCTGCGCAGGTCCTGCTGATAAATTGCAGATCGTGCTGCTGCTATGCCACGCTCTTCATCCAGTCGGTCTAAGATATCCTGTCTTGCCTGCTCATTGGCTGCTTCAACATAAGCTGCCACCCGTGGTGAGTCGTGCCGGATATCACTTGGAAGAACCGCTTCCGCCCCATGAAGAAAGGTGTGTAGCCTGTGGACCTGTTCGGCGTAGTATTCATGCTCCAGAGGACAGAAGGTAACTCCTCAACCCAGCACCCTGGTGTTCTTTGCAAGGGAGTCATAAGCCCGTGCTTGATGCCTCGCAAAATCTCTTGATTGGCCCTTTCAGCTTGACCATTGGATTGAGGGTGAGCTACAGAAGACACATCTAGGCGAATATGCTCCCTTTGACAAAACTCTTCCATTTCTCCTTTAGATAGATTGGTGCCATTATCAGTGATAATGCTGTGTGGAAAGCCAAACCGGAAAATTTCCTTCTTGATGAATTTAACCGTTGTTGCCGCATCACACTTGCTCACAGGCTCTGCCTCAATCCACTTTGTAAATTTATCCACTGCCACCAACAGGTGAGTTTTTTTTATCTTGGGATCTTTTAAAAGGCCCAACCATATCAAGCCCCCAAGTCGCAAATGGCCAAGTAATTGGAATCATCTGCAGCTCCTGTGCCGGAAAAAGAGCACGCCGTGAAAATTTCTGACAAACGTCACATTTCCAGACTAGATCCTCCGCATCAGCATGGGCTGTCAACCAGTAGAACCCATGACGGAAAGCTTTAGCTACCAAGGATTTTGAACCGGCGTGATGACCACAATCCCCTTCATGAATCTCTCGATGAATGTCACAGCCTTCTTCTAATGATACACACCACTGAAATGCTCCAGAAACGCTGCGGTGATGAAGTTCTCTGTTAACAATTGTCATGGACTTGGATCGCCGGGTTATCTGCCTAGCTTCAATCTCATCATCTGGCAACTCTCCTCGGCTCAGGTACGCCAAGTAAGGGAGTGTCCAATCCGGAATAACATGAAGTGTCGCAACCAGCTGCGCTTCCGGATCAGGAACAGCCAAATCCTCCTCCGATGGTACCTGAACTGATGGACTGTGTAGCTCATCCAAGAAAGTATTCCATGGCACCGGTTTACGCTGAGAACCCAGCCGGCTTAGAGCATCGGCCGCTTCATTTTTCCGCCGGTCTATGTGATCCACCTGATATCCCTTGAAACATCATGCAACTGCTTCAACTTATCGCCTGTAAGCTGCCATGAGAGGGTCTTTAGAGTCCCACTTGCCAGATACTTGTTGTGCCACTAAATCTGAATCACCAAAGCACTTGACTTGGCTCAAGTTCATCTCCTTAGCCATCCGCAGGCCATGAAGCAGTGCCTCATATTCAGCCGCATTGTTAGTGCAAGGAAACATTAGTCGGAGGACATAACAAAATTTGTCACCCCGTGGGGAAGTTAACACAACTCCAGCCCCCGAGCCTTCTAATTGCCTTGAACCGTCGAAGTGAATAGTCCAGTATGTATGATCCGGCTTCTCCTCTGGTGCTTGCAATTCTGTCCAATCATTGATGAAATCTACCAATGCTTGGGATTTGATAGCAGTACGTGGTACATACTTCAATCCGTGTGGGATAAGCTCAATGGCCCACTTTGCTACTCTGTCAGTGGCTTCTCTGTTCTGGATTATATCCCCCAACGGAGTTGAACTAACAACAGTGATTGGGTGGCCTTGGAAGTAGTGCTTCAGCTTCCGGTTTGCCATAAACATGCCATACACCAGCTTCTGCCTGTGTGGGTACCTTTGCTTCGATTCAATTAGAACCTCACTGACGTAATAAACCGGGCACTGAACCGGATATTCCTTGCCTGCTTCTTTGCGTTCCACCATGATTGCTACGCTAACTGCACGGGCATTGGCAGCCATGTATAACAGCATCGGCTCCTTATCAACAGGGGCAGCCAGGACAAGTGGTTCCGCTAATTGCCGCTTCAAGTCCTCAAACGCGGCGTTTGCAGCGTCGCTCCATATAAACCGGTCTGTCTTCTTCAGCATCTGATAAAGCGGAATTGCCTTCTCTCCCAAACGGCTGATGAATCGGCTTAACGCTGTAATCCGGCCGGCGATGCGCTGGACATCAGTGATACAAGCCGGTTTAGTCAAGGATGTGATCGCCTTGATCTTCTCCGGATTGGCTTCTATTCCTCTGTTTGATACCAAGAATCCGAGGAGCTTGCCAGCCGGAACACCAAAAACACACTTCTCCGGATTAAGCATCATCCTATTGACCCGGAGGTTATCAAAGGTTTCCTTTAGGTCCTCTATCAGCGTCTCCTTCTTTCATGATTTTACAACAATGTCATCCACATAAGCATGGACATTTTTCCCTATCTGCCCCTTAAGACAGTTCTGTACGCAACGCTGGTAAGTTGCTTGGGCAATCTTGAGACCAAAAGGCATAGATACATAGCAAAAGGCTCCAAAGGGAGTTATGAAGGTTGTCTTCTCCTGGTCCTTGATCGCCATCTTGATCTGATGATACCCTGAATATGCATCCAAAAAATTAGCCGCTCGCATCCCGCCGTAGCATCAATGATCTGATCAATACGGGGGAGAGCAAAAGGATCAGTCGGACAAGCCTTGTTTAGATCTGTGTAATCCACACACATCCTCTACTTTTCATGTTTCTTCAACACCAGAACCAGATTAGCCAACCACTCCGGATGGAAGACCTCGACTATGAACCCTGCTGCCAAAAGCCTGGCCACTTCCTCTCCTATAGCCTTGTGCCTTTCTTCGTTGAAGCGGCGCAGATACTACTTGACCGGTTTGAACTTCGGATCAATATTAAGACTGTGCTCAGCGAGTTCCCTCGGTATACCTGGCATGTCAGAAGGTTTCCATGCAAAGATATCCTGGTTCTCACGGATGAACTCGATGAGCGCGCTTTCCTATTTGGGGTCGAGGTTAGCGCTGATAGTGAACTGCTTGGATGAATCACCTGGTACAAAGTCAACTTACTTAGTTTCCTCTGCCGATTTAAACTTCAACGCCGGATCATGCTCTGTGGTTGGCTTTTTTAACGGGGACATATCTGCCGGATCAACGTTGTCTTTGTAGAACTTCAACTCCTCTGTAGCACATACTGCCTCTGCATAGGCTGCGTCTCCTTCCTCGCACTCCAATGCAATTTTACGACTTCCGTGAACCGTAATGGTTCCCTTGTGACCCGGCATCTTGAGCTGTAGATAAACATAGCACGGTCTAGCCATGAACTTAGCGTAAACCGGCCTTCCAAACAGAGCATGATATGGGCTCCGGATCTTTACGACCTCAAAAGTTACTGTCTCTGACCTGGAGTCCTGCTCATCTCCAAAGGTGACCTCCAGATCAATTTTCCCAACTGGGTAAGCCGACTTACCTGTCACCACTCCATGGAACACCGTGTTGGACTGTCTCAACTTCTTATCCGTCAACCCCATGTGACGGAAAGTCTCGTAATATAAGATGTTGATACTGCTGCCACCATCCATGAGCACCTTTGTGAATTTGTAGCCACCCACCTGTGGTGCCACCACTAAGGCCAACTGGCCCGGATTATCAATCCGCGGTGGGTGATCCTCTCTGCTCCACACAATAGGTTGTTCCGACCAACGCAGGAAACGTGGTGTTGCTGGTTCAACTGTGTTTACCGCCCGCTTCAGGATTTTCTGATCCCTTTTGCACAAGGTCATAGTAAAAACATGGTACTGCCCACTACTTAGCTCCTTCGGATTACTCTGATATCCGGATTGCTGCTGCTGTTGACGCTGCTAATTGCCTTGATTATTGTAACCACCCTGAACATGCTGGTGGTTGCCTTGGTTGTTATAACCGCCCTAACCATACTGTTGGTGGTTGCCTTGGTTGTAGTTATTGTTGCCGCCATGATATCCTGATCCGGACCCATTACCATGGTGACCCGGACCTTAAAAACCAGAACTCGAGCCGCCGCCCGGTGGTCCGTTGTCATTTTTGGCTTGTCTCATGGCCTCTACCATGATCCGGCATTGCCCCCATGTATGTTTAGCTGGGTGTTCCTCTGTGCCATGTTTTGGGCAAGGCTCGTTCAATTGTCGATCCAGATTGATGGATCCTCCCCTGCTCCGTGGAGGTGGCCTACCCTTGTGGCGCTGAAAATTTCCTTGAACATTGGTATTGGCCACAAAATCAGAGCTGCCCTCTGCCTTTCGCTTACCATTAAAACTTGTTTCTGCCGGATTAACCTGTGCCGGTTTACCAGCCTTGTTCGTTTTCCCGGATTTGTCTCCATCTACTTCGGGGTACTTTGTGTTATCAGAGTCCCCATACTTCACCAGAGCGCTCATGAGTGTCCCCATGTCGTTACAATCCCGCTTAAGCCGTCCCAACTTCAGCTTCAGAGACTCAAACCGGCAATTGTTTTCTAGTGTCACTATTGCCGTACTGGGATTGATGCTATTGGAAGAGTGCAGGATTTCGGACACTCGCCGCACCGAGGTGCTCGTCGGCTCCTGCTCTCCTTGAACACATGCCGCCAGGTCCACTATTGACATCAGCTACTTGCGCGTGTCTTTGAATTTTTTGATAAACTGCCGATGCAGCTCGCCCCATGATCCGATGGAGTTAGGTGGTAAGCCCTTTAACCATGTCCGGGCTGTACCCTCAAGCATCATGGTAAAATACTTTGCACATGCCGCTTCATCCACATCTAGCATCTCCATAGCCATCTCATAACTCTCAATCCAAGCCTCTGGAGCCAGGTCTGCCGTATAGTTAGGCACCTTGCGCGGACCTTTGAAGTCCTTGGGTAACCTTATGCTTCGTAAAGCGGGAACAAGACACTGCACTCCAAAAGAACTCACCGTGACTCCCGTCTCTACTGTGGTTGGGTGAACCGGCGTCGTTTGACGGATATCCTCGCGGGCAGTAGGTCTGGCCCGGTTCATCGACTCCTGGGTGTGCGCCTCTGCTCCTGCTGGATTATCTTGCCTGTGACGGTGACATCTCCGCTCGCTGCTGGATACTTCCGGTTCATCCCAACGCCTAGTGTAACTCCTGCTGTGGCGGGGTGTTGAATGAATTCTCTCCCTGCTGTAAGAGTACGCCTGCTGCTGTGTCAATGCTGTGTCCAGCAATTCCTTGACCCTGCGTGCTTCCATCGCTACGGGGGATGTCCCTCAATGGGTAAAGCGGCCAGTCGTGAAGCGGCGACGACAATGTTATCCAATGGATTTGAATAATGGCCAAGAGGCGTGGGGATGTGCGGCGTGGGCACAACCTGACAATTTTGCTCCGCGGTCGGCTGTTGAACCGGCGCGCCCGCTCGTGGGACTCCTCTCCGGTTTACTTCTAGGTTATTGCTGGCTCCCGCTCCTGGTGTGCCAAAGAGATTCATCGCCTCATAGACCGGCGGTAGACGAGTCTGATACCTTCTGTTCCTTACCTCCTGCGCAGAGGCCTGATCAGTCCTGAGCCGGAAAGCTTGGGAATCCAGCTCTGCTTGCCTTGTCACCATCATGGCTTTCTCTGCATCCAGATCCCGTTTGGCTTGCTCAATCTGGCCCTTCAGCTGGAGGATCTCCGCATCATGCCGCGCTTTGTTGGCAGGAGCAACTTCTGCTATTGCGCTTGCCGTCAATTCCTCAACCAAGGTGGATAGAGCGTCAGCGGGTGAGGGGGCTTGGTTGCTCGCCCCTGCACCAGCCACCTCTGCTGTGAACGCCCCATTCACCGTGGGCTGCTACATAGGCTATGATCCAGCCATGAAGACAGCCACCCGGTTTGGCGGATCGATGGGGTCCGGAATACTGTCACCATCGGACATATCCCCGGATCGGCTGTCCCGCAACTGATACAAAGATTCGTTCTCTCCGGATGAAGATTCATCGTCAGAGTAGATAACTGTATTGCCACTAGAATCCGATCCGTCGTCGGCTTGGACTCCAAGCACTGCTCCAACGAAAACACGCTTCATGGCGGGCTGAATCCGGGCTGATCTCGCACGCTGAGCCGGCTCGACGATGTTGGGGAAGATGTCCGGCTCAGGTCCCGGTTCACCAATCTTGCCGATGAAGACGTGGATGCCGCCGAAGGGGACCCGATACCCGTATTCGATTGAATCGGCCTCGGGGCCCCAGCCTGCGTCGTCGATGTAGATCCGGCCGCGGCGACTCTTGGTCATCCGGCCAACCGCGTAACCCTTGAGTCCTTCAAGCTGCTCTTCAAGAACTTGAAACCATCGTGCGATAGCCCCACGGTGGGCGCCAACTGTCGTGGAATTAGCACGGCAGATGTCCGGTTTAGAGGACTTAGGTGTGGAGCCATCGCGCGGGTTAGCTTGAAGAGGTTAAAGCACACAAAGAACACAAAGGGTTTATACTAATTCGGCCCCTTCGATGAAGGTAAAAGCCTACGTCTAGTTTGGTTTGGTATTGCTTGGGTGTCGATGAACAGGGAGCAGATTGCTTGCCTGTGTCTCGACAGGTTGTCTCTTGTCCCTTGAACCGTCGCCGGGTCGTCCCTTTATATAGGAGGCGACGCCCGGTCCAGTTTACAGAGTCCCGAGGCAGGTTCATAATCGTGTCCGCCTCGGTCTCTATTCTTCCTACCTTATTCCTCAAGTTACATGTTATGACGGTTCATAAACCGTAAGCTTTACATGTGGGCCCTAAGCCTCCATGGGTCGTAACCTCTACTGGGCTTATGATAACACAACTACATTATTATAATCCGGATCTTCCTAGCCGGTTTATACCTGCTAGTAATATCGCTGACACACGGGATAGTTACAACCGGTTTGGATGGCGGTCCAATAATAGGATAGGCGTTTAGTCTCCTAGTCCTATTTTTGCCGGTTGTGGGGTTTATTTTATGATCTTTTTATTACTACACTTTTTGATTACCTGTGAGACAGCTTGCTGGAACCTTGTTCGAAACCTATTTTTTTCAACAAATACATGGTTGTGTGCATCAAGAGATGCAGAGGCTGGGGGTACGCCTCCTTTTCGAAAGAAAACTTTTGAACTTCTTTTTCTTGCATGAAAAAAATTAAGGTAGAGCACACATGATGCATCGGTCCTCATGCGGCTCGGGTCGACCACGAAAAACGACGCGCGCGCGAGGCAAGGCGAGGCGGGCAGCGTTGGAGGAGCACACGTGCATGCACTCTCTTCTCAAGCTCTTATTGGTATATAGAATAACTCTCCTTAGAGCATCTCCAGTGGTTGGCCCCCCAGGCGGCGCATGGTGGAGGTGGTCGTCGGTGAGTGGTGGAGGTGCTGGAGCTTGGGCAAGGAGGCACTACTAGCGAAAAGCCTAGCAGCAGTGCGGGTTCTAGGTATATTAGTAGCGTGGGGACCGCCGCTACTAATAAGGCGCTACAGCTAACCCTTAGCAGCAACGCGTGCGCGCCTGCGCTACTGCTACAAGTGTAGCAACAGCGTGCTTCGTGCAAGCTTGCTACTGTTAATAGCTCTAGTGCGCTTTGGCTGGACGCGCTACTGCTACTGTCACGCTGCTGCTAACTTTTCTCCACTCACTACTGCTAATTTTATTAGTTTTTTTTTCTGTATATTTGTTTTGTATTTGAACATGCTTTATACAAGATTCTTTAGCAGATACAAATGTCATCATGATACACATACAAATGGCTGCGAGGCCACAAATGTAATCATAGCATATACATACAAATAGTCTCATCATAATCATCATCCAACACAAAGTGGTATCTCGTCATCATCTCGAAAATAGCAATACATGCAAGTCTCGAATACTTGCAACTACAACGTCATCCATCTAAACAATGGTATACACAAGAAGAGCTATCACTATGAGTGAGAGCAGAACTATGCAGTACATGATGCGGCGGTTACGAGTCCTCTCTCGTGCTAGCGTGAACCTCAAGTAACTAGCTTCTCCTTCTTGTCTGCTTTTGAAGCCTTTATGGCTGGCGCCCGAGACCCCATTCACTTGCGACTGACAGTCAAACCACTCATTGTACACCCACGGAACCTTCCCTTTGTACACGACATATCACTGCCATCTCGCCATCAAGAAACTAGGTACCTGTTAGATATGCATCTTCATCAAGAGGATGTACAATCATATGCAACAAAATATACTAGAGCAACACGAAAAAGAAAGGGTTAGCAACTAGATGCAACATATAGTACGCAAACTAAATAACTAGAGGTACGCTGGTCATCGTACGCAAACTAACAAAGTAGCGTTACGCAAGTTCGGCAGGGATCGTGGACATCACAAAGTTTCATCGTTGCAGAAAGTATACAAGTTCAACCGACACATATCATCATCATCGGCATCATAAATCACTAGAAGTTGCATCCTTCCATATCATCGAGGATGGACCCTAGCTTCTTGAACGTCATGAGGTCTAGACGTTGCATGCATATGCGAGTTCGGACGTCAGCTCATGATATAGGGCCGTGGTGGAACATCCCCTGCTCATCGACGAATTATTTCGTGATGATCGTCGCAATGTCCCTTTGGATGCGAAAGAAGTCATCTCTCAGTATATAATCCGCTTCTCCATGAGATTCTAGCCACTTGTGGATATGATCGTCATTCTGCTTGTCATGCGAAGCTTTTGGTGATCTCTGCTGAACTCAATCATGAGATGGACGATGTAGAATCCATCCTTCTTGCTTGGTTTTGGGACATGGATGCAACAGAAGTTAGTTTTATGCGCGAAACACATCTTCTTGTTCCTTTGTTTCCTGATCTACATGTAGCCACCTCTAATGCTGAAGCCTTGGAGTGCATCATCTAGAATATTCATTATGTGGGTGTAGTCCTTTTTATCGTAGTCTCTGGAAGGGTCAAAATACACTCCATGGGAGACTCGCGGGTAAATAACGATAAGGATGGTGCGCCCGTTGCTGTGGGGAAAAGACACCTCAAATTATTCTCCATATGAGCGAGCAGGAATGATTGAAATGTACGAAAGGTTGTTCGGAACTGACTTACTTTGGATGATATGGAAGGAGGACAATTTCCAAGTCCTTATTCTGTACCATGAAGTTTTGGAGGTAGTCCCTAGCAGCTTCACGCTCAAAGTCGCCGAGACTCAAGAAAGACTCGTGCATGTAGTACGGATCCGCCACACATATTTGCGAGACTTCTTCTCTCTTCATGACGGAGCTCATATGTAGCGCAAAAAGGCGGATGATTGTAAAATGGAGCCGCCTTGTCAGAAACATCTCAAAGATATGGTCAAACCGCAGGAAGAACACCTCCTCGGGCCGTGTGTCGATGTAACACTTCCCCTCAGGCACACGAGCCACATATGTCGGATATCCTGGATCCTTCGAAGCTAGTAGGCTCTTCTCAGTCGACAGCACATGGTCGTGCAGTCTTCTGAGATCCCCTCATAGTGCCTCCAGCGGTTTCGGCTGTAGCATCGGCTCGCCCATGAGATGGAACATGGCTGCATCTTTCACGGCTACACGCTCTTCAAAATCCATCGTCTGGCTGCTATGTGCTCTGGCTTGTTTGGAGGCTGCTATTGCTACCTCTTGAGCTTGCGTTGTATTCCCTCGAAGAGGAAAGGGAGATGCAGCACAGTAGCGTAAGTATTTCCCTCGGTTTTTGAGAACCAGGGTATCAATCCAGTAGGAGACCACGCGCCAGTCCCTCGCACCTGCACAAACAAATAAGAAATTCGCAGCCAACGCGATAAGTGGTTGTCAATCCCTTTACGATCACTTACGATAGTGAGATCTGATAGATATGATAATTATATTTTTTGGTATTTTTTAGTTTAATAAAATAGCAAATAAACAACGGAGATATAAATTGACGGGAAAGTAATATGATAAAGATAGACCCGGGGGCCATAGTTTTCTCTAGTGGCTTCTCTCATGATAGCGATATTCCACGGCGGGTAAACAAATTACTGTCGAGCAACTGATAGAAAAGAGAATAGTTATGAGACTATCTAGGCATGATCATTGTATATAGGCATCACGTCCGAGACAAGTAGACCGACTCCTGCCTGCATCTACTACTGTTACTCCACACATCAACCGCTATCCAGCATGCATCTAGTGTATTGAGTTCATACAAATAGAGTAACGCCTTAAGCAAGATGACATGATGTAGAGGGATAAACTCAAGCAATATGATGAAAACCCCATCTTTTTATCCTCGATGGCAACAATACAATATGTGCCTTGCTGCCCCTACTGTCACTAGGAAAGGACACCACAAGAATGAACCCAAAGCCAAGCACTTCTCCCATTGCAAGAACTATAGATCTAGTAGGCCAAACCAAACTAATAATTCGAAAAGACTTGCAAGGATATTATGAGCAGACATAAAAAGTTCAGAGAAGAACTGTCAGGGATATTACTAGCAGGTATGAACCGGCTAGTGTAAACCGGCCTATTATAATTGTATGGTTGTAATATTCAGTAAAGGCTACGGCCCATTAGATCTTAGGGCCCATCTATAGAGTTATGGTTTGTAAACCGCCCGATGATATAACTTGAGAGATAAGGAAGAAAGAGCAGAGACCGAGGCGGACACAAATATGAGCCGGCCTCGGGACTCTGTAAACCGGACTGGGCGTTGCCTCTCTATATAAAGGAACGACCCGGCGACGGTTCAGGGACAAGCAAGAATCAACCCGTCGAGAATATAGGCAAGCGATCCGCTCCCTGTAATCCGACGCCCAAGCAATACCAAACCAACTAGACGTAGGCTTTTACCTTCATCGAAGGGGCCGAACTAGTATAAACCCTCTGTGTCCTTTGTGTGCTATGAACCCCTTCAAGTTAACCCGTGCGATGGTTCCATCATCAAGTCCATTAAACCGGACATCTGCCGTGTTAATTCCACGACAGATGGCGCCCACCGTGGGGCATCCGCACGAGGGTTTCGAGTTCTTGAAGGGCAGCTTTGAAGGGCTCAAGGGTTACGCGGTCGGCCAGATGACCAAGAGTCACCGCGGCCGGATCTACATCGACGACGCAGGCTGGGGACCGGAGGCCGATTCAATCGAATACGGGTACCGGGTTCCCTTCAGCGGCATCCACGTCTTCATTGGCAATATCGGCGAAACGGGACCTGAGCCGGACATCTTCCCCAACATCATCGAGCCGGCTCAGCGTGCGAGATCGGCCCGGATTCAGCCCGTCATGAAGCGCGTGTTCATTGGAGCAATTCATGAGGTCCAAACCGATGACGGATCGGAATCCGGAGGTGAAACAGTTGTCTACTCTGATGACGGATCTTCATCCGGAGAAACTGAATCTTTGTATCTGTTGCGGGACGGCCGGTCTGAGGGTGAGTCCGACGGAGACAGTATTCCGGACCCCTTTGATCCGCCAAACCGAGTGGCTGTCTTTATGGCCGGTTCACAATCTACGCCGCAGTCCACGGTGAACGGGGCGACAGCAGAAGCTGGTGTAGGAGGGAGTGACCCGGCCCTCTCACCTACAGACGTTCTATCCACCTTGATCGAGGAGTTTACAGCTAAAACGGTGGCAGTAGTAGCTCCAGCCGACAAGGCGCAACATGATGCAGAGCTCCTTCAGTTAAAAGGCCGGATTGATCAATTAAGAGATGATTTGAAAGCAGAGAAGGCAATGATAGCAATAAGGCAAGCGGAGCTGAATGATCAGGCTTTTTATCTAAGGATGGAGCAGGCCTTTGTGTAGGGAGTAAGGGGTCGAAAATACCAATCTCGTCTGCCGTCGGTTTATGAAGCAACAGATCTGTTTAGAACACCCGGGGCTGGGACCAGCAATGATCCGGCTTTAAACCGGAGGGCACCTCCAGTCAGGGATGAACCGGTTCAGCAACCCACTACGGAGCAAGATCGGCGGATCACGTCTGCACCTCACGTTCCTACCCCTCCAGGTCATTATTCAAATCCTTTGGATAACATCGTTGCTGCTGCTGCACGTTTGGCCGCTTTACCCGTTGAAGGGATGTCCCCGGTAGCATTGGAGGCACGCAGGGTTAAGGAGCTACTCAATACGGCGTTAGTACAGCATCAAGCATATTCTCATAGCAGAGAAAGGCTACATTCCACACCACGTCCCAGCCGGAGTTACACTAGGCATTGGGAGGAGCCAGAAGTGTCTAGCAGTGAGCGCAGGCGTCATCGGCGCAGACAGGATAATTCGGCAGGCGCGGATCCTCAAGCTCAGGATGCAAACCGGGTTAGATCCGTAGCCCGGGAGGAGGTCCGTCAGATGACGCCGGTTCAAACCGCCACAGTAGAGACCGGAGTCACAACGAGTTCTTTTGGGGTGCAGTGTCTTATCCCCGCTTTACGGAGCATGAAGTTGCCCAAGGATTTTAAAGGGCCCCGTAAGGTACCTAATTACACTGCAGATTTGGCTCCAGAAGCCTGGGTTGAGAGTTATGAGATGGCCATGGAAATGCTGGACGTGGATGCAGCGGCTTGTGCAAAGTACTTTACTATGATGCTTGAAGGTACAGCCCGGACCTGGCTAAAGGGTTTACCCCCGAATTCCATCGGGTCTTGGTGAGAGCTACGTCGTCAGTTCATCAAAAACTTCAAAGATACATGCAAGCAGCCGATGTCAGTGGTGGATCTAGCAGCCTGTGTGCAAGGAGAGCAGGAGTCCACAAGTGCTTGGGTGCGGCGAGTGTCAGAGATCTTGCACTCTTCGAATGGTATCAATCCTAGTACAGCGATAGTGACTTTGGAAAACAATTGCCGGTTTGAGTCTCTAAAGTTAAAACTAGGACGGCTTAAACGAGATTGCAATGATATGGGAACTCTCATGAGTGCTCTGGTGAAGTATGGGGATTCAGACAATACTAAGTATCCAGAAGCTGAGGGAGACAAAGCAGGAAAGGTTAACAAACCTGGTAAACCGGCGCAAGTTAATCCGGCTACTGCAAGTTTCTTAGGCAAGCGAAAGGCAGAAGGTGGCTCTGATTTCGTAGCCAATACCCAAGTTCAAGGGGGTTTTCAGCGCAATAGGGGCAACCCACCTCAACAAACCAGCGGAGGGGATGTTAGTTGGGACCAAGAGTTAGATCAGCCTTGTCCGAAGCATGGCTCGAGCAAACGGCCGGCAAAACACACTATAAGAGAGTGCAGGCCCTTTATGGAAGCAATGTTGGGCCGCTTTAATCCTGATGACAGGCCTCCAAATGGCGGTTCAGGCCCAGGGTTCTATGGTCCGGGTCATCAGGGGAACAGCTCCGGATCAGGATATAGGGGCAATAACGATGGTTATCAAAACCGGGCCGGTAATCAAAATGGTCAAGGAAGTTATAATAACCATGGCAGTCAGCCGCGTAATCAGGGTGGTTACAATAACCAGGGTAGTCAATAGCAGGGCCAAGGTAATCACAATAATCAGGGTAATCAGCAGCGTCAGCAACAGCAACCACAATCCGGATATTAGAGTAATCCGAAGGAGTTGAGTAGTGGGTAATACCATGTATCCACCACAAGTCTGTGTAAACGAGATCAGAAGGTTTTAAAGCGGGCAGTTAACGCGGTTGAACCGGCAACACCGCAATTTCTGCGCTGGTCAGAGCAGCCCATTGTATGGAGTAGGGAGGATCACCCAATGCGGGTGGATAATCCGGGTCACTTGGCCTTGGTGGTAGCGCCACAGGTGGGAGGTTATAAGTTCACTAAAGTTCTCATGGACGGTGGTAGCAGCATCAACATCTTGTACTATGAGACTTTCCGTCGTATGGGCCTAACGGATAAGAAGTTACGACAATCAAACACGGTGTTCCACGGGGTGGTTCCAGGTAAGTCGGCTTATCCAGTTGGAAAGATTGACTTGGAAGTTACCTTTGGAGATGAGCATGATTCCAGGTCAGAAATGATAACTTTCGAAGTTGTCAAGATCCGGAGCCCCTATCACGCTTTATTCGGGAGAAGGGTTTATGCTAAGTTTATGGCTAGGCCATATTATGTTTATCTGCAACTCAAAATGCCGGCAAAGGCACGATCATAGTTCATGGAAGTCGCAAGATAGGAGTGGAGTGTGAGGAGGGAGATGCAGCCTACGCGGAGGCAGTATGTGCCACAGAAGAATTGAAGTTTTATAAAGATAATGTTGATCCGGCAGATATGACTCCGCTGAAGAAGCCAACTACAGAGCATGATCCGGCATTGAAGTTTAAATCGGCGGAGGAGACCAAGCAAGTTGATTTTGTGCTAGGTGATTCGTCCAAGCAATTTACTATCAGCGCTAACCTTGATCCCAAATAGGAAAGCGCGCTCATCGAGTTCATCCGTGAGAACCGGGATATCTTTGCGTGGAAACCTTCTGACATGCCAGGTATACCGAGGGAACTCGCTGAGCACAGCCTTAACATTGATCCGAAGTATAAACCGGTTAAACAATATTTGCGCCGCTTCAATGAAGAGAGGCGCAAGGCGATAGGAGAAGAAGTGGCCAGGCTTTTGGCCGCATGGTTCATAGTTGAAGTTTTTCACCTGGAGTGGTTGGCTAATCCGGTGCTTGTGTTAAAGAAGAATGGAAAGTGGAGAATGTGTGTGGATTACATAGACCTCAACAAGGCTTGTCCAACTGATCCTTTTGCTCTCCCTCGCATTAATCAAATTATCGATGCTACAGCGGGATGTGAGCAGCTAAGCTTTTTGGATGCATATTCAGGATATCACCAGATCAAGATGGCAGTTAAAGACCAAGAGAAGACAACTTTCATAACCCCTTTTGGTGCTTTTTGCTATGTATCTATGCCTTTTGGGCTCAAGAGTGCTCAAGCAACTTATCAGCGTTGCGTTCATAATTGTCTTAAAGGACAGATAGGGAGGAATGTTCATGCCTATGTGGATGATATTGTGGTTAAATCAAGGAAAGAGGAGACGATGATAGAGGATCTTAAGGAGACTTTTGATAATCTTCGAGCCTATAAGATGATGCTTAATCCGGAGAAGAGTGCTTTTGGTGTTCCGGCAGGTAAACTACTGGGATTCTTGGTCTCAAACAGAGGAATAGAAGCTAATCCGGAGAAGATTAAGGCAATCACATCTTTGACTAAACCAGTTTGCATCAACGATGTTCAGCGTATCGCTGGCCGGATCATAGCATTAAGCCGGTTCATCAGCCGTTTGGGAGAGAAGGCGATCCCGCTTTACCAGATGCTGAAGAAAACAGATCGGTTTATATGGAGTGATGAGGCGAACGCGGCGTTTGAGGATCTGAAGCGGTGATGGGCCTCGAACCCCTCGTTGGTTACCCCAAGTGGAAGGTGTAAGATGCAGCGTTGTGGAAGTGTTTTCCCTTAGCAAAGATGCCAAGGATCGAATCCCCAGAGACTCCTAGGTTCAACAAGTAGGTGTCAACTGCTACGGCGCCAGATAGTAGCAATCAATGTGGACCTGCACACAGATACAAATAACATTGCTCCCAACGAGTACAGAGAGGTTGTCAATCCCTCCGGCCTTGTAGTTCACAAAGGATTAAAAGCAATGATAGTAGTGATAGATAGTGTTTTGCAATAGTAAGTAAATAGCGAAAAGTAAATAGCGGATGTGATCAATGATGGTAATATGGACCGGAGTCTCATGATGTTCACTAGTTATGTCTCTCTCCCAAAAGACGATAAAACAGCTATGTGAGGTAAACAAATTACAGCTGGGCAATTGACAGGACCACGAACGCAAACCAATGCTGACTACATTGCAAGAAAGGTTGAGGTTCAAAGCATGGGCGGTACGCCAAAATAAGTAGACCGAAATCCATCAATATCTACTACTAATCATCCACCTTGAGATATCTATCCAGAACATCTCGCTGGTATTAAGTTGCGAGTCCCACCCATAGTGTAAACTCAATGCAACAGACAACTGCATTAAAAGAACTTTGCGTAAAGTAAACAATCCTTGCACCCGCGGGCACAAGCACCGTTGTTTTACCCCCTTGTGGCAACAGCACATCCCCTAGACTCATGTTTCTGTCACTCAAGCTAGTCATCGAGGGGCATGAACCCACAATCGAGCATAACGTTCCCTCTTGGAGTCACTACGTATTACTTGGCCAAAGCAATAAATAACAACGGAGAACATGCAAGAATTACTTATGAACATAAATATAAAAGAGGTAAATCAAATATATTACTCAAGATCAATCTGAACATAATCTCATAATCCATCGAATCCCAGCAAACTCAACATAGCAACAGCATAAGGATTACATAGGTGCCTCGATCATGTAGGGCAGCTCACGAGGACTAATTAGTGAAGCACAAGAACGGGAGGAGAACATCACATAGCTACTGGTCATGGACTCGTGGTCCAAGGGAGACTACTCACGAGTCATCCGGGAGGCGTCCATGGTGGTGGAGAAGCTCCCGGTGGTGATCCTCCCCTCCGGCAGGGTGCCGGGAAGAGTTCTCCTGGTGCTCCCGATCTTGGAAGCGGCGGCGGCAGAACAGAGATGGGATCGCGAAAAGAGTTCCTTTTCTGAGGGTTTCGGAGGACGCTTTGAATATATGCCAAAGGGGGGCATCAGGGAAGCTTCGGGGGGCCCAGGCGCCCCCCGGCGCGGCCCAGGGGGGCGCGCCGCCAGGGCGCCTGGAGCCCTGGTGGCCCCCCCCATGCTGCCCTTCGGACGCCCGGTAGTTTCCGAAACGCTGATTTTTTATATAATTTTTCTGGATTTTTCTGGGCAGTTCTCGTAACGTGAAAACCTGAAATACAAAAAACAGCCGAAAACAGAAACTGGCACTAGGGTGCACTGGATTAGTAAGTTAGTCCAAATATGATCAAAAGTGTATGGAAGTGTATGAATATCATAGCAATATCACCCAAAAGTGGCATGGAGCAAGCAGAAATTATAGATACGTTTTGGACGTATCAACATCCCCAAGCTTAATTCCTGCTCGTCCTCGAGTAGGTAAATGATAACAAGAATAATTTCTGTGGTGACATGCTATTAACCATATAGGACTTTTTCATAGTCATATGACAAAATCTTACCGAGACAATGATTCTATAGTAATTAAGTTGCCTCATGAGAAAATCACAAATGACTGAAAGTTTAACAACATGAAACTGAAACATCAAATAGATTTGCAATGATCATGATGTGCAAATATGATAAAGTGATATCTAGCTTGCCGCCTTTAGTGATGCAAAACATAAATGCAGGGGCACCTTCAAGGTTTAAGTGATGACTAGATACAATCATTTCAGAATAAACGATATCACAATCATGCAAAAGACAATGCTACTTTGGGACAATGCACATTACACTCAGAATGACAATCATGCTCTCAGTAGTTCAACATAAAAGTAAAAGAAAGGTTAAGTGCTAGAGCTTTTTATTTTGAAAACATGGAAGCAATTTTGTCAACGGTAGTAGTACTTCATAGGTGTCATGTATAAGACCTCCTATAAGTTGCAAGCCTCATGCATCAAATACCAATAGTGCTCGCACCTTGTCCTAATTAGCTCGGATTTCCCATGGGTTATCATTGCATTACATATGTTTCAACCAAGTGTCACAAAGGGGTACCTCTATGCCATCTGTACAAAGGTCCAAGGAGGTAAATCACATTTGATTTCTCGTTTTTGATAGATCTCAACTTGAGGACATCCATACCGGGACAACATAGAAAATAGATGATGAACTCCTCTTTAATGCATAAGCATGTTCTCATAAGAGATTGAGGATTAATGTCCAAGCTAAAACTTCCACCATGATACATGGCTTTGGTTGGCGGCCCAATGTTCTTCTCTAACAATATGCATATTCATTCAACCCACGGCAAATCACCCTTACTTCAGACAAGACGAACATGCATAGCAACTCACATGATATTCAACAAAAGTGTGACAGTTGATGGCGTCCCCAGAAACATGGTTACCGCTCAGCAAGCAACTTATAAGAAATAAGATACATAAGCAACATATTCTTTACCACAATAGTTTTTAAGCTACTTTCCCATGAGCTATATATTGCAAAGTTAGTTCGCTTAGTACAGGTGGAGGTCAGCAAAAAGACTGGGAGCGACCAACTAAGAGAGCAATGACGGTCATAATCATGCAGAGCGACAAAGCAATATTGAATCAGGCATGGTAGTTATATCGCTACTCAGAAATAAAAGATCATCAAGGCTTGACAGACTTTCTTTACAGTCTTAAATATGCGTGAGCATACGCCAAGTCAATCAAAATAAATTCTCGAAGGAAGATATTACTAAACCATACCACATCATAGGCAAACAAATCAAGTTGGTACTCCAATAACACATCGGGAACCCCCAGCTATTTGAGATTAACCATAAGAAAACCTGAACTACTAAGCACCATTATGCAAGTAGCATCTTTATCATTGACACATTAACCAATGCAACGGAAGCAAACTCTCTTAATAAGGTGAGCATGATAATTAAAGAGAGTTCAAGCAACCAACTAAACAAAAGCTCTTTGAAAAGATAAGCATGAATACTAAGAGCAGAGCATGATAGTAGCTATTAAAAGACAAAGAACACACACAACATAGATAGACATGAAAATTCTATGTTATGTTCTAGGTAGAGGTGGAGCGTGTTTCTCTCCCACATGAAGAATGCTGAGTTCCGACTCGTTATGAAAAACTAAAAAGAAAACTAAAAGCAATACGCTCCAAGCATAGCACATAACACATGAAGTGATAAAAATATAGCGGAACGAAAGACGAACTGATAATGTTGATGGAGAAGGGGATGCACGGGGGCATCCCCAAGCTTAGACGCTTGAGTCTCCTTGAATATTTCTTGGGGGTGCACGGGGCATCCCCAAGCTTGAGCGCTTGACACTCCTGAATCTTTTTTATCATCTTCCCTCGCACACTTGAAAACTCCCTTCATACATAACTCATCATAATCTGATTAGCGAGGTTAGTACCCTTAATAAAATAATTATACCTTGCAGGAAATAAAGATATTCTTGAAGTTCTACTGTTTCTCAAGATTGCCAAATGGTTTTTGCAAAGAAAAAGCAAGTTCTTTATTTGCAAAGTGAAGGAAAGGCAAAACAGGACAGAATCTATGAAAAACAGAATAGCAGGTAGTAATTGATCTGTTCGGGGCACTTCTGCAACTCAAATCAAAAAACTCAGAACAGACGCACGAAAGACAGTTATATAGAGAACGCTGTCGAAAAAATTCAGACCAAAAAGATGAGCTGGTGATTTTCTACGAATTTTTCTATCCAAGGACAGAATCTGTTTCCTGGACAGCACCTCACAACTTTTGAACTTTCTAGCAATCAGAGGCTATACTTGGCACAAATATGAAAAGCAAAGATACAATGATGATGCTACAGCAGTAAACAACATCAAGACACAACGAAAGCAAAAATAAATTTTTTTATTCATGCGGGCTGCCTCCCGAAAGCGCTTTCTTTTATGCCTTTAAGCTAGGCATAATGCAAAAATGATGCTCTCGTAGGAATAAGAGTTGAAGAACAAAAGAGAGCATCAAGAAGCACATATAAATCATATTTAAGTCTACCCCTCTTCCTATGCATTGGAATCTTGTAAAGAAATAAATTATTGAAGCATAAAGCAATAAGCATAGGAAGACAAAACAAGTGCAGCTTCAAAACCTTCAACATAAAGAGAGGGAACTTGATATTATTAAGATATTTAGAACCATGTCTCCCTCTCTAATTATAAATTTCAGTGGCATCATGGATGAACTCAACAATATAAGCATCACATAAAGCATTGTTACCATGATCCACACGCAAAAAGGTACTCTTACTCTCCACATAAGCATCATGAAGAGGATAAAACTTATTATAAAAGAGAGACATAAGCTCTTGCCAATCAAGCAAGTGCGAGTTATCGAGAAGCTTATACCAATCTGAAGCTTTATCTATAAGTGATACGGCGAACAATTTCCTCATGACAAACTCCCTTGATACACCTGCAAGCTTAAATAATGAACATAGTTGTGACAGATATAGCAAGTGTTCACCGGGATGTCTGTCTCCTGCATAACATTAGCCAAGATATAATTGATAATACCAGCTGGTATTTTATAGGGCACAATTTTAGTAGGGGGGGAGCAACCACCACAGGTGCGGGGCGTCTTCCCGCAAGCAACGATCCAATAGCAAGGTTGTCCATAAGCATAACTAGTGAAATACATGAAGAAAACTGAAAGGTAAACTAACAAGACTAAAAAGCAAAGGTAAAAGATAGCGTGCAACTCCCCTATCCTGAAGAGTGGAGTCCCCGGCAACGGCGCCAGAAAGTGCTCCTTGATGGGCCTCTAACCCCTCGTTGGTTACCCCAAGTGGAAGGTGTAAGATGCAGTGTTGTGGAAGTGTTTTCCCTTAGCAAAGATGCCAAGGATCGAATCCCCAGAGACTCCTAGGTTCAACAAGTAGGTGTCAACTGCTACGGCGCCAGATAGTAGCAATCAACGTGGACCTGCACACATATACAAATAACTTTGCTCCCAACGAGTACAGAGAGGTTGTCAATCCCTCCGGCCTTGTAGTTCACAAAGGATTAAAAGCAATGATAGTAGTGATAGATAGTGTTTTGCAATAGTAAGTAAATAGCGAAAAGTAAATAGCGGATGTGATCAATGATGGTAATATGGACCGGAGTCTCATGATGTTCACTAGTGATGTCTCTCTCCCAAAAGACGATAAAACAGCTATGTGAGGTAAACAAATTACAGCTGGGCAATTGACAGGTCCACGAACGCAAACCAATGCTGACTACATTGCAAGAAAGGTTGAGGTTCAAAGCATGGGCGGTACACCAAAATAAGTAGACCGAAATCCATCAATATCTACTACTAATCATCCACCTTGAGATATCTATCCAGAACATCTCGCTGGTATTAAGTTGCGAGTCCCACCCATAGTGTAAACTCAATGCAACAGACAACTGCATTAAAAGAACTTTGCGTAAAGTAAACAATCCTTGCACCCGCGGGCACAAGCACCGTTGTTTTACCCCCTTGTGGCAACAGCACATCCCCTAGACTCATGTTTCTGTCACTCAAGCTAGTCATCGAGGGGCATGAACCCACAATCGAGCATAACGTTCCCTCTTGGAGTCACTACGTATTACTTGGCCAAAGCAATAAATAACAACGGAGAACATGCAAGAATTACTTATGAACATAAATATAAAAGAGGTAAATCAAATATATTACTCAAGATCAATCTGAACATAATCTCATAATCCATCGGATCGCAGCAAACTCAACATAGCAACAGCATAAGGATTACATAGGTGCCTCGATCATGTAGGGCAGCTCACGAGGACTAATTAGTGAAGCACAAGAACGGGAGGAGTACATCACATAGCTACTGGTCATGGACTCATGGTCCAAGGGAGACTACTCACGAGTCATCCGGGAGGCGTCCATGGTGGTGGAGAAGCTCCCGGTGGTGATCCTCCCCTCCGGCAGGGTGCCGGGAAGAGTTCTCCTGGTGCTCCCGATCTTGGAAGCGGATGCGGCGGTAGAACAGAGATGGGATCGCGAAAAGAGTTCCTTTTCTGAGGGTTTCGGAGGACGCTTTAAATATATGCCAAAGGGGGGCATCGGGGAAGCTTCGGGGGGCCCAGGCGCCCCCCCGGCGCGGCCCAGGGGGGCGCGCTGCCAGGGCGCCTGGAGCCCTGGTGGCCCCCCCCCCATGCTGCCCTTCGGACGCCCGGTAGTTTCCGAAACGCTGATTTTTTATATAATTTTTCTGGATTTTTCTGGGCAGTTCTCGTAACGTGAAAACCTGAAATACAAAAACAGCCGAAAACAGAAACTGGCACTGGGGTGCACTGGATTAGTAAGTTAGTCCAAATAAGATCAAAAGTGTATGGAAGTGTATGAATATCATAGCAATATCACCAAAAAGTGGCATGGAGCAAGCAGAAATTATAGATAAGTTTTGGACGTATCAAGCGGCAACTGGCAAAGCCGCCGGTCCTAGTTGCCCCTGTTGATAAGGAGCCGTTGTTGTTATACGTCGCTGCCAATGCACGGGCAGTCAGCGTCGCAATTGTGGTTGAACACAAGGAAGCAGGAAAGGAATACCCAGTTCAGCATCCGGTTTATTACGTGAGTGAGGTGCTCATTGAGTCCAAGCAAAGGTACCCACATTGGCAGAAGCTGGTATATGGTGTGCTCATGGCAAACCGCAAGCTGGAGCACTATTTTCAAGGTCATCCAATAACTGTGGTTAGTTCAGCACCGTTGGGGGACATAATCCAGAACAGGGAAGCCATAGGTAGAGTGGCAAAGTGGGCCATTGAGCTCAGCCCGCATGAGTTGAAGTATGTGCCACGCACCGCTATAAAATCTCAGGCATTGGTGGATTTCATCAATGATTGGACAGAGTTACAAACTCCTGAGGAGAAGCCGGATCTTACGTACTGGACGATTCACTTTGACGGTTCAAGACAGTTGGAAGGCTCGGGGGTTGGAGTTGTCTTAACTTCTCCGCGAGGTGACAAGTTTTGTTACGTCCTCCGTTTATTGTTTCCTTGTACTAATAATGCAGCAGAATATGAAGCATTACTTCATGGCTTGCGGATGGCGAAGGAGATGAACTTGAGCCGGGTTAAGTGTTTTGGCGATTCAGATTTTGTGGCACAGCAAGTTTCAGGCAAGTGGGATTCAAGAGATCCCCTCATGGCAGCATACAGACGGGAAGTGGAAGCAGTTGCTGGATATTTCAAAGGGTATCAAGTGGAACACATAGACCGGCGAAGGAACGAAGCGGCTGATGCTTTAAGCCGGTTGGGTTCTCAACATAAACCGGTGCCACCAAATACCTTTTTGGATGAGCTGCACAGTCCGTCAGTACAAGTACCATCAGAGGAAGACCTAGCAGTTCCTGATCCGGAGGCACAGCTAGTGGCAACACTTCATGTTATTCCGGATTGGACGCTGCCTTATTTGGCGTATCTGAGCCGAGGAGAGCTACCGGACGATGAAATAGAGGCACGACAGATAGTCCAGCGTTCTAAGTCCATGACAATTGCAAACGGAGAGCTTCATCATCGCAGTGCTTCTGGAGTATTTCAGCGGTGTGTATCAGCTGAGGAAGGTTGTGAGATTCTTCGCGAGATCCATGAAGGGGATTGTGGTCATCATGCCGGTTCAAAATCATTGGTGGCTAAAGCTTTCCGACATGGTTTCTATTGGTTAACAGCTCATGCTGATGCAGCAGATCTAGTCCGGAAGTGTGATGCTTGTAAGAAGTTTTCGAGACGTGCTCTTGTTCCGGCGCAGGAGCTCCGGATGATACCAATAACTTGGCCGTTTGCGACTTGGGGGCTTGATATGGTTGGACCCTTTAAGCGATCCCAAGATCAAAAAACTCATCTACTGGTGGCGGTGGATAAGTTTACAAAGTGGATTGAGGCAGAACCAGTGAGCAAGTGTGATGCGGCCACAGCGGTCAAATTCATCAAAAAGGTAATTTTCCGGTTTGGCTTTCCGCACAGCATCATCACAGACAATGGCACCAATTTATCTCAGGGTGAGATGGAAGAGTTTTGTCAACGAGAACATATTCGCCTGGATGTATCTTCTGTGGCTCACCCCCAATCCAATGGTCAAGCTGAAAGAGCGAATCAGGAGATTTTGCGAGGTATCAAGCCCCGGCTTATGACTCCCTTGCAAAGAACCCCGGGGTGTTGGGTTGAGGAGTTACCATCTGTCCTATGGAGTATCAACACTACGCCAAACCGGTCCACAGGTTATACACCTTTCTTTATGGTATATGGCGCTGAAGCGGTCCTTTCAAGTGATATCCGTCATGATTCACCAAGGGTGACAGCCTATGTTGAAGCGGCCAATGAGCAGGCGAGACAAGACAGTTTGTACCGGTTGGATGAAGAGCGTGATATAGCAGCAGCACGGTCTGCAATATATCAACAAGACTTGCGCAGATATCACAGCCGCCGGATCAAGAGCAAAACATTCCAGGAGGGTGACTTAGTACTCCGACTCATCCAAGACCAAACAGATATGCACAAGCTATCCCCACCTTGGGAAGGGCCCTTTGTGGTCAGCAAGAATCTACATAACGGTTCATATTACCTGCTGGACGTTCGAGAACACAAGGACTCACGGACATCAGAGGAGGAGACGAAGAGGCCATGGAACATCGCCCACTTACGGCCCCTACTATACTTGAGCTATGAGCTCCACTGTATCCTATGTATATATTATGATTAATGAATAAACCGGCACCCTCGATAAACCGGGGGCTCAGCCTTTTTTCCAATACAAATATCTTGTGAGGACAACCATATATGTTATATTTCAAACTTATCGGCCATTTTAAAACTGATTTTTGCAGAATATATACTCGGAAGTAATAAAACTCCCTGAAGAGCATGAGGTCACATCCGGCTCAAAAGAGGACGCTTCACGGAAACCCTCTGGATGGTAATCCATTCAGTGATTGGTTCAAGATCTGCCCATGGCTTCATGGAGCCATGGAAGACCATCTGGAAACTCTATGGAAAGACGGATAATCCGCATCCATCGACCGGCCCTCTGGAAAGACGGGATTACCTGCATCCAGTGATTGGCTACAATTTTTGGTTCCTATGGAAAGACGGATAATCCGCATCCATCGACCAGCCCTATGGAAAGACGGATAATCCGCATCCATCGACCGGACCTCTGGAAAGACGGGATTACCTGCATCCAGTGATTGGCTAAAAAATTTCTTATGGTTCCTATGGAAAGACGGGATTACCCGCATCCATCGGCCAGCAATATGGAAAGACGGATAATCCGCATCCATCGACCGGCCCTCTGGAAAGACGGGTTTACCCGCATCCAGTGATTGGCTAAACCTTGCTTTGAGCCTGGCAGCTCGTAAAAAGCCTCGACTACATGGTTTTATTTGGAAATTTGCGTTTTTCTGATCTTTATGTGTTATGATTCTTTAATCCGGAGTGGGACAATTCAAGAAATTGACCACACATCTACAAAGTTAAAAGTCTGGATCGTGAATACCGGCATGAAATAAACGCTGCTCATTATAACCCGGATCATCCATCAGGCAAAAGGCTACAAACTTCTGGACAGAGTTTCAATATGATATAAACCGGTGTCTTTTTTCAAGCCCGGGTTTGTTATTGGATCCATGAAGGTTGTCATCAAGAAATTTTAAATTCTACCGGATTAAGAGTATTGAGCATACTTGATCTCAGGTATAAAATTATTTCTGATATAAGTATATACTTGTTTGATATATTGTGAGAACAATTTAATCTGTCCAGCGGTAAACCGCTAGGACATGTTTTCAGTGTTACTTATGCAGGAACAGATGGTACGCAAGATAAGCGACATCAGACAAAATTTAATTGGCAAATATTAAAACAAGAAGTCAAAATATCCGGATCAAGCGGATAATGTTTCAAGCTATCCTATTACAAGGCATAGCAAGCCTGACGGATTAAAAGATTGTTTGATAAAGCGGAACTGCAACTACAACAATAAGTTATGAGTTATGCTCCTTCCTGCTAAGACGGCTGGGCATCAACTTGATCCAGAGTCTCCTCTTCCTCTTGAATGGGTTGGAAATCCGGGGCGCACCAGTCGATTTTCGTTAAAGTACGAAAATACATCTCTTCGTTGATGAGTTCCGACGGTTCGATATCTGGAGCGAATGTATGAGGACGCACTGGTGGGATTAGATTGACGGTTTCATAAACCGGCCGCTCCACCAGCTCGTTTTGCAAGTCATACCCTGGATGATACCTGGATAAATCTGCTTCGGCTGCAAGTTTGCTGGCAAGAGGACGCATCTCCTTTGTCAAAGCATAGAGATCCTTTGCAGTAAACGATGATCCGTCTTCCTTGGTATTTGGACACCCATTTAAAGCCTCTTCCGGATCAAAGTCCGGAACCCAAGCCTTGGCTCTGGTAAGCGCCATGAGGGCACCGGCTCGAGCAGCAGATTTCTTGACTTCCTCCAAACGCACTGGCAAAACAGACAACTTTTTTAATGTACCTTGGATGGTCGTGGGGGCCGGTTTACTGAAAGATGTTGCACTGATGATCCTTTGAGCGCCGGAATACAGCTGCTCGACCAAAGTGTAACAGGCCTTAAGTTTCTTCCGTAGGTCATCCCCAAGATGGGTGACACGGCGCCCTGCATATGAATATCACAATTAAACCGGAACAGATGGAAGATTACAAGGATAAAGCAGGAGTACGGATCATACTTACCGAATATTGCAGAGGTCATCAACTCAATTTGACGTTTTAAACCGGTTAACTCTTCAGTAACCGGATTAAGCGCTTCCTCAGCATCTTTGGCCCTTTTCTCCAGCTCTTTCTTCTGAACCTCAAAGGCGGTCTGCTCTTCTTCAAAGAATTTTTTCAGCTCTTCAGCAGTCTTTAAACTCACCTTCAGATATTTCTTGGCTTTCGAAGCGGCAGCCTCCGTTTCAGCAAGACGGCTCCGAAGCTCATTGATTTCTTCAGCACTCCGGTTTAAATCAGCCTGCAAGTAAAATCAAGTGATAAGAAGCAATTCAAAGACAAAAGTCTCAAGCACACAAGCAAGTTGTCTACTTGACACTTGGGGGCTAATGGGCAGTTGAAATAGTAAACAGCAGCAATTCAAAGACAAAAGTCTCAAGCACACAAGCAAGTTGTCTACTTGACACTTGGGGGCTAATGGATAATTGAAGTATCAGAAGAAATTATTACAAGTATCAAATACATAACCAAGTTACCTACTTGATACTTGGGGGCTAATGTAAGATCAGTTGTTCAAGTTATAAGTTCCGGTTCACCTTCAACGCTCAGCTAAACCGGAACTTGGGGGCTACTATGAGATAGTTAGAAGCATATCAAAAGTACAAAGTCAGAAGGAAAGGATTACCTCATATTTCTCTTTCATCATATTAACCAAGCCCGCTTCATAGTCTCGGCTGGTGTGGAGCCGGTTCAAGTACCCGGAATAGAGCTCCTGGGCACTCATGTCGGCAAGGCTGGATAGCTCGGTACTCCATTTACCCTTCTCTTTATGCAGCTTCTCCGCTTTAGCCGTATGTTTGGCTAAAACAGTGGGCTCAGCCGGAGCAGTAAAAGCAGTCCCAGTCACTACAACTTCTGGAGAATCAGGTGCTGTTGGTGGAGCTGCAGTATGAACCGGACTGGGAGATGCCGGATTGACCTGAGGAGAATTGGCCCGGGCAGGACTTGGCGGATCATGAACAACATCAGCAGTAGGGTTCTCGGGCATTGAAATATGATCCGTAGGCGCAGGATTCTCGAGAGTTGTGGGCTCGCCTTCTGGGGGGACGATGTTTGCCGGATCAACTGCCGGTTCATCAATATTAGTCTCAGCAGTGGGTTTGTTGGCTTTTGGTTTTTTGCTAGGCTTTGGCTTGCTGGAAGAAATTCGGAAAATGAGTTAAGATTATGAAGCAAAAGGTAATCATAAACCGGATAAGTTAAAAAGACTTACCCTGGAACAGTTTTCAGTGGGGGAAGCTGCGTGGCAGTCGATTCACCATAGGAAGATAATGGAGTCTCCTGATAATCAGGGTCAGACGGTTTAAGAGGTTTGCGGATAAGTCCGACGTTGGGATGAAGGAGGGTTGGAGAGAGTATAACCTCAGAACGGCGCCTCCGAGCCGGAGTGAGAGAGATCCCGGATGATTCCACTGCCAGGCCGCTATGGCGAGTGGTCCGGCGAAGAGCTTCATGTTGTTGTTTCTTCAAAAGAAAATTAGGATCCAATTGAGCATAAGGGTGAGAAAATTGATATTTCCGGACTGTCCGACGACTTTTTTGTGGAAGAGGTTCTGAATCGGAAGAAAGGATAGTTACCTCAACTTCGGCCGGTTTATCACCTTCAGCCAACTCCTGTGGAAAGTTATCATTAGATACAGATATGAGTAAAAGCAAGCAAGTTAAAGCCGGATTAATTCATACCTCTGAGTCCGGATCGTCATCCTCAGCGTGAGAACTAGAACCACCAGCCGCTTTTCTCTTCTTACTAGCAAAGGTTTTTCGGCGTGTCTGCTTTCCGGTTTTCTCCTGAGGCTTTCTTTTCCAGAAAGGGTCATCGGCCTGTTCGGACAGAAAAAGACAGTTAGAGGACGGTTTATATAAACGGATTAAAAAATATACAAGAAAGCAAGGCTTACTGCAGGCAGTCTGTTCTTCTTGTAATACGGAGCCAACCCGACTTTGCTGCAATCTTCTAAGGAGACGTTGAGCATCTTCTTAGCCGATTCAATAACCTCCGATTCAGAAAGTTCATCCTTGGTAAACCGTTGAGGGTCGTCCGGTTTACCAGAATACTTGCACATCAGATTTGATTGCCGACTCAAGGGAAGGATACTCCAAGAGAGCCAGCAGCGCATAAAATCGGTTCCAATTAAACCGTTGGCCATAAAAGCTTTCAACTTGGAAAGCTGAGAAGCAAACCGGGGCCGTTCGGCAGAGCTAAGTCGCTGTGGCAAAGGGTGATCCTCCGGAAGACGATGATCACGATAACCCGGCAGTGGGTTCTCCCCCGCTGGAGAAGTATCAATATAGTAAAACCAAGTCTTGTTCCACTCCTTTGGGTGCGTGTGAAGAGCAGCATGGGGGAAAACAGCATCCCTCCTTTTCTGGATACTGACCCCACCCAGTTCCTGATGCGGTCCGTTGGTGAACTCAGTACGCCGGTTCAGGTGAAAGAAATCCCGGAACAAATCAACAGACGGTTCTTCTTGTAGATATACCTCTGAGAAAACTTGGAAGTCACAGATATTGGAAACGGAATTGGGACCAATATCCTGAGGATGGAGCTGGAAAGTGGCAAGCACATCTCGGAAGAATCTTGAATCGGGAGGTGTGAAGCCTCGGGCTATGTGGTCGAAGAAAACAATAACCTCCCCTTCTCTGGGAGTAGGAGGGCATTCGTTTCCTGGAGCCCGCCACTTCAAAATGGATTGAGGGCTTAAGGTACCAACGGCAGCAGCATTGACCAAGTCTTCTTCCGTAATAATGGAAGGAACCCAATCGCAAGACACAAATTGTTTGACCATGGCAGCGGAAGAGCGAGCGCTAAAAAGATAAAGTGTAAAGACCGGATTATTTAAAGTACAGCGGCATAAACCGAAAGATATATTAGAAGATCACGCAACGGTTTAGACAAGGGACTAATGATATGGCTAACCCGGCAATAACAGGGGGTTATGTTACTACCGGTTTATGACAGCAATAGAAAAAGAGCTAAACCGTCGCATATATTTTTTCAGGGTTTGCGCATGACAGTTTAAACCGGAGCATACTTAACAGATTTACAGAGGAGAAAAACAGGTTTTCAAAGACAGCTAAGGTGGAACAGATCTGAGCATACAAGAAAAAGAAAAATAAATACAAGGATATACGGGAAGAACTACAAGGGTGATATACGGAGCGGATGAATCTATAGGTTATGTAAAATCTAAAGCATGGAAGCAACAGAATAAAGGCAGGATCTAAGGGCAGGACGTAAAGGTCAAAACTTCTGCGAACAAGGTGAAGTTCTCGTTGAGGTTCTAATGGCGGAGGCGCAAGCAAGAACCCTAGAAGATACGGATCTACAATGAAGAAGAAAGACGTACCTGGAACAGCAGGGATCAACGGCGGAGGTTCTCTGGTCAAAAGTCAGGTTGATGCAGCGGCCGGCGAGGACTTGGTTTCGGCGGTCGACGGCGGCGGTTTCGAGCTCGGGCGTCAATGGCGTCGTGAAGCTCGGGCAACGGACGGAGGAAGAAGATGCGAGAGGAAGATAATGAATGAGGACGGCGGTATTTATAAGGAAAAGTCAGATACGAAGCGACAGGAGCGGGATTCGAGGGAGCAAAGGATCGGATAAAGATCCTTTGACGCCTCGATTTTCGGGATAACCATTAAACAAAGCTACAGTACAGCTCGCGGCGTTAAATGCGGAAGTGATGTCACGGTCAGATTCAGTGATTCTTGAGGATGACGTCAGGGCCGGTTTACAAAAATGAGAAGACACAAGAAGGAAGGTTATGCAAGATTGAGAAGATTGATATGAACAAGTTCAAATCATTCTGGGGCCTAATGTCAGGGATATTACTAGCAGGTATGAACCGGCTAGTGTAAACCGGACTATTATAATTGTATGGTTGTAATATTCAGTAAAGGCTACGGCCCATTAGATCTTAGGGCCCATGTATAGAGTTATGGTTTGTAAACCGCCCGATGATATAAGTTGAGAGATAAGGAAGAAAGAGCAGAGACCGAGGCGGACACAAATAGGAGCCGGCCTCGGGACTCTGTAAACCGGACTGGGCGTTGCCTCTCTATATAAAGGAACGACCCAGCGACGGTTCAGGGACAAGCAAGAATCAACCCGTCGAGACTACAGGCAAGCGATCCGCTCCCTCTAATCCGACGCCCAAGCACTACCAAACCAACTAGACGTAGGCTTTTACCTTCATCGAAGGGGCCGAACTAGTATAAACCCTCTGTGTCCTTTGTGTGCTATGAACCCCTTCAAGTTAACCCGTGCGATGGTTCCATCATCAAGTCCGTTAAACCGGAAATCTGCCGTGTTAATTCCACGACAAGAACCAAATATCTTTCATAGATAATCTTGATCATAAACTCACAATTCATCGGATCTCGACAAACACACCACAAAAAGAGATTACATCGAATAGATCTCCTCGAAGATCTAGGAGAACTTTGTATTGAGATCCAGAGAGAATGAAGAAGCCATCTAGATACTAGCTATGGACCCGAAGGTCTGAGGTAAACTACTCACAACTCATGGTGAGGGCGATGATGATGATGATGAAGGCCTCCGTGATGGATCCCCCTCCCGGAACAGGCTCCAAGATGGGATCTCCATGGGAACAGCAGCTACGGCAGTGGAATTAAGGTTTTCTCTCTACGTATGGAGTTTCTGGGGTACGTAGGTATATATAGGAAGAAGAGGAGCACCAGGGGCCACAGGGGCTGCCCTCGAGGCAGGGGAGCGCGCCCTGGGAAGGGGGGCGCGCCCCCCACCCTCGAGGGTGGGCCCCCTGTCCTCTGGCTTGGCCCCAAAGTCTTTCGTGCGTGATTTCCTCCAAAAATATCTCCTGCGAAGGTTTTATTCCGTTTGGACTCCATTTGATATTCCTTTTCTGCAAAACCCTGAAATAGGCAAAAAAACAGCAATCTGAACTGGGCCTTTGGGTTAGTAGGTTAGTCCCAAAAATGATATAAAAGTGAATGATAAATCCCATTAAACATCCAAGACTTCATAAATAATAGCATGGAACAATAAAAAATTATAGATACGTTGGAGACGTATCAAGCATCCCCAAGCTTAATTCCTACTCGTCCTCGAGTAGGTAAATGATAAAGAAAGAATTTTTGATGTGGAATGCTAACCAATATAGTTTTTCGATGTAATTCTCTTAATTGTGGCATGAAAGTTCAGATCTGAAGGATTCAAGATAAAAGTTCATATTGACATAAGAAATAACAATACTTCAAGCAATACTAACAAAGCAATCACGTCTTCTCAAAATACTATGGCTAAAGAAAGTTATCCCCACCAAATCATATAGTGTTGGCTATGCTCCCTTATTATCACACTAAATATTCATATCATGCACAACCCCGATTTCAGTCGAGCATTTATTTTCATGCTCTATCTTTTCAAACCTTTCAACTTTCACGCAATACATGAGCGTGAGCCATTGACATAGCACGATGGGTGGAATAGAGGTGGTTGTGGAGAAGACAAAAAGAAGGGAGATAGTCTCACATCGACTAGGCGTATCAATGGGCTATGGAGATGCCCATCAATAGATATCAATGTGAGTGAGTAGGGATTGCCATGCAACGGATGGACTAGACCTAAAGATGAATGAAAGCTCAACAAAAGAAACTAGTGGATGTGCATCCAACTTGCTTGCTCACGAAGACCTAGGGCATTTGAGGAAGCCCATCATTGGAATATACAAGCCAAGTTCTATAATGAAAATTCCCACTAGTATATGAAAGTGACTAAACATGAGACTCTCTACAATGAAGAACATGGTGCTACTTTGAAGCACAAGTGTGGAAAAATATAGTAGCAATTGTCCCCTTTTTTCTTTTTTTTTCTTTTTTTTGGACCTTTCTTTTTTCTTTGGCCTTTCTTTTTTTTTCTCTTTTTTTCGCGGAGGGGCTTTATAAATTTAGCCTTTCCGCCCATGGGACAATGCTCTAATAATGATGATCATCACACTTTCATTACAACTCGATATTACAACTCGATACTACAACAACAAAGTATGACTCTATATGAATGCCTCTGGTGGTGTACTGGTATGTGCAATGAAACAAGAGTGACATGTATGAAAAATTATGCACGGTGGCCTTGCCACAAATACGATGTCAACTACATGATCATGCATGGCAATATGACAATATGATGCGTGTCATTTGAACGGAACGGTGGAAAGTTGCATGGCAATATATCTCGGAATGGCTATGGAAATGCCATGATAGGTATGTATGGTGGCTGTTTTGAGAAACAATATGGTGGCTGTTTTGAGGAAGGATATATAGTGGGTTTATGGTACCGGCGAAAGTTGCGTGATAAAAGAGAGGCTAGCAATGGTGGAAAGGTGAGTGCGTATAATCCATGGACTCAACATTAGTCATAAGAAATCATATACTTATTGCAAAAATCTACGAGTCATCAAAAACAAAGTAATCAACGCATACTCCTAGGGGGGAGGTTGGTAGGAGTTAACCATCGCGCGCCCCCGACCTCCACACATAGGTTGGCACTCTACAAATACCTCATGCTTTAACTTAGTCACACAACGGTTCACCATACGTGAATGATACGGGAATCACTAACCTTAACACAAGTATTTCTCAGTTTCATAATAACTCCACTAGCATGACTCTAATATCACTATCCTCATGTCTCAAAACAATTATCAAGCATCCAACATCTCATTCTATTCAATGCACTCGGTGTGAAATTTTTACTACATTGACATTGGATGTTTATCATGTGAAGACTAGTTTCTTTAGCCTAAACACATTACCATGCTGTTTTAATAGACTCTCAAATAGCTATAAGTGAAGCATGAGAGTTCAAAAATTTCTACAAAATATAACCACCGCCATGCTCTAAAAGATATAAGTGAAGCATAAGAGCAAAAACTATTGAACTCAAAAGATATAAGTGAAGCACATAGAGTGTTCTAATAATTTCTAGGCCATATTTAACTCTCTCAAATAGGTGTGTCCAGCAAGGATGATTGTGGCAAACTAACAAGAAAAGACTCAAATTATACAAGACTCTCCAAGCAAAACACATAACATGTTGCAAATAAAAATATAGGTCCAAGTATAGTTACTGATGGATGAAGACGAAAGAGGGGATGCCTTCCCGGGGCATCCCCAAGCTTAGGCTTTTGTTTATCTTGAGTTCACTTGGGGTGCCATGGGCATCCCCAAGCTTGGGCCTTTGCTACTCCTTGTTCCATAGTCCATCAAAGCAATACTCAAAACTTGAAAACTTCACAACACAAAATTTAGACAAATATTCTTGTGAGCTCCGTTAGTAAGAAAATGCAAACCACCACTCAAAGGTACAGCAAGGAATTCATACTTTGTTTATATTGGTGTTAAATCTACTGTACTCCTTCTCTATGGTTCATATCCTCCAATATTACTCATAGATGCATCGGAATAAGCAAACAACACACGAAAAATAGAATCTGTCAAAAACAGATCAGTGTGTAGTAATCTGCTGGGTTCGCCTACTTCTGGAACTCTAAAAGATTCAAACTAAATTGGTAAATTTGCGCAATTTGTCTACCAATCAGCAGCAAAAAATCAACTAAAAAGCACGCTCCAGTAAAAATCTGAAGACTACTTTAGCGAGCGCTAACGATTCTGTTTTTCACACCAAGATCATATAAACTTCACACAAGTCTTCCCAAAGGTTCTACTTGGCACAAACACTAAACAAAACATGAAAACACATCTAATCAGAGGCTAGATGCAATATTTATTCCCTAACAGCAACAAAAAAAAGTTGGGTTGCCTCCCGACAAGATCTATCGTTTTACGCCCCTAGCTAGGCATGATACAAGATAGATCTAGGTAATGCCATCTTTGGAAGGCAGTCCATAAGTGGCTCTCATGATAGATTCGTATGGTAATTTGATTTTCTTTCTAGGAAAGTGTTCCATGCCTTTCCTTAACGGAAATTGGAATCTAATATTTCCTTCCTTCATATCAATAATTGCACCAATCGTTCTAAGGAAAGGTCTACCAAGAATAATAGGACATGAAGGATTGCAATCTATATCAAGAGCAATGAAATCTACGGGCACATAATTCCTATTGGCAACAATAAGAACATCATTAATTCTTCCCATAGGTTTCTTAATAGTGGAATCCGCAAGATGCAAATTTAAAGAACAATCATCAAACTCATGGAACCCTAGCAAATGACACAATTTTTTTGGGATAGTGGAAACACTAGCACCCAAATCACACAAAGCATAGCATTGAAATTCTTTTGCGAGATCATAAACTCCTTAACACTAGTTTCAAATTCAGAAGGCATCTTTCCATAAGAGTTGTTGTAGGAATTACCAAAATTATTAGCGGAATTACTAGGAAAAGGCCTAGGATTAAAATTACCTCTATAAGCATTGTTACCAAAATTACTCCTACCAACAAAATTCACATCCAAAGATTCATTGTTATTCTCAATCAAAGTGGACAAAGGCATATCATTAGGATCAGAAGAAGCACTCTTAGCAGCAAACAATTTCATAAGTTCATCCATCTTTCCACTCAAACCACTAATTTCTTCGATAGCATGCACTTTTTTGCTAGTAGATCTTTCGGTGTGCCATTGAGAATAATTAACCATAATATTATCTAGGAGTTTGGTAGCTTCTCCTAAGGTAGTTTCCATGAAAGTGCCTCCGGCGGCCGAATCTAAAAGGTTTCTAGAAGCAAAATTCAAGCCAGCATAAAAGTTCTGAATAATCATCCACAGATTCAAACCATGTTTAGGGCAATTACGTATCATTAGTTTCATTCTCTCCCAAGCTTGGGCAACATGCTCATGATCTAGTTGCTTAAAATTCATAATATTGTTTCTAAGAGAGATGATCTTAGCAGGAGGGAAATACTTAGAGATAAAAGCATCTTCGCACTTATTCCACGAATCAATACTATTTCTAGGCAAAGAGGAAAACCAAGTTTTAGCACGATCTCTAAGTGAAAACGGAAATAACTTCAATTTAACAATATCGTTATCCGTATCCCTTTTCTTTTGCATATCACATAAATCAACAAAGTTGTTTAGATGGGTAGTGGCATCTTCACTAGGAAGGCCGGAGAATTGATCTTTCATGACAAGATTCAACAAAGCAGCATTGATCTCAGAAGATTTAGCATCGGTAATAGGAGCAATCGGAGTGCTAATAAAATCATTGTTGTTGGTATTGGAAAAGTCACACAATTTGGTATTGTTCTGAGCCATAGTGACAAGCAAGCAACCCAACACACACAAGCAAACAAGAAGCAAGCGAACGAGAAACACACAGCAGAAGAAGGGCAAATAAAACGGCAAAGGTGAAGTGGGGGAGAGGAAAACGAGAGGCAAATAAATGTAATGCGAAGGACAAGGGTTTGTGATAGGTACTTCGTATATGACTTTTGCGTAAGCCTCCCCAGCAACGGCGCCGGAAATTCTTCTTGCTACCCCTTGAGCTTGCGTTGTATTCCCTTGAAGAGGAAAGGGAGATGCAGCATACTAGCGTAAGTATTTCCCTCGGTTTTTGAGAACCAAGGTATCAATCCAGTAGGAGACCACGCGCCAGTCCCTCGCACCTGCACAAACAAATAAGAACTTCGCAGCCAACGCGATAAGGGGTTGTCAATCCCTTTACGGTCACTTACGATAGTGAGATCTGATAGAGATGATAATTATATTTTTGGTATTTTTTAGTTTAATAAAACAGCAAATAAACAACGGAGATAGAAATTGACGGGAAAGTAATATGATAAAGATAGACCCGAGGGCCATAGGTTTCTCTAGTGGCTTCTATCATGATAGTGATATTCTACGGCGGGTAAACAAATTACTGTCGAGCAATTGATAGAAAAGCGAATAATTATGAGACTATCTAGGCATGATCATTGTATATAGGCATCACGTCCGAGACAAGTAGACCGACTCCTGCCTGCATCTACTACTATTACTCCACACATCGACCGCTATCCAGCATGCATCTAGTGTATTGAGTTCATACGAACAGAGTAACGCCTTAAGCAAGATGACAAGATGTAGAGGGATAAACTCAAGCAATATGATGAAAACCCCATCTTTTTATCCTCGATGGCAACAATACAATACGTGCCTTGCTGCCCCTACTGTCACTGGGAAAGGACACCGCAAGATTGAACCCAAAGCCAGGCACTTCTCCCATTGCAAGAACTATAGATCTAGTAGGCCAAACCAAACCAATAATTCGAAGAGACTTGCAAGGATATTATGAGCACACATAAAAATTTCAGAGAAGAACCAAATATCTTTCATAGATAATCTTGATCATAAACTCACAATTCATCGGATCTCGACAAACACATCGCAAAAAGAGATTACATCGAATAGATCTCCTCGAAGACCAAGGAGAACTTTGTATTGAGATCCAGAGAGAGAGAAGAAGCCATCAAGATACTAGCTATGGACCCGAAGGTCTGAGGTAAACCACTCACAACTCATGGTGACGGCGATGATGATGATGATGAAGGCCGCTGTGATGGATCCCCCTCTCGAAACAGGCTCCAAGATGGGATCTCCACGGGAACAGCAGCTACGGTGGTGGAATTAGGGTTTTCTCTCTGCGTATGGAGTTTCTGGGGTATGTAGGTATATATAGGAAGAAGAGGGGCACCAGGGGCCACAGGGGCTGCCCTCGAGGCAGGGGCGCGCCCTGGGAAGGGGGGTGCGCCCCCACCCTCGACGGTGGGCCCCCTGTCGTCTGGCTTGGCCCCGAAGTCATTCGTGCGTGATTTCCTCCAAAAATATCTCCTGTGAAGGTTTTATTCCGTTTGGACTCCGTTTGATTTTCCTTTTCTGCAAAACCCTGTAATAGGCAGCAATCTGGACTGGGCCTTTGGGTTAGTAGGTTAGTCCCAAAAATGATATAAAAGTGAATGATAAAGCCCATTAAACATCCAAGACTTCATAAATAATAGCATGGAATAATAAAAAATTATAGATACGTTGGAGACGTATCAGCTATCTTCCCTGATCTCTTCCTCTCCTTTTTCTTGGGCACACCTTCCAGACCCTTCCTTAACCCCTGCCCCAGTGTTCCTGGGCTAAGCATTGTACGACCCCCATCTAGTTGAGCCTGTGTTGAGGCAGCATCTTCAGGCATGTCCTGTGAGGATTTCATGAAGAGAGACTTTTTGCAATCCCTGCTACGACCTTCCTGCCCGGGCAGATCATCCATATCCTCATTAGCATGCTGATAGCCCGATTCGTCATATGGTTGACTCATCATATCTATGTCACAGTCATATGCGTTTGTATTGAGGAAACCCATAGGGTTGACCTCCGCCTCATCATCCATTCTCTATTCTACAGGACCGATTACATCAGCTAGTACTATTGCACCCCCTTCATCACGTCGTCTGCCGCAGACATATGTTGGTGCGACATGTAATTACCGTGACGGTGTCGAGCTCAGCCAAAGACGAAGGCCCACCTAGCGCGCCAGAGACTAAGGACGGGCTGCTATGAGCGGGAGCGACTGCGAGAGGAGGCCCGGTTGCGTGAGCAAGTGATGGTGCTATGTTGTTGTTCATGGAGTTGCTCTCGACGAAACTGGGCAACGGGAAATCATGTACCGTCTTGTCTGGATTTTCCTTTGTCCAGTTGATGATAGCTAGAACCAAGTTAGTAGCGAAATCATTTATGCACGCAGTTACAGCTGCATTGATTGTCTACTGTAGCAACTCATTTTTCTCCTCGGCTGTTTTTTTCGCGTCCTCAGCTGCTTTTTTCTTGACCGCAAGCTTCACCTTCGCGTCGATGTCCACCTGACTAAACTTCTTTTTTTGCTTCTTGGCCTCCGAGCCCACGTTGTAAAACACCTTCCATGTGGCGCCGTCTCCAGCGCCGTGCACACGACCATATTGCGGCCGCTGGCCCAAAGGGAGTCCCTTAACTTCGTTCAAGGCCCGGTTGAGAGGTGTGTCCCACTTGGGCCTCATCGGAGAAGTAGGGCTTTCGGCTGCTAGCTGGCGTTGCTTCTCCTGCAGAAGGAGCGTGAACCGTTTAGGAATGTGTAGTCGACTAGATATGGAGCTAAATATAAGGTGGTAAAAGAATAATTTCCAGTAGTCTAATCAATTTCCTCGTGATCTAGTCTGTTTAAAATACCTTCTTTTCCTTGTCCCACTTGTAGTGGGCCCTGATGAAGTCACGCTCCAAGGGGTAGGTGAACTTCGTGAAGGGGTCTGGGATACCCGCAGCTTCACATTCCGCGTCCTCCTTATCCCATATGGGCCTTTTACCGAGGTAGCCACGGCTTTCGAGGCGATGCTTCCCCGTGTTTCTTTGCTGAAGGCTCTTGAATTTCACAGCCTTAGCCTTGGCTGCCTCGGTAGCGCAAGTGTCCTTGAACTTTTTGAACTCCTCTTTCGTAAGTGTCGGATTTTCCTCCAGAATCTTGGACAGGGGTTCCTCAGCCTCAATAGCTCATTTCACCCTCCCTTTCCAGGAGGCCAAATCATTGCTGAACATGCCCATGGCGTGATTGTTAATCTTTTTCATCTTTGGATCATCCCACGGTTGTTCTATGTTATCATCCCGATCGGGGAACTTGAATCTCTTGTGCAACTTCGTCAGTAGCAACTGCGTCAAATGTTCTTTACTCCTTAAGTCATCGTCGTTGATGCTCGCGCATTCCCGTAGGATGCATCCTACTTGGTTCCCATAGCACTTGCGAGGTTCTTCCGGCTCTAATGGCTCAAACTTCCCGGGTGCCATCTTTGTGATCACTAGTGGTCCAATCCCTAGTTTGTTAGGTTTTTGTATCCTCTGCTTCTTCTGTTCTTCCTTTCGGTAGCGGCATCGGCGCCGATAGCTTCCCCGCCGGAACCTTCACCGCCCGTCTCGGCGCCGCCATCGGTGCCGGCGCTGTCGGTGTCGATGTTGGCGTCAGTACCATCATCGAGGCCGACCTGCAAACCTTGACTTTGCATTTTCTTTGCAGTCAAATAGTCTAGGTACTCTTGTTCACCCTCATAATCCATCTCGTCTGCATCTTGGTCAGAAGGCCCAATTTCTTCGTTGTTCGACATGTTTCCTATGATTAAGTCTCCTCATTTAATTCTAAAACTATGAAAAAAATGAGAAATGACATAAAAAGAAATCTATGTTTGCCAGAATGTCGTTTCCCAGCAACTCGCAGCACTCAATATGCCTATTGTCTAGCACAAATCATGCCAAAATTCACGGAAAATTTCGGCATGACCTTTGCTAAAAAAATGGACATATTGAGCGCCTGAAATTCACCGGAACGGAAATGAATCAACATTCCGGTGTAACATAGGCCACTCGGATCATTTACCCTGCACATAATCATCATGTCCAAATGACATCTCCAAATTCCAATTATGACATGTCCAAAACATCACATGTTCACATATCACATGTCCACTTCAAATTTGCATATAAAAGGAAGAAAAATATAGAACTTGAAGAAAAAACCTAGCTAAATTCATAACTAAATATATAACCTAATTAACCATCTGCCCTAACTAAAACCTAAGTGAATTAACCAAAAAACCTAGCTACCATAGAGAGGAGGAGCGGTGGGGGGCTTACAGAGGGAGGGGTCGGGGTCGGGGTCGAGCGCAGGTGCCGGAGCCAGGGCCGAAGCCGGGGTCGGGACCGTGGGCGAGCGCCGGGGACGGAGCCGGGGTCGGGGCCGTGGGTTAGCGCCGGGGCCGGAGCCGGGGTCGGGGTCGGCCAGGGTCGGGGTCGGGGGCCGGGCCGGAGCCGGCGCCGGGGTCGCTCGGCGTCGGGGTCGGGGGCGAGCGCAGAGGCGCGGTGAGGGCAGGGCTCCGTCGGCGCGATGGGGGAAGAGAGAGTGTGGGAATTTGGGGGAAAAGAGGCGGGATGAAGAAAGGAGTGGGGATTTTGGGGGTTAAGTGGGCATAGCAGTAGCGCGTTTAGGAAAAACGCGCTATAGCTACTCCAGGTAGCTATAGCGGTTTCGTGTAGAAACCGCTACTGCTATCTTGACTAGCAGTAGCTCTTTTCTCACAAAAGCGTTGCTGCTATAACTAGTACCTATATAACAATTTTCCTGTTTGTTTTCTTCTATTTTCTTTTCCTTTATTTTCTCTCACTTTTCTTTTCTTTTTTTCCGAGAGCAATGAGGGGAGAAGTATTGAGGAAGAAGAAGAGTGAGAGAAGGAGGATGCGGGAGGTAGGGGAAAGGGAGGAGAGGAGATGGGGGAGGGGAGGACGGGTGTAAAGGTGGTGGGGTGCTGCGTCTTGGCAGTAGCGCGGGAGGAGAAACGCGCTAATTCTAAGAGCGTAGCAGCAACGCCCTTTCCTCACACGCGCTACTGCTAAATGGGCCAACTGTGTGGACAATTTCAAAATTATCAGCAGCGACGTGACTAAAAAGCGAGCTACTACTACTAGCAGTAGCGCGCATCGTGGCACCGCGCTGCTGGTAAACTTAGGTTGGTGGGTACTGTCGGTGGATTTTTGTAGCAGCGTGGTTTAGACAACACGCGCTACTTCTAAATTTACATCAGTAGCGTGGTTTCCTTATCCTCGCTACTGCTAATTAGCAGTAGCGCCTCTTTTTGTGCCGCGCTGCTGCAAAGATTCTGTGTATAAGGTTTTCCCTAGTAGTGTGCCGGCGCTAAAATCAGCGTGGGGGCTTTCGGGTCCCCAGCCGCCAACCCCAGGGTCTCTCCCAGAAGGCGCCTTTTTTATATACAAAATAAGAATTTGGCTAAAGTTCGGTAAACTGGGCAAAGATTCGGCTAAAATTTGCCGAACATGACATTTATAGCATAGTTTTTTTATTACATAAACAAACTGAATGCCATTCTAAGGGGCGAAGAACGAGGCAAGCGCGGCGAAGTCGCCGACGTCGTCGTCTTCCTCGTCGGCCTTCTCCTCCTTGACGTGGAAGCCGCCCCTGCTGGACCCCTGGCCGGTGTCGCCCTGGCGGACCGGTGCCGGCGGTGCATCATCGTCGCTGTCGTCGTCGAGGACGACGACGCCTCCCTCGTCGTGGCCTCGAGGATGCCTGGCGGGGAGCTCTTCATAGGCATGGCACTGGCACTTCATCTCCGTCCGCGCCCAGTCATCGCGCGCCCACTTCAAGGCCGTTGCGTCGTCGAGCTCCTCCTTCTCGCCGCCAGCAAGCCCGGGCTCCGTCTTCACGGGAGAGAGCCCAGGCTCCGTCTTCACGGTGGTGAGCCCCGACTCCGTCTTCAGCTTGACGTAGCGAGGAGGTGCCGAGGAGGAGGCGCGCCCGCCGCCCTCGTTGATGATGATGTCGGCCGAGCGGGGTCTCCGCTGCGGGCTCGGCCTTGACGCCGAACACCACCGGAGAGCCGGAGGAGCGGGAAGATGAGCGGGAGGAGGAGCGGGAGGAGGAATACGAGCCGGAGACGAACCTCCTCGGCATCCATTGCCCGGCGCCGCAGTGGGGGATCGGGGCAGCGGCCGGGTATGTGAGCAGCGGGTTTTTGCCGCCCTCGAAGTGCGTGAGAACCTCGTGGAGCGTCTGTCCGGGGGTGGCCCACCACAGGTGTCGCCCCTCACTGTTCCACCCCCCCCCACCACCGGCGCCCCGTTGGTGGAGGTGAGCCGCTGCTCCTGCCGGTGCTGGAAGTACGCCGTCCACTACCGGGGGAATGGGGATGCCTCCGGCGCTGAGCCTCCATCCTGTCGGCCCAGCGCGCATATTTGGAGGCCCGGGATGTTGGCCTCGAAGAGCATGTGCGCCTCCCATGCGTGCAGCATGCGGCGGCCGAAGCCGTTGATCGCAGCTCCGTCGTCGAAGAACCGCTTGCACATCGTCGCGGCTGGGCTGGGGAGAGAGGGGAGGTTAGTCGGCGGTGGCTGAGGAGAGAGAGACAGAGCACGGCGTGTGTGGCCAGAG
>LR738714.1:776960850-777103032 GCA_902687465.1 Secale cereale
GGGGGGGGGGGGAGTTTATGCTTTTTATAGCCCCCGGGGAGAAGTGTGTACGTGTGGCGGAGGGTGAGGCATCGCCGCGCCGCCCATGAATAGCCGCCCCGTGATGAGGAACCAATGGAAGGCTGACCGCGGCAGCCTTGGCATTGATTCCCCATGGGAAACCGAGGCGTTCTGAGGACGATGAGGTGAGTGTCGCTGACTTGGCGGGCCCGCGGTTAGTTCGCACCACAACCATTTCGCCCGGCGCCCCGAGCGCCCCCAGCGCGCCGGGTTCGGCTTGGGTCCGCCGACGCCAAATTCGGCCCGAGCCAGCAAAAAATGGGCTTCTGGGGGCGCGGCTGGGCCGATTTTTGGGCGTCGGCGCTAAAAAATCACCTGGGGAGGATGTTGGGGAACGTAGTATTTTAAAAAAATTCCTACGATCACGCAAGATCTATCTACTAGATGCATAGCGACGAGAGGGGAGAGTGTGTCTACGTACCCTCGTAGACCGGGAGCGGAAGCGTCAAGTGACGCGGTTGATGTTGTCGAACTTCTTCTCGATCCAACCGATCAAGCACCGAACGTACGGCACCTCCGCGTTCAGCACACGTTCAGCTTGATGACGTCCCACGAGCTCTTGATCCAGTTGAGCTTCACGGGAGAGTTTCGTCAGCACGACGGCGTGGTGACGGATATGATGTATTCACCGGCGCAGGGCTTCGCCTAAGCACCGCGACGGTATGACCGAGGTGTGTTTCTGTGGAGGGGGGCACCGCACACGGCTGGAACAATTCAACTTGTGTGTCTTTGGGTGCCCCCCTGCCCCCGTATATAAAGGAGGGAGGGAGAGGCCGGCCCTAGAGGGGGCGCGCCAAGTGTGGGGAGTCCTACTAGGACTCCCAAGTCCTAGTAGGATTCCCCTTTCCTTTCCGGAGTAGGAGAGAAGGAAAGAGGGGGAGAGGGAGAAGGAAAAGGGGGCTGCACCCCTTGTCCAATTCGGACTAGAAGGGGGCACGCGCCTCCTTCCTTTTGGCCTCTCTCTTCTATTCCCGTAATTCCCCGGTACTCCGAAAATACCCGAATCACTCGGAACCTTTCCGATGTCCGAATATAGTCGTCCAATATATCGATTTTTACGTCTCGACCATTTCGAGACTCCTCGTCATGTCCCTGGTCTCATCCGGGACTCCGAACTCCTTCGGTACATCAAAACTCATAAACTCATAATACCGATCGTCATCAAACGTTAAGCGTGCGGACCCTACGGGTTCGAGAACTATGTAGACATGACCGAGACTCATCTCCGGTCAATAACCAATAGCGGAACCTGGATGCTCATATTGGCTCCTACATATTCTACGAAGATCTTTATCGGTCAAACCACATAACAACATACGTTGTTCCCTTTGTCATCGGTATGTTACTTGCCCGAGATTCGATCGTCGGTATCTCAATACCTAGTTCAATCTCGTTACCGGCAAGTCTCTTTACTCGTTCCGTAATACATCATCCTGCAACTAACTCATTAGCTGCAATGCTTGCAAGGCTTATAGTGATGTGCATTACCGAGTGGGCCTAGAGATACCCCTCCGACAATCGGAGTGACAAATCCTAATCTCGAAATACGCCAACCCAACAAGTACCTTCGGAGACACCTGTAGAGTACCTTTATAATCACCCAGTTACGTTGTGACGTTTGGTAGCACACAAAGTGTTCCTCCGGTATTCGGGAGTTGCATAATCTCATAGTCATAGGAACATGTATAAGTCATGAAGAAAGCAATAGCAGTAAAACTTAAACGATCATAGTGCTAAGCTAACGGATGGGTCTTGTCCATCACATCATTCTCCTAATGATGTGATCCCGTTGATCAAATGACAACTCATGTCTATGGCTAGGAAACATAACCATCTTTGATCAATGAGCTAGTCTAGTAGAGGCATACTAGGGACACTCTGTTTTGTCTATGTATTCACACATGTACTAAGTTTCCGGTTAATACAATTCTAGCATGAATAATAAACATTTATCATGATATAAGGAAATAAATAATAACTTTATTATTGCCTCTAGGGCATATTTCCTTCAGTCTCCCACTTGCACTAGAGTCAATAATCTAGCTCACATCGCCATGTGATTTAATACCGATAGTTCACATCGTTATGTGAATAACACCCATAGTTCACATCACCATGTGACCAACACCCAAAGGGTTTACTAGAGTCAATAATCTAGTTCACATCGCTATGTGATTAATACCCAAGAGTAATAAGGTGTGATCATGTTTTGCTTGTGAGAGAAGTTTAGTCAACAGGTCTGTCACATTCAGATCCGTATGTATTTCGCAAATTTCTATGTCTACAATGCTCCGCATAGAGCTACTCTAGCTAATTGCTCCCATTTTCAATACGCATCCAGATTGATACTTAGGGTCATCTGGATTTAGTGTCAAAGCTTGCATCGGCGTAACCCTTTACGACAAACTCTTTATCACCTCCATAATCGAGAAACATTTCCTTAGTCATCCAGTTACTAAGGATAATTTTGACCGTTGTACAGTGATCTACTCCTGGATCACTATTGTACCCCCTTGACAAACTCATGGCAAGGTACACAACATGTTTGGTACACAGCATGGCATAATTTATAGAACCTATGGCTGAGGCATAGGGAATGACTTTCATTCTCTCTATATTTTTCTGCCATGGTCTGGCTTTGAGTCTTACTCAACTTCACACCTTACAAGTCAGGCAAGAACTCCTTCTTTCACTGATCCATTTTGAACTACTTCAAAATCTTATCAAGGTATGTACTCATCGAAAGTCTTATCAAGCGTCTTGATCTATCTCTATAGATCTTGATGCCCAATATGTAAGCAGCTTCACCAAGGTCTTTCTTTGAAAGACTCCTTTCAAACACTCCTTTATGCTTTCCAGAAAATTCTACATCATTTCCGATCGACAATATGTCATTCACATATACTTATCAGAAAGGTTGTAGCGCTCCCACTCACTTCTTGTAAATACAGGCTTCACCGCAAGTCTGTATAAATCTATATGCTTTGATCAACTTATCAAAGCGTATATTCCAACTCCGAGATGCTTGCACCAGTCCATAGATGGATCGCTGGAGCTTGCACATTTTGTTAGCACCTTTAGGATTGACAAAACCTTCTGGTTGCATCATATACAAGTCTTCTTTAATAAATCCATTAAAGATTGCAGTTTTGTTATCCAATTTCTAGATTTCATAAAATGCGGCAATTGCTAACATGATTCGGACAGACTTAAGCATCGCTATGGGTGAGAAAGTCTCATCGTAGTCAACTCCTTGAACTTGTTGAAAAACTTTCGCAACAAGTCGCGCTTTGTAAACAGTAACATTACCGTCAGCGTCAGTCTTCCTCTTGAAGATCCATTTATTTTTGATGGCTTGCCGATCATCGGGCAAGTCAACCAAAGTCCACACTTTGTTCTCATACATGGATCCCATCTCAGATTTCATGGCCTCAGGCCATTTTGCGGAATCTGGGCTCATCATCGCTTCCTCATAGTTTGTAGGTTCATCATGGTCCAGTAACATGACTTCCAGAACCGGGTTGCCATACCACTCTGATGCGGAACGAACTCTGGTTGATCTACGAAGTTCAGCAGAAACTTGATCTGAAGTTTCATGATCATCATCATTAGCTTCCTCACTAATTGGTGTACGAATCACTGGAACAATTTTCTGTGATGTACTACTTTCCAATTCAGGAGAAGGTACAATTACCTCATCAAGTTCTACTTTCCTCCCACTCACTTCTTTCGAGAGCAACTCCTTCTCTAGAAAGGATCCACTCTTAGCAACAAAGACCTTGCCTTCGGATCTGTGATAGAAGGTGTACCCAACAGTTTCTTTTGGGTATCCTATGAAGATTTACTTCTCCGATTTGGGTTCGAGCTTATCATGTTGAAACTTTTTCACATAAGCATCGCAGTCCCAAACTTAAAGAAATGACAGCTTAGGTTTCTCGTCAAACCACAGTTCATACGGTGTCATCTCCACGGATTTAGATGGTGCCCTATTTAACGTGAATGTAGCTGTCTCTAATGCATAACCCCAAAAGCGATAGTGGTAGACCGGTAAGAGACATCATCGATCGCACCATATCTAATAAAGTACAGTTATGACGTTCGGACACACCATTACACTGTGGTGTTCCAGGTGGCGTGAGTAGTGAAACTATTTCACATTGTTTTTACTGAAGGCCAAACTCGCTAACTCAAATATTTTACCTCTACGATCATATCGTAGAAACTCTTATTTTCTTGTTACGATGATTCTCCACTTCACTCTGAAATTCTTTGAACTTTTCAAATGTTTCAGACTTGTGCTTCATTAAGTAGATATACCCATATCTGCTCAAATCATCAGTGAAGGTCAGAAAATAACGATACCCGCCGCGAGCTTCAACACTCAATGGTCCACATACATCTGTATGTATGATCTCCAACAAATCTGTTGCTCGCTCCATTGTTCCGGAGAACGGAGTTTTAGTCATCTTGCCCATGAGGCATGGTTCGCAAGCACCAAGTGATTCATAATCAAGTGATTCCAAAAGTCCATCACTATGGAGTTTCTTCATGCGCTTTACACCAATATGACCTAAACGGCAGTGCCACAAATAAGTTGCACTATCATTATTAACCTTGCATCTTTTGGCTTCAATATTATGAATATGTGTATCACACGATCGAGATCCAATAAACCATTTTCATTGGGTGTATGACCATAGAAGGTTTTATTCATGTAAACAGAACAACAATTATTCTCTAACTTACATGAATAACCGTATTGCAATATACATGATCAAATCATATTCATGCTCAACACAAACACCAAATAACACTTATTTAGTTTCAACACTAATCCCGAAAGTATAGGGAGTGTGCGATGATGATCATATCAGTCTTGGAACTACTTCCAATACACATCGTCACTTCATCCTTGTCGGTGTACTAAGGTAGGGGTACCTCAGTACCCCAACTTGTGCACGGGCAGTCGCAGCTTCCCGCGGCAAGGTTTACCGCGTGCTCGCGGGAGACCTTCCTGCTCCTTATTTAACCATTCAAAAACAAAGTATACAAGAAAGAAGATCGAGACCCCGGCAAGAGGAGCTTGCCGGGAAGGCCGTACCAGGCTCAAGACTACCCCACTAGCACAAGGCCCTGGCAAGAGGAGCTTGTCAGGAAGACTAGAAGACAACGCCTCGGCGCTATATGCGCCCCGGCAAGGGCCCGGGGAGCGGCAAGCTCCCGGGCCCGGCAAGATCAAGGCCCCGGCAAGGTGCTTGCCGGGAAGGCTGCGCTGTGTGCCCGCGCTCCAGCTCATCGGCCCACGCGTCGCCCTGGAGCCTATCCAGGGACGCGTGGCGGATGGCTGTGCAGCCTAGGGGGACACGGTGGCACTCCACGGTGGTGGATCCATCGCCGTGGCGGACGGAGACGCAAGGGCGGGAGATTTTGGGGTCGACGGCGACGGGCATTGAATGCCCTTGTCCCCCACTGTTAAAGTAGGTATAGACCACTGTTCTGTACTGTAGCTCCACTGTTCCCGCACTGTTACAACTACCACCTCTTTTACGCTTTTACCCCTTTCTCCTACGTTGACACCTGTCGGTGACCCCTTGCAATATAAAAGGAGGCCCATGCACAACGTGGAGGGGGTTCGGAACCTAGATCACTCTCGCGCTCGGTGTAGCTGCTTCTTCAAGCTCCCGAGCACTCAAACTCAATAGACAACCAAGCAGGAGTAGGGTTTTACGCGTCTACCGCGGCCCGAACCTGGGTAAAACTGCCCGCGTGTTCGCTACGATCTGCTCTTTGTGCTCCCTCCGCCCTCGTACCGCACAGACAAGGGGCTCCGGTCCCATAGGTGTTCGTGGCGGACAGTTTCCCCCGACATCTTTGGCGCGCGGGTTGCGCCCTTGCGAGAGTGATCTAGGTTCCGAACCCCCTCCACGTTGTGCATGGGCCTCCTTTTATATTGCAAGGGGTCACCGACAGGTGTCAACGTAGGAGAAAGGGGTAAAAGCGTAAAAGAGGTGGTAGTTGTAACAGTGCGGGAACAGTGGAGCTACAGTACAGAACAGTGGTCTATACCTACTTTAACAGTGGGGGACAAGGGCATTCAATGCCCGTCGCCGTCGACCCCAAAAGCTCCCGCCCTTGCGTCTCCGTCCGCCACGGCGATGGATCCACCACCGTGGAGTGCCACCGTGTCCCCCTAGGCTGCACAGCCATCCGCCACGCGTCCCTGGATAGGCTCCAGGGCGACGCGTGGGCCGATGAGCTGGAGCGCGGGCACACAGCGCAGCCTTCCCGGCAAGCACCTTGTCGGGGCCTTGATCTTGCCGGGCCCGGGAGCTTGCCGCTCCCCGGGCCCTTGCCGGGGCGCATATAGCGCCGAGGCGTTGTCTTCTAGTCTTCCTGACAAGCTCCTCTTGCCAGGGCCTTGTGCTAGTGGGGTAGTCTTGAGCCTGGTACGGCCTTCCCGGCAAGCTCCTCTTGCCGGGGTCTCGATCTTCTTTCTTGTATACTTTGTTTTTGAATGGTTAAATAAGGAGCAGGAAGGTCTCCGGCGAGCACGCGGTAAACCTTGCCGCGGGAAGCTGCGACTGCCCGTGCACAAGTTGGGGTACTGAGGTACCCCTACCTTAGTACACCGACAGGAGCCCCCGGGCCTGGGCCACACACGGTGCCGAGCGCTGTTGGGCCAGGCCCAAAACAGTGCACGGGCACCCGCGGCCCGCGGCGCGCCGAATCCACTTCCGTATCCGCCGCACCCCACCGTAACGGCACGCGTCGATCGCGGCGTCGTGGGATGGGACGTGCCCACGATCTCTTAATGGAAAGGGCGAAACGCCCCCCACTCCCCCATAAAAGCAGAGGAAGCGGGCGCGGTTCCCCTCCTTGCGCTTCCATTGCATCGTCTCTTTCCTCCAGAGATCTCTCTTGCGCTCTGCCTCCACACCTCCGCCGCCGCCGAGCTCTTCGTTCCCCTCCTTCCGCCGCGTCCGCCATGGCCCCAAAGACCGACAAGGCGAAGGCGGAGAAGTCCAAGAGGGAGAAGTCGGAGCAAGCGGCGAAGCTCGCCGTGTACCGGAAGCAGCACCTCGTCTTTCCGCCGAAGCTTGGCGTGCGGGAGCTCTGGAACAAGTACTACTTGTTCTGGGCCAAGGAAACCAAGGCGCACCCCCGCACCCTAGCATATCCGGCCGCCGCCAAGGACAGCTATCCCGGCGGGTATTACTTCTTCGCAGCCTTCTTTCATTGTGGTCTCTGCCCTCCTTTCTCAAACTTCTTCTGCGACATTATGAACACATATGGCCTCCATCTGCTTGACTTCACCCCCAACGCCATCCTCACCATGGCGGTTTTCGCACACATGTGCGAAAACTTCATAGGAGTACACCCAAACGTAGCGCTTTTTAGGCACTTCTTCACTCCTAGAGCAGAGGCCGACGCCCCCCTCTCCGGAGGAATTTCTTGGGTTTTCCGTCTGAATAAAAAGGGAGCGTACTTGCCGGGGGAGCTCCGCGGCAAGTGGGAGGAATGGCGAGCGGAGTGGTGCTGGATCGTCGAAGACCAGCCGCAAGCTTTCACCGCGCCGCGCACAACGCCCATCGTGCGCGGCAGGGACTGGAGTGAGCTAGATTCGGACGACATCAAGCTCGACATCGCCCTCGTCCGGATTCTTCGTCTTCGGATGGCCAAGCTGTCAGTTGCAGAGGTGGGCGCAGACTTCCTCCGCCGGCGCATCGCCCCTCTCCAAGACCGGAAGAGGCCGGCCTGGGAGTACGGCGGCCCGGCAGACATAATGAGGCTGCGCCCCGGGCTCAACTTCAACTTCACCACGCTGGAGCTGAAGGGGATGGTCCGGGAACTCTTCAAGTACGACCCGGCACACCCTGAGTGGTTCAGACCTCCCCGGGAAGTGGTGCCGCTCTGCAACAACATCGTCCGGGACCGCATCCTCGCCATGATGCCCATGTGTGACTCGCACGGCGTGGACCGCACGTGGATCGCGCCCAAGCCCATCGACGTCCTCAACTTCTACGACAACCTCACGGAGGTGGCGAAGAACAAGAACGACCTCAAGGAGCATACGCGGGACACCACCGACCAGGAGATTGCCTACATGGCTTCTCGGGCTGAAGAGGCCGCCGTAGCCGCGGCGGCAGGAATTTTTGGATACACGCCTGAAGAGGCGGAGGTTGCGGATGCGACCAGCCAGGCTGAGGAGGCGGAGATCCGCAGGTTGCTGCAGCTCCCTCCCGACGCGCTCGCCGGGGTCCCCTCGCTGAGGCACTCCGGGATCCACGGGATCGTGGCCGAGGCCGCGGCAATGGAGGGTGCCGCCGGAGGGAACAGAGGCGCCGCGAGGAGCGGAGGCGCCGGAGGAAGCGGAGGCGGCAAGGGAAAAGAGGCCGCAGCGCAGGGCACTGGGCCCAGCGAGCCGGCCGGGGAAGAGGAGGAGGATGAGGCCGAGGACTCCGGCGGATCCACGGAGCTCTATGCCGACGACCTCTCCTCGTCGGAGAGCTCTCCGCCCCCAGCAAGCCCAAGGCAGTCTCCGCCGAAGCGTCTCCGCAAGACGGCGACGGGGGAGAGGGCGCAGGCGCCCCGGCAACAACCAGCTCGCCGGGCAGCTCCCCGGGGGAGCCAAGCCGCGCCAAGGGCGACCGGCGTACCAGCCGCAGCAGAGGCGGCCCGCGCGCGGGCCACGACGGAGGCGCCTCGCAGGCCGGCGCCGAGCCGACAGGGGTCTTCTCGGAGCGGAGCAGCGGCTCCGCCCGCTCCTCGGGCGCCGGCTACCACAGGGGCTGGGTCTTCGCAGCCCCCAGCCCCGGTGAACACCAAGCGCGCGAGGGAGTCTTCGTCTTTCGCTCCTCGCGCCGACGCGCCCACGGTGGAGTACGACTTCTCCGCCCTGAGCGAGGACGACGAGGAGGACCAGGAGTAAGGATCCAGGACCTTACGCCTTCTCGAGTTTTGTCTTGATTTCTGTCGATGCTGACTCTGTTCATTGCTTTGATTTCAGAACCTTGACCCAGCGCGCGGCGAAGAAGGCCAAGGCGCCTGTGGTCGAGGCCGCGGAAGACCCAGCCGCCGCGGCGACAGGAGGCGCGCCGGAGCCGAGCCTGCCGGACCCGAGCGCTGCTCCGAGGAGCAGCCCCCAGCGCAGCCCCCAGCGTAAGTCTGGGGTTTATTCTTTCGCTTGTCGGGGTACGCCTGAGGAATTGGTCTTGTCTTCATATCTTGATGTTTCTTGTCTTGCTTTGTGCAGAGGTGGAGCCACAGCGGGAAGAGCGCCCGGAGACCGTCGTCGAGGAGCCGCAGGCCCCGCCGTCCCCGCCAAGGCCGAACTCTCCGGCAAGGGAGAGTGCTCCGCCAAGGGCGGGTACTCCTCCAAGGCAGAGTACCCCGCCAAGGGCGAGCAGCCCGGCGAGGGTGGCTACTCCGACAAGGCCGAACTCCCCGGCGAGGGAGCCCGCCGCCGAGGACGTCCGCCAAGGTATGTCTTGTGGCTTGTCTTCTTGGCTTTGCCTCTTTTTGGATATTTGCTTGAATCTTGAACTTCTTTTTCTTCTTTCTCTTTTTTTAGATCTTCCTCCTCCTGAGCCCATGGAGACGGAGGTTATCAACCTCGAGGAGGAGGGCGCGCAGGGCGGCGGCGGTGACGTCCCTGCCACCGAGGAGATGGCTGAGGCCGCCGAGCCGGCCGCGCAGGAGACTGCTCCGGCTGCGGACGCAGCGGCCGGGGAGGGGGACGGCGACCGCACCGCCGACCCGGAGGCGGCGGGAGCATCGGATGCTGCACCGGCCGCCGACCCCTCCGCCAGCAAGGAGCAGGGGTACTACCTTGAGGCCCCCAACGGCGTCTTCATCCAGATGCCTTGGGGGTCTTCATCGCGAGCTCCCGCGGAGGGCGAGGCGTTTGACGGAGAAGTCCTCGCCTCCGCGGGCCTGAAGATCGTCGAGGCGCCCGGCGGGAGTGAGGGGCCCGAGGAGGAGAAGCTGCTCCACCAGCTCCTGGCCCTTTACCGGGCCAGGCAGGCGAAGCTCGCCTCCCGGGAGGCCCTTGCCGCCAAGGCCGCCGCGGAAATGGAGAAGCGCGCGGCGGAGCTCAGCGCCGCCAACCAGGCGGCCCTCCGCGAGGTGGCGGAGGAGCGCGAGCGTCTCGCCGGCGAGTACCAGGAGTGGGTGCTCGAGAAGGCTGAAGCTGAGGAACAGCAGCGGCTCGCCGGGGTGGAGCTGTCCCGGCGAGAAGGAGAGCTCGCGCAGCGGAAGGTTGAGCTCGACTCCCATGAGGAGGACCTTGCCGCTCGCGAAGCGGCCCTTGGCGGGGAATTGAAGGAGGCGAAAGCCGCCGCGGTTGCCGCGGAAGACGCCAAGAAGGAGCTCTCCGCCAAGGTTGTACAGCTGGAGAAGGCGCTGAAGGTGAGCGCGGAGAAGGTTGCCGCGCTCATCACGGAGCGCGAGAAGGACGCCCACACAAATTCTGAGCTCCAGGTGAGCCTTTCCAAGAGGGGCGACGAGTTGAAGGCCGCCAAGGACTCCATCGAGGACTTGGAGCTGAAGGTCACTACTCTGAAGGATTCGCTCGACGCTGCCCGGGCTCAGGAGAACAAGCTGAAGGAGGAACTCCGCAAGGAGCGGACCTTGGTGGACAGCGTCAACAAAGCATCCGAGCTCTTCCGCCAGACCATTGAGGTATGGACCGAAGACTTGGTATCCTCTGCGTCCAACATTGACCAGGAGCTGCTGGCGCTGAAGGTCGAACATCTCATCTACTCGCCGGATCCGGATCTCCCGCACAGCGCCAAGCTCAGCCTCTTCTTCAGAGGGATCGCGCCGGCCCTTGCAGGTCTCCGGAACCGAATCCCCGCGCAGCTGGCCGAGGAGTCGCGCCTGCTCTGCGCGGGAACTCTGGAGCGGGTGCTGACGAAGATCGTGTACCGCAACCCGGGGATCAATCTCACCAACGTTCTTCGTAGCTTGCCGGCTGATGCAGACACGGAGGCCCTGAAGGAGCAGGTCGCCCACATCATCGCCAAGGTGGCTAAGCTCGGCAGGAAGGAGGGCGACCGCGTAGATTAGGGCTCCATTATCTTTATCTTTTTGTTGCTGCATATTATGTTATGAACTCATTAGCCCATCGCGACAAGTTATCCTTTGTAAGATATTTATCTTATTTTGATCAATCAGTGCAATGTTATCTTCCTTGTCTTAATCCTTGACTTTGTATGTTTTTCACCCTACGCTCCCGGGGAGCTTGCCGGCAAGGGACCTTGCCGCGAGCGCTGAGTGCTGGACTCTGAGCAGCCTGCTGGCCAAGGTCTTACCGGCAAGCAACCTCGCCGCGGCTAGTCGCAACGCACTTAGCTTGCTGAGCGTACTCGGAAACGAAACAAGGGCGCGACACTTGTCGCAGCTCACTTAAATCGTTGAGCGAACTCGGAAACAAGATAAGGGTGCGGCAAGCTACGGGTAGGTTCCTCCGCGCACAGGTTTTCCATACAAAGTGTGATTGTTCAAGGAAGACAACTAAAATTTAAAATTTGAACTGGTCAAACTCTAACAACTTAGCTTTCATATGTTGCTTGCTTATATTGCTTGCTTTCCGGTAAGGCTTCTCTTTCTTGAACAGCACTTGGTTCCTCCTCCACCTCCTTCCCCCCCGGCAAACTTGTGCGCGAGGAACGTTCCTTCTGCTTAAGAGGAAAGAAAAGGTAGAGGGAAACAAGTATATGGCCTTTTGGCGTACTAATGCTTACCGTATACTTGAGTGTTGCACCAAATGCCAAACAGAACATGCAAATAGCAAAGAAAAGCATGCAAAAGGCAATCGGTGCGAAAAACTCTAGAACTTTACTGATGCACGGGGTCTGCGCCCGGCTTTGTACAAAGGGTTACATGCAACAGCGGCAAAGCTTGTACAAAAGGTGGTTGCCGGAACGGATCACGGCAACCGCGCCTTATGGGTGAAACTTGCGAAGATGCTCTATGTTCCAGGAGTTGCTCACCGGTAAGCCTTCTTCGGTCTCGAGGCGGACAGCGCCGGGCCTCGTAACTTGTCTCACCCGATAAGGGCCTTCCCACTTCGGCGTCAACTTGTTGGAATTCTTGGCGGACTGAACACGCCGAAGAACAAGGTCGCCTTCCTCGAGACTCCTGGCCTTGACTTTGCGGCTATGGTAGCGGCGCAAAGCTTGCTGGTATCGAGCAGCTCGTACAGCAGCCTGGAGACGTCCCTCCTCGAGGAGCAATGCGTCATCTTGCCGCAGTTGCTCTTGCTCGAGCTCGTCGTAAGCGAGCACTCGAGGAGATCCGTATACGAGTTCCGTGGGGAGAACTGCCTCTGCTCCATATACTAGAGCAAAGGGTGTCTGTCCGGTGGCTCGACTTGGTGTTGTTCTGATTGACCAAAGAGCCGCCGGTAACTCCTCTATCCAATTTCTTCCGCACTTGCGCAGCCTGTCAAAGGTCCTTGTCTTGAGTCCGCGCAGCACTTCAGCATTTGCCCTCTCCGCTTGACCGTTGCTCCTCGGGTGAGCTACAGAAGCGAAACAGACCTTGGCGCCAAGGTCTTGGACGTACTGCATGAAGGTGCGACTGGTGAATTGCGTACCGTTGTCGGTGATGATCCTATTAGGGATCCCGAAACGGCAGACAATCGACCTGAAGAACCTGACTGCTGACTGTGCTGTCACCTTTCTCACCGGCTCCACTTCTGGCCACTTTGTGAACTTGTCGATTGCAACGTACAAGTACTCAAAGCCCCCGACGGCTCGGGGGAAGGGGCCGAGGATATCGAGCCCCCAGACCGAGAAGGGCCAGGACAAAGGGATTGTTTGGAGAGCTTGAGCTGGCTGATGAATCTGCTTTGCATGGAACTGGCACGCTTCACACTTGGTTACTAGTGCAGTTGCATCTTGGAGGGCTTCTTGCCAAAAGAACCCTTGCCGGAAAGCTTTCCCGGCAAGCGCCCTTGCGCCAATGTGGTGGCCGCATATGCCTCCGTGTATTTCTGCCAACAGCTTCTGTCCATCTTCCCTGGAGATGCACTTCAATCTGACACCATTGAGTCGTCTTCTGTACAGCTCGTTATCCACGAACTGGTACATACTTGACTGCCTGGTTATCTTCTCTATTTCTTCTGGGTCGTCGGGAAGTTCTCCAGTTTGCAGAAAACGGACTATTTGCTGTGCCCATGCCGGAGCCTGAGGCTCAACGGCAAGGACTAAAGGCTCGAGGGCCGCTGCGGGAACCTCAGCTTCTACGGCGAGGACCTCTGGTTCTGCCGGAGCTGATGGTCCCCCGGCAAGCTCGCCGGGGCGAGGCTTGTCGGGAACGCTTGCTTCAACTGTACAAGCCCGAGGGCTTGCAGGAGCAAACTGTTCCTCAGCGTTCTGGTTGTTGATCTTAGGGACCTTGGCGGCGGTTTCAGGGAGATCCGCCGGCAAGTAATCGCCGGAGACCAACTTTCTCTTCTTGGGCTGCCCAATTGATGGTGTAACGGACGGTTGAGTCAGCTTGAGCAAGAAGGTACCTGGTTCCACAGGTAACTTCATCGCAGCACACTTTGAAAGGCCATCTGCTATTTCATTCTGAGCTCTCGGGACGTGCTCCATTTGCAAACCTTCAAAGTGCTCCTCAAGCTTCCTCACTTCATCGACATAAGCCTCCATCAAAGGGCTCTGATAGCTCTTGTTAACTTGCCGGACCACCAACTGAGAATCTCCCCGCACAATCAGCTTCCTGATCCCAAGTTCGGCCGCAATCCTGAGGCCGGCAAGCAAGCCTTCATATTCTGCGGTGTTGTTTGTCGCTTGCTCCCTGGGAAAGTGCATCTGGATAACATATTTGAGGTGCTCTCCGGTGGGCGCGATGAGTACCACGCCAGCACCGGCGCCTTGCAGCGAGAAGGCACCGTCGAAATACATTACCCATTCACTTGTCGCTTCTTGTACGGGTGTGCTTGTTTCTTGAGCTTCTTCGTCGGGCGTTGGGGTCCACTCAGCTATGAATTCTGCCAAAGCTCGGCTCTGTATAGTTGAAGTACTTTCGAACTTGAGTCCAAAGCTCGACAGCTCCAGTGCCCACTCAACGATCCTGCCTGTTGCTTCTGGGTTGTGCAATATCCTCTTCAGCGGAAAGCGAGTGACCACTGTTATCTCATGGGCTTGGAAGTAATGGCGCAGCTTTCTCGAGGCCATGAGGAGGCCGAAAAGCAATTTTTGCACACCAGAGTATCTTGATCTAGCCCCCTGGAGAAGGGAACTTACAAAATACACTGGGCGCTGCACCATCTTCTTCCGCACCTCTCCTTGTTCCTGCGCAGGGTCATCCTTGTCGGGGCCAGATCCTGCCGGAGTAGCCTCCTGCTTGTCGCTGGATTCGCTTGCCGGTGGTGCTGACTCCTCGTCGGACTCCCTCTCCGCTACTAACGCAGCACTAACCACCTGGTTGGTTGCCGCTAAGTATAGCAACAACTTTTCCTGTGGTCTAGGTGCGACAAGTATAGGAGTGGAGGACAGGTACCGTTTCAAATCCTGCAACGCCGCCTCCGCTTCCGGAGTCCACTTCATGGGACCTGCCTTCTTCAAGATTTTGAAGAAAGGTAGGGCGCGTTCTGCAGACTTTGAAATGAACCTACTGAGGGCAGCCACACAACCTGCAAGCCTTCTGACATCCTTGACGCGCTTTGGGGCCTCTATCTGCTCAATGGCTTTAATCTTGTCGGGGTTGGCTTCAATCCCCCTCTGCGATACAAAGAACCCGAGAAGCTTGCCGGAGGGGACTCCAAAGACGCACTTCTCGGGGTTCAACTTGAGCTGTATTCTGCGCAGGTTCTGAAACGTTTCTTCCAAGTCCTGAATCAGGGTTTCCTTGCTCTTGCTCTTCACCACAATGTCATCCATGTAAGCTTCTACATTTCTGTGGATCTGTGGCTCAAAAGCAGTGTACACTACCCTTGCAAAGGTTGAGCCTGCATTCTTCAATCCAAATGGAATGCGAATAAAGCAATAAGTGCCACATGGAGTGATAAATGCAGTCTTCTCTTCATCCTCTTCGGCCATGAAAATCTGATGATAGCCTGAGTATGCATCAAGAAAGCAGAGTAGCTCACATCCGGCGGTGGAGTCAACGATCTGGTCAATGCGCGGCAAAGGGAATGGATCCTTGGGACATGCTTTATTCACATCGGTGAAGTCTATACACAGTCTCCATTTCCCATTGGCCTTGCGCACGACGACTGGATTTGCCAACCACGTCGGATGGATCACACCTCTAACTAGACCTGCTGCCTCTAGTTTCTTGATTTCTTCGTTAATGAACTCTTGGCGCTCCACGGCTTGCTTCCTCACTTTCTGCTTGATGGGCCGCGCATGAGGACAGACAGCAAGCTTGTGCTCAATCACCTTCCTGGGAACACCGGGGATGTCAGATGGTTGCCAGGCAAACACGTCGACATTCGCCCGCAGGAAGGCGACGAGCGCGCTTTCCTATTTGCTGTCGAGGGTAGCACTGATGGTGAAGGTACCACCAGTGCCGTCCTCCTTGGCGGACACCTTCTTGGTTGCCGGAGGAGCAGCCATTCCTTTCTTACTCTTGCCGGTGGAGCTCGATGGAACGTCCTCGACGGCAGCGCAGCACTCCGAAGAGGTGCGGTTGCCGGAGTGGGTCCCAGAGCACTTGCCGGACTTGGTCTTCGTCTTCTTCCCCCCGGGAGCTTCAGCGGCAAGAGTATCCTTCTCGGCCGCAGCTGCCGCATCCCGGTAGATCTTGTCGGCGCAGACAAGCGCATCCTTCTTGTCGCCGTGGACAGTGATGACGCTTATCGGCCCCGGCATCTTGAGTACGTTGTAGGCATAATGGGAAGCTGCCATGAACTTGGCGAGGGCAGGACGGCCAAGTATTCCATTGTAGGGCAATGGAATATCGGCGACGTCAAAAGTGATGCGCTCAGTCCTGAAGTTGAGCTCCCCGCCAAAGGTCACCGGCAGAGTGATCTTTCCCTTGGGCTTGCTCCTTCCCGGGTTGATTCCTTGGAATGAACCGGTTTCTTCGAGCTCGCCATCTGGAATCTGGAGTTTCTTGATCACAGCAGAGGAGATCAAGTTGAGCCCGGCCCCGCCGTCAACCAACATTTTGGTGACCTTCAGGTTGCGGATGGTGGGAGAGACCAGCATCGGCAAGCACCCGACCGCAGTGGTGCGGTCAGGGTGATCCTCAAGATCAAAAATGATGGGCGTGCTGGACCATTTGAGGAGCCTGCGCGACTCCACGGGCGGCTCCGCTGCGTTTACCTCACGCACCCACTGCTTTAGTTGGCGGTGGGAGGTGTGCAGGGAGGCGCCACCGTCGACGCACAGGACCTCCGTGGCCTTCTGGAACTCCTGCTCGCTGTTCTCCTCGTCCTCCATGTCTTCATCGTTGTCTTCTTCGTCCTTGTCGCGGCCCCGGGGAGGTCGATCTCCTTGCCGCTGCTTGGCCTTGCCGCGGCGCCCTCCCCGGCCGTTGAACGGCCGCTTCTTGCTTGTCTCCTCCCCGCCACCTTGGGCCTTCTCCTTGTCGCGCCTCTCGTACTCAGCCTTCTGCTGCTCGACGAGGTACTCGACGCGCTTGCAGTTGGAGAGATCGTGACCCTTGGTGCGGTGGATCTTACAGTATTGCTTGTCGGAGTTGCCCGGCTTGTCGGCCGCCGCTGCAGGGGCAGGCTCCTTGCCGGAGCCGCCAGCCTGCGCTTGCTTGGCGGGGGCCTCCTTGCCGGACTTCTCGACGGCAAGCACCTCCTTCTTGCCTTTAAATAAGGAGCAGGAAGGAGGGGAACGAAGAGCTCGGCGGCGGCGGAGGTGTGGAGGCAGAGCGCAAGAGAGATCTCTGGAGGAAAGAGACGATGCAATGGAAGCGCAAGGAGGGGAACCGCGCCCGCTTCCTCTGCTTTTATGGGGGAGTGGGGGGCGTTTCGCCCTTTCCATTAAGAGATCGTGGGCACGTCCCATCCCACGACGCCGCGATCGACGCGTGCCGTTACGATGGGGTGCGGCGGATACGGAAGTGGATTCGGCGCGCCGCGGGCCGCGGGTGCCCGTGCACTGTTTTGGGCCTGGCCCAACAGCGCTCGGCACCGTGTGTGGCCCAGGCCCGGGGGCTCCTGTCGGTGTACTAAGGTAGGGGTACCTCAGTACCCCAACTTGTGCACGGGCAGTCGCAGCTTCCCGCGGCAAGGTTTACCGCGTGCTCGCCGGAGACCTTCCTGCTCCTTATTTAACCATTCAAAAACTGGGACCGGAGCCCCTTGTCTGTGCGGTACGAGGGCGGAGGGAGCACAAAGAGCAGATCGTAGCGAACACGCGGGCAGTTTTACCCAGGTTCGGGCGGCGGTAGACGCGTAAAACCCTACTCCTGCTTGGTTGTCTATTGAGTTTGAGTGCTCGGGAGCTTGAAGAAGCAGCTACACCGAGCGCGAGAGTGATCTAGGTTCCGAACCCCCTCCACGTTGTGCATGGGCCTCCTTTTATATTGCAAGGGGTCACCGACAGGTGTCAACGTAGGAGAAAGGGGTAAAAGCGTAAAAGAGGTGGTAGTTGTAACAGTGCGGGAACAGTGGAGCTACAGTACCGAACAGTGGTCTATACCTACTTTAACAGTGGGGGACAAGGGCATTCAATGCCCGTCGCCGTCGACCCCAAAAGCTCCCGCCCTTGCGTCTCCGTCCGCCACGGCGATGGATCCACCACCGTGGAGTGCCACCGTGTCCCCCTAGGCTGCACAGCCATCCGCCACGCGTCCCTGGATAGGCTCCAGGGCGACGCGTGGGCCGATGAGCTGGAGCGCGGGCACACAGCGCAGCCTTCCCGGCAAGCACCTTGCCGGGGCCTTGATCTTGCCGGGCCCGGGAGCTTGCCGCTCCCCGGGCCCTTGCCGGGGCGCATATAGCGCCGAGGCGTTGTCTTCTAGTCTTCCTGACAAGCTCCTCTTGCCAGGGCCTTGTGCTAGTGGGGTAGTCTTGAGCCTGGTACGGCCTTCCCGGCAAGCTCCTCTTGCCGGGGTCTCGATCTTCTTTCTTGTATACTTTGTTTTTGAATGGTTAAATAAGGAGCAGGAAGGTCTCCGGCGAGCACGCGGTAAACCTTGCTCAAGCGGACTCAACCGTCCGTTACACCATCAATTGGGCAGCCCAAGAAGAGAAAGTTGGTCTCCGGCGATTACTTGCCGGCGGATCTCCCTGAAACCGCCGCCAAGGTCCCTAAGATCAACAACCAGAACGCTGAGGAACAGTTTGCTCCTGCAAGCCCTCGGGCTTGTACAGTTGAAGCAAGCGTTCCCGACAAGCCTCGCCCCGGCGAGCTTGCCGGGGGACCATCAGCTCCGGCAGAACCAGAGGTCCTCGCCGTAGAAGCTGAGGTTCCCGCAGCGGCCCTCGAGCCTTTAGTCCTTGCCGTTGAGCCTCAGGCTCCGGCATGGGCACAGCAAATAGTCCGTTTTCTGCAAACTGGAGAACTTCCCGACGACCCAGAAGAAATAGAGAAGATAACCAGGCAGTCAAGTATGTACCAGTTCGTGGATAACGAGCTGTACAGAAGACGACTCAATGGTGTCAGATTGAAGTGCATCTCCAGGGAAGATGGACAGAAGCTGTTGGCAGAAATACACGGAGGCATATGCGGCCACCACATTGGCGCAAGGGCGCTTGCCGGGAAAGCTTTCCGGCAAGGGTTCTTTTGGCAAGAAGCCCTCCAAGATGCAACTGCACTAGTAACCAAGTGTGAAGCGTGCCAGTTCCATGCAAAGCAGATTCATCAGCCAGCTCAAGCTCTCCAAACAATCCCTTTGTCCTGGCCCTTCTCGGTCTGGGGGCTCGATATCCTCGGCCCCTTCCCCCGAGCCGTCGGGGGCTTTGAGTACTTGTACGTTGCAATCGACAAGTTCACAAAGTGGCCAGAAGTGGAGCCGGTGAGAAAGGTGACAGCACAGTCAGCAGTCAGGTTCTTCAGGTCGATTGTCTGCCGTTTCGGGATCCCTAATAGGATCATCACCGACAACGGTACGCAATTCACCAGTCGCACCTTCATGCAGTACGTCCAAGACCTTGGCGCCAAGGTCTGTTTCGCTTCTGTAGCTCACCCGAGGAGCAACGGTCAAGCGGAGAGGGCAAATGCTGAAGTGCTGCGCGGACTCAAGACAAGGACCTTTGACAGGCTGCGCAAGTGCGGAAGAAATTGGATAGAGGAGTTACCGGCGGCTCTTTGGTCAATCAGAACGACACCAAGTGGAGCCACCGGACAGACACCCTTTGCTCTAGTCTATGGAGCAGAGGCAGTTCTCCCCACGGAACTCGTATACGGATCTCCTCGAGTGCTCGCTTACAACGAGCTCGAGCAAGAGCAACTGCGGCAAGATGACGCATTGCTCCTCGAGGAGGGACGTCTCCAGGCTGCTGTACGAGCTGCTCGATACCAGCAAGCTTTGCGCCGCTACCATAGCCGCAAAGTCAAGGCCAGGAGTCTCGAGGAAGGCGACCTTGTTCTTCGGCGTGTTCAGTCCGCCAAGAATTCCAACAAGTTGACGCCGAAGTGGGAAGGCCCTTATCGGGTGAGACAAGTTACGAGGCCCGGCGCTGTCCGCCTCGAGACCGAAGAAGGCTTACCGGTGAGCAACTCCTGGAACATAGAGCATCTTCGCAAGTTTCACCCATAAGGCGCGGTTGCCGTGATCCGTTCCGGCAACCACCTTTTGTACAAGCTTTGCCGCTGTTGCATGTAACCCTTTGTACAAAGCCGGGCGCAGACCCCGTGCATCAGTAAAGTTCTCGAGTTTTTCGCACCGATTGCCTTTTGCATGCTTTTCTTTGCTATTTGCATGTTCTGTTTGGCATTTGGTGCAACACTCAAGTATACGGTAAGCATTAGTACGCCAAAAGGCCATATACTTGTTTCCCTCTACCTTTTCTTTCCTCTTAAGCAGAAGGAACGTTCCTCGCGCACAAGTTTGCCGGGGGGGAAGGAGGTGGAGGAGGAACCAAGTGTTGTTCAAGAAAGAGAAGCCTTACCGGAAAGCAAGCAATATAAGCAAGCAACATATGAAAGCTAAGTTGTTAGAGTTTGACCAGTTCAAATTTTAAATTTTAGTTGTCTTCCTTGAACAATCACACTTTGTATGGAAAACCTGTGCGCGGAGGAACCTACCCGTAGCTTGCCGCACCCTTATCTTGTTTCCGAGTTCGCTCAACGATTTAAGTGAGCTGCGACAAGTGTCGCGCCCTTGTTTCGTTTCCGAGTACGCTCAGCAAGCTAAGTGCGTTGCGACTAGCCGCGGCGAGGTTGCTTGCTGGTAAGACCTTGGCCAGCAGGCTGCTCAGAGTCCAGCACTCAGCGCTCGCGGCAAGGTCCCTTGCCGGCAAGCTCCCCGGGAGCGTAGGGTGAAAAACATACAAAGTCAAGGATTAAGACAAGGAAGATAACATTGCACTGATTGATCAAAATAAGATAAATATCTTACAAAGGATAACTTGTCGCGATGGGCTAATGAGTTCATAACATAATATGCAGCAACAAAAAGATAAAGATAATGGAGCCCTAATCTACGCGGTCGCCCTCCTTCCTGCCGAGCTTAGCCACCTTGGCGATGATGTGGGCGACCTGCTCCTTCAGGGCCTCCGTGTCTGCATCAGCCGGCAAGCTACGAAGAACGTTGGTGAGATTGATCCCCGGGTTGCGGTACACGATCTTCGTCAGCACCCGCTCCAGAGTTCCCGCGCAGAGCAGGCGCGACTCCTCGGCCAGCTGCGCGGGGATTCGGTTCCGGAGACCTGCAAGGGCCGGCGCGATCCCTCTGAAGAAGAGGCTGAGCTTGGCGCTGTGCGGGAGATCCGGATCCGGCGAGTAGATGAGATGTTCGACCTTCAGCGCCAGCAGCTCCTGGTCAATGTTGGACGCAGAGGATACCAAGTCTTCGGTCCATACCTCAATGGTCTGGCGGAAGAGCTCGGATGCTTTGTTGACGCTGTCCACCAAGGTCCGCTCCTTGCGGAGTTCCTCCTTCAGCTTGTTCTCCTGAGCCCGGGCAGCGTCGAGCGAATCCTTCAGAGTAGTGACCTTCAGCTCCAAGTCCTCGATGGAGTCCTTGGCGGCCTTCAACTCGTCGCCCCTCTTGGAAAGGCTCACCTGGAGCTCAGAATTTGTGTGGGCGTCCTTCTCGCGCTCCGTGATGAGCGCGGCAACCTTCTCCGCGCTCACCTTCAGCGCCTTCTCCAGCTGTACAACCTTGGCGGAGAGCTCCTTCTTGGCGTCTTCCGCGGCAACCGCGGCGGCTTTCGCCTCCTTCAATTCCCCGCCAAGGGCCGCTTCGCGAGCGGCAAGGTCCTCCTCATGGGAGTCGAGCTCAACCTTCCGCTGCGCGAGCTCTCCTTCTCGCCGGGACAGCTCCACCCCGGCGAGCCGCTGCTGTTCCTCAGCTTCAGCCTTCTCGAGCACCCACTCCTGGTACTCGCCGGCGAGACGCTCGCGCTCCTCCGCCACCTCGCGGAGGGCCGCCTGGTTGGCGGCGCTGAGCTCCGCCGCGCGCTTCTCCATTTCCGCGGCGGCCTTGGCGGCAAGGGCCTCCCGGGAGGCGAGCTTCGCCTGCCTGGCCCGGTAAAGGGCCAGGAGCTGGTGGAGCAGCTTCTCCTCCTCGGGCCCCTCACTCCCGCCGGGCGCCTCGACGATCTTCAGGCCCGCGGAGGCGAGGACTTCTCCGTCAAACGCCTCGCCCTCCGCGGGAGCTCGCGATGAAGACCCCCAAGGCATCTGGATGAAGACGCCGTTGGGGGCCTCAAGGTAGTACCCCTGCTCCTTGCTGGCGGAGGGGTCGGCGGCCGGTGCAGCATCCGATGCTCCCGCCGCCTCCGGGTCGGCGGTGCGGTCGCCGTCCCCCTCCCCGGCCGCTGCGTCCGCAGCCGGAGCAGTCTCCTGCGCGGCCGGCTCGGCGGCCTCAGCCATCTCCTCGGTGGCAGGGACGTCACCGCCGCCGCCCTGCGCGCCCTCCTCCTCGAGGTTGATAACCTCCGTCTCCATGGGCTCAGGAGGAGGAAGATCTAAAAAAAGAGAAAGAAGAAAAAGAAGTTCAAGATTCAAGCAAATATCCAAAAAGAGGCAAAGCCAAGAAGACAAGCCACAAGACATACCTTGGCGGACGTCCTCGGCGGCGGGCTCCCTCGCCGGGGAGTTCGGCCTTGTCGGAGTAGCCACCCTCGCCGGGATGCTCGCCCTTGGCGGGGTACTCTGCCTTGGCGGAGTACCCGCCCTTGGCGGAGCACTCTCCCTTGCCGGAGAGTTCGGCCTTGGCGGGGACGGCGGGGCCTGCGGCTCCTCGACGACGGTCTCCGGGCGCTCTTCCCGTTGTGGCTCCACCTCTGCACAAAGCAAGACAAGAAACATCAAGATATGAAGACAAGACCAATTCCTCAGGCGTACCCCGACAAGCGAAAGAATAAACCCCAGACTTACGCTGGGGGCTGCGCTGGGGGCTGCTCCTCGGAGCAGCGCTCGGGTCCGGCAGGCTCGGCTCCGGCGCGCCTCTTGTCGCCGCGGCGGCTGGGTCTTCCGCGGCCTCGACCACAGGCGCCTTGGCCTTCTTCGCCGCGCGCTGGGTCAAGGTTCTGAAATCAAAGCAATGAACAGAGTCAGCATCGACAGAAATCAAGACAAAACTCGAGAAGGCGTAAGGTCCTGGATCCTTACTCCTGGTCCTCCTCGTTGTCCTCGCTCAGGGCGGAGAAGTCGTACTCCACCGTGGGCGCGTCGGCGCGAGGAGCGGAAGACGAAGACTCCCTCGCGCGCTTGGTGTTCACCGGGGCTGGGGGCTGCGAAGACCCAGCCCCTGTGGTAGCCGGCGCCCGAGGAGCGGGCGGAGCCGCTGCTCCGCTCCGAGAAGACCCCTGTCGGCTCGGCGCCGGCCTGCGAGGCGCCTCCGTCGTGGCCCGCGCGCGGGCCGCCTCTGCTGCGGCTGGTACGCCGGTCGCCCTTGGCGCGGCTTGGCTCCCCCGGGGAGCTGCCCGGCGAGCTGGTTGTTGCCGGGGCGCCTGCGCCCTCTCCCCCGTCGCCGTCTTGCGGAGACGCTTCGGCGGAGACTGCCTTGGGCTTGCCGGGGGCGGAGAGCTCTCCGACGAGGAGAGGTCGTCGGCATAGAGCTCCGTGGATCCGCCGGAGTCCTCGGCCTCCTCCTCCTCCTCTTCCCCGGCCGGCTCGCTGGGCCCAGCGCCCTACGCTGCGGCCTCTTTTCCCTTGCCGCCTCCGCTTCCTCCAGCGCCTCCGCTCCTCGCGGCGCCTCTGTTCCCTCCGGCGGCACCCTCCATTGCCGCGGCCTCGGCCACGATCCCGTGGATCCCGGAGTGCCTCAGCGAGGGGACCCCGGCGAGCGCGTCGGGAGGGAGCTGCAGCAACCTGCGGATCTCCGCCTCCTCAGCCTGGCTGGTCGCATCCGCAACCTCCGCCTCTTCAGGCGTGTATCCAAAAATTCCTGCCGCCGCGGCTGCGGCGGCCTCTTCAGCCCGAGAAGCCATGTAGGCAATCTCCTGGTCGGTGGTGTCCCGCGTATGCTCCTTGAGGTTGTTCTTGTTCTTCGCCACCTCCGCGAGGTTGTCGTAGAAGTTGAGGACGTCGATGGGCTTGGGCGCGATCCACGTGCGGTCCACGCCGTGCGAGTCACACATGGGCATCATGGCGAGGATGCGGTCCCGGACGATGTTGTTGCAGAGCGGCACCACTTCCCGGGGAGGTCTGAACCACTCAGGGTGTGCCGGTTCGTACTTGAAGAGTTCCCGGACCATCCCCTTCAGCTCCAGCGTGGTGAAGTTGAAGTTGAGCCCGGGGCGCAGCCTCATTATGTCTGCCGGGCCGCCGTACTCCCAGGCCGGCCTCTTCCGGTCTTGGAGAGGGGCGATGCGCCGGCGGAGGAAGTCTGCGCCCACCTCTGCAACTGACAGCTTGGCCATCCGAAGACGAAGAATCCGGACGAGGGCGATGTCGAGCTTGATGTCGTCCGAATCTAGCTCACTCCAGTCCCTGCCGCGCACGATGGGCGTTGTGCGCGGCGCGGTGAAAGCTTGCGGCTGGTCTTCGACGATCCAGCACCACTCCGCTCGCCATTACTCCCACTTGCCGCGGAGCTCCCCCGGCAAGTACGCTCCCTTTTTATTCAGACGGAAAACCCAAGAAATTCCTCCGGAGAGGGGGGCGTCGGCCTCTGCTCTAGGAGTGAAGAAGTGCCTAAAAAGCGCTACGTTTGGGTGTACTCCTATGAAGTTTTCGCACATGTGTGCGAAAACCGCCATGGTGAGGATGGCGTTGGGGGTGAAGTCAAGCAGATGGAGGCCATATGTGTTCATAATGTCGCAGAAGAAGTTTGAGAAAGGAGGGCAGAGACCACAATGAAAGAAGGCTGCGAAGAAGTAATACCCGCCGGGATAGCTGTCCTTGGCGGCGGCCGGATATGCTAGGGTGCGGGGGTGCGCCTTGGTTTCCTTGGCCCAGAACAAGTAGTACTTGTTCCAGAGCTCCCGCACGCCAAGCTTCGGCGGAAAGACGAGGTGCTGCTTCCGGTACGCGGCGAGCTTTGCCGCTTGCTCCGACTTCTCCCTCTTGGACTTCTCCGCCTTCGCCTTGTCGGTCTTTGGGGCCATGGCGGACGCGGCGGAAGGAGGGGAACGAAGAGCTCGGCGGCGGCGGAGGTGTGGAGGCAGAGCGCAAGAGAGATCTCTGGAGGAAAGAGACGATGCAATGGAAGCACAAGGAGGGGAACCGCGCCCGCTTCCTCTGCTTTTATGGGGGAGTGGGGGGCGTTTCGCCCTTTCCATTAAGAGATCGTGGGCACGTCCCATCCCACGACGCCGCGATCGACGCGTGCCGTTACGGTGGGGTGCGGCGGATACGGAAGTGGATTCGGCGCGCCGCGGGCCGCGGGTGCCCGTGCACTGTTTTGGGCCTGGCCCAACAACGCTCGGCACCGTGTGTGGCCCAGGCCCGGGGGCTCCTGTCGGTGTACTAAGGTAGGGGTACCTCAGTACCCCAACTTGTGCACGGGCAGTCGCAGCTTCCCGCGGCAAGGTTTACCGCGTGCTCGCCGGAGACCTTCCTGCTCCTTATTTAACCATTCAAAAACAAAGTATACAAGAAAGAAGATCGAGACCCCGGCAAGAGGAGCTTGCCGGGAAGGCCGTACCAGGCTCAAGACTACCCCACTAGCACAAGGCCCTGGCAAGAGGAGCTTGTCAGGAAGACTAGAAGACAACGCCTCGGCGCTATATGCGCCCCGGCAAGGGCCCGGGGAGCGGCAAGCTCCCGGGCCCGGCAAGATCAAGGCCCCGGCAAGGTGCTTGCCGGGAAGGCTGCGCTGTGTGCCCGCGCTCCAGCTCATCGGCCCACGCGTCGCCCTGGAGCCTATCCAGGGACGCGTGGCGGATGGCTGTGCAGCCTAGGGGGACACGGTGGCACTCCACGGTGGTGGATCCATCGCCGTGGCGGACGGAGACGCAAGGGCGGGAGCTTTTGGGGTCGACGGCGACGGGCATTGAATGCCCTTGTCCCCCACTGTTAAAGTAGGTATAGACCACTGTTCTGTACTGTAGCTCCACTGTTCCCGCACTGTTACAACTACCACCTCTTTTACGCTTTTACCCCTTTCTCCTACGTTGACACCTGTCGGTGACCCCTTGCAATATAAAAGGAGGCCCATGCACAACGTGGAGGGGGTTCGGAACCTAGATCACTCTCGCGCTCGGTGTAGCTGCTTCTTCAAGCTCTCGAGCACTCAAACTCAATAGACAACCAAGCAGGAGTAGGGTTTTACGCGTCTACCGCGGCCCGAACCTGGGTAAAACTGCCCGCGTGTTCGCTACGATCTGCTCTTTGTGCTCCCTCCGCCCTCGTACCGCACAGACAAGGGGCTCCGGTCCCATAGGTGTTCGTGGCGGACAGTTTCCCCCGACAATCCTTTAACTAGTTTATGTTCATTATGCAACTCCCATTTCGAGTTACTACTCTTTAGCAACTGAACTAGTATCAAATACCGAGGGGTTGCTATGAACACTAGTAAAATACACATCAATAATATGTATATCAAATATACCTTTGTTCACTTTGCCATCCTTCTTATCCGCCAAATATCTAGGGCAGTTCCACTTCCAGTGACCATTTCCTTTGCAGTAGAAGCACTTAGTTTCAGGCTTGAGTTTAGCTTTGGGTTTCTTCGTGGGAGTAGCAACTGTCTTGCTATTCTTCTTGAAGTTCCCCTTCTTTCCCTTTGCCCTTTACTTGAAACAAGTGGTCTTATTAACCATCAACACTTGATGCTCTTTCTTGATTTCTACCATCGCCGATTTCAGGATCGCGAAGAGCTCGGGAATTACCTTCGTCATCCCTTGCATATTATAGTTCATCACGAAGTTCTACTAGCTTGGTGATAGTGACTAGAGAACTTTGTCAATTACTATCTTATCTGGAAGAATAACTCCCACTTGATTCAAGTAATTGTAGTACCCAGACAATCTGAGCACATGCTCACTGGTTGAGCTATTCTCCTCCATCTTGTAGGCAAAGTACTGTCAGAGGTCTTATACCTCTCGACACGGGCATGAGTATGAAATACTAATTTCAACTCTTGGAACATCTTATATGCTCCGTGGCATTCAAAACGTTTTTGAAGTCCCGGTTCTAAGCCGTAAAGCATGGTGCACTTAAACTATCAAGTAGTCATCATACCGAGCTTTTGTCAAAACGTTCATAACGTCTGTATCTGCTCCTGCAATAGTTCTGTCACCTGGTGGTGCATCAAGGACATAATTCTTCTGTGCAGCAATGAGGATAATCCTTAGATCACGGAACAATTCCGCATCATTGCTACTAACATCTTTCAACTTAGTTTGCTCTAGGAACATATAAAAATAAACGTGGAGCAACATCGCGAGCTATTGATCTACAACATAGATATGCTAATACTACCAGGACTAAGTTCATGATAAATTAAAGTTCAATTTAATCATATTACTTAAAGAACTCCCACTTAGATAGACATCCCTCCGGTCATCTAAATGATCACGTGATCCAAATCAACTAAACCATGTCCGATCATCACGTGAGATGGAGTAGTATCAATGGTGAACATCTTATGTTGATCATATCTACTATATGATTCACGCTCGACCTTTCGGTCTCCAGTGTTCCGAGGCCATATCTGCATATGCTAGGCTCGTCAAGTTTAACCCGAGTATTCCGCGTGTGTAAACCTGGCTTACACCCGTTGTATTTGAACGTAGAGCTTATCACACCCGATCATCACGTGGTGTCTCGGCACGACGAACTTTCGCAACGGTGCATACTCAGGGAGAACACTTATACCTTGAAATTTAGTAAGGGATCATCTTATAATGCTACTGTCGTTCTAAGCAAAATAAGAAGCATAATAAGATAAACATCACATGCAATCAAAATATGTGACATGATATGGCCATCATCATCTTGTGCTTTTGATCTCCATCTCCAAAGCACCGTCATGATCACCTTCGTCACCGACGCGACACCTTGATCTCCATCGTAGCATCGTTGTCGTCTCGCCAACTATTGCTTCTACGACTATCGCTACCGCTTAGTGATAAAGTAAAGCAATTACATGGCGATTGCATTTCATACAATAAAGCGACAACCATATGGCTCCTGCCAGTTGCCGATAACATTACAAAACATGATCATCTCATACAAAACCGTATAACTCATCATGTCTTGACCATATCACATCACAACATGCCCTGCAAAAACAAGTTAGACGTCCTCTACTTTGTTGTTGCAAGTTTTACGTGGCTGCTACGGGCTTAGCAAGAACCGTTCTTACCTACGCATACAAAACCACAACGATGTTTCGTCAAGTATGTGCTGTTTTAACCTTCACAAGGACCGGGCGTAGCCACACTTGATTCAACTAAAGTTGGAGAAACTGACACCCGCCAGCCACCTTTGTGTGAAGCACGTCGGTAGAACCAGTCTCGCGTAAGCGTACGCGTAATGTCGGTCCGGGCTGCTTCATCCAACAATACCGCCGAATCAAAGTATGACATGCTGGTAAGCAGTATGACTAGTATCGTCCACAACTCACTTGTGTTCTACTCGTGCATATCATCTACACATAGACCTGGCTCATGATGCCACTTTTGGGGAACGTAGTATTTTAAAAAAATTCCTACGATCACGCAAGATCTATCTACTAGATGCATAGCAACGAGAGGGGAGAGTGTGTCTACGTACCCTCGTAGACCGGGAGCGGAAGCATCAAGTGACGCGGTTGATGTTGTCGAACTTCTTCGCGATCCAACCGATCAAGCACCGAACGTACGGCACCTCCGCGTTCAGCACACGTTCAGCTTGATGACGTCCCACGAGCTCTTGATCCAGTTGAGCTTCACGGGAGAGTTTCGTCAGCACGACGGCGTGGTGACGGATATGATGTATTCACCGGCGCAGGGCTTCGCCTAAGCACCGCGACGGTATGACCGAGGTGTGTTTCTGTGGAGGGGGGCACCGCACACGGCTGGAACAATTCAACTTGTGTGTCTTTGGGTGCCCCCCTGCCCCCGTATATAAAGGAGGGAGGGAGAGGCCGGCCCTAGGGGGGCGCGCCAAGTGTGGGGAGTCCTACTAGGACTCCCAAGTCCTAGTAGGATTCCCCTTTCCTTTCCGGAGTAGGAGAGAAGGAAAGAGGGGGAGAGGGAGAAGGAAAAGGGGGCTGCACCCCTTGTCCAATTCGGACTAGAAGGGGGGCACGCGCCTCCTTCCTTTTGGCCTCTCTCTTCTATTCCCGTAACTCCCCGGTACTCCGAAAATACCCGAATCACTGGGGAACCTTTCCGATGTCCGAATATAGTCGTCCAATATATCGATTTTTACGTCTCGACCATTTCGAGACTCCTCGTCATGTCCCTGGTCTCATCTGGGACTCCGAACTCCTTCGGTACATCAAAACTCATAAACTCATAATACCGATCGTCATCAAACGTTAAGCGTGCGGACCCTACGGGTTCGAGAACTATGTAGACATGACCGAGACTCATCTCCGGTCAATAACCAATAGCGGAACCTGGATGCTCATATTGGCTCCTACATATTCTACGAAGATCTTTATCGGTCCAACCGCATAACAACATACGTTGTTCCCTTTGTCATCGGTATGTTACTTGCCCGAGATTCGACCGTCGGTATCTCAATACCTAGTTCAATCTCGTTACCGGCAAGTCTCTTTACTCGTTCCGTAATACATCATCCTGCAACTAACTCATTAGCTGCAATGCTTGCAAGGCTTATAGTGATGTGCATTACCGAGTGGGCCCAGAGATACCCCTCCGACAATCGGAGTGACAAATCCTAATCTCGAAATACGCCAACCCAACAAGTACCTTCGGAGACACCTGTAGAGTACCTTTATAATCACCCAGTTACGTTGTGACGTTTGGTAGCACACAAAGTGTTCCTCCGGTATTCGGGAGTTGCATAATCTCATAGTCATAGGAACATGTATAAGTCATGAAGAAAGCAATAGCAGTAAAACTTAAACGATCATAGTGCTAAGCTAACGGATGGGTCTTGTCCATCACATCATTCTCCTAATGATGTGATCCCATTGATCAAATGACAACTCATGTCTATGGCTAGGAAACATAACCATCTTTGATCAATGAGCTAGTCTAGTAGAGGCATACTAGGGACACTCTGTTTTGTCTATGTATTCACACATGTACTAAGTTTCCAGTTAATACAATTCTAGCATGAATAATAAACATTTATCATGATATAAGGAAATAAATAATAACTTTATTATTGCCTCTAGGGCATATTTCCTTCAGAGGAAGTGTTGGGGTCGCGGCTGAAGATGCTCTTATAAATTGATCTCACACATCATCCACTAGCAGGGTGAGACTAAACTTTCCACACCACCTTGCCATACATGAATGAGCCACATGGACCTCTAGGATTAACTATGAATTATTGACAATATTCTGAAATATTAAATGGGCTAGGCCCAATCATTCCAACAATCCCTCACAAGATCTCAAAGGCATATAAAATTTGCCTATGGTTTCAAAACATTGCTCATATACTGGTGTTTCGATGGAGACTGTTAAGTTGAATTTTTACCTAGGCTACATTTCTCACAATTTGAACAAATGGACAATTTCACGTAAAAGCCTTGACTGATACTAGGCCGCTGATTTTTTTTCATTAGTAGGAACATATACGTCATACTTCGAGGCATCTTCATGAGTTTATTAGAACGTCACATATTGTGACGGTCTAACTGATATAAGTGTATTCTTTTAAGATGTTCTGTATGGCAACATATCTGTTTACCCAAACCACTCAAAAACATTAAGATAAATATCGATTTGCCATACAAATTAGGAGCGAATTATATCATAACAGAATGGATCTTTATAAAACAAATATTCTCCTCTAAGTAACTTATAGCTTGTCTCACCAATTCTAATTCACGGGATATCTAATCACATGGAATAGGTTACCACCATGGACAACTTACGTATTGAGTCCGAATCCCAATTCCTTTGACGCATTGCCTAACATATTTCCTGACAAATCCTTTGTAAAAAGATCTGACAGTTTATTTGATGTGTTTATATAGTCCAATGATAACTTCAGAGTTTCCCATAAATCTGACATATTTTAGTCTCATTCTCACATGTCTTGATGAGTTTTTATTATCCATAGAACTGTTTACCTTGACGATCACCGTTTAATTATCACAGTTCCTCAGAATAGCTAATGCTGGTTTTTCAACCACCGGGAAGTCCATCGAAAGTTCTCGAAGCCATTATGCTTCAACTATTGTTGTGTCTAATGATGCGAGTTCTACTTCCATTACTGGCCTTGTTAAGATGTCATGCTTATAAGACTTTCAAGAAACAACACCACCACCATGTGTAAACACATAACCACTTGTGGCTTTGAGCTCATCAACATCATATATCTAATTTGCATCACTATATCTCTCAAGTACTCTTGGATATTTGGTATAATGATATCCTCTCAACATCATGCTAGTGAACATCTCCTAGGTTTGAAACAAACTAGCTTAGTTTTCTCACGATAAATGAGATGTCAAGCCTCATAGCGCTAGCTAAATACAAAGTCGAGCCGATGGTTTGACAATATATCAACTGATCCTTTCTTTCGCCTTCATTCTTTCGAATCAATACACTTGGATCATAAGGTGTTGGAGAAGGCTTACAGCCTGAATCTATAATCTATAATACCTAAATAGTTTATCCCCACTACCATATTTCTCTTAGCATGCAAGCTGTCCACATCAGCAGTTCAACCACATTAGCATTTCCTTTGGCTTACAGGTGGACCACCATCGGTTGACTAGCATGCAGAACGATCACATTAGGTTACCAGCACAACTGAACAATTTTTGCAATGGGCTGGTGATACGTCTCCAATGTATCTACTTTTCCAAACACTTTTGCCCTTGTTTTGGACTCTAACTTGCATGATTTGAATGGAACTAACCCGGACTGACGTTGTTTTCAGCAGAATTGCCATGGTGTTATTTTTGTGAAGAAATAAAAGTCCTCGGAATGACCTGAAATTCAATGGAGAATTATTTTCGAATATATAAAACATATCTGCGGAAAGATACAAGCCAGGGGCACACACCCTGTCCACGAGGGTGGGGGCACGCCCCCAGCCTCGTGAGCCCCCTATTGCTCCATAGACGTATCCCCCGACTCCATATATTCACTTTCGGGGAGAAAAAATCAGAGAGGAAGAATTATCACGTTTTACGACACGGAGCCGCCGCCAAGCCCTAATCTCTCTCGGGAGGGCTGATCTGGAGTCCGTTCGGGGCTCCGGAGATGGGAGATCGTCGCCATCGTCATCATCAACCTTCCTCCATCACCAAGTCCATGATGCTCATTGTCATGCGTGAGTAATCCCATCGTAGGCTTGCTGGACAGTCATGGGTTGGATGAGATTTACCATGTAATCGAGTTAGTTTTGTTAGCGTTTGATCCCTAGTATCCACTATGTTCTAAGATTGATGTTGCTATGACTTTGCCATGCTTAATGCTTGTCACTAGGGCCCGAGTGCCATGATTTCAGATCTGAACCTATTATGTTTCATGAATATATGTGTGTTCTTGATCCTATCTTGCAAGTCAATAGTCACCTACTATGTGTTATGATCCGGCAACCCCGAAGTGACAACAATCGGGACCACTCTCGGTGATGACCGTAGTTTGAGGAGTTCAAGTATTCACTATGTGGTAATGCTTTGGTCCGGTACTCTATTAAAAGGAGGCCTTAATATCCCTTAGTTTCCATTAGGACCCCGCTGCCACGGGAGGGTAGGACAAAAGATGTCATGCAAGTTCTTTTCCATAAGTACGTATGACTATATTCGGAATACATGCCTACATTACATTGATCAACTGGAGCTAGTTCTGTGTCACCCTAGGTTATAACTTTTACATGAGGAATCGCATCAGACATAATTCTCCATCACCGATCCAATGCCTACGATCTTTTCACATATTGCTTGTTGCTTATTTAATTTTCCGCTGCTACTGTTACAAAAACTACAATAACACTACCATTACTTTAATGATGTTACCACTATTTCCATATTACCTTGATACTAAACTACCTTGCTGGAGATACTAAGTTTCCAGGTGTGGTTGAATTGACAACTCAGCTGCTAATACTTAAGAGTATTCTTTGGCTCCCCTTGTGTCGAATCAATAAATTTGGGTTGAATACTTTACCCTCGAAAACTGTTGCGATCCCCTACACTTGTGGGTTATCAAGACTATTTTCTGGCGCCATTGCCGGGGAGCATAGCTATATTCTTTAAGTCACTTGGAATTTATATCTGTTGATCAGTATGAAGAATTTGAAGGACTCAAAAACCAAGATCTTTCCCTCAACTACGAGGGGAGGTAAGGAACTGCCATCTAGCTCTGCACTTGATTCACCCTCTGTTATGAGTAAATTTGCGACACCTAATCCTACTATTGAATCTGATATGTCGTATGTTCTTGATGATGCTACTTCTGCTATGTATGATGAAACTAATTCTATGCTTGATAATACTGTGCCACTAGGTAAATTTCTAGATGAACAAATTGTTAAGGTTAGGAAGAATGCAAATATTGAAACTGATAATATTTATGAAAGTGATGATGAAGATTCTCCCCCTAGATATGAATTGCATGTTATTCCCGAGGGTTATGTTATGGATGAAGAAACTGCTAGAGACTTTCTTGCTTGCAACGATAGATATGATCTTAAGAAATTATTAGCTAAGATGAAAGAAAAGTCTTTGAATGCTAGAATGAAATATGACCCTGATTTTGCTACTTCACCTATCTCTGTTACTGATAAGGATTGTGATTTCTCTGTTGATCCTGAGTTAATTACTTTGGTTGAATCTGATCCTTTCCATGGCTATGACTCTGAAACTGTTGTGGCACATCTTACTAAGTTGAATGATATAGCTACTGTGTTCACCAACAAGGAATATATTCGTTATTACTATATCCTTAAGTTATTTCCGTTCTCGTTAAAGGGTGATGCTAAGACTTGGTTTAATTCTCTTGATCCTGGTTGTGTGTGTAGTCCCCAGGATATGATTTATTACTTCTCTGCTAAATATTTTCCTGCTCATAAGAAACAAGCTACCTTACAGGAAATATATAATTTTGTGCAAATTGAAGAAGAGAGTCTCCCACAAGCTTGGGGGAGGCTTCTCCAATTACTTAATGCTTTGCCTGATCATCCTCTTCAGAAGAATGAAATACTTGATGTCTTTTATAATGGACTAACTGATGCTTCCAGAGACCACCTGGATAGTTGTGCTGGTTATGTTTTCAGGTAAAGAACAGTTGATCAAGCCGAATTACTATTGAATAATATGCTAGCCAATGAAAATAATTGGACACTTCCTGAACCAGCCCCTAAGCCAACTCCGAAGAAAAGGGGAGTTATGTTTCTCTCTCCTGAAGATATGCAAGAGGCAAAGAAATCTATGAAAGAAAAAGGTATTAAAGCTGAAGATGATACGAATTTACCACCTATTGAAGAAATACATGGTCTTGATAACTCGACACAGGTAGTAAAGGTTAATTCTCTTTATAGATTTGATGAAGGTGATATTCCTCGTTATAAGTCTGCTAGCCACTGCTTAGATGAGTTTGACAATTTTATTGTGAAGGAAGAAAACTTCAATGCTTATGTTGGTAGACAATTGCAACGTAATGCATATATGATTGAATGCTTGAGTGATTATATGTCTAGAGTTAAAGGTGAATTGAAACTCATTAGTAAACATGCTTCTATGGTTACCACTCAAGTAGAATAAGTACTTAAGGCTCGGAATGATTTGCTGACACATCTGAGAATACTAATGATATCTCTGTTTCTTATGCCGAGACACAATCTGGCAATGAACATGAACCTAGTGATAATGTTAATGATGATGTTCATGATGATGCTCAGCCTAGCAATGATAATGATGTAGAGATTGAACCTATTGTTGATCTTGATAACCCACAATCAAAGAATCAACGCTATGATAAGAGAGACTTTGTTGCTAGGAAGCACGGTAAGGAAAGAGAGCCATGGGTTCAGAAACCCATGCCTTTTCCTCCTAAAGCATCCAAGAAAAAGGATGATGAGGATTTTGAGCGCTTTGCCGAAATGATTAGACCTATCTTTTTGCGTATGTGTTTGACTGATATGCTTATCCTTATGCTAAGTATATGAAAGACATTATTACCAACAAAAGAAAGATACCTGAAGTTGAAATTTCCACCATGCTTGCCAATTACACTTTTAAGGGTCGAATACCTAAGAAACTAGGAGATCCAGGAGTACCCACTATACCTTGCTCCATTAAAAGAAACTATGTTAAAACGGCTTTGTGTGATCTTGGAGCCGGTGTTTGTGTTATGCCTCTCTCTTTATATCGTAGACTTGACTTGAGTAAGTTGACACCTACTGAAATATCTTTGCAAATGGTCGATAAATCAACTGCTATACATGTCGGTATTTGTGAGGATGTGCCTGTTGTGGTTGCAAATGTTACTATTCTAACAGTCTTTGTCATCCTTGATATTCGCGAGGACGATAGTATGTTTATTATCCTTGGTAGACCCTTTTTTATTACTGCAGGGGCTGTTATTGATTGCAACAAAGACAATGTCACTTTTCATGTCAATGGTAATGAGCATACGGTACACTTTCCAAGGAAACAACCTCAGGTCCACAGTATCAATTCTATTGGAAAATTTTCAACTATTACTATTGGAGGTTTTGAATTTCCTCTTCCTAGTGTCAAGAAGACATATGATATTCTTATTGTTGGGGACATACATATCCCCATTGAGGTAACCTAGTGTTTTTCGAAAAAAATTGGTTTCATGTTATTCGGAAAGATTTTATTAACAAGACTTGATCAACCTTGTTAATGGACTCCTTTTGATGAGCATGAGGTGGGTGAATCTAGATAGCACAACCTTCTGTACCCTCCTTTTACTTTTTATTAATTAGATTAAATAAAGCAAAAATACTATTTTCTGTCTGTTTCCAGACTTATCCGTGCAATAAAAAAATACCCCGAAAATAAAAGTTCTCCAAATACCCTGAAAATGAAATGTGATTTTTTCTAGAATATTTGAGAATATTTGGCACACAGAACACAGCAAGGAGAGCCAGTACCTGGCCACGAGGGTCCAGGGCGGGCCCACCCTCATTGGGCGCGCCCCCTGCCTCGTGGGCCCCATGTGGCCCCCTCCACTTATTCCTGCACCCACACACTACTTCTTCCTCCAAAAAAATCACTATCCATCTCAAGCACGAGTTCTAGCTCATCTTGCTGCCATTTTCGATCTCCTTGCTCAAAGCTCCATTCACAAAACTGTTTGGGGAGATTGTTCCCTGGTATGTGACTCCTCCATTGGTCTGATTAGTTTTTGTTGTAGTGCTTTATTTATTGCAAATTTTTGCTGATGTGGTGACCTTGTTCTTGAGCTTGCATGTCAAATTTCTTTGGTCCCAAGTAGTTCTAATGCATGATATAGTCTCTAGGCACTTGTAGGAGTTGTTGCTATCAATCTTGTTGAGTTTGGTTCACTTTTATTTTGAGTTACTAAAAATTTCAGAAAATTTCAGAAAAATGCATAGGAAAATCTTCCAAGGTGGTTCCTCAAGGAAGCAAGAACCAAGGCTCGCGATGCATGAACCGGACGATGAATTGCCGAGGGAAGCTGAAGTGTGGCCTTGTGAATGGCCGTTAGAGGAATTTACGGTCCGGGCAGGCATTAAGGAGGAGTTTGAGGGCTTCATGCAAGGTAAGTGCCATCAATACCGTTACTTAACTGATTCCTTTGTGAGAAGGTTTAAATTTTCATCTTCACATAATTCTCACACTGTGACAGCCTGATTTTTGCCCTCTTTTATTTGCGAGTTTTATTTGGATTTAATTTGAACCTTGGGATTTTTGAATCTTTTCATATGGACTTAAACACTTGGGTACCCTTGGCTTTCACCCAAGTGCCTCATATCCATCTCAAATCATCTTTTCCCTTTGGTTCACCCTAAAATAATCACTGGAATATTTTTCTTTATTGAAAAATATTCATTTTCCCCTCCAAAACCCTAGTTAAGCCCATTGTGCTCCAAAGCAACCCCAAGTTTTCTGGCCCACAAAAATCTGAGGAAATTCTGAAATATTCTTTGGACCCTAGGACACATTCCTGAGCAAAAATATTGCACCACTTTTTGGAATAATTTTGCTACAGAAATTCTTTTCTATTCTGGACAGAAATGGTAGTTTCTACAGCAACTACCATTTTACTTGCTCTATTGCTTCTGAAACTCCTTGTGCATCTTTACCTTAGTAACTTAGGGCTAGCCTCCAACTCCTAACCAATGTACCTCAGTAAACTCTCAAAGTTTCTGTCCAGAAACTTACTAGCCTTGTGAATTTCTTTCTACTGCGTCTGGATCCAAACTAAACCTGGGTAACACTCATATCTACCACGAACAACACGCCAGACATGATCTTTGGCACCAAGTCGGCCAGTAGGCAGAGTTCACGCGGTGACCACGCGTGTGCACCATGCCAGGCTACTTGTCGGCGCGCTCTGGATGCCGCCGAGCGCTCTGTTTCGCGCGTGCTCACTTCCACGCCTGCCGGAGCTTGCCAAACCACGCCACCATCTTCGTCCCGACTTCTACAGCACCCCTTGCACTCACCGACGCTGGAGCTCGCCGCAGCAAGCACGGGCGCGGTCCGGCCAAGGCAACAGTGCGGTGCGCACTGTGCTCGTCGCCATTCCAGTGACCCTGTGCTCCACTCCCACACACACCACAACTGCGTAAAACCTCGTGGCCCGGTCGGGCAAGCCACAGGCCGCCGTCCCTGAGCTTGAGCTTGCCGGCGATCCCCTAGGGTCGTTGCGGTAGCTCCAGCCCCTCTCAGGCCAGGGCAACCCTTCCAGAGCCTCCGCCACTCTTTGGTGGTGTTGTTCCACCTAGTTGGAGCTTATGGAGTCGTCGTTGCTCGCCGTCTTCCTCAACTCCGGCGACCACCCCGTTCTGCCTCCGCCCGCGAGTCCATTTTCGACGCCGTCCGACCACCCCTAGCTACGCTACGGGTACGGGCAGGTGCGCCTCGACCTCCTCTGTTGATCTATCCCTCCCAACTTGGCCAAGGAGATCGCGTCGCCGGCGTGCGCTCCGGCGAGGCCGCGATCGCCCCTATTCTTCTCCCTCTCTCTCCCCCTCACCTGACTAGCGGGTCCCGCTAGTCAGCCCCTCTGTACTCGCGCGAATCGGTACGAGTGGTGGCGGCCTGGGCCTTTACGCCTTCGACGTCACCCCCTTTTCCAGTCTGTTTATTTAAATTCCAAATTTAAATATATTCCAGAACACTTCAAACTGCAATAAATTTTTAACCATAAGTCCAAATGAATTGATTCTTTTTGCATTGTGTTCTTTGTAAAGAAATCTTGCAGCACACCAAAAATGAGACTTTTTGGTGCTATGTAGATTTTCTAGTGAATTTTTGAATGGTTCTTGATATTTTCTTTTTGTACTTTTAAATATTTTCAGAAAGTGCAGCTTATCTTGAGGATCACCAGGAGGCTTGTGAACCTCATTTGCACTAAGGCAAGCCACAGCAACATTTTCGTGGTGCCATTTCAATATTTGTGATTTTTTCAACTTGAATAATGATTTAATCAATGTACATGAATTATTTTTGAAAATTACATTCTGTTGGTTGCTGCATTTAGTTGTTATATTTAGTTTACAGAAAGTTGGAAGTTGATTTAAGTTGTTAAGATAGCTAGAAGAAAGTTCGGGGCATGGAGAACTAATATGGCTATGAATATAAATAGTTATGTGAAGTTTTTTTTCTTGCATAAGAACTATGGTAAAATTTTGCTAGAAAATATTCTGTTTTTTATTGAAAGTAAATCATAACCAGAAGAATAATGGAAGTTGGGATGCTTGCACTTAGACGGGTAATGTTGACCCAGTTCTTTATGGTAATGCATATTGGTATGTTGCATTTGCATGGCATCTTACGACACCGGTGATGGGCCTCTAACCCCTCGTTGGTTACCCCAAGTGGAAGGTGTAAGATGCAGTGTTGTGGAAGTTTTTCCCTTAGCAAAGATGCCAAGGATCGAATCCCCGGAGACTCCTAGGTTCAACAAGTAGGTGTCAACTGCTAACGGCGCCAGATATTAGCAATCAACGTGGACCTCCACACAGATACAAATAACTTTGCTCCCAACGAGTACAGAGAGGTTGTCAATCCCTCCGGCCTTGTAGTTCACAAAGGATTAAACGCAAATGATAGTAGTGATAGATAATGTTTGCAATAGTAAATAAAAGCGAAAAGTAAATAGCGGATGTGATCAATGATGGTAATATGGACCGGAGTCTCATGATGTTCACTAGTGATGTCTCTCTCCCAAAAGATGATAAAACAGCTATGTGAGGTAAACGAATTACAGCTGGGCAATTGACAGGACCACGAACGCAAACCAATGCTGACTACATTGCAAGAAAGGTTGAGGTTCAAAGCATGGGCGGTACACCAAAGTAAGTAGACCGAAATCCATCAATATCTACTACTAATCATCCACCTTGAGATATCTATCCAGAACATCTCGCTGGTATTAAGTTGCGAGTCCCACCCATAGTGTAAACTCAAAGCAACAGACAACTGCATTAAAAGAACTTTGCGTAAAGTAAACAATCCTTGCACCCGCGGGCACAAGCACTGTTGTTTTCCCCCTTGTGGCAACAACACATCCCCTAGACTCATGTTTCTGTCACTCAAGCTAGTCATCGAGGGGCATGAACCCACAATCGAGCATAACGTTCCCTCTTGGAGTCACTACGTATTACTTGGCCAAAGCAATAAATAACAACGGAGAACATGCAAGAATTACTTATGAACATAAATATAACAGAGGTAGATCAAATATATTACTCAAGACCAATCTGAACATAATCTCATAATCCATCGTATCCCAGCAAACTCAACATAGCAACAGCATAAGGATTACATATGTGCCTCGATCATGTAGGGCAGCTCACGAGGACTAATTAGTGAAGCACAAGAACGGGAGGAGAACATCACATAGCTACTGGCCATGGACTCATGGTCCAAGGGAGACTACTCACGAGTCATCCGGGAGGCGTCCATGGTGGTGGAGAAGCTCCCGGTGGTGATCCTCCCCTTCGACAGGGTGCCGGGAAGAGTTCTCCTGGTGCTCCCGATCTTGGAAGCGGCGGCGGCGGCGGAACAGAGATGAGATCGCGAAAAAGAGTTCTCGTCCCGAGGGTTTCGAGGGAAGCTCTAAATATATGCAGAAGGGGGCACCAGACGGGGCTCGGGGGGCCCAGGCGCCCCCCCGGCGCGGCCCAGGGGGGCGCGCCGCCAGGGCGCCTGGAGCCCCGGTGCCCCCCCCCCCCGTGTTGTCCTTCGGGCCAAGGAAGTTTCCGGAACGCTGATTTTTTATATAATTTTTCTGGATTTTTCCTCGCAGTTCTCGTAACGTGAAAACCTGAAATACAAAAACAGCCAAAAACAGAAACTGGCACTGGGGTGCACTGGATTAGTAGGTTAGTCCAAATATGATCAAAAGTGTATGGAAGTGTATAAATATCATAGCAATATCACCCAAAAGTGGCATGGAGCAAGCAGAAATTATAGATACGTTTTGGACGTATCAACATCCCCAAGCTTAATTCCTGCTCGTCCTCGAGTAGGTAAATGATAACAAGAATAATTTCTGTGGTGACATGCTATTAACCATATAGGACCTTTTATAGTCATATGACAAAAGCTTACTGAGACAATGATTCTATAGTAATTAAGTTGCCTCATGAGAAAATCACAATGACTGAAAGTTTTACAACATGAAACTGAAACATCAAAAAGATTTGCAATGAACATGATGTGTAAATATGATAAAGTGATATCTAACTTGCCCCCTTTAGTGAAGCAAAACATAAATGCAGGGGCACCTTCAAGGTTTAAGTGATGACTAGATACAATGATTTCAGAATAAACGATATCACAATCATGCAAGAGACAATGCTACTTTGGGACAATGCACATTACACTCAGAATGACAATCATGCTCTCAGTAGTTGGTGCTTGAAGAAAGAAGGTGGAGACTCAGCATAATGGTTATGTGCTAGAGCCTTTTTATTTTGAAAACATAGAAGCAATTTTGTCAACGGTAGTAGTACTTCATATGTGTCATGCATAAGACATCCTATAAGTTGCAAGCCTCATGCATCGAATACCAATAGTGTTCGCACCTTGTCCTAATTAGCTCGGATTTCCATGTGTTATCATTGCATTACATATGTTTCACCCAAGTGTCACAAAGGGGTACCTCTATGCCACCTGTACAAAGGTCCAAGGAGATAAATCGCATTTGATTTCTCGTTTTTGATAGATCTCAACTTGAGGACATCCATACCGGGACAACATAGAAAATAGATGATGGACTCCTCTTCAATGCATACGCATATTCTCATAAGAGATTGAGGATTAATGTCCAAGCTAAAACTTCCACCATGATACATGGCTTTGGTTGGCGGCCCAATGTTCTTCTCTAACAATATGCATATTCATTCAACCCACGACAAATCACCCTTACTTCAGACAAGACGAACATGCATAGCAACTCACATGATATTCAACAAAAGTGTGACAGTTGATGGCGTCCCCAGAAACATGGTTACCGCTCAGCAAGCAACTTATAAGAAATAAGATACATAGGCAACATATTCTTTACCACAATAGTTTTTAAGCTACTTTCCCATGAGCTATGTATTGCAAGTTAGTTCGCTTAGTACAGGTGGAGGTTAGCAAAAGACTGGGAGTGACCAACTAAGAGAGCAATGACGGTCATAATCATGCAGAGCGACAAAGCAATATTGAATCAGGCATGGAAGTTATATCGCTACTCAGAAATAAAAGATCATCAAGGCTTGACAGACTTTCTTTACAGTCTTAAATATGCGTGAGCATACGCCAAGTCAATCAAAATAAATTCTCGAAGGAAGATATTACTAAACCATACCACATCATAGGCAAACAAACCATGTTGGTACTCCAATAACACATTGGGAACCCCCCAGCTATTTGAGATTAACCATAAGAAAACCTGAACTACTAAGCGCCATCATGCAAGTAGCATCTTTATCATAAACATATTAACCAATTCAACGGAAGCAAACTCTCTTAATAAGGTGAGCATGATAATTAAAGAGAGTTCAAGCAACCAACTAAACAAAAGCTCTTTGAAAAGATAAGCATGAATACTAAGAGCAGAGCATGATAGTAGCTATTAAAAGACAAAGAACACACACAGCATAGATAGACATGAAAATTCTATGTTATGTTCTAGGTAGAAGTGGAGCGTGTTTCTCTCCCACATAAAGAATGTTGAGTTCCGACTCGTTATGAAAAACTAAAAAGAAAACTAAAAGCAAGACGCTCCAAGCATAGCACATAACACATGAAATGATAAAAATATAGCAGAACGAAAGACGAACTGATAATGTTGATGGAGAAGGGGATGCACGGGGGCATCCCCAAGCTTAGACGCTTGAGTCTCCTTGAATATTTCTTGGGGTGCACGGGGGCATCCCCAAGCTTGAGCGCTTGACACTCCTGAATCTTTTTATCATCTTCCCTCGCACACTTGAAAACTCCCTTCATACATAACTCATCATAATCTGATTAGCGAGGTTAGTACCCTTAATAAAATAATTGCACCTTGCTGGAAATAAAGATATTCTTGAAGTTCTACTGTTTCTCAAGATTGCCAAAAGGTTTTTGCAAAGAAAAAGCAAGCTCTTGATTTGCAAAATGAAGGAAAGGCAAAACAGGACAGAATCTGTGAAAAACAGAACAGCAGGTAGTAATTGATCTGTTCGGGATACTTCTGCAACTCAAATAAAAAAACTCAGAACAGACGCATGAAATACAATTATATAGAGAACGCTGTCGAAAAAATTCAGACCAAAAAGATGATCTGGTGATTTTCTACGAATTTTTCTATCCAAGGACAGAATCTGTTTCCTGGACAGCACCTCACAACTTTTGAACTTTCTAGCAATCAGAGGCTATACTTGGCACAAATATGAAAAGCAAAGATACAATGATGATGCTACAGCAGTAAACAACATAAAGACACAACGAAAGCAAAAATAAAATTTTTTATTCATGCGGGCTGCCTCCCGAAAGCGCTTTCTTTTATGCCTTTAAGCTAGGCATAATGCATAGAGATCAAGTTTTATCAAGAGTAAAAGAATAGCTAGCCCGTACAACGGACTCAAAAGGTAACTTGATCTTCTTTCGAGGGAAGTGTTCCATCCCTTTCTTGAGAGGAAACCAAAATTTTATATTACCCTCTTTCATGTCAATGATAGCACCAACGGTGCGTAAAAAGGGACGTCCCAAAATAATTGGACATGAAGGATCACATTCAATATCCATAATAGTGAAATCAACAGGAACATAATTATCATTGACAACAATAAGAACATCGTCGATCCTCCCCAAAGGTTTCTTTATGGAAGAATCAACGAGACGAACACCAAAAGAACAAGAATCATAAGGTTTCAATTTAAGCATATCATATATTCTTTCGGGCATAACAGAGGTACTAGCTCCAACATCACATAATGCATAACAAGAGAAGTCATTCAATTTAATTTTTATCATAGGATCCCAACCATCTTCTAGCTTTCTAGGTATGGAGGCTTCTACTCTAAGCTTCTCCTCCCTAGCTTTGATGAGAGCATTAGTGATATGCTCTGTGAAGGCAAGGTTAAGCGTGCTAGTGCGGGGGTCTCTAGACATCTTGTGAAGGAAATCAATACCTTCCGTAAGAGTGCAATTATCAAAATCAAGGTCACGAGCATCAAGTAAAGTGGTAGTGGTGTCCTTTAGGTTCACTTGTTTGGTAGTTTCTATAGTCATAGCATCACCATTAATAGGTCCAATGGGACCAGGAGTACATTGGGTGCTAAGAGTTTGGATATCCTCAACAACTTGGATAGTAGCAACAGTGTGGTGGGTAGGAAGGCTCTTAATTCTCTCTTCTTCCTCCCTTTCTCTAGCCCATCTTTCTTTAAGTTTAGCCATCATCCTAATATTTTCATTAATTTGCACTTGAGTAGCATTAATAGGAGTGACCTTCCTCTCCTCAAGAGGAGAAGTTTTAATTTTAAGCAATTCTATCTCATTGGCTAAGTGGTCTACCTTCAAAGAGAGATCATCTAGTTTATGTAGTTTTTCTTCTACACTCTTATTAAAGGCTTTTTGGGTAGTGATGAAATCTTTAAGCATAATCTCTAGTTCAGTAGTGGAGTTCTTGGTGATAGGATAAGCATTGTTGTTCCCAAAAGAATTAGAGGGGAACGGTCTAGGATTGTTACCAAAGTTACTCCTATAAGCATTGTTGTTAAAATTGTTTCTAGAGATAAAATTCACATCTACTTGTTCTTGAGCAATCAAAGAATTTAAAGGAACATCACGAGGATCAACAGTAGATTGCTTTGAAAGTAGAGACATGATCAAGTCAACTTTTTCATTAAGGGAGGAAATCTCCTCGACAGAGTTTACCTTCCTACCTGTTGGAGCGCGTTCGGTGTGCCATTGGGAATAGTTGGTCATCATCTCATCGAGAAGCTTCGTGGCAGCACCAAGTGTAGTTGACATAAAAGTTCCTCCCGCGGCCGAATCTAACAAGTTCCGCGAGGTAAAGTTCAAGCCTGCATAAAAAGTTTGGATAACCTTCCAAGTAGTCAAACCATGAGTAGGGCAGTTCTTGATAAGAGATTTCATACATTCCCAAGCTTGGGCAACATGTTCATTATCCAATTGTTTAAAATTCATTATGTTACTTCTAAGTTGGATAATTTTAGCAGGTGGATAGTACTTTCCAATAAAAGCATCTTTGCACTTGTCCCATGAATCTATGATGTTTCTAGGCAAAGACTGAAACCAAATTTTAGCTCCTCCTCTCAAGGAGAAAGGAAAAAGCTTAAGCTTAACAATATTACCATCTATTTCTTGGTACTTTTGCATATCACAAAGTTCAACAAAGTTGTTCAAGTGTAAAGCAGCATCATCTCCAGCACCGGAGAATTGTTCTTTCATAACTAAGTTCAGTAAAGCAGGTTTAATTTCATATGAAGGTGCTGAAGTGGCAGGTGTAGTGATAGGTGTGTTGATAAAGTCATCGTTGTTGTGACTAGTGAAGTCACACAACTAGGTGTTCTCGGTGGAACCCATAGTAGCAAGCAAGCAAGATAACTATTTTTCTGATTTTCGATAAAGGATACTAAAGCAAAAACTGAAAGGTAAACTAACAAGACTAAAACGCAAAGGTAAAAGATAGTGTGCAACTCCTCTATCCTGAAGAGTGGAGTCCCCGGTAACGGCGCCAGAAAAACTCCTTGATGGGCCTCTAACCCCTCGTTGGTTACCCCAAGTGGAAGGTGTAAGATGCAGTGTTGTGGAAGTTTTTCCCTTAGCAAAGATGCCAATGATCGAATCCCCAGAGACTCCTAGGTTCAACAAGTAGGTGTCAACTGCTAACGGCGCCAGATATTAGCAATCAACGTGGACCTGCACACAGATACAAATAACTTTGCTCCCAACGAGTACAGAGAGGTTGTCAATCCCTCCGGCCTTGTAGTTCACAAAGGATTAAACGCAAATGATAGTAGTGATAGATAATGTTTGCAATAGTAAATAAAAGCGAAAAGTAAATAGCGGATGTGATCAATGATGGTAATATGGACCGGAGTCTCATGATGTTCACTAGTGATGTCTCTCTCCCAAAAGACGATAAAACAGCTATGTGAGGTAAACGAATTACAGCTGGGCAATTGACAGGACCACGAACGCAAACCAATGCTGACTACATTGCAAGAAAGGTTGAGGTTCAAAGCATGGGCGGTACGCCAAAGTAAGTAGACCGAAATCCATCAATATCTACTACTAATCATCCACCTTGAGATATCTATCCAGAACATCTCGCTGGTATTAAGTTGCGAGTCCCACCCATAGTGTAAACTCAAAGCAACAGACAACTGCATTAAAAGAACTTTGCGTAAAGTAAACAATCCTTGCACCCGCGGGCACAAGCACCGTTGTTTTCCCCCTTGTGGCAACAGCACATCCCCTAGACTCATGTTTCTGTCACTCAAGCTAGTCATCGAGGTGCATGAACCCACAATCGAGCATAACGTTCCCTCTTGGAGTCACTACGTATTACTTGGCCAAAGCAATAAATAACAATAGAGAACATGCAAGAATTACTTATGAAAATAAATATAAAAGAGGTAGATCAAATATATTACTCAAGACCAATCTGAACATAATATCATTATCCATCGGATCCCAGCAAACTCAACATAGCAACAGCATAAGGATTACATATGTGCCTCGATCATGTAGGGCAGCTCACGAGGACTAATTAGTGAAGCACAAGAACGGGAGGAGAACATCACATAGCTACTGGTCATGGACTCATGGTCCAAGGGAGACTACTCACGAGTCATCCGGGAGGCGTCTATGGTGGTGGAGAAGCTCCTGGTGGTGATCCTCCCCTCCGGCAGGGTGCCGGGAAGAGTTTTCCTGGCCCGGTAAGCAGACATAACCTTGTGTGCTCATTGTTGAGTTTATGGTACCGAGTCCCCGTTTGGGACAGTTTTTGTTTGGCCACGACGGTGGTTGGTGTGCCTTTGGTAGGCACGAGGCCACCCAAGACTATTCCGGTGGGGAATGAGTCAGAGTGGCCGGGAGAGTGTCATGGCAATGGAAGAGTTTTGTCAGAACGCCATTGGTCCACCCGAATGGGAAAGCGAGGCCATGGGTTCCGTGGTGTGGGTACAGTGCACTACCTCTGCAGAGTGTAATTAATCTATCGATAGCCGAGTCCACGGTCACGGACACGCTCGAAAGTAAGTCACACCATGGGTCAACATATAATAAAACTTTGCTCACTAAGTTATGAATTTTTTTGCACTGTAAAAGTGGTGGAAGAGCTACCGAAATGATTTGAGACCAAGTATGGTCAGGGTTGTGATCGCCGGAAAGATCACGAGTTATGTCCTATTGAGATGGACAAGTTTATAGGTTAAGAAAGATCACCATGGGTAAGTCAGACCGAGGGACTGTTTTCATGAGCACAACATGTTGTATGCATACACTCGTATGGTGCTGCATTTTAACAATTGAATAATTATCATGATATTGTTTGTCATTATGATTTTGTTTGTTGTAAGCTTGCAAGTACATTCAATGTACTGACCTGGCGTGTCATGCCAGATTTCAGGAAAGTTCCGCTGGAAAGGAGTGCCGTCCGAGTCTAGATCGTGTCCACATCAGTGTCCCTGTGCTATAGAGTTCCGCTACGAAGTCACTCCGCTGCCGCATAGTTGTTATGACTGAGGCCTTTTATGTTCATTAAATAATGCACATATTGTCCAGCCGCACCATGCGTGCCGCTTGGCCTCGCTACTTGTTGTAATGTAAAACTTTGATCCGCTAGCATCAATAAAGCGGTTGTTTTTTGTACCAAGATGTTGTGTGTTGCCAGAAGACAAGGTCTCTGGGCTTGCAATGCAGGGTAAACCGGTCGCTCTGAGCCGGGGTGCCACAACGCTTGGTATCAGAGCCGCGTTGACTGTAGGACACGTTAGACTAAGACATGTTAACTAAACGCCAGATACGCGTTTAGGTTGAGTGCCGGTAGTCTGTGTAGCTGGTTGTTGCTTTACATATACTTGTCTTATTTTTTTATGCTAACTTAATGATGGTTGTGAGTGTAGATGGCTCCAGTGCCGTATCCGTGCCAGTTGCAGCTGATGTCGTACACGTCACCGCACCTCCTTCGTAACGTGTGGCGTCGGTTGTACCCTCTTGGAGACGACCCAGTTTATCGTGTGTACTGGGAGCGTCTAGCAGGCTCAATATACGAGTATCAGGCAGTGGTGACTCTACGCGTCAGATCTGACTCTAGCTCTTACACTCGTACCTCTCGGAGCGGTTATGCTTCTACCGCTTCGCAGGCTGTCCAATTTGCTGCATTCGAGATCCTTGTTGAGCTCCATCACAGCGAGGTCCGCATGTAGAACCACCCAGGTTTCCAATACTATCCTTCTCTGCACGACAACGGTCGTGTTCGTTTCCCTGAGATTTATCCGGAGTCTGATAGTGTTGCTAGCCACCTTTCCCATTATATTACTGCTAGCTATCTCATGATCCACGAGCTGGCTCGCGAGTTGACTAACACTTGCATTGCTTTAGCTAATACAAGGTCTGTCACTATTCCCGCCTCCATGGGATTTACCCCTTACGTCCCCGCCAGTTCTGGTTCCCCTATTTCACCAGTAACTCCTCCGAGTAGCTCGGGCACCTCGACCATAACTCCTGTTAGTGCCCCTGCTGAGTGGGTATCACTTATCACTACTCCTGTAGCTCCTATGATCCACCCTACTCCCGCCTCGGAAGGAGAACCTCTGAGGCAGCGTCGCCGTGTTACCTTTAACCCCGAGGTTTAAGTTAACCTCGTCAGTTCAGGATCCGAGTCCACTTCAGGGGAGGACCCCGCGGCACCCGCAGAGCAGTAGAGCTCCAGAGTATTCGCAGTTGTCAGGCTGATGTACGAATGTAGTTCTGCGAGTCATGATGTTTCGTTTCATGTATGAGTGTGGTGGAACCGGGCATGTTAATTACTTTTCATGTATGAGTCCCTGTATAATTATGCTGGAACTGTATTTCTTTTACTCGCTATCTTTCTTCGCAATTTTGTTTTCCCTCGAGTTTTGTTGCTCGCTTTTCCCCAAATATCTCTTTTGAATGTTTCTCATTACGGTTGCGTTGTCTTGGGAAAAATCCATAATAGGATGACGCGGGGAGGCAACAGTAGTAGCGCTCACGAGGATGTTCCTGTTCGTCGCTCCGCCCGACAGGCAGGACACTCTCCCGAGCCGTACATACCACCGCCTCCACCGCCAAATCCGCCTATCACTGAGCAAATTCTTCGTATGTTTAAGGAAAGAAGAAGTAATGATCTGCTTGAGATATTGAAAAGTGTTCAAGCTATGGTTGGTCAGAATGGAAATCAGAACGGTCATCACTCCAAGCTATCAGATTTTCACAGAACTCAGCCTCCCAGTTTCAGTCAGGTTGTTGACCCTTTGGATGCCAACGATTGGTTACGGACCATCGAAAGGAAGCTTGAGATTGCCCGTACTGCAGAAGAGGACAAAGTTCCATATGCAACTCACTATCTTGAAGGCGCTGCTGCCATATGGTGGGAAAATGCAAAAGCCATGTGGCCTACTGATGAAGAACTCACCTGGTCGGAATTCAAGGATCAGTTCCGAAAATATCATATCCCTACTAGAATTATGAAAACCAAGCAGCGTGGGTTTCTTGCACTCGCCCAAGGAAATATGTGTGTGGGTGAGTATTTGCAGAAATTCAACCACCTGGCCCGTTACTCCCTTTATGACGTGGCCACTGAAGAAATAAAGATTGACAGATTCCTTGGAGGATTAAACGCGCAACTCAGGTGCACCCTCAACATGCTCGATTTTCCAGACTTCCAGACTTTGGTGAATAAAGCTTTCATTGCGGAAAGAGAACACAAGCTCGTACTGGATAACCGGCCTGCTAATAACGAGCACAAGCGCAAGTTTGAACCAAGGAAAGAAGGGCAACTAGTGCAGAAGGCTCGAACCTGGCAGCAGACTCAGGTGGAATACAATCCCAATTGGCAACATCATGTTAATAAGACCACTACCCAAGTCAAGAATGTTGTCACCAACCCAGTACACGAGGAGCGTCAGCGCAACAATTCTTGTTTCAGTTGTGGGCAAAATGGACACTATGCCAGACAGTGCCCCAAGAACAATAAGGCGCACGCCTTATTCCGGCCGCAAGTCAACTTTATGGGGTCATACCCGAATCAACAATACATCGCCAGGCACGTCCATCGCCTCTCCGCGGATGAAGCCCAAGAAAACCCCGAAGTAGTCATTGGTATGTTTTATGTTAATAGCATACCTACAATAATTTTATTTGACTCGGGGGCTTCCCACTCTTCTATTTCTCGGAGTTTTGTTGCCCAAAACAAATTTTCTTGTTCTCTTTTGGGCAAAAATATGCTGGTACAAACCCTAGGATCTTTAATCAAGAGTAATCTGGTCTGCCGTGATTTGGAAATCAATATCAACGGAATAAGCTTTCCAACTTCCTTGATACTCATCAAGTCGGTACAGTTGGACGTTATTTTGGGCATGAATTGGCTGACCCAATATCAAGTATGCATAAACTGTGCAACCCGAGAAGTCACTCTGACCAGTCAAAAGGGGCATGCTACAAAATTCTACTCCCGCAGAAGCATACCAAAGAAGGGAATGATATTCACTATTGTGGCTGAATTGGAATTAATTCCCGTGGTCAGTGAATTTCCTGATGTATTTCCAGAAGAATTGCCAGGCATGCCGCCAGATCGAGAGCTTGAGTTTGCAATAGATCTGGTACCCGGAACCGCACCGTTATACAAGAAGTACTACCGGATGCCCTCGTCAGAATTAGTGGAATTAAAGAAGCAGCTCGATGAAATGCTCCAGAAAGGATATATCCGTCCCAGTTCCTCACCATGGGGATCACCTGCACTCTTCGTAACCAAGAAGGATGGCAGCCTCCGCATGTGTGTGGATTATCGTTAGCTGAATCATGTCACCATCAAAAACAAATATCCACTGCCCAGAATTGATGACTTATTCGATCAGCTCAGTGGGGCAAAGGTATTCTCCAAGATTGACTTACGGACCGGATACGATCAACTTAAGATTAAAAAGGAAGATATTTCTAAGACCGCATTCACCACTCAATACGGTCTGTATGAATATACAGTTATGTCCTTTGGTCTCACCAATGCCCCTGCGTTCTTCATGCACATGATGAACAAAGTATTCATGGACTTCCTCGATAAGTTCATGGTAGTCTTTATAGATGACATACTTATATATTCAAAACGTGAAGAGGATCACAAAGAACATCTCCGAGCAGTGTTACAACGACTCCGCGACCATCAGCTTTACGCCAAATTCAGTAAATGTGAGTTTTGGCTCAAACAAGTTGGATTTCTTGGACACGTGCTATCCGCCGAGGGTATAGCCGTAGACCCAAGCAAGGTAAGAGATGTGCTCAATTGGTTGCCACCAACAACGGTATCTCAGATCAGGAGTTTCCTTGGACTGGCTGTGTCATGGAATTAGCACGGCAGATGTCCGGGTTAGCGGACTTAGGTATGAGGCCATCGCTCTGGTTAGCTTAAAGGGGTTAAAGCGGACGAATGACACAAGGAGTTTTATACTAGTTCGGCCCCTTCGATGAAGGTAAAAGCCTACGTCTAGTTTGGTGTGGTATTGCTTGGGCTTCGATGACCTGGGAGCAAATCCGCTTGCCTGTGTCTCGAGTTGTTGTTTCTTCTCCTTGAACCATCGCCGGGTCGTCCCTTTATATAGGAGGCGACGCCCGGTCCGGTTTACAGAGTCCCGAGGCTGGCTCATAAACGTGTCTGTCTCGGTCTCTACTCTTTCTATCTTACATCCCAAGTTACATGGTACGACGGTTTACAGACCGTGGGCCTTATACACGGGCCCTAAACCTCTATGGGCTATGACCTCTTGTTATATATTCTACTGGGCTTGTAATAATACAACCTTGTCAGTGTAATCTAGACCCTCCTGGCCGGTTTATACCTGCTAGTAATATCCCTGACATTAGGCCCCAGATTGATTTGAACTTGTTCATGTCAGTCTTCCAAGTCTTGTACAAATTTCCTTTCTGCAACTTGTTTGCTTCATAAATCGGCCATGACGTCATCTCCTGAAATTGTGTCAATCCGTCGTGACATCATCTGTGCATTTAATGCCCGCATCTGTTTGTTACCTTTCTTCATTGCCACATCGAAGATCGAGGCGACAGCTCAATCTTTATCCGATTTCTGGCCTCCTCGATTCCCGCGCTTGCCGTTTTTATCTCTTCGGCGTATAAATACCGCCGAGGCCCATCTCTTTTCCCCTTCTGCTTCTTCTTCCTCCATCTCCAGCGCCCGAGCTTCCGCCGCCGTCCGTCGAGCTCACCGTCGCCAGCAAGTCCGGCCGCTGCATCGACCTGAACGCATCCAGAGAACTTCGCCGCCGTCCTCTATTTCCTCGGGTACGCCATCTTCTTCCTCGTAGATCTTTACCTCTAGGGTTTCTTCTGTAGCTCGCCATGAACCCTCTTTCTTGTAGTTCATCACTGTAGATTGATTCTAGACGTAGATGCAAGTTTTGTTAGTTCATCCCTCGTTCGTGCGCCTCCGCTCCATCATCATATCCTTAGTTTCTCTAGCATTGCTAGTTTAGATCGAATATGTAGAGAACGCTCACTACCTTCACTGAATATGACCACAATTGTTCTGTCTTTTCTCCTACGCCTTAGATCTATATTCACCTCTGCTTCATGTGAAAACTGTTTTTCGCACTTTAGATCTGCAGCTTATACCTCCGGTTTAGTCATAACTCGCGCTTCATATGCTTTCCTTGACGGTTTAGATTTAAGCCTATATTCCATAATTGACGGTTTAACTTCTTCTTTTTATTACCATAAACCGGTGGCTGTCTTGTGCACGCCTGATCCGGATTAGGGGGTACCATTAGCCCCTTGTTTAAACCGTTGATTAGGTCACTATCCTCACAAAAACTGCCGGTTTGTTTCGCTAGTTGTAAACCGGGTCTTGCACTGTATTTTTCAGCACTCCCTCATCAGAAACGATGGCCAAACAATTTGTTGCTTGCAATTGGGTTCCTTCCCGGATCACTGAGGACGACTTAGTTGAAGCGGCCTCAATTGGTGTTCTGGGCCCTAAGGAAGTTCTACACTGGCGGGCCCCTGGAAAGGAGTGCCCTCCTGAGCCTAAGGAGGGAGAAATCATAGTCTTCTATGATCATCTGGCCCGGGGTTTCAGTCCTCCCGGTTCAAAGTTCTTCCGGGATGTGTTAGTCGCTTTTCAACTCCACCCACAAGATGTAGGCCCGAATTCTGTATCGAACATCTATAACTTCCAAGTTTTCTCGGAGGCATACCTTCAAGAAGAACCATCAGTGGATCTGTTCCGGGATTTCTTCCATCTGAACCGGCGAACCGAGTTTACTGATGGGCCTCATCAGGAGCTGGGTGGTGTCAGCATCCAGAAGAGAAAGGATGTAAGTTTCCCTCACGCTGCTCTTCACAGCAACCCCAAAGAATGGAACCGGACTTGGTTCTATTGTAAGGATACTTCACCTGAAGGAGAGAATCCGCTGCCGGGTTACCGCGCTTATCGTCTGGCAACAACCCATCCTTTGCCACAGCGTCTAAGCGCCCAAGACCGGGCTCGATATGCCCCTCAACTTTCCAAGCTCGGGGCTTTCGTGGCAAATGGTTTAACCGGAGTGGATTTCGTCCGCTGCTGGCTCTCTTGGAGCATTCTTCCACTAAGCCGGCGCTCAAGCCTGATGTGCAAATATTCCGGCAAGCCGGAAGACCCTCAACGCCACACAAAAATAGTGCTTCCTGACAATGAAGTGACTGAGTCTGCTAAGAAGGTGCTGAACATCCCTCTGGAGGATTGCAGCCGGACTGGTTTAGCTCCGTTCTGTTTAACCAATAAACCGCCAGCGGTAAGACTATGATGTTCTTTTCTTTTCATCTTAATCCGTTCATATCAGTTGTCTTTAACTTTATTATTATTCCTTTGCACAGGCCAACGATCCCTTCTGGAAGAGAAAAACTCAGGATAAACCGGCCAAGCAATCCCGCAGGAAAACCCTTGCTGTCAAGAAGAAAAAAGTTGTTGCTCCTTTCGGTTCACACCCTGAAGAGGATGATCCGGATTCTGAGGTACTAATTAATCCTTATGTCTTTTGACCTCCCCTTGTGTGAATTTATGTCATCAATGCCTTTTCGCAGGATCTGGCGGAGGGAAGTAAAGCGGAGGGAGTTGAGGTAATTTCTCTCTCATCTGTTTCTGAACCATTGCCACCCAAGATCCGCCGGGTATCCCGGAAATATCCATTTTCTCACCCTTATGCTCAATTGGATCCCAACTTTCTTCTGAAGAAACAGTAGCATGAAGCTCGCCGGACCACGCACCATAACGGCCATGTGGTTGAGTCGTCCGGAATACCCCTCACGCCAGCTCGCAGACGCCGCTCCGAGGTTTTGCTCACTCCAACCCTTCTTCATCCAAAAGCAGGCCTTATACGTAAACCACTTAAACCGTCTGATCCCAACTATCAGGAGGCTCCTCTGTCTTCTTCCGGTGAGTCGACCGCTAAGCAGGTCCCAGTGCCTGGGTAAGTCCTTCTTTCAAACGTCCGGTTTATTTTCCTGTTTTCAACTTTGTGATTCTCATTGTTCTTTTGACCTTTATCAGAATGCCCAAGCCTAGCAAAAAGGCCAAAGCAAATAAGCCGGCTGCTGAAACCACTACCGCTGAACCGGCCGAGGACCCTGAGGCGGCCATCCCTCCAGAGGACAACGTTGAAATTCAACTTGATGATCCCGCTCCTATGGACCATGAAGATGTTGTTGCGCCGGGAGGTGATGATATGGAGAACACAGCTGAACGGCAAGCCCTATCCGGGTTAGTCCTCCCCGGGCTAGACCGGCTCCTGTCAGTCCGGTGCACACTGCTGATCCTCTCCAGCCAACTGCTGCCTCGACAGTAGATGTTGAGATAACCGGGTTAGGCTTCACTGCTCCCACGGAGCCTGTTACCTTGGCTAGGCATACTGCCAAGGAAGAGAAGCTTCAATAAGATAAAGGCAAGTGGAGCATAGACCTATCAAGCTATGCTCAACTTAGTGCCCAGGAACTTCATTCCGGGTATCTGAACCGGCTCTTCACCAGCCGCGACTATGAAGCCGGCTTAGTTAACATGATGAAGGACAAATATGATGTGACTTTCTTTCCTTTTGCTTTCTGTTTCTGCTTTGTACTTTGCAATCATACCTTTAGACCATAGTAGCCCCCAAGTGTCGGTTTAGCTTCACTGTAGGTGAACTGGGACTTCAATTATGTTTCAATTGTACATTAGCCCCCAAGTGTTGAGTGCATAACTTGTTATGTGCTTGAGACTTTGATTGATCTGTCCTTCTAATCCGTTTGATTTCCTTGCAGGCTGACTTGACCCGGAGGGCTTCGGAGGCAACTGAGCTCCGGAATAGCTTGGCCTTCCATGAGACTGCTTCATCCAAAGCTAAGGAAGAACTTGTCCTTGCTTTGACGAATATGGAAAAATTGAAGAAAGATTTTGATGCGGAGCGGTCCACATGGGAGGTGCAAAGGGATGCTCTAGAAAAAAGATCAAAGGATGCCGAAGCTGCCCTCAATTCGGTTACGCAGGAACTATCCGGGTTGAAACAGCAAATAGAGAACATGACTTCTGCTATCTTCGGTGAGTATCTGTCTTCGTATATTTGTATCCTTGCAATCTTTGTTCTGCTCCGGTTTAACTCGCCTATTGCATACAGGGAGGCGCATAACTCATCTTGGAGACGATGTCCGGAAGAAACACAAGGAAGCTTATACCCTGGTGGAGCAGCTCTACTCCGGCGCTCAAAGGGCTATCAGTGCCATGTCACACAATAAACCGGCGCCGACCACCATCCAAGCCACCCTGGAAAAGTTGTCTGTCCTACCTGTACGTCTTGTTGAGGTGAAGAAGTCTGATGCGCGAGCTGGCTCTCTCATGGCGCTGACCCGGGCCAAAGCATGGGTCCCTGATTTTGATCCGGCTGAAGCCATGAACGGCTACCCTAGCATGAAGGAGGACGGGTTAGCCTTCTCAGCTGAAGATCTCCGTGCTTTAACTAAGGACATGCGCCCTCTTGCCAGTAAGCTTGCTGACAAAGCAGATTTGACAAGGTATCATCCGGCTTATGACCTAGAAATTTCACTGGTGGAGCGACCAGTTTACGACACTGAAAATCTGATCCCACCAGTTCGTAATCACACTTTCGATCCAGATATTGAACCTTCAGATCTTATCAATGATGAAGTGTACTTCCGTGCCCTCTCCAAGATTGACTTGAGCGCTCCTGGTTTCCAGCAATTGCCTGAAGTCGATGAAGACCCAGAACAAGTTGACCCTCAGCCTTCACAGCGTGAAGAGGAGTCGTAAACCGTCTGGTTTAACTTGTAGTTGTTGAATACTTTGCAAAAACTTTGATCCATTCGGGCCTACGAGTGCCTTGTAATAGAATAGTTGATATATTGCCTTTGTCCCATTGTCATGGCATTATTTTGTTTGGCACTCCCAATTTATCGTCTATTTGGAATACTTGATCAGTTTATATGACCTGTTCCTGCATGAACGAAGCTAAAAGATGTCCTGGCGGTTTACCACCAGACGGATTATACTGCTCTGACATATATATCAAATGAATAGCTTTTGATCATAAACATATACCGTACCTCTGATTAAGTGTGCTTGCCGACCTTAACCCGGTAGGAATAATTGAAGGCGCAGGCACTGATGAGGCTCTTGGCTCTCTTGTTTTGCTTAACCTGATGGCCGATCCGGGTTACGATGAACGCCGGTTTAACTCTCGCTGGTGTTCATGACCCAGACTTTAACTTTGTAGATATATGGTCAACCTTGTAGTTGTCCAGTCTCGCATCAATGGACTTGGTTAAAAACCAATGATCATGACGACCAAGATTTGTGAAATCATAAAAAAATAGAAATAAGGTTTTTTGGGCAAATAAGACCATGTAGTCGAGGCTTTTTACGAGCTGCCAGGCTCCAAATTCGAGGCTTTTTATGAGCTGCCAGGCTACTGTCATTAACCATTTTAGCAAAGCCTGTCAAGATGCTCCGCAATCCTTAACCAAATCATCGATGACAAGCTACCCAATGTTTCAAAATCTCGTGAATATTTTGTCTTTAGGTAATCAACTCGATGATCGTCAATTTAACGTGGCCAAGTTCAGGGTCCCGACGGAGTAACTTGTGGCAGGTTCGACGGGTCATACCAGGTTTACCTGGACGGCGTAATTTACTTGAGGCAGGCAGGTTAATCCGGGGTTTTAGGTGCATGCACCGGGCTTCCAAGCCATGTTCACTACAAGGGTATTCAACTCTCTGCGAGCCCCCCGGTAGTGTGTGAGCCGTTTTGCTCGTCGGGGCATATGTTTGAGCTGGGTTGGGCACCAACACTCTCTTCTACCCCTCATCATCATGTGGAAATTGCCGAAGCAACCAGAGAAGTGCTCTTATGATGGGCCTCATGCCGCCGCCGGCTCAAGAGGCCATGGGAAACTCCCTTGCCCGCGGAAGCCCCCATGTGATTCTTGTTTGATAAGATGGTTGATTCCTTGATGTATCAAGGGCGCCGGTTTAGGAGGCCATGGTGGGCTTTCGTAGAAAACTCCCATGTGATACTCCTTTGAAGAACACAGCTGATTCCTTGATTCTGTCAAGGGCGCCGGTTTAGGAGGCCATGGCGAGCTTCCGTAGAAAACTCCCATGTGATACTCCTTTGAAGAACACGGCTGATTCCTTGATTCTGTCAAGGGCGCCGGTTTAAGAGGCCATGGAAGGTTTCTTTCGAAGCCCCCATGTGTTACTCTTGTGTATAAAAGACACGGCTGATTCCCTGATGTTATCAGGGGCGCCGGTTTTAAGAGGCCATGGAAGGCTTCTTTCGAAGCCCCCATGTGATACTCTTTTTGCGAAGAAGATGGCTGATTCCCCGGTGTTCCGGGGGCGCCAGTTTATTGTATTAATTATAATATATACATTGAACATAAAGCGGAGCCAATGGCTCAAGTGTAGTAAGGCCGCAGAAGAGCGATGTTCCACGGCCGCTTCGTCTCCTCCTCCGCCGTACGTGAGTCCTTATGTTCTCGAACGTCGACAAGATAGTATGATCCATTGTGCAGATTTTTGCTGACCACAAAGGGTCCTTCCCAAGGTGGGGATAGCTTGTGCATATCTGTCTGGTCTTGGATGAGCCGGAGCACCAGATCTCCTTCCTGAAACGTTCTGGTCTTAACCCGGCGGCTGTGGTACCGGCGCAGATCTTGTTGATAAATCGCTAATCGTGCTGCAGTCGTGTCCCGTTCCTCGTCTAGCCGGTCCAAGTTGTCTTGCCTTGCTTGTTCATTACCCGCTTCAACATAGGCCGCCACGCGTGGTGAATCATGCCGGATATCACTAGGAAGGACCGCTTCAGCACCATACACCATGAAGAAGGGCGTATATCCTGTAGATCTGTTAGGCGTAGTGTTGATGCTCCATAAGACAGAAGGCAACTCCTCTACCCAGCAACCCGGTGTTCTTTGTAAAGGCACCATAAGCCGGGGCTTGATGCCTCTCAGGATCTCTTGGTTGGCTCTCTCGGCTTGGCCATTGGACTGAGGGTGAGCTACTGATGACACATCAAGGCGAATATGTTCTCTTTGACAGAACTCTTCCATCTCTCCTTTAGATAGGTTGGTGCCATTATCAGTTATAATACTGTGTGGAAAGCCAAACCGGAAAATTACCTTCTTGATGAATTTAACCGTTGTTGCCGCATCACACTTACTGACATGCTCTGCCTCAACCCACTTTGTAAATTTGTCCACTACCACCAACAGGTGGGTTTTCTAGTCTTGGGATCTTTTAAAGGGTCCAACCATATCAAGCCCCCAAGTCACAAATGGCCAAGTAATTGGAATCATCCGTAGCTCCTGTGCCGGTACATGAGCACACCTTGAAAATTTCTGGCAAGCGTCACATTTTCTGACCAAGTCCTCTGCATCGGCGTGAGCCGTCAACCAGTAGAACCCATGACGAAAAGCTTTAGCTACCAAAGACTTAGAACCGGCGTGATGACCACAATCTCCTTCGTGAATCTCTCGAAGAATATCACAGCCTTCCTCTGATGATACGCACCGCTGAAACGCCCCAGAAACGCTGCGGTGATGAAGTTCTCCATTGACGATAGTCATAGACTTAGACCGCGGGATTATTTGCCGGGCCTCAACTTCGTCCTCTGGCAACTCACCTCGGCTCAGATACGCCAAACAAGGGAGTGTCCAATCCGGAATGACGTGAAGCACTGCAACTAACTATGCTTCCGGATCAGGAACAGCCAAATCCTCCTCTGAAGGTATCTGTACCGACGGATTGTGCAATTCATCCAAGAAGGTATTAGGTGGAACCGGTTTACGCTAAGAGCCCAGCCGGCTCAATGCATCAGCCTCTTCATTTTTCCGCCGGTCTATGTGGTCCACCTGATATCCCTTGAAGTAACCTGCTATTGCATCCACTTCTCGTCGGTAAGCCGCCATGAGCGGATCCTTAGTGTCCCACTTACCAGATACTTGTTGTGCCACCAGATCTGAGTCACCAAAGCACTTGACCCGGCTCAAGTTCATCTCCTTGGCCATTCGTAAACTGTGGAGGAGAGCTTCATACTCAGCAGCATTGTTAGTACAAGGGAACATTAAACGGAGGACGTAACAGAACTTATCACCTCATGGGGAAGTTAACACGACTCCAGCCCCCAAGCCCTCCATTTGCCTTGAACCGTCAAAGTGAATAGTCCAGTATGTATGATCCGGCTTCTCCTCAGGTGCTTGCAACTCTGTCCAATCATTGATGAAATCCACCAGTGCTTGGGACTTTATAGCAGTACGCGGCACATATTTTAATCCGTGTGGGCTAAGCTCAATGGCCCACTTCGCCACTCTGCCAGTGGCTTCTCTGTTCTGGATTATATCCCCCAACGGAGCTGAACTGACAACAGTGATTGGGTGGCCCTGGAAATAGTGCTTCAACTTCCAGTTTGCCATGAACACACCATATACTAACTTCTGCCAGTGTGGATACCTTTGCTTCGACTCAATGAGGACCTCACTGATGTAGTAAACCGGACGTTGAACCGGATATTCCTTTCCTGCTTCCTTGCACTCCACCACAATGGCCACGCTAACTGCACGGGCATTGGCGGCCACGTATAACAACAGCGGCTCCTTGTCAACCGGGGCAGCAAGGACTGGTGGTTCTGCCAATTGCCGCTTCAGATCCTCGAACGCAACGTTTGCAGCATCGCTCCAGACAAACCGGTCCATCTTCTTCATCATCTGGTAAAGCGGGATCGCCTTTTCTCCTAAACGGCCGATGAACCGACTCAGTGCTGCAATACGGCCCGCCATGCGCTGGACATCATTGATACACGCCGGTTTAGCCAAGGATGTAATCGCCTTGATCTTCTCCAGATTAGCTTCAATCCCTCCGTTTGACACTAGGAATCCAAGGAGCTTGCCTGCTGGAACACCAAAGACACACTTCTCCGGATTGAGCATCATCTTGTAAATCCGGAGGTTGTCAAAGACACACTTCTTTTAAATCCTCTATCATTGTCTCCTCCTTCCTGGATTTCACCACAATGTCATCAACGTAAGCATGGACATTTTTTCCAATCTGCCCTTTGAAGCAGTTCTACACACAACGTTGATAAGTTGCTTGGGCAGTCTTGAGCCCGAAAGGCATGATTACATAGCAGAAGTCTCCAAAGGGAGTTATGAAAGCTGTCTTCTCCTGGTCCTTAACTGCCATCTTGATCTGATGATAACCTGAATACGCATCCAAAAAACTTAGCCGCTCACATCCCGCCGTAGCATCGATAATCTGATCAATACGGGGGAGAGCAAAAGGATCCGTCGGGCAAGCCTTGTTCAAGTCTGTGTAATCAACACACATCCTCCAGGTCCTGTTTTTCTTGAGTACTAGCACCGGATTAGCCAGCCACTCCGGATGAAATACCTCAACTATGAAACCTGCGGCTAAGAGCCTGGCCACTTCTTCTCCTATAGCCTTGCGCCTCTCCTCATTGAAGCGGCGAAAATACTGCTTGACCGGTTTAAATTTTGGATCAATATTAAGGCTGTGCTCAGCGAGTTCCCTCGGTATACCTGGCATGTCAGAAGGTTTCCATGCAAAGATATCCCAGTTCTCACGGATGAACTCCATGAGCGTGCTTTCCTATTTGGGGTCTAGGTTAGCGCTGATAGTGAACTGCTTAGATGAATCACCCGGAACAAAGTCAACCTGCTTGGTCTCCTCCGTCGATTTGAATTTCAACGCCGGATCATGCTCTGTAGTTGGTTTTTTCAACGGGGACATATCTGCCGGATCAACATTGTCCTTGTAGAACTTCAGCTCTTCCATAGCACAAACTGCCTCAGCATATGCCGCATCTCCTTCCTCGCATTCCAATGCGATCTTGCGGCTCCCATGAACCGTGATGGTTCCCCTGTGACCCGGCATCTTGAGCTGCAGATAAACATAACACGGTCTAGCCATGAACTTGGCATAAACTGGCCTCCCAAACAGAGCATGATATGGGCTCCTAATCTTTACAACCTCAAAGGTCACTGTCTCCGATCTAGAGTCCTGCTCATCCCCAAAGGTAACTTCCAGATCGATTTTTCCAACTGGGTAAGCCGATTTACCTGGCACCACTCCATGGAACACTATGTTGGACTGCCGGAGCTTCTTATCTGTCAACCCCATACGTCGAAAAGTCTCATAGTATAAGATATTGATGCTGCTGCCTCCATCCATAAGCACCTTTGTGAACTTATAGCCACCCACCTGTGGAGCCACCACCAAGGCTAGCTGACCCGGATTATCAACCTGTGGCGGGTGATCCTCTCTGCTCCATACAATGGGTTGCTCAGACCAACGTAAAAAATGTGGAATCGCCAGCTCAACTACGTGTACTGCTCGCTTCAGAACCTTTTGATCTCGTTTGCACAAACTTGTGGTGAAAACATGATATTGCCCACTGCTTAGCTCCTTTGGATTATTCTGATATCCGGATTACTGTTGCTGCTGACGCTGTTGATTACCTTGGTTGTTGTATCCGCCCTGACCATGGTGCTGGTTATGTTGATGCTGATTGTTGCCATTGTGGTTATTGTTACCACCGTGATATCCTGATCCGGAGCCACCACCCTGGTAACCCGGACCCTGAAAACCGGGACCTGAGTCGCCGAGGGGCCCGTGGTTATACTTGGCCTGTTTCATAAACTCCTGCATAATAAAACAGTCCTTCCAGAGATGAGTAGCCGGGTTTTCCTCTGTACCGTGCTTTGGGCAAGGCACGCTCAACTGGCGATCTAGATTGATGGGTGGCCTCCCGTTGCGTGGGGGTGGTCTACCCTTGTGGCGCTGCCCATTGTCTTGAACATTGGTATTGGCCACAAAGTCTGAGCTGCCCTCTGCTTTACGCTTGCCGTTGTAACCTGTGCCCGCCGGATTGGCCTGTGCCGGTTTACCATTTTTGCTCGCCTTCCCGGATTTGTCTCCGTCTGCATCTGGACACTTGGTGTTATCAGAGTCCCCATACTTTACCAAAGCGCTCATGAGCGTTCCCATGTCGTTACAATCGTGCTTGAGCCGTCCCAACTTCAGCCTCAAAGACTCGAACCGGCAATTGTTCTCCAAGGTCACTATCGTCGTACTGGGGTTGATGCTATTGGAGGAGTGCAGGATTTCTGAAACTCGCCGCACCCAACTGCTTGTGGTCTCTTGCTCTCCTTGAACACATGCTGCTAAGTCAACCACAGACATCGGCTGTTTGCATGTGTCTTTGAAATTACTGATAAATCGGCGACGCAACTCACCCGATGATCCGATGGAGTTAGGTGGTAAACCTTTTAACCATGTCCGGGCCGTGCCCTCAAGCATCATTGTGAAGTATTTAGCACACGCAGCCTCGTCCACATCAAGCATCTCCATAGCCATCTCATAACTTTCAACCCATGCCTCCGGAGCCAGATCCGCCGTGTAGTTGGGTACCTTGCGCGGGCCTTTGAAGTCTTTGGGTAATTTCACGTTCCGTAAAGCGGGGATGAGACACTGCACCCCGAAGAAACTGGACATGATTCCTGTTTCTATGGTGGTGGGGTGAACCGGCGTTGCTTGCCTAGCTTGGTCCATCACCTCTTGGGCGTGTGCTCCTTCTCCTGCCGGATTATCCTGCCTCTGCCGGTGGCGCCTCCGTGCGCTGCTAGATACAGCCGGTTCATCTAGGTGCCTCGTGTAGCTCCGGCTCGGGCGGGGGGTTGAGTGGATCCTCTCCTGGCTATAGGAATAAGCTTGCCGCTGTGTTAACGCTGTGTCCAGCAACTTCTTAGCCCGTCGTGCTTCCATTGCTACGGGGGACGTCCCCTTAATGTGAAGAGCGGCCAGCCGTGAAGTGGCGGCGACAATGTTGTCCAACGGGTTAGAATAATGACCGGGAGGGTGGGTACGTGCGGCGTTGGCACAACTTGGCGGTTCCGCTCTGTGGCTGGTGACTGAACCGACGCGCCCGTCCCCAGGGCTCCTCCCCGGTTTACCTCTGGATGGTTACTGGTTCCTGCTCCTGGCGTGCTGAAGAGATTTCTTGCCTCATAAACCGGCGGCAAACGAGATTGTTGTCTTCTGTACATGACCTCCTGCGAGGCATTCTGATCCAGCCTGAGCCAGAAGGCCTGGGAATCTAGCTTTGCCTGTCTTGTAGCCATCCTGGCTTTCTCCGCATCCAGATCCAGCTTAGCTTGCTCAATCTGGCTCTTCAGCTGAGCAATCTCCGCATCATGTTGCGCCTTGTCGGCCTGGGCTACTTCTGCTGTTGCGAGCGCCGTCAAGGTGCCGACTAAGGTGGATAGGACGTCATAGGGCGACGGGGGAAGGTCTCCGATTCTGGCTCCCGCTGCCTCTGAGGTTATCGCCCCAGTCGTCGAGGGCTGCTGCATAGATTGTGATCCGGCCATGAAAACAGCAACCCTGTTTGGCGGATCAAAGGGGTCCGGAATACTATCGCCATCGGACACACCCTCGGACTGGCCGTCCTGCAACAGATACAAAGATTCGGTTTCTCCGGATGAAGATTCATCGTCGGAATAGACAATTGTCTCGCCACCAGAATCCGATCCGTCCTCGTCTTGTACTCCATGCACTGCTCCGACGAAAACATGCTTCATGGTGGGCTGAATTCGGGCCGATCTCGCACGCTGAGCCGGCTCGACGATGTTGGGGAAGATGTCCGGCTCAGGTCCCGGTTCGCCGATCTTGCCGATGAAGACGTGGATGCCGCCGAAGGGGACCCGTTACCCGTATTCGATTGAATCGGCCTCGGGGCCCCAGCCTGCATCGTCGATGTAGATCCGGCTGCAACGACTCTTGGTCATCCGGCCCACTGCGTAACCCTTGAGCCCTTCAAAGCTGCCCTTCAAGAACTTGAAACTATTGTGCGGTAGCCCCACGCTGGGCACCAACTGTCGTGGAATTAGCACGGCAGATGTCCGGGTTAGCGGACTTAGGTGTGAGGCCATCGCTCGAGTTAGCTTAAAGGGGTTAAAGCGGACGAAGGACACAAGGAGTTTTATACTAGTTCGGCCCCTTCGATGAAGGTAAAAGCCTACGTCTAGTTTGGCGTGGTATTGCTTGGGCTTCGATGACCAGGGAGCGAATTGATACGTCCCAAACGTATCCATAATTTTTGCTTGTGACATGCTTGTTTTGCATCATTGTCTCATGTTTATATCAAAGTTTTCTATCTTTTTAGGCATTTGTTGGACTAACCTACTAATGGTTGCAAAAGTGCACAATGTTCTTGTTTTACACTTTATTGTGTAGGAATTACTTGGAAATTGACAAAAACGCAAAAGGAGTCGTATTGGAGTAGGACTCTGACTTTTCTGAAATCTGTCTGAGAACGTTTTTAGAAGATGGTCACGTTCCGGCCCGTAGACGTCAAACGGAAAAAGCCTAGTTGCGAAAGTTGTGGGGAATTTCGAGAGGATGCTTCTGGATATAAAATTCGTCCAAATCGGAGTCCGGACGACCGAGAAAAGCCCGTTTTACTAAAGCCCAAAATCTGATGACGGGAATCCGAGAGTCTATATAAAGAGAGGAAACCTAGGTCACCAAGGGCCACAAATTTTCCTCCTCCCAGGCCGCCGTCTTGGAGGGGAGGACCAGCACCATTGCAGCACCATCCACAAGGAAGAAGGGGGGCCAAGGAGCCGCTGCCCCCTAGGACCGCCGCCGCCCCGAGGGCCGCCGCCGCCGCCACGGCTGCCGCCGGCCGCCTCCTCCTCTCCGGGCTGAACCTCTCCATCAACACCACCATCAATCTCTTGCTCACCATGGCCATGTGTGAGTAGTCTTCTCCGGGGCTGAGGGCTTGTACGTGTAGCTATGTGGTCAATTCTCTCTCCCATGATGTGATCTTCGTTGTGATCATAGGTTATGTTAATCTAGGGTGATCCCATGATATTTCCCCTTCCTCTATGTATTGGATTGATGTACTCACTTGTCTTTATCTAGTATAATCCCCGAGACCAAGGTGACAGCGGTCTATTGGACATGGATTAGAAGAATATTTTCATGAGTGATTTCCTCTTTTGTGTGTTGATTGAAGATTGAGAGTTTCTTGGTGCTTGTCTTTGACTATCCTTGAGATATGTTGTGGTGATTGTGGTACTCTCTTTGGATGGCCGCGGTGACATTGGGAAATCCATAGATTGAGAACTACGAACTTTGAGGTGTGCTTTTGTAGCCCTACATAATTCTCGTCCTCTCTTGACCACAAAGGAATGACCTCCGAGTGCGTCTCCCTTGCATGTTTTATGGGAAATATCATGTGATTAGACTATGCTAATGGTGTTGGGAGTTGCCACTAGTGAAAGTATGAAGCCTAGGCCTTGTTTCCACCATTTCAATACTAATTGTGCTCACGTTTACCACTTGTTTGCTTGCTGCACTTTTTGTTACAGATTTATATTACTTTGCTTTGCCACTCCTATTATCCATATTTTACCATCTCTTCGCCGAACTAGTGCACCTATACATCTGACAAGTGTATTTGGTGTGTTGGGGACACAAGAGACTTCTTGTTTCTTAATTGCAGGGTTGCTTGAAAGGGGTACGTTCAACCTCCACTTCCCTGAGTTCGATAAACCTTGGGTTACTCACTTAAGGGAAATTTGCTGCTGTCCTACAAACCTCTGCTCTTGGAGGCCCAACACTGTCTACAGGAATAGAAGCGTGTAGTAGACATCAAGCTATTTCTGGCGCCGTTGCCGGGGAAGTGAGGTAAGTGAAGGTACCTTCTCTAGATCTTGCAATTAAATCTTTTTGTTTCTTGTTTTTATTTCACTAGTTTTGCTTAATGGAAAACAACAAAAATATGAGAGAGCTTTATAAGCTCTACCTTGAACTTGGACATGATGTGTTTGAAGAGAAAATTAAAAAACCTTTGGAACTTTATTATTTGCATAACAATCATGATGGTGGTGATGTTATTAGTATGTTTTTTTTAATATCAATATTGCTAATGACATGGAAAGCTCTAAGCTTGGGGATGACACGTTTGATGAACATGATATTTTTAGTCCCCCAACTTTTGAAGAGAAAATTTACTTTGATGATACTTTGCTTCCTATATATGATGATTACAATGATAAATGTGAGCTTTTTAGTCCACCTACTATTGAGGATAAAATTTATTATGATTATGATATGCCTCCTAAATATGATGATTACCATGATGGTTATGATTGCTTTACTCTCACTATTCCTAAAAAGAAAGATTTTGCTTATATGAAGAGTAATGATACTTTTATGCTTTTGGATCATGGAAATAATGCCTTATGTGATAGTTATATTGTTGAGTTCATCCATGATGCCACTGAAATTTATAATGAGAGAGGGAGACATGGTTCTAAATATCTTAATAATAAGAAGTTTCCTCTCTTTATGGTGAATATTTTGAAGTTATGCTTGTTTTGCCTTCCTATGCTAGTTGCTTTATGCTTCAATAATTTATTTTTCTTACAAGATTCCCATGCATAGGAAGCATGTTAGGCTTAAATGTGTTTGGTATTTGCTTCTTGATGCTCTCTTTTGTTCTTCAACTCTTATTCCTACGAGAGCATCATTAAAGTTTGAAGCCTATCTTTATGGCTATAAAGAAAGAGCTCTAGGGAGACAACCCTTGTTATCTTTGCTTTCAGTTTGTTCTTTCAGTTTTTAGTGGTCTTGATGTTTGTTACTACTGTAGCAACATCATTGTATCTTTATTTTTCAGCTTTGTGCCAAGTTTAGCCTCCGATTGCAAGAAAGATCAAAAGTTGTGACGTGCTGTCCAGGAAACAGATTCTGTCCTTGGACAGAAAAATTCGAATAAAATCACCAGATCATCTTTTTGATCTGAATTTTTTTGACAGCGTGCTCTATACAATTGGCTTTCGAGCGTCTGTTCTGAGTTTTTTGATTTGAGTTGCAGAAGTGCCCCGAAAAAATTTACTACCTGCTGGTCTGTTTTTCACAGATTCTGTCCTGTTTTGCCTTTTCTTCGTTTTGCAAACCTTGAGCTTGCTTTTTCTTTGCAAAAACCTTTTGGCAATCTTGAGAAACAGTAGCTCTTCAAGATTATCTTTATTTCCAGTAGGGAAAAGTTATTTTATTGTGGGTACTAACCTCGCTAATTAGATTATGATGAGTTATGTATGAAGGGAGTTTTCAAGTGTGCGAGGGAAGATGATAAAAGAAGACTCAGGAGGGTCAAACGCTCAAGCTTGGGGATGCCCCCGTGCACCCCCAAGAAATATTCAAGAAGACTCAAGCGTCTAAGCTTGCGGATGCCCCCATGCATCCCCTTCTCCATCAACAATTATCAGTTCGTCTTTCGTTCCACTATATTTTAATCACTTCATGCGTTATGTGCTATTCTTGGAGCGTCTTTTTGTTTTGTTTTCAGTTTTGTTTTGTTTTCTTTGCTGGTCTTAAATAAGTTGCATCTGATCATTCTTATTTGGGAGAGAGACACGCTCCGCTTTTTCATGAAACACTCATGTTCTTCACTTATATCTTTTTGAGTGTTTTAGCTACCTTGTTATATGCTTCTAGCTCTTGTTTTTATTTCATATCATGTTCAGAGCTATTAGTTCTTTTATAGAAAGTACTCTCTTGCTTCACTTATATCTTTTTGGAGAGTTGAATTGGTTTGAATTGCTAAACTTCAAGAGGAGATTTGTCAACTCAATCTGAACATAGTTGAGGCTGGTCTCACTAATATTTTTGAAGTTACCCCCACACTTGAGGAAGAAATACGCAAGGCCCAGCCAGACGATCATATCCTGCAAAGGCATGCCAAGAATATGCTGGCAGGACGTACCTCTGATTTCTCAAAGGATCACTTTGGGACTCTCTGATTTTGTGGAAGGCTTTGTGTACCAAATCAGTCGGACCTGAAAAAGAAAATCTTGTCTGAAGCACACGAATCCTCATACTATATTCACCCTGGGGGTACAAAAATGTATGAAGACCTTCGTCAAATATTCTGGTGGGATGGAATGAAGAAAGACATTGCCTACTTTGTGGCTTGTTGCGGCATATGCAACAAAGTAAAGGCAGAACATCAGAAGCCAGCCGGACTTCTTCAACCGCTGCCAGCTTCGCAATGGAAATGGGATGACGTCTGCATGGATTTCATCACAGGAATACCCAAGACTCAGCGAGGCAATGATGCAATATGGGTCATAGTGGACACTCTAACCAAGGTAGCTCACTTTATCCCGGTCAAGACCACATATCGAGCAGACCAACTTGCACAGCTGTATGTGTCCAGAATAGCCAGTCTGCATGGAGTACCCCTAACCATCACTTCCGACCGAGGTTCACTTTTTACCTCCACTTTCTTGTCCCGTCTCCATCAAGCCTTGGGGACAACCCTGAAATACAGTACCGCTTATCATCCTCAGACCGATGGACAGATAGAGCGGGTAAACCAAATACTTGAAGATATGCTGCGAGCTTGCGTCTTGACCCAAGGATCTAAATGGGAAGATTGTCTGCCTTACGCCGAGTTCTCCTATAACAACAGTTTCCAAACCATTCTAAAGATGTCACCGTACGAGGCTTTATAAGGCCGCAAGTGTCGTACCCCGTTAAATTGGTCTCAGACTGGAGTGATAACCCTCAACCGTAAGGGATCGAGATAGTCTTCGCGGGTAAGAATAACCCAATTTATTGATTCGACACACGGGGAGCCAAAGAGTATTTATAAGCTTTGACAGTTGAGTTGTCAATTCAACCGCACCTGAAATATACTTACTTGCAACAAAAGATAAGTGGTAACAGTGATATGATAGTGATGATAGTAATAATAAAAGTAAACAGTAAAAGTAAATAGCAATAGTAAATGGCAAAAGTAGCAAGTAGTACAAGCAAGGTTTAAAATACTGTAGGCTAGGGAGATGGATAGTTGGGCGCTGCATGGATGAGATAGACTCTAACTTGGGGCACGGCACACGGAAAAGTAATGATCATCTAGGCAAATATCAAACATTAGGCATGTATCCCGTAGGTAGTTGTGCGTGCTCGCAATAAGAACTTGCACAACATCTTTTGTCCTACCATCCCGCTACGAACGGGGCCAAAAGGAACTAATGGATATTAAGGTGCTCCTGTCAAAGAGCACCAGAACAAAGCAATGAACTCAATGGATACATGTAATCCTCAAACTACGGACCATCCCCTTTGGTGTCCCAAGCTGTCACTTTTGGGATCGCCGGTTCCGAACCGTAACAGGTGCAAACAACTCATAGATAGGATCACGAACACAAATATATTCATACAAATGCATATGGTTCAGATCTGAAATCATGGCACTCGGGCCCTAAGTGTCAAGCATTAAGAATAACAAGTTGAAGCAAAGATGATAAACACCATAGTAGATGATAGGCAACATGCCCCCAACGACCTGATAAACTATTACATGATCTAACTCATCCAATCCCTACCATCCCCTTCGCCTACAGCAGGGGAATTACTCACACATGGAGGGAGAAGTCATGGAGGGATGATGGAGTGGTGATGATGATGACGATGGCGACGATCTCCCCTCTCCGGAGGCCAATTCAGCCTCCAGATTAGCCCTCCCGAAGAAGAACAGAGGGTGGCGGCGGCTCCGCGACGAAAAACTACGAAAGAACTTCTGATCTGGGGTTTCTGCGTCGGGAGTAAAAATACGAGGCGAAGTAGGGCACCAGGGGGTGTGGGCCCCACCCAGGCGCCCCCCGGCGCGGCCCAAGGGGGGCGCGCCCACAGGGCGCCTGGGCACCCCCTAGGCCCCCTCTGGTCCCACTTCTGGCATCTGGTTCCTTCGGGTGTGTGGATTTTCTGTGATTTTTCGTGGATTTTTCTGAGATACTTAAAAATCCATTTTCCTGCACACAAATAAACCATACAGGCAGCTCTGCTGAAAACAGCGTCAGTCCGGGTTAGTTTAGTCCAAATCATGCAAGAATGAGGTCAAAACAATATCAAAAGTGTTTGGAAAAGTAGATACATTTGAGACGTATCAACTCCCCCAAGCTTAGCATATTGCTTGTCCTCAAGCAATTCAGTTCAACGAACTGGACGCGACAAAGAAAACTTTGACAAACTCTTTTGCTTCATTAGATGTATATAAGCATGTACTACGAAAAGAGTTTAGCAAGTATTGAAACAGTACTTATGAGGACAATGCAAGGAGCAATCCTTCTTTCAAGTGACCAGTCACAAATACTTAAAAGTAAATAATATATTACTGAAAATCAAGACAAGATTACATTGCACATAGCTTGAGCATATTAGGGTGGTATCTCGCTAGCCTCCATGAGTGAAGCAAAACATAAATGCAGAGACTCCTCCAGAGTTTTAAAGGAGACTAGAACTAAGAATTTCAGAATAAATCATATCACAAGTATGCAGAAGACAATGTAATACTTTGGGACAATGCACATTACACTCAGAATGACAATTATGCTCTCCTAGTCAGTGCTTTGAAGAAAGAAGGTGAGACTCTCGAACCGTGGCTTTTATTGGCAAGGTTGAAAACCCGTGGTCGGAAACAAAAACTAAACATGTACCAGAGCTCTTGGTTTTAAAAACAGAAGTAAACATGTTTTGAGAAGTGCATATTTCGTCAACGAATGCTAGCAGATAACTCAATCACTTTTTAAGCTAGACAAGTCTCGAGGAACGGCTCCCGCATGAGGACGATCACATCCTCTTAATCTCCTTTGTTTATCACTGCCAAAGTTTTCTGATTTCTCATGAACAAAGCGTGAAGGAGGGTTTGTTTGTTATATTATCTTTTTGAGCCGGGTTCACTCAATGCCAGTTCCTTTTCATATTAGGGGTTTGCACATTATACATGCAATCCAGGGGTGAAACTTGTCCAACTTAAAGAGATCATGAATTAACTACTACTTCCTCATGAGCTAAAACATAGGCACAAAAAGAGAAATGCTTTTGATTCATTTCGAGATGGTACATGAAAGTCTTCGTTAGGAATGGCAGGTAAATACCATGTATAGGAAGGTATAGTGGACTCATATGGCATAACAGGTTTAAAGGGTTTGGATGCACAAGCAGTCAGTCCGCTTAGTACAGGTGGAGGTTTAGCAAAAGACTGGGAAGCGACCAACTAGAGAGCAATAACGGTCATAATCATGCAGAGCGACAAAGCAACATTGAATCGGGCATGAAAGTGATATAACTGTTCTAAAACTCAAAGATCATCAAGGCAAAGTAGACTTTTAGTCTTAAACATGTGTAAGTGCCAAGTCAATCCAAAAATTCTCTAAAGGGAAATACCACCTTAGTATACCAGACTATGAACAGTGCAGTGCATGTAGATCATTTCAATAACACATTATATACTCTAGTTATTCGGGACTAGCCACAAGGAAAGCATGAACCACTGGAAGAGCATTGTAAACATAGCACTATGTCGCTACAAGCTGGTCTCTAGATCATAAGTACACGCATATGTACAAAAGTAGAAACAATAAGAGTTCATACCGGTCTTCCTTGTTGCTTCCTTTCAGTCGATCTTCATCATTACTGCTTGTCACTTGCACGATCGAACATAGGAAATATAATCAAATGCCATCACGGACTCGAGCTGATCTCTGAAAACAAAGCAAACTAAAGAGAGAAAGGAAATCTTTTTGGTTTTTTCAAAGGTTGAATAAAAAGCAAAAGAAAGAGAAAATCTTTTTGTTGTTTTTGCAAAGAGAGAAATAAAGAAGAACGGGCAAAAACTTCGAAAAGATCAAAGCGAATAAAACGGATCATACAATGGAAAAGTGAGAAAGGCACGTACTCCCCCAAGCTTAGGCTTTTGGCCTAAGTTGGTTAGCAGCTACTGCCCCCAGGAGCCTCCTGCTCCAGGGGTGTGGTGGTGAGTCCAAGGGTCGTAGAAGGATGCTGGCGCGTACACCGAACTCCTCGGAGTCTCCCACGAGGAAGGTTCCAAACGCCAAACAGAGGAAGACCCTTCACCAAACTCGGTGGCGGTCTCTTCCTGAAAATGTGGTATCTCACCGTGCCTCTCCTCGTCGGGCACAACCCCCTCCATGGGGTTATGAAACTGATGCTGCTGGACCATGAACTCATCGAACTGGACAACATCAAAGGACCATCCGTTCCTGCGAGAAAAATCAAACAAAAGAGGTGCAGGTAGACGGATCTCGCGTTCTGCGGTAGTTCCGAAACGCAAGATATAAACAAGGTTATCAAGCTCAGAACCCATGGTAACAAACTTATGCCTTTTCATAGCAGCAAGATCAAAGCTTAAATAAGTAAAAGGAGTATCATCAGGGTGTGGGGTGCCTCCAAGATGCTCCAAGATAAGTGTGGCATAAACGCCACCATATAAGTCCCCCTTGTTACCGTTCATAGCAAGGCGTCGAGCAATTAAGGTACCCAGATTATAATCAGACCTCCCTGAGAGGGCTGCTGCCAGGATAGCAATATCCGGAGCAGAAATGCTGCTCGTGTTGTCACGAGCTAACACCCCTCTAGCAATATAATATGCAAAATACCTGAGGTGAGGAAACAAGATGCTGGAGATCTTCGACCGATGAATATCCCTCGTACCCATGCTGCAGAGGGAGTTGATGACGGTTTTCAGCTCGATGGCTGAGTGGCCTTCCTAGCCGTCCTCCCAACGTTCGGCACACCTATTATTTCACAAAAATTTCCCAAAGTCATGGTGATAAGATCATTATAAATTTTAAACTCAATAGCACCTGAATCAGGATTATATCTAAAATTGTTAATGAAACTGGAGGTGAGTTTTTGATACTGAGTAACACGGCTCGTGACGAGTCGTGTCAAACCTGCATTAGCACAAAGATTATAAAACTCATCCTTGATTCCCGCAGCTTCCATGAATTCATCACATGGAAATGTCATCGCACGTGCTGGACTTGTGTCTTCCAACAACTCCAGGGGCACATGATCTTCATTATAGCTCACCCTAGCAGTCGATGGTGAAGCTGCGGCTCTAGTAACTCGATCGGAGTGTGCGGGCCTCCTCTTCTCAAGCCACCCTTTTGCCCTTCCTAACAAACTCATTTCTGATTTTTTTTTACAATTTACAAAAACGAGGATTAAAACAAAGTGAGCTAAGGCAAACTACTCAACTCACTTGCCCAAGGTATAAACTTGCATCAAAACTTGGAAAATAACTTTCTACACATGCATGCAAGCTCATCTCTACAGCACCAAGAAATACTAAATACTCACAAATGAGGCCACCAATCAAAAATCTAATTGGAGGGGTGGAGGAGTCACATACCAGGGAGTATTTGCTCAAAATTTCAGCTCAAATGAGGGGCTGTAGAGAGAGATCGAAGAATCGCCTCCAAGAACAGCAAGAACACAAGAACAACAGCAGAACTCGTCTTTTTGGAGAAAGAGAGAGAGGGAGGAAGAAGACATACCTGGAGGGGGGTCCCATGGGCCCCAAGCGCCCTGTGGGCGCGGCCAGGGGCTGGGCCGCGCCAGCTGGCCGCCTGGGCCACTGGTGGCCCCTCCTGGCTGGCCCCAGGACTTTCTGGGTCTCTCCCGTTGTGGAAATTTTTATTATAATTTTTCTGGAATTTTTCTGAAAACTTCACTGTTGAAATTTTTTCAAAGTTCAAAAAGCTGCGAAACTCTCTGAAAACTTGAAGCAGTTAGTAGTATTGTGAAGCTTCAAAAACATAATTACTTGGTACAACAAGTAGGACAAAACTAAAAACAAATGAAAACATAACAAGCTCAACTTTTTATCCATATAAAACATGTTCACTAATAAGGTTGATCAAGTCTTACCAACAAACAAGCGATATATAGAGCAAAAAGTCTTACTTCTTACGAAGTAGTTACTAAACCTTTACTTTGATGGACATTGTCCCCACCATGATAGTTTTATATTTGTGAGGCACATGTAGTGGACAGTCCCATTCTCCAATTTTCACGGTCTCGATATTCTCTATGGAGTTGAGGGCATGCCTCCTGTCGGTCTTCTTCGAAAAATATACCGTGTGTTCTTTATCATTCACATGGAAAGTAACCTTCCCTTTATTGCAATCAATAATAGCACCTGCGGTGTTAAGGAAAGGTCTACCAAGAATAATGGACATGCTCCCATCCTCGGGCATGTCAAGCACAACAAAATCAGTAAGAATTAAACAATTAGCAACTTCAACTGGAACATCCTCACAAATACCTATCGGAACAGCGGTTGACTTGTCAGCCATCTGAAGGGAGATATCTGTAGGAATTAGTTTCTCTAAACAAAGCCTCTCGTAAAGAGAGAGAGACATAACACTCACTCCTGCTCCAAGATCACATAAAGCAGTTTTGACATAATTATTCTTTATGGAGCAAGGAATGGTGGGTATACCTGGATCACCGAGCTTCTCAGGAATCTTTCCACTGAAAGAATAGTTAGCAAGCATAGTAGATATTGCATCATTAGGAACTTTTCTTTTGTTAGTGACAATATCTTTCATATATTTTGAATAAGGAAGTAACTTAATAGCATCAGTCAAAGGGATTTGAAGAAAAAGAGGTTTAATCCACTCACAAAACTTATTATAATGCTCTTCTTCTTTGGATTTGATTGACTTACCTGGAAAGGGCATGGGTTTCTGTACCCATGGTTCTCTCTCCTTCCCATGTTTTCTTGCGATGAAGTCTTCTTTAGTGTACCTCTTACGTTTGTCAGGTGCTTCTTCTTCTCGAACTTCAGGCGGATCATTCTTCTCATTATCATTACCTTCAGGCTCAGCACCGTCTTCAGTCTCAGCATCGGAAATAGATACACTGTTGGGATCAATAGCTGGCTCTTCATCTGCAATAGGGTCATTAGAATTGTCAGTCTCCTTATGTTTCTTCTTCTTCTTTGGAGAGACAACAATTTCTTCTTCCTGCATTTGAGAATCCTGCTCGATTCTCTTCGGATGCCCCTCTGGATAGAGAGGGTCTTGAGTACTAGTTCCTCCTCGGGTCTTAATCCCAAAAGCCTGCAAATTATCTTGTTTGGCATTGTTAGCAAGCAAATCTCTTTGCACATTAGAAATTTGATCAAGCTGAGTTTGAACCATATAAAAATGCTTCACAAGACATTGAACATCATTAACTGTTCTATCTAAAACATCAAGCAGTCTTTTGATAGCAAGGGAATTATCATGCAACTGACTGTCTATCCTCTCATTAAAATGATTCTGTTTCATAATAAAATTATCAAACTCATCTAAACATTGATCAGGAGGCTTACCATGAGGGATGTCACTTGCATTGAAATCTAAAAGAGAGTGTACCTCTACCATAGGAGGGTGAGTGGTAGGCTCACACAGCTTCTCAATAGGGGGTAGATTCTTCACATCTTCAGCTTTAATACCTTTCTCTTTAATAGACTTCTTTGCTTCTCGCATATCCTCGGGGCTTAGGACAAACATGCCCCTCTTCTTTGTTGGTGGAGGTGGATCAGGGACGGACCAATCTTCATGGTTTTTGGCAATCCTTCCCATTAAATCTTCCGCGTTGTCCGGTGTTCTTTTCCTGAAAACACAACCAGCACAACTGTCCAAATAGGACCTGGATTCATTAGTTAGACCGGCATAGAATATATCGATTAATTCATTCTTAGGGATTTCATGTCCTGGTCTAGACCGAATCAGACCGCAGTACCTCCCCCAAGCTTTAGGGAGGGACTCATCCTGCAACTGTTTAAAGTTATAAATTCTGTGTAAAGCAGCATGTTGCATGTGAGCAGGAAAGTACTTATCAACAAAAGAGTGAGCTAAGTCCTGAGGACTCTTAATGGAGCCGTATGGGAGTGAATCATACCATGCTTTAGCACCTTCCTTCAACGAGAAAGGAAGAAGCTTGGTCACATAAAAGTATCGTATCTTTTCATCTGTGGTAAACAGGCTACCTAGCTCACCGAGTTTAGTTAGGTGTGCAATAGCATCATCATTTTCTCTGCCATAAAAGGGGTCAGCTTCAACCATAGGTATAAGTGAAAGATCAACAGAGAAATCAAAATCAGGATCTTCAATGCAGATAGGAGATGTAGCAAATTCAGGATTAGGAACGGTTTTGTTCTTCAAAGAGTATTTTTCAAATAGTTTCTTAATAGCTTCAGGGTCAGAGCTGGAAAACCCTGTCAGTTCCCTGCATAATTCTTCATCTAGTATATAGTAATCATCATCAAGGAGACTCTCCTTGAGTTTACTCAAATCAGGATAATCATAAGTTTCACCAATAGGGTAGCGACTAACAGGGAGTTCAATTCCAGACTTTTTAGCAGCAGCAGCAATTTGTTTCTCAAGAGCATAACCAAGCGAACTAATATCATCAAAAGTAGTAGAAGCATCATCAAGAGTATCAGACATAGTAACAGATTCAGTAGGAGCATCATGTGGTGGTGGTGGGGCAAACTTACTCATAACAGAAGGTGAATCAAGCGTAGCACTAGTGCTCAGAGCAGTACCTCTTCTTGTAGTGGATAGTAAGATCGGAACCTTGGGGTCTCCTTTCTTACCCATAGTGGATAAAGTGCAGCAGGTAGGATACCTCAAGTAGACTTGTAAATATTGCTATGCTCCCCGGCAACGGCGCCAGAAAACGGTACTTGATAACCCTCAACCGTAAGGGATCGAGATAGTCTTCGCGGGTAAGAATAACCTAATTTATTGATTGGACACACGGGGAGCCAAAGAGTATTTATAAGCTTTGACAGTTGAGTTGTCAATTCAACCGCACCTGAAATATACTTACTTGCAACAAAAGATAAGTGGTAACAGTGATATGATAGTGATGATAGTAATAGTAAAAGTAAACAGTAAAAGTAAATAGCAATAGTAAATGGCAAAAGTAGCAACTAGTAACAAGCAAGGTTTAAAATACTGTAGGCTAGGGAGATGGATGGTTGGGCGCTGCATGGATGAGATAGATTCTAACTTGGGGCACGGCACACGGAAAAGTAATGATCATCTAGGCAAATATCAAACATTAGGCATGTATCCCGTAGGTAGTTGTACGTGCTTGCAATAAGAACTTGCACAACATCTTTTGTCCTACCATCCCGCTACGAACGGGGCCAAAAGGAACTAATGGATATTAAGGTGCTCCTGTCAAAGAGCACCGGAACAAAGCAATGAACTCAATGGATACATGTAATCCTCAAACTACGGACCATCCCCTTTGGTGTCCCAAGCTGTCACTTTTGGGATCGCCGGTTCCGAACCGTAACAGGTGCAAACAACTCATAGATAGGATCACGAACACAAATATATTCATACAAACACATATGGTTCAGATCTGAAATCATGGCACTCGGGCCCTAAGTGTCAAGCATTAAGAATAACAAGTTGAAGCAAAGATGATAAACACCATAGTAGATGATAGGCAACATGCCCCCAACGATCTGATAAACTATTACATGATCTAACTCATCCAATCCCTACCATCCCCTTCGCCTACAGCAGGGGAATTACTCACACATGGAGGGAGAAGTCATGGAGGGATGATGGAGTGGTGATGATGATGACGATAGCGACGATCTCCCCTCTCCGGAGGCCAATTCAGCCTCCAGATTAGCCCTCCCGAAGAAGAACAGAGGGTGGCGGCGGCTCCGCGATGAAAAACTGTGAAATAACTTCTGATCTGGGGTTTCTGCGTCGGGAGTAAAAATACGAGGCGAAGTAGGGCACCAGGGGGTGTGGGCCCCACCCAGGCGCCCCCCCCCCCCCCGGCGCGGCCCAGGGGGGGCGCGCCCACAGGGCGCCTGGGCACCCCCTGGCCCCCCTCTGGTCCCACTTCTGGCATCTGGTTCCTTCGGGTGCGTGGATTTTCTGTGATTTTTCGTGGATTTTTCTGAGATACTTAAAAATCCGTTTTCCTGCACACAAATAAACCATACAGGCAGCTCTGCTGAAAACAGCGTCAGTCCGGGTTAGTTTAGTCCAAATCATGCAAGAATGAGGTATCAAAAGTGTTTGGAAAAGTAGATACGTTTGAGACGTATCATGGAGATAGCTGTATCTTCGGAACAGACCTCATGATGGAAGCTGAGAAACAAGTTAAGGAGATCAGAGTTAGATTACAATTGGCCAAATCTCGACAGAAGAGTTATTACGATGCAAAACACCGACAACTTAGTTTTGAGCCCGGAGAACATGTATACCTCTGAGTCACTCCTATGAAAGGAGTCAAGAGATTCCAGACTCGCGGAAAGTTGGCACCGAGATTTATTGGCCCCTTCCCAGTTATTTCTCGAGTGGGCACCGTTGCTTATTAGTTGGAATTGCCCCCAGAATTGTCCGATGTGCACAACGTGTTTCATGTCTCACAGTTGAGGCGGTGCATATCGCCGCCTAAGAAAAGGACTGCCATGACCGACATAGAATTGGCAAAGGATTTAACGTACGAAGAAAGACCGTTCAAAATTTTGGATCAGATGGAAAGGGTCACTCGCAGTAAAGTAAGGAAGTTTTATAAGGTCCAGTGGGAGCATCACACCGAGTCAGAAGCAACCTGGGAATAAGAACAATTCCTACACACACATTATCCGGAATGGTTTTCCCGACCAACCGAATCTCGAGGACGAGACTCATTCTAAGTGGGGGAGGTTTGTGACAGTCTGATTTTTGCCCTCTTTTATTTGCCTAAGTTTTATTTGGATTTAATTTGAACCTTGGGATTTTTGAATCTTTTCATATGGACTTAAACACTTGGGTACCCTTGGCTTTCACCCAAGTGCCTCCTATCCATCTCAAATCATCTTTTCCCTCTGGTTCACCCTAAAAAAATTATTGGAATATTTTTCTTTATTGAAAAATATTCATTTCCCTAAAAAACCCTAGTTAAGCCCATTGTGCTCCAAAGCAACCCTAGTTTTTCTGGCCCACAAAAATCTGAGGAAATTCATAAATATTCTTTGGACCCTAGGACACATTCTTGAGCAAAAATATTGCACCACTTTTTGGAATAATTTTGCTACAGAAATTCTTTTCTATTCTGGACAGAAATGGTAGTTTCTACAACAACTACCATTTTACTTGCTCCATTGCTTCTGAAACTCCTTGTGCATCTTTACCTTAGTAACCTAGGGCTAGCCTCCAAAGCACAGCCTCCAACTCCTAGCAAATTTACCTCAGTAAACTCTCAAAGTTTCTGTCCAGAAACTTACCAGCCGTGTGAATTTCTTTCTACTGCGTCTGGATCCAAACTAAACCTGGGTAACACTCATATCTACCACGAACAACACGCCAGACATGATCTTTGGCACCAAGTCGGCCAGTAGGCAGAGTTCACTCGGTGACCACGCGTGTGCACCATGCCAGGCTGCTTGTCGGCGCGCTCTGGATGTTGCCGAGCGCTCTGTTTTGCGTGTGCTCGCTTCCACGCCTGCCGGAGCTTGCCAAACCGCGCCACCATCTTCGTCTCGACTTCTACAACACCCCCTGGCACTCACCAACACCGGAGCTTGCCACAGCGAGCACGGGCGCGGTCCGGCCAAGGCAACAGTGCAGTGTGCACTATGCTCGTCGCCATTCCAGTGACCCTGTGCTCGTCTCCGTCCGTCCACAGCTCCCACGTGAACACCGTCGCCTTCTCCCCCTCTCACTGACGCCGTTCGTCGCCGGGCGCAGCATCCAGGTGTCGCCGGCGGAGCCCCGATTCCCCCTCTTGGCTCGCCTATATATAGGACCCCCCCAGCCTTCGCAAGCACCCCGCTCCACTCCCACACACACCACAACTGCGTAAAACCTCGTGGCCCGGCCGGGCAGGCCACAGGCCGCCGTCCCCGAGCTTGAGCTCGCCGGCGAACCCCTCGGGTCGTTGCGGTAGCTCCAGCCCCTCTCAGGCCAGGGCAACCCTTCCAGAGCCTCCGCTACTCTCTGGTGGTGCTGTTCCACCTAATTGGAGCTTCTGGAGTCGCCGTTGCTCGCCGTCTTCCTCAACTCCGGCGACCACCCCGTTCTGCCTCCGCCTGCGAGGCCATTTCCGACGCCGTTCGACCACCCCTAGCTACGCCACGGGTACGGGCAGGTGCGCCTCGATCTCCTCTGTTGATCTATCCCTCCCATCTTGGCCAAGGAGCTCGCGTCGCCGGCGTGCGCTCCGACGAGGCCACGACCGCCCCTGTTCTTCTCCTTCTCCCCCCTCACCTGACTAGCGGGGTCCGCTAGTAAGCCTCTCTGTACTCGCGTGAAGCGGTACTAGTGGTGGCGCCCTGGGCCTTTACGCCTTCGACGTCACCCCCTTTTCCAGTCTGTTTATTTAAATTCCAAATTTAAATATATTCCAGAACACTTCAAACTGCAATAAATTTTTAACCATAAGTCCAAATGAATTGATTCTTTTTGCATTGTGTTCTTTGTAATGAAATCTTGCAGCACACCAAAAATGAGACTTTTTGGTGCTGTGTAGATTTTCTGGTGAATTTTTGAATGGTTCTTAATATTTTCTTTTTGTACTTTTAAATATTTTGAGAAGGTCAAGCTTGTCTTGAGGATCGTCAGGAGGCTTGTGAACCTCATTTACACTAAGGCAAGTTACAGCAACATTTTCATGGTGCCATTTCAATATTTGTGATTTTTCCAACTTGAATAATGATTTAATCCATGTACATGAATTATTTTTGTAAATTACATTCTGTTGGTTGCTGCATTTAGTTGTTATATTTAGTTTACAGAAAGTTGGAAGTTGATTTAAGTTGTTAAGATAGCTAGAAGAAAGTTTGGGTCATGGAGAACTAATATGGGTATGAATATAAATAGTTATGTGAAGTTATTTTTCTTGCATAAGAACTATGGTAAAAAAATCAAGAAAATTTTCTGTTTTTTTAATTGAAAGTAAATCATAACCAGAAGAATAATGGAAGTTGTGATGCTTGCACTTAGTAGGGTAAAGTTGACCCAGTTCTTTATGGTAATGCATATTGGTATGTTGCATTTGCATGGCATCTTACGACACCGGTTATTTTTTTTCTTTAAGTTGAACCTGTTAATAACTCAACTTGAATAAATTGTTGACCGGGTCATGGTGCCACTGAATCAAGTTTTTTCCAGTGCAACCACATTTGCCTTTATGGAAATGTCTTTATTCGGTCCGTTGTCATGCCTCTGGTCGGTACCTCCAAGTAGGGAAGGTTATGGGCATGCGGTACCCTGGCTCGGTAAGCAGACATAACCTTGTGTGCCCGTTGTTGAGTTTATGGTACCGAGTCCCCGTTTGGGACAGTTTTTGTTTGGCCACGACGGTGGTCGGTGTGCCTTTGGTAGGCACGGGGCCACCCAGGACTATTCCGGTGGGGAATGAGTCGGAGTGGCCGGGAGAGTGTCATGGCAATGGAATAGTTTTGTCAGAACGCCGTTGGTCCACCCGAATGGGAAAGCGAGGCCATGGGTTCCATGGTGTGGGTACAGTGCACTACCTCTGCAGAGTGTAATTAATCTATCGATAGCCGAGTCCACGATCACGGACACGCTCGAAAGTAAGTCACACCATGGGTCAACATATAATAAAATTTTGCTCACTAAGTTATGATTTTTTTGCACTGTAAAAGTGGTGGAAGAGCTACCGAAATGATTTGAGACCAAGTATGGTCAGGGTTGTGATCGCCGGAAAGATCACGAGTTATGTCCTGTTGAGATGGACAAGTTTATAGGTTAAGAAAGATCACCATGGGTAAGTCAGACCGAGGGACTGTTTTCATGAGCACGGCATGTTGTATGCATACTCACGTATGGTGCTGCATTTTAACAATTGAATAATTATCATGATATTGTTTGTCATTATGATTTTGTTTGTTGTAAGCTTGCAAGTACATTCAATGTACTCACATGGCGTGTCATGCTAGATTTCAGGAAAGTTCGGCTGGAAAGGAGTGCCGTCCGAGTCAAGATCGTGTCCACATCAGTGTCCCTGTGCTATGGAGTTCCGCTACAAAGTCATTCCACTGCCGCGTAGTTGTTATGGCCGAGGCCTTTTATGTTCATTAAATAATGTACATATTGTCAAGCCGCATCGTGCGTGCCGCTTGGCCTCGCTACTTGTTGTAATGTAAAACTTTGATCCGCTAGCATCAATAAAGCGGTTGTTTTCTGTACCAAGATATTGTGTGTTGCCAGAAGACAAGGTCTCTGGGCTGGCAATGCAGGGTAAACCGGTCGCTCTGAGCCGGGGTGCCACACACACTATCCTGTTTGATCTTTATGATAAATCTTCCACCATGGACCTAAAGGATTTTAATGATGCTTGTAAGCTCCCGTAGTGGGGCAATATTAGTGATCCTCGCAAATCTGAATATAAAAACTTCCTTGCTAGTATCACTATGGGGGAATCCAGAGAGATCACACAAGCTACCATAGGGAGCATTCATTTTCCTGCTATTCATTACTTTGCTCTCTTTATTGGTAGATGCATAAACGGTAAAGATGAGGATTGCCACATGTGTGTCCCAGATCTTAGTGTTCTCAAGAGTGTTGTTTAGGTGATAAACAATATAACTTGGGAGCCATTGTTGCACGTAGGTTACATCATAATGGTTTAGATGGAGATTTATTTGGTGGGATTTATGCCACTCACATAGCCCGTCATCTTGGTGTGCCTATACATGAAAATGATGAACTATTACCGCCCATTTATTTGGAATATAATGCTATGGTCAGCCATCGGTTTATAGAGAGAGGGATGAACAATCCCTCCAGTATCGACTAATCTTTGACAGGCGTCACACTGTCCATATTGCTCTCCCTGCTCCTACCTTCTTTGAATTTCAGGCAAAAGGGAGATATATTATAACCAGGGAGGAAGCAAATGAGTATAAGCAGACAATGAGAGTAGCTTGTCTCCAGGATAGAGCTCACCAGGCAGTAGCCGCTGCATCTCAGTACAACCCCAACTACGACTATGGATATCTGCCAGGCCAATACTGGCCATAGACCAACTTAGGCCAAAAGCCTAAGCTTGGGGGAGTACGTGTTTCTCACCGACATTACATTCATGTTCACACACTTATTCTAGTCGTCGGTGCTCACACTCTTTCATTGTACTATACATGCTTAGTTTCATTTCTTTTCTTAGTCTTTTTCTTGTGTGCTAGAAAAACCTTAAGAAAAACAAAACAAAAAATTAGTTGTAGCTTTTAGCTAGTTTACTTTCCATGCTTGTAGTAGTAGTAATTAAAAGAAAAACCAAAAAGATTTATCGTTCTTCTTTTGCTTGTTGGGAGCTTTCCCGTGTATATAGTTTCTTTTATTTTCTTTGGGGGTCAAGAGTAGAAGACCATGATGAAAATGTTTAGTGCCTGTCATATGCTTTATTGATGATTTACCCTTGAGCCATATTACCTTGTCTTCTCTCTTGTATTAAATGCTCGCAGATTCCAGCTTAGTCCAATGCACGTGCACTATTATTATTATCCACACCGTTCGGTCTTGCGAGTGAAAGGCGATAATGATGATATATGCTGAACTAATTGAGATGAGAAAAGCTGGTATGAACTCGACCTCTCTTGTTTTTTATAAATATGATAGTTCATCATTCTTGATTCAGCCTATTATGAATGAAATGTGCTTGCAATGACAATTAGAGATCATAGCTGCTTATGACATGCTTAATTAGCTAAGAGTTTATAATGGTCTATCTTGCGTGCCAACATGATATTAAAATGGTTGTGATGTGGTATGATAGGGTGGTATCCTCCTTTGAACGATTCAAGTGGTTTGACTTGGTACATGTTCATGCATGTAGTTGAAACAAAATCAACATAGCCTTCACGATATTTATGTTCATGGTGATTTATATCCTACTCATGCTTGCATTCATTATTGATTAATTTTTAATGCATGTTCATGACTGTTGTCGCTCTCTAGCTGGTCGCTTCCCAGTCTCTTTCTAGCCTTCACCTGTACTAAACGGGAATACTGCTTGTGCATCCACTTCCATAAACCCCAAAATTATTCCACATGAGTCCATCATACCTTCCTATATGCGGTATTTACCTACCGTTCCAAGTAAATTTGTATGTGCCAAACTCTAAACCTTCAAATGAAATTCTGTTTTGTATGCTCGAACAGCTCATGTATCAACTAGGGTTGTCTATATCTTCCATGCTAGGTGGGTTATTCTCACGATGAGTGGACTCCGCTCATCATTCATGAGAAAATGGCTGGTAACTGGTATGCCCAGTCCCATGCTCAAATCATAATAATTAAACAAAACTCCCCCAGGGCTGTTGCTGGTTTGGACGGCACCCATTGTTTCGGGCTAGCCGTGGAGTGTGCTTGTTGGTGGTTGGGGGAGTATAAACTTACCATTCTGTTTGGGAACCGCCTATAATGTGTGTAGCATGGAAGATATCGAGATTCTTGGTTGTTATGTTGACAATGAGAGTATACCGCTCAAAATATTATTCATCTCTATTTAAAAATCGAGCTCTGGCACGTCTATAAATCCCTGCTTCCCTCTGCAAAGGACCTATCTATTTACTTTTATGCTGAGTCATCATCCTCTTATAAAAGAGCACCAGTTGGAGAGCACCTCTGTCATTTGCATGTATTACTATTAATTTGCATTGAGTATGATTATGACTGGATCTCTTTTACCATGAATTACAATGTCTAGTCAGTCCTTGATCTTTAAAGGTGCTCTGCATTTATGTTTTGCGGTCTCAGAAAGGGCTAGCGAGATACAATCTTGTTATATCATATTATGATTGTTTTGAGAAAGTGTTGTCATCCGAGGTTTATTATTATTGCTCGCTAGTTGATTATGCCGTTGATATGAGTAGACATGAGACCTCAAAGTTATTGTGAATGTGGTTAGTTCATGATCTTTGCTGAAAACTTGGATGCTGGCTTTACATATTTACAACAACAAGAGCAAACAGAGTTTGTCAAAGTTTTTCTTTATCACTTTCAGTTTATCAACTGAGTTGCTTGAGGACAAGCAAAGGTTTAAGCTTGGGGGAGTTGATACGTCTCCAACGTATCTACTTTTCCAAACACTTTTGCCCTTGTTTTGGACTCTAACTTGCATGATTTGCATGGAACTAACCCGGATTGACGTTGTTTTCAGCAGAATTGCCATGGTGTTATTTTTGTGCAGAAATAAAAGTCCTCGGAATGACCTGAAATTCAATGGAGAATTATTTTGGAATATATAAAAAATATCTGCGGAAAGATCCAAGCCAGGGGGCCCACACCGTGTCCACGAGGGTAGGGGGCGCGCCCCCTCCCCCTGGGCGCGCCCCCTGCCTCGTGGGCCCCCCGTTGCTCCACCGACGTATCCCCCGACTCCATATATTCACTTTTGGGGAGAAAAAAATCAGAGAGGAAGAATTATTGCGTTTTAAGATACGGAGCCGCCGCCAAGCCCTAATCTCTCTCAGGAGGGCTGATCTGGAGTCCGTTCGGGGCTCCGAAGAGGGGAGATCGTTGCCATCGTCATCATCAACCTTCCTCCATCACCAACTCCATGATGCTCACCGCCGTGCGTGAGGAATCCCATCGTAGGCTTGCTGGACGGTGATGGGTTGGATGAGATTTACCATGTAATCGAGTTAGTTTTGTTAGGGTTTGATCCCTAGTATCCACTATGTTCTAAGATTGATGTTGCTATGACTTTTCCATGCTTAATGCTTGTCACTAGGGCCCGAGTGCCATGATTTCAGATCTGAACCTATTATGTTTTCATGAATATATGTGTGTTCTTGATCCTATCTTGCAAGTCAAAAGTCACCTACAATGTGTTATGATCCGGCAACTTCGAAGTGACAACAATCGGGACCACTCTCGGTGATGACCGTAGTTTGAGGAGTTCATGTATTCACTATGTGTTAATGCGTTGGTCCGGTACTCTATTAAAAGGAGGCCTTAATATCCCTTAGTTTCCATCAGGACCCCGCTACCACGGGAGGGTAGGACAAAAGATGTCATGCAAGTTCTTTTCCATAAGCACGTATGACTATATTCGGAATACATGCCTACATTACATTGATGAACTGGAGCTAGTTCTGTGTTACCCTAGGTTATAACTTTTATATGAGGAATCACATCCGGCATAATTCTCCATCACCGATCCAATGCCTACGAGCTTTTCACATATTGCTTGTCTTATTTACTTTTCCGCTGCTACTGTTACAAAAACTACAAAAACACCACCGTTACTTTTATTGTTGTTACCACTATTTCCATATTACCTTGCTACTAAACTACCTTGCTGCGGATACTAAGTTTCCAGGTGTGGTTAAATTGACAACTCAGCTGCTAATACTTAAGAGTATTCTTTGGCTCCCCTTGTGTCGAATCAATACATTTGGGTTGAATACTTTACCCTCAAAAACTGTTGCAATCCCCTACACTTGTGGGTTATCAAAACTATTTTCTGCTGGCCGGTCGTACGTGTGACATGCAGTAGGCTTTTTTATTGGTGCAAGCCTGTGTAGGCCTCGACTCAGCTTATTTGGTGCGTCATATGAGCCCATGTAATTGCTGCGGTAGGTTAATCAATCAGGATTCATGTACCTTGCTACAAGTCCGCTCACCGCCACTCTCTCTTCCGCTCACCGCACGACCGGCAGTCTTTCCACTCACGACCATGAATATGAAACGACAGCCACAAATGCACATGAAACGGCAGGATTAATCCCCCCTCATTATCTTGCCCTCGGCGCTAGATTGAACCAAGCGGCTCTTCTCCACGACAACTCCTCATCTTCTCCATGGTATTTGGTCTTCAACCCACTGAATCACCTCTCTCTCTCTCTCTCTCTCTCTCTCTCTCTCTCTCTCTCTCTACCTTCTGGACCAAATATTACTCATTTCTCCCATTGCAAGAGTAACCGATGCATCCACTCCCCGATTAATTTGTCGATGGCTTCAAGGTTCTGCCTTCCTATATATACACTACGGGTCCCTAGCTGGTCTCACCTCACAAAGTTCAAAGTGCCTAGAAGGATTAGGTTAGAAGGATTGAAGGTGAGTAATTTCTGATACTTTCCCTGTAGTATGGGGAAAGTATCCATTTGTTGCTTTGATTGCTTGGCTCTTTTTATTTTGCCAAATGGATGGACAAGAATGCCTAAGAACCCCCTCTAGCTATCTATGCTTTTCTCGTCTCAAACTCTATTCATGCTACATCACAATGCTTGATCAAGTCAGATTCGAACCACTCTGTGTGAGGAGCACTCGGAGTCCCCGATTCGTCATAGGCTTAAACATCCAAAACCTCTTTGTGCATTTTGGTATGACCGAGTTACTCACTTTGGTCACACCGAGTTCACTAAGTTGATCTAGGTTTTCAATCTCGGTGCGACCGATTTGAACTTTTCGGTCCCACCGAGTTGCAGCAACTGCTAGCAGTTTTGCATCTCGGTGCCACCGAGTTGTTCCACTCAGTCACACCGATAGTGTCAGGTTATATATACTCACGGGCCAAATTTTGGAAAACTTTCCAAACCCCTCAGCCCGCGCATGACCTGCTCTGCCTCTTTGGGTCTCCGGATCATCTTCTCGCCGCCAGCGACCTCCCGCTGCTGCATTCCGCCGCCGTCAACGGAAATCTTCACCGCCATTGTCGCCGTAGCAAGTCCACCGCCGAGTTAGGGTATGGACTTGATTCTTTGTGCTATTCCTTAACTCCGATTCGTAGCACATTGCATTTCCATGTTCTCTTCCACGTATGAGATCTTCCTATCCAGCAAAAACTCCGTAGAAAGTAGTTTTGATTCGAAAAATTTAGGGTTAGGTCTCCGCCGAACTAATCTCGGACCGATCGAGTTGTAGAAATCGGTCCCACCGATTTGGCCTAGGCCATTGCACAAGTGATTTTCGGTCTGACCGAAAATTGCAAATCAGTGTGACCAAGTTCGACTCTCTGTGAAACCCTAGCAATATCGGTGCCACCGAACTGTGACTCGGTCTGACCGAGTTTTCTAGTTCAGGCTCCAGAATTTCTTCGGTGTCACCGAGTTTAACAAATCGGTAGCTCCGAAATGCTTTCTGTAGAGAACTAAAACTAAGTTTTTCTTTTCATCTATTTTGCAAAAATTATGTGCTTTGTGATGCTCATCCACTCTACCTCATCTACATCTATTCACATGGTCTGCTTTCGGTGCCAAGATGTCAGATCAAAGTGACAGCCAGAATGTGTCTGAGGAGCAGTAGGAGCACACCTAGTGATCTTCCAAAGGCTGCTACCAAGTCAAGGAAGAAGAAAACTTCAGATACCGATGATGAGGATTTTGTGGCAGATAAGGCCACCTCCAAGAAGAAAGTGCTCAGGAAGGAGTATGGTACAGCTGAGGCAACTAAGCCAGGGTAGAAAAGGAAGATCCCTGCCAAGAGGATTCCCATGTCTAAAACTAGAGCCTCTACTCAAGAGACTATGGTGTTCACACTTGAATCCAGGGATGATGAGCCTGGAGGTACAAAGAAGAGACCTAGGAAGACAACATCCAGAGTGATTGGCAAGCCATCCATGAGGGACGATGATGAAGCTAAAGCAGAAGAGGAAGAGGTTGCTGCACCAGCACCCAAAAGCTCAAAAGCTTATGGGAGATGCTATCAAGTCTGGGGCTGCCCCTTCTAAGCCCAAGACTACTCCCAAAGCTGCTCAAGCCACCAAGTCTGCACCCAAGAGAAGCACAAGGAATATTCCAGCTTCAGAAAAGAACAAGGCCCCAGTGCCTAAAGTTGCTGAGGAAGCTGAGGCTCAAATGCTCAGAAAGTTGAAGCCCAAGATCCCTGATCACAATGATGCTCATTTAGTTGATGAGGACATGAAGCTAAGAAAGGATGCAGGTCTCAGGTTATGGAGAAAGTCTGATCCGTATGCCATAAGGAGAAGGACTGATGTGGACTACAGGTTTCACACAAAGGAGCAGCAAGACTTCTATGAGACAGTCCTACTTGATAAGAAGCCCATTGTTTGTGATATGAGAAGAGTGGACTGTGACTTCATTGATGATAATGCAGATTATTTCCCCAATGTGCATGAGAGCTTCAAAGCATGTGGAGTTGACAAGTTTGTGGCTCAAAAGTTGACTAAGTGGAATGATGAACTCATCACGCAATTCTACCCCACAACTCATTTTTATCCTGATGGTAGGATTGTATAGATGTCTGAAGGTACAAGGTACCAGTCAACTGTTGCTGAGTGGGCCAAGCTAATCAATGCCCCTGAAGAGCATGAAGATGATCTGGATGTCTATGCCAAGAAGAAGCAAGACCACAACTCCATGGCAAATATGTACAAGGTGATCCCTGATGATGATCTGGAAACACATAAGTTTGGATTTGTACATCATTTGCAGGCTGGTCTAGCCACCATCAACACAATCTTGAGGCATACACTACTGCCTAAATCTGGAGATGCAAAGATGATCAGAGGACATTCTATCAACATGCTGCATATATTTGATGTGCCACAGAAATTCAAAGTTATGAGCCTGATTGTAGAGACAATCAAGAGGACAGCTGCAGATCAGAAGAGATCATGTGGGTATGCTCCACACATCCAAATGCTTATCAACTCTAAAATGGGCACATGCACATACTTGTTGGACAAGGAATATCTACCCTTGGTGCCTGACTTTGAAGACAACACAGTTGTCATGGATGAGAATGAACCATCTTCAGTGCAAGCTCATGAAAGGAGAGAGAAGGCCAAAACAGAGAAAGCTGCCAAAATGCCAAGTGCAGAAGAAGCATCTCAAATGACTCTCAAGTCCAAGCAGGATCAAATGGCATATCTGATTCAAGCTACCATGAGGATTGAGAAGGGCTTGGCCACCCCGACTCATAATTAATCAGGAGAGCTTGGAGAGGATCATTGAGACTAAATTCTATGCTCTTGATCTAAAGGTGACAGAGATCCAGTCTACAGTTGAGAAGCTTCAGGAGTAAGCAGAGGAGAGAGGAGGACAGACTACCACAGATGCATTTCAACGAGTGCCTCGAGGTCAGAGATCCGTTGCAGTGCCAGTTCCAGATACTAGAGCTACTACATCAGCACCAGCATCCACAGCTTCAGTGCCACCTCCAACAGCCACTCCACCAGCTCCAGCTACTTCGTCTGAAGCCTTGGTCCTTGGAGTTCTCTCTACACCGCCTCCCGAAGACCAAGCATGAGAGACGCATATCACTATGCATTTTCAAACTTTTTGGTAACTTGTTGCCAAAGGGGGAGAAATATGTATATATCATAGGCTTCGAGAGAGAGTGTTCTGCATCTTTGGTTTCTTTTGCTTTTGGTTGAACTTCATTTGTGTGTTTGCTTGATACTCTACGTTATGTGTGTGAGATACTTGTGTGATCATGTGTTTGATCATATGCTACCTTAATGTTTGCTTGGATGATATTATCTCTATATTTCCATATGATCATTCACTTTGCTTGATGATGAGTGCATGTTTTAGTGTATATCATTTTGAGCGCTCCACCAAGATGTACGTGACATAGAAGAGTAACCCATGATCCTAATCGATTGTGCATTTGCATTCAAACGCAAAATTTTAAATAATGCACAAATTTAGTGGGAGCTCTTGTTTATCACATACTTCTCAAAGAGAAGATGCATTTAAATCTTATTATCATTTGTCAAAGCTTTGATCTATATGTTGTCATCAATTACCAAAAAGGGGGAGATTAAAAGTGCAACTATCTCTGGGTGGTTTTGGTAATTACTAACAACATATAGCTCATTGAACTAATGCTATCTCAAGATAATATTTCAGGAAAGTTCAATGATTGGCATGGCATGGATTAGGATTGTGGACCCCTCAAAATGCTAAGGACAAAAGGATTGGCTCAAGCTCAAAGCTCATGATTCTACATTTCCTATTTCAGTGATCCAAGATCACATTGAGTCCATAGGAAAACCAATACTATTAAAAGGAGATGATGTGTTGCTTAATGGCTTGCTTGCTCAAAATGCTTAGTGATATGCTCCAAAACCCTCAACCACTTTCCCACATTCACATATGTCCTAAACCAAAAGTCAAACTCGGCCCCACCAAAAATATCTATCCGACGCCACCGAGTTCATTTGACATAGCCACTGCCAGAAACCCTAATCATTTCGGTCTCACCGAAAGGGATCTCGGTCTCACCGAGATGGGATTGCAAACTCTCTGTTTCCCTTCGTAACATTTCGGTCTCACCGAGATGAGTGATCGGTCCCACGGAAATCATCCGACACGGCACGAGGGACGAAAATCCATTTACTGTTCACCGATCTACTATTCACGTCGGACGAAAATCATCCGAAGCGACACGAGGGACGAAAACTATCAAGTTTTGATAGTTGAGAGACGACATCTCTTCGAATTAGAGTTGAGGGACAATTTCCAAACTCTCGAAAGAGTTCGAGGACGAAAAGTATACTTATCCCTCTTGAGAAATACATAGAGGCGTCACACTTGTCATTTGCAAACATATGCCTCCATATATCTTCCGGTCTTCATTCGGAGAGTAGTCCATGGCGTTACGATTCTGAATTTTGATAGTTTTAGCGCCTTTAGATCACCATTTAGTCCGCATGCCCCTTTTGTTTCGGAGGACTTGGTCCTCTCAAAACACCATTTATAAAAGAAAATCACACTCCCTCTGTCCATGCGTACAAGGCCACCTCATAATTTGTGTCCATATTTAACCATCGTTTTGACCAACGAAATGCATGTCACGTGTCTATTCCCTCCGTTCCTAAATATAAGTCTTTTTAAAGATTTCACTAAGAAACTACATACGGATGTATATAGACATACTTTAGAGTTTAGATTCACTCATTTTGCTCCGTATGTAGTCATCTAGTGAAATGTCTAAAAAGACTTATATTTAGGAACGGAGGGAGTAGAAAATATACCATTCAAAACTTTTCTCAACTACGAATCTTTTTCGTTTGTTGGTGGCTTGCCAAGGCAGCCGGTTGGTAACTACACTTTGAATCTGATAGTAGTATATTTTAGTGAACACAGCATATACTCCCTCCGTTCCTAAATATTTGTCTTTCTAGGCATTTCGACAAGTGACTACATACGAAGCAAAATGAGTGAATCTACACTCTAAAATATGCCTACATACATTCGTATGTTGTAACCATTTAAAACGTCTAGAAAGACAAATACGTATATTACTTCTATAATGTTTAAATTAATGGTCAAAGCTAGCTGCATATTACAAGGTGACATATCTACGTTGCGATAGCATTGCGAGGCGACCTTTTATTGGTGGATGAAAAAAAGTAACTATTTTTCATTTAAAAAATGGTCAGCGGCGTACCCAAGACCGTGGACAAAGAACATTTCCACTTTTCTAGCAAAACTTGGATGGAGAAAAAAGAGTAACTAATAATTATAATTTGGCGATGAGACGGTGTACGCGTGTGTGAATTTTTTGTTTTGATCAGCAGGGGGAATCCCTTTGTACGGTTATGAAGATAATACTTACAGTATGTTCATCAATCAATCAAGGAAAAAAATACTTAGAAAAATGGAACGGCGTAAGAAATTCAGTCCATCGTATCGAACCTTAATCCGTCACTTTTCTCTTCCTTGTAAAAATTTCCACCGACGGCGAATCAACCTGTGGTTGAGTTGGTTAGGTGGACAGTGGTATTCCCAACCCATCAGGGTTCAAATCCTGGTGCTCGCATATATCCTGAATTTATTTCAGGATTTCCGGCGACATGCTTTCAGTGGGAAGAGACGCGCCTACGGTGACTTCGTAAAATCTCAAGATGATATGCCGGCTCAGTATCTCGGAGGTGCTCATAGGGGTAGGGTGTGCGTGTGTGCGTTCATAGGGTTGAGTGTATGCGCGTATGTATGAGCGCTTGCGTCTGTACTGTGTTAAAAAAAAAAATTTCCACCGACGGACAGACCGACAGATGGATCGAGAGGCGTTTGTGCAGCAGAGCCTGGCTGCACACCACGGTAAAAAAGATCTCCTCCAACTGGTTGGGCCGAACCCTCCCCTCTCCCCTCTCCCCTCTCCCCCACTCTCTCTCCCGCACCCGCACCCAGACCTAGCCACCACCATGTCAGCGGCGCCGCCGCCGCGCCGCCGGACGAGGCCGTCGAAGAGATCCCCCTCCGCCTCCCGCCCGACGGCCCAGTATGCCTCTTCCGCGCCTCCATGGTCGGCAAGACCTGGAGCCACAAGCGTCTCGCACCGGGATTCCGACGCCGCCTCCACCAGCTCCACCCGGCACCCCCCCGCGCGTGCTCGGGTTCCTCCTCCACAGCGGCGCCGACGAGCGCAGCCACTGCTTCATCTCCACCGCCTCCTCGTCCTTCTCCCTCGTCGCCCCAGACTGCCGCTCCTGCCGGGCCCGCGGCTGCCGCGCACCTCTTCCTCTCCAAGGACGGGCGCGACCTCCTCGACTGCCTCGCGGGCCCTTTCCGCGTGGTCTTCCTCTTAGCCGTCGAGGAAGACGCTGACAACGAGGCGTATGCTCGTCGGAGACTGGCGGCTGGGGCGGACTGACCTCGATGCGCTGCCAAGGCGAGTTCTCCATGGAATTCGCAGAACATTCCTGCGTTATCGTTGCCAGGTCTCTGCTCTACTCCATGTCCACGGGGACAGTGCGTCGATCGTGGAGCACGACCTGGCTCTGCTCGGCCCACCAGACAAGTACCACAAGCACGGATGCTGTCAAGGATGGGGATTTTGTCAACGCTTTTGAATGCGTCAGCCACAACCTCAAGATCAGTAAGGGCTCTACTCTTGCACGCCTTCACCTATTCGGAACCACACAAACATTTGTATGGATGGCATTGTCGACAGAAACTTCTCTTTAGGATCAGCCTTGGTTTCTATTTGTCCTCAGTTGCTTTGGGCTTTAGAGTTTTGCAGTTTAGGAGACGAGTGTAGAGCAGTATTTTGATGTTCTACGACGAGGTGGTTGCCAAGCGGTGTTGTCTTTCAATTGTACCAAATAATTTGTGCAAACACTGGCTAGTTATTACTAGAACAGAACTCAACAGAACATAGTTAGCAGCTTGGGTCATTAAAACAGATGATGGAATAACTGTAGCTGCGCCACAAAACTCTCATGGCCTTATCTAACTAGGAAAGGTTGCTGCTCTACCCGGCCATAGGAGGCACTTGCGCTCGTTTCACCATCGTGGGCCGTTAGATCTTTTTTACTGTTGCACACTTTGATTGTCTGGCGTCTCCTTGGTCATCTCGTTCACGTTTGCACAGCCTCCAGGGGTAGATGACTGGTAGATCCTTTTACATCCTTTTTATCACAATCCGGAGAGTTGAATAGATCTTTTACTATTGTACATTTTGACTGCCTGGCATCTCCTTGGCCATCGGTTCTCGTTCACGTTTGCACAGCCTCCAGGGTAGATGACTGGTGGACCCTTTTATTCACTATACAGAGAGTTGAGTAGTTTCCTCGGTGACTTCGATATTTTCACAGCGAGAAGGCGCGGTGGCGACCAATCCCTTTCCTTCGTCGAGCTCCGCGTCCCCTCCCCGTTGTCCTCTGCCTCCCCTGCTCTAGAAACCCGGCGCTCCCCTCCCCACGTTCGCCTTCCCTGCAATGCGCCGTCCGGCATGCCTTGTCCTCCTCTCGCCCCTTCCATGATCGGCACGACGCGAAACTGACAGGGGACGTACTTGCCTGCCGCCCGCTGGAGAGGAGGAGCCTTTGCTGGTCACTGGCCTGCGCACCATGGCGCACAGCGGAGGGGGCTGCTCCTCAATGGATCTGATGTGGTCTTAAGCGTTGCAGCTTCTGCAGGTCATCCCCACCAGGTCCGCACACCTCGCCGTCTCCCACCTCGGTGATCTGGGCCTCATCCAGTTCAAAGACGCGAGTCCTCCATATTCTCCTGCAATCGATTTTAGCTATTTGCCTGGTTTAGGTGGAGGATCTGCCTGCTGCGTGCTGTTTGGCTGGTTAATGTGAAGGATCTGGTAGGGCGCGCACTGATGGCATTGCGAATTTGGAGAACTAAGGCTATCGTGTGGCGTACATTAGCTGTTTAGTATCATGTGCAAATCATATCTTGTGGGGTTAAACGTGTCATAAATGTTTTATGCTAATCACTTTTGGTTTGTGTGTTCAAGTAGTAAGATCTCAAGACCAGTTATTGAATGGGCAGTAGTATCTTTTTTGCCATGCTGAGAGACAATGTTCGACATGTATCACATAGGAGGCTTGAGAGATAAACTGTTAGCTGAACCATATATGTGTGTGGATGTTGGAGTGGGGTGGGGGCTGGCAATACTATCATGCCATCCTTACTACTCCCTCAGTCCCATAATATAAGAGCGTTTTTGACACTACACTAGTGTAAAAAACACTCTTATATTATGGGACGGAGGGAGTAGTAAATAAGAACATGCAAAATACAACCCAACTTTCCCATGCTCGCCATATATGGTAACACTTCTCCTAAATTTCTTTTTAACTTTCAGGCTGGTGAGTTTTTCTATTTGGCTGAAAGAAGCGCTGTAGCACAAGAGAGGCAATTGGAAGCAAATCAGTCTGGTCAGAATTCACCGGAGAGTCTTTCCTTGGATCAGGTAAAAATATTGTTTCAGAAACAGCATCCGTCCTTGCCCTGTTCTTTTATCTCTTCCTGATAGTTTGTTGGTCGAATATATATGATTCTCAATCGGCACGCCAGGAATCAACTTCCCATTCAGCTAAGCTACATGTTCTTCGGTCGGTTTTGCATTTTTGCATTTTTCATAGTGAATTAGTGATACTGAACCCCTTCTTGTACCAGCTATAAATAGAGCATCAGAACATAAGCATCATGCTGATAGACCAGAAGCGGTTCAGTATCACTATAAAAAATGCTTACAGGCTATAAACAGTTCTACATATCTTTTGCTTATATTCTTTATTGGCAGCTAGGCATGCTAATAGACCAGGATTCTAAAAATTGTTTCCTAAAGATACATGATGTTTATGTTCTATTAGATAATTTTATTCCTTTGTAATTTGGTTTTAAAGATATAGTTTCAGAACGTAGTCGTTTTGCATCTGTCAAGCTTGAAGTTGTTACAAATAACTGTTCTTTTGTTCTTGATTGTTACTTTCACAGTTTTTTAGAACTACAAGCATTATTGTTCCAGTTTTTTTATATATTGGTCATGCCATTGTTTTTTCTTCTTTTGTAGCTGAAAGATTAGTGAGACTGACTGATTCTGAACATGTACCATCTGTTCCATGTGAGAGAAATAGCATGTCGATATCATCTTGAAATAATCACAGCTGGGGGGACGAGGTTGGTAGCTGAGGGTGATGTGCACAGCGGGAGGAAGGAGTTGTGAGGCTTGGAATGCTCCTTGTGAAGTGCTCAGGGACAGCGGTGAGGAGCATGGAAGATGTCCAACCTGACCTCCTCAGCAACAGCAACAAGGGTGGCCGTGGCGACAAGGGAGGAGACGACAACCAGCAGAGCAAAGAGATCGCTAAGTCTCTGATCCTGTCACTTGCTTGATTCGCTTGGCTCCTGCGCTGATTTCTCTTTGTTTTCCCAGGTTTGTTGTGCTTGCAGAATGGCGCAGAGCAATTGGGAAGCGGACTACGGACATGATGTGAGCTATCTTGATGTGTTTTTGGGATGCTTTTGCTACTTTTTCTTGCTGTTCTACTTCGGTTAATTTCTGGTGGTGGGTCTTGCAGGTGTGATGTAGACATCCATGACTATTTGCTCAATTGGAACATCCAAACGGCTGACCTGTTCATGGTGGAGGGGGCCATGCCTGCTAAGTCCTCCAATTCGTAAGTATCCACTGCTGCTGCTTATGTTTGAATATACTTTATATTTGGAAGATTCACAAAATGTTACAAGCTTGCTCGATGCACTTTACTATCGAAAGATGCATAAAACGTGAAGGAAGAAGTCACAATTTCTGATTAGTCGTTTTGATGATTGTACTAATTTATCTCTTTAACTTCGCTAGATTCTATTGATGTTTTCTTTGGATTTAAAAGGATCCTATGGATGGCTCTAAAATATATGTTGTAGAGAACCAAATATTTTCTACTTGACTGTTCTGCAGATGCTCAGGCTGGCGGCTGGGGAGAGCTGACCATGATGCGCTGCGAAGGCGAGTTCTCCATGGAATTCACACAACATTCCAGCGTTCTCGTTGGCAGGTCTTTGCTCTTCTCCATGTCCACGGGGACAGTGCGTCGATCGTGGAGCATGACCTGGCAAGCCGCGACCTGACTCTGCTCGGCCAACCAGACAAGTACTATAAGCACATATGCTGTCAAGGATGGGGATTTTGTCAACGCCTTTGAATGCGTCAGCCACAACCTCAAGATCAGGTTAGGGCTCTACTCTTGCACGCCTCACCTATTCGGAGCCACACACAAACATTTGTATGGATGGCATTGTCGAAAGAAACTTCTCTTTAGTTCGTTGCTCTTTAGGATCAGCCTTGGTTTCTATCTGTCCTTAGTTGCTTTGGGCTTTTGAGTTTTGTAGTTTAGGAGATGAGTGTAGAGCAGTATTAGATGTTCTACGGCGAGGTGGTTGCCAAGCGGTGTTTGTCTTTCTTTTGTTCGGGGGCAAGCCTGATTCTGTGTGTGTTGGCGTTTGAGGGGTTCAGTGGGTCGAATTAGTGTTATTGTTATTCGATAGAAATACTTCAGAGTTCAGAGTTAGGACCTGTCATCTTTTGGCATGATATGTGTATTCTGATGAACATTCAGTCCAAGTGCAATTATTGGATTAAATAGATGTTATCCTATTTGAGAAGCAAGGTTTTTGAGTCGCGACTTGGCGAGTCGCCGCGAGCCCTGCGGCTCGGCGTATAGTCGACGAAAGTCGCTGTATAGTCGCCATAAGTCGCTGTATAGTCGCGAGTCGCCCTGATTTTTGGAAAACGACTTGGCGATTAGTCGGCGACTATACAGCGACTAGTCGGCGACTCAAAAACCATGTTGAGAAGAGTTATATGCCTCTGCTGTTGCCAGTTATAAAATGTGCCGTTTATTTATATGGTACCTTGTAATTGTACTAAATAATTTGTGCAAACACTAGCCCGTTGTTAGAACGGGACATAGCACCTTGGGTCATTAAAACGGACGATGGAACAATTGTAGCTGTGCCACAAAACTTTCATGGCCTTATGTTATTTCTAACCTTAAAATTATAGACTGAAAATTTACACCTTTGTTTTCACCTAGGGCTCCTTGTTATGGAGAAGGTGCTCTCGAGGGTGCTAGCACATTCGACAAACATGGATGTGCCTTGCTACCCAAAGATTCTCCTAGTGATGTTCCTAAGAGGGCACCAAATGAAGAATCGGCTAAGGGTACATCCAGCAAAGATGATGCCGGGAACCTGATGACCTCTGATAGCAAAGTTGATGGTGCTTCACCTTCGGAGAAGGTGAGTCCGAATAATGTACTGTATATAATTTTTCGTTTCTTGAGATCATTGTCGGTGCCAGGACTGCACCATTGTGTGGTGAAATGTGTGAATTCCACTGAGCTTTGCATTGTTCATTAGGTTCTGTATGATTTTTCACTGGTATGGGGTGATTTCTCAAAGAAGTTGTTGAAAACTGAGCCTATAATTTAAAGTGGCATTGCAACATCCCCTAGACAGTCATATTACCCACATAGAACAATGTTCATGTGCTTCTGTATGTGCGAAGTAACAGTCTTGTGTGGGACGCCTCACTGCCTATAAGTGCTAAGGCATAAGGTGAGGCGACGCCTTAGAGAGGAGGATGATCTGCTGGAGAGGAGGGGGAGGAGGATCTGCTGGAGAGGAGGGGGAGGATCTGCCTGAGAGGAGGGGGAGAAACGGCAGGAGAGGAGGGTGGGGTGGATCTAATCTGCAGCTCCAGCTGCCGCCAAAGGTCCAGAGAGGAGATCCCTCGCGTGGACTGAAACGAGAGAGGGGTTCGATCTCTCTCCCCCGCCAACAGTTCCCGCACTTTTCTTCCCGTGCTGGACTCTGTTTGCCGCCTGAAGCCCCAGCCCCTGCCTGAGGCATCTTGATTTATCTAAGGCGGGCAGAATGGCGCCTAGGCTGATGACTTGGACGCCCTACGAGCTAAAGTGGACGCCTTAGACACATGACTAAGGCAAGGCCGCCGTCTTGTGACCAGGGGGCGACACCTTAGGGACGCCTTAAAAACCATGTTTTCCTGTCCTTCCGATCTTTCTTTCGTCAACTGCATATTTCACCCTATGGAGAGTTTTACCTCCTCCCCCCTGTTCCATCTCCAAACACAAAAACAAGTACTCCCTCCGTCTGATAATACTTGTCGGAGAAATGGACGTATCTAGACATATTTTAATTCTAGATACATCCAATTTTTATCCATTTATGCGACAAATAATTTCGGATGGAGGGAGTAGGTAACTGGTTCCTAACCTGGCCCCCTCCCCATGCAAGAAATAGTTGCATGTTTTTCATGGGTATGTAAAGGGGCAGCCCGGTGCATGTAGCTCCCGCTTGCGCAGGGTCCGGGGAAGGGTCCGACCATTTTGGGTCTATAGTACGCAGCCTTTCCCTATATTTCTGTAAGAGGCTGTTTCCAGGACTTGAACCCGTGACCATGACCCGTGACCTCATGGTCACAAGGCAGCAGCTTTACCACTGCGCCAAGGCTCCCCTTCAATTAGAGGAACAACATGCATGACATATGTTGAGAAAATGAGAAACGGAAAGCAAGTTTGAAAGATGAAATATAACCAAGATTTTTTTCTCGAATACACATGAGGCCTCTGTATCATTGCATTAAGGAGAAAGAAAATATTTACAAGGAAAACCTGACACACCCCACTCACCCCACTGCTAGAACAGGGAAAACACGTGCCTGTTACAAAAACAAAACGACCTGAGCTATCTCAAAAACGACCATTAGGTGGCAGCAGCTAACAGCTGCACTAAGCCCCTTGCTCCGGCAATGCATTAGAGGTGTCCTTCCCCCCAAATTCGTCTAAGCACCAGCTAGGCACTCGATGTAGCACCATTAAACACAGAGTCATTTGATGCTTCCACAACATCCATGCCTGCATGTGATCAGTGAGTTAAGCCCCTGTTTGAAGTTTCCCGGTGTCAAACAATTGATTCTCAGCCACCAAGCACAGAACACATCATTCTTGGCGTGTGGTGAGGAGTCTGGTAAACCAGAGCAACAGAAGATGATGCACCAAACTTGTTTAGAGAAGACACAGTATGTCAAAATGTGCTAGACTGTCTCTGTCTCTTGATTACAAAGACGGCATTGGCTCAGGTGGGGCAGACCCTTTTGTGCTAATCTGTCGGCAGTCTAGCATCTATTGTGCGCTGCTGACCAGAGGAAAAACTGACACTTCTTTGTCGCCCAAGACTTCCAGATAAGCTTCCATGGCTCAAAATAAACAGCCCCATGGAATAAGGCCTTATAGGCCGAACTGGTTGAGAACTGTCTGGACTCTGTGAATTTCCATTGGTGTTCATCTTGCACATCCGGTGGCAGCTGCACAACCGAGATCAACTGCCAAATGTGCAAGAACTCAGCCAGGGCTGCGACCTCTGCTGCGACCATGAGGTCGCCAACAATGTCCTGCATCCACCTACTGTTCAGAAGAGCCTCTTTCATGGTCCGCTTGTCCACTCTTCGCTTAGGGATTACCGGCTAATTGAGTCATGAACATGTATAGGGAAAGCAGCCCATGACTTATCCGGTTGTCTCTTGGCCGCCATAACCATCACATTCTCTGTGCCAATCCTAAGGATTTTAGATCATGGATACCAAGCACCCCGAGCTCTTTAAGGCGACAAACTTCAGGCTAGGAAGCCAAGCAATGTCCACCATTTGCCTCTTTTCTACCTCTCCAAGGAAGCCCCGCCTAATTTTGTAAATCTCTTTGATGGTGCAAGGGGGTAGGTCAAGGGAAATAGTAAGACAGACCACGTGGACGTCATGGCATATTCCACTTGGACCAACCTAAAATCCCCGATTCATGAGGTCAGCCTTCCATCCCGGCATAAGATTGGCAATACGGTCAATGAAGGGCTCCACTTGTGCCTTGAGTAATTTCCTTCAGGAGAGGGGAACACCGAGATATTTTAAGGGGAACTCCTTGATTTCACAAGGCATGAGCTGCTGCACCAAATTAATGTTTTCCTCGGAGGACTTGATGGGAGTGACACTACTCATCTGAATGTTAGTTTTCAGACCTGAAGCAACACCAAAAACACGGAGAATCTCCAAAATAAGATCAATGTCTGAGGCAACTGGTCTCAAGAACAAGATCACATCATCTGCATAGAGAGAAACTCGATGCCAGAGTGGGTGAGGGCAAGTGGTTGCAGGAGACCAGCATCACTTGCTCTTTGAATGATAGCATTTAGGACACAATAACAGACAACATAGGGGAGAGAGGGTCACCTTGTTGAAGGCCCGTTTGGTGCTGAATTTCTTCTCTGGGCATCCCATTGAGCAAAACTCTAGTAAATGAAGTATAGAGTAAGGCACTGATCAGGTGACACCAGATAGGTGAAAACCGCATTACCTCCAAAAGAAACGACCTAGAAACCAAATCGAACGCCTTGGCATTTTCCAACTTAAGAAGAATGCGAGGGAGTTTCCTTTGATGAAGGCATCTCCCTATTTGCTGCACTAGCGTAAATATAACCAAGTTATTCACCACATAGCAGATTAAACATGTATGATTTGTTGATTTTGGACAACATGCAAGCATTCTGTAGTAAACTTCCACACATGTTGCATATGTAGTCTATAAAAACCTAAATGATCACATTATCGTCACACAAAGCTCCCGATGCACTTTTTAACCATGACTGTTGCCCATTTTCTGTTGCAAGTGGCATGGACCTAAGGATGGAGAGAAACAGCAGTATGCTAGGGAAACGAAATCTTGCTTGAAGTTTGTGATGCCTCAGACAACTGATCAAGCCATTGGATAAATTCATATGTATTAATGAACATAATCCAAACATAAAACCGTCTCTTAAACCTCCTCTATGATAATTAACTAGACAGATAAATTTATAGGCAACTTAGTATGAAATAGTACTTAGATTTACAAATTATTAGCTATCTAAACCCAGAGGCGAGTGTACTGAACTACAGTTAGGCAAATTAATAGTATTGCTAGTCAACATGTATGTACTGGTACAAAATATTATAATGGGACGTGTTTTTTGTTAATATGCCTAGAAAGTAGAAACCAAGAAGTTGGTAACCAATGCTATCAAGGAAGGGGACTTTGTCAACACCTTTGAATGCGTCAGCCACGACCACAAGATGGATGGCATTGTTGAAAGAAACTGCTCTTTAGTTCGGTACTCTTTAGGATCAGCCTTGGTTTCTATGCGTCCCCAGTTGCTTTGGGCTTTTGAGTTTTGTAGTTTGGGAGATGAGTTTAGAACAGTATCAGATGTTCTACGACAAGGCGGTTGGCAAGCAGTGTTTCTCTTTCTTTTGTTCGGGGGCGTGCCTGATTGTGTGTGTTGGCGTTTGAAGGGTTCAATGAGTCAAATTAGTGTTAGTGTTGTTCCTATAGCAATACTTGAGAGTTAGGACCTGTTTTGTTTTGGCATGATATGTGTATTGTCTATTGTGATAAGCATTCAATCAAAGTGCAATTTTACGAGTAAATAGATGTTATCCTATTTGAGAGGAGTTATATGCCTCTGGTGCTGCTAGTTGTAAAACGTGCCATTTATTCGTATGGTACCTTGTAATTGTACTAAATAATTTGTGCAAACACTAGCTAGTTATTAGAACAGAACTCAACAGAACATAGTTAGCAGCTTGGGTCATTAAAACGGATGATGGAATAACTGTAGCTGCGCCACAAAACTTTCATGGCCTTATCTAACTAGGAAAGGTTGCTGCTCTACCCGGCCATAGGAGGCACTTGCGCCGTGGACCGTTAGATCTTTTTGCTGTTGTACAGATAGTTAGCAGCTTGGGTCATTAAAACGGATGATGGAATAACTGTAGCTGCGCCACAAAACTTTCATGGCCTTATCTAACTAGGAAAGGTTGCTGCTCTACCCGGCCATAGGAGGCACTTGCGCTCGTTTCACCATCGTGGACCGTTAGATCTTTTTACTGTTGTACATTTTGACTGTCGGCCGTCTCCTTGGCCATCCGCTCTCGACATTATGACTGTCGGCCGTCTCCTTGGCCATCCGCTCTCGTTCACGTTTGCACAGCCCCCAGGGGTAGATGACTGGTGGACCCTTTTACGTCCTCTTTATCACTATCCAGAGAGTTGAATAGATCTTTTACTGTTGTACATTTTGACTGCCTGGCATCTCCTTGGCCATTCATTCTCGTCACGTTTGCACAGCCTGCTGCGTGCTGTTTAGGTGGAGGATCTGCCTGCTGCGTGGTGTTTGGCTGGTTAAGGTGAAGGATCTGGTAGGGAGCGCACAAATGGCATTGTGAATTTAGAGAACTAAGGCTACCGTGTGGCGTACATTTGCTGTTTAGTATCATGTGCAAATTATTTCTTGTGGGGTTAAACGTGTCATAAGTGTTGTATGCTAATCACTTTTGATTTGTGTGTTGAAGTAGTAAGATCTCAAGATGAGTTATTGAATGGGCAGTAGTATCTTTTTTGCCATGCTGAGAAACAATGTTCGACATGTATCACATGGGAGGCTTGAGAGATAAACTGTTAGCTGAACCATATATGTGTGTGGATGTTCGAGTGGGGTGGGGGCTGGCAAAACTATCATGCCATCCTTACTAGTAAATAGGAACATGCAAAATAGAACCCAACTTTCCCATGCTCACCATATATGGTAACGCTTCTCCTAAATTTCTTTTTAACTTTCAGGCTGGTGAGTTTTTCTATTTAGCTCAAAGAAGCGCTGTAGCACAAGAGAGACAATTGGAAGCAAATCAGTCTGGTCGGAATTCACCGGAGAGTCCTTCCTTGGATCAGGTAAAAATATTGTTTCAGAAACAGCATCCGTCCTTGCCCTGTTCTTTTATCTCTTCCTGATAGTTTGTTGGTCGAATATATAGGATTCTCAATCGGCCGGTCAGGAATCATCTTCCCATTCAGCTAAGCTACATGTTCTTCGGTCGGTTTTGCATTTTTGCATTTTTGATAGTGAATTAGTGATGCTGAACCCCTTTTTGTACAAGCTATAAATAGAGCAACAGAACATAAGCATCATGCTGATAGACCAGAAGCGGTTCAGTATCACTATAAAAAATGCGTACAGGCTATAAACAGTTCTACATATCTTTTGCTTATATTCTTAATTTGCAGCTAGGCATGCTAATAGACCAGGATTCTAAAAATTGGTTCCTAAAGATACATGATGTTTATGTTCTATTAGATAATTTTATTCCTTTGTAGTTTGGTTTTAAAGATATAGTTTCAGAATGTAGTCGTTTTGCATCTGTCAAGCTTGAAGTTGTTACAAATAACTGTTCTTTTGTCCTCGATTGTTACTTTCACAGTTCTTTAGAACTACAGCATTATTGTTCCAGTTTTTTTATGTATTGATCATGCCATTGTTTTTTTCTGCTTTTGTAGCTGAAAGATTAGTGAGACTGAATGATTCTGAACAAGTGAACATGTACCATCTGTTCCATGTGAGAGAAAAAGCATGTTGATATCTTGAAATAATCACAGCTGGGGGGATGAGGTTGGTAGCTGAGGGTGATGTGCAGAGCGGGAGGAAGGAGGTGTGAGGCTTGAAACTCTCCTTGTGAAGTGCTCAGGGACAGCGGCGAGCAGCATGGAAGGTGTCCAACTCGACCTCCTCGGACAGCAGCAACAAGGGTGGCCGTGGCGACACGGGAGGAGACAACAACAAGCAGAACAATGAGATCGCTAAGTCTCTGATCCCGCCACTTCCTGCTCGATTCGCTTGGCTCCTGCGCTGATTTCTCTTTGTTTTCCCTGGTTTGTTGTGGTTGCAGAATGGCGCAGAGCAACTGGGAAGCCGACTATGGACATGATGTGAGCTATCTTGGTGTGTTTTTGGGATGCTTTTGCTACTTTTTCTTGCTATTCTACTTCGAATAATTTCTGGTGGTTGGTCTTGCAGGCGTGATGTAGACATCCATGACTATTTGCTCAAGTGGAACATCCAAACGGGCAACCTGTTCATGGTGGAGGGGGCGATGCCTGCTAAGTCCTCCAATTCGTAAGTATGCACTGCTGCTGCTTATGTTTGAATATACTTTATATTTGGAAGATTCACAAAATGTTACAAGCTTGCTCGATGCACTTTACTATCGAAAGATGCATAAAACGTGAAGGAAGAAGTCACATTTTCTGATTAGTCGTTTTGATGATTGTACTAATTTATCTCTTAACTTCGCTAGATTCTATTGATTTTCTTCGAATTTAAAATGATCCTATGGATGGCTCTAAAATATATGTTCTAGAGAACCAAATATTTTCTACCTGACTGCCCTGCAGATGCTCAGGTGCAACCTGGAATGATTGGGTTTGTGACATTGCGTGGCAGTATAGTTCTCATGCTGACGACAACTTTTTTTTGACGAGGATTCAGTGGTTGTCTGTGGCATGTGGTAGGTTTGTTCCCATCCTCCAGCCTCCCCATAGATACTTCATTTGGAAAACTAATGGCTTTGATGTGGATATCATAGATATCGTAGATTGTGCCTCAACTTTGCTGCTAACCTTAGATCACCCTTTTGGCATCGGCACAGTTCACTCAATTTGATGTTGCAAGCTCTAGGTCAATTCCTTCTCTATTTGATTTCTGCTTCAGGAGTGCTTATAACATTTATTTTTCATGTGCTTGGATAAGAACTACTTTAAATTTATGTCGTTGTTTGATTGTTCCTGCCTCATCTATCTTTGTCTGCTTGCTTGCTTCCATTTCGGCTCGAGCTAAACAGATAAAATATGCCTTTGGCCCAAGTGTTAGCTATGTATGTGTGTTTAGTCAAGTCTTCTTTGTATGCTCTTGTCAAAGCCATGGCTGCAATGTTGTGTCTTAAACGCTTTCTAACTGAAAAGTAGCCTCTAAAAGTCTAAATGCAGTGTGAACCGAAATGGAAAATTTGTATAATATATACGTGTAAGGTTTCAGTTTTATGCTACTTATGATAGTCCTCCACATCTACCAGTAATTTGTGCTGTTGAAGCTTTTGTTGATCAGATGATACAACCTTCTGAAGAAGATTTGAGGGGCTGCACTTGTTCATATAGCACTTCATATAGGGTGCTTATAGCTTCTGTTCTTTCAATCAGGCATTTATATTTCTGTCTCTTTAGCAGACCGTTCTCATGTTACGGCAAAAGTAGATTAATTAGGAAATTTGCAGCATGCCATGTGTTGCAAACTGTTTTCACTATCCATGCACAAATGAGATACACTCATATTTCTACATAAGTACCTGCAGATTTGTTTGGTTTGCTCCGACTGGTTTTGATCATTTCAAACTACTCCAGAGCATACTGTTTTGCTCTCTCCTAACAGTGATGCCTTTCAGTTCAACTAGGAACACGTCATTATTGGAGTCTTTCATCTGTATATACCAACACAAGGTGGGAGAAGAAGAAGCAGGTGAGTGGCCTTTATTGTGTTTCTTTATGGCCCTCTCCTCTATTTAATGGTCGATACAGTGTATACCTTGAAGCATGTGATGTTTCTTCAAGTGTATATTGTGCCTTGCATCATTTCATAGACATATAGCTGAACCTCTTATTCCATATATAATACTTTGCTAAAGAAGAATATGCTAACAGTTACCGTTTGAAGGATTTTTACTGGTTAAGCTAGCCATTGTATGGGTATGGTGCTATAGATGGTGTATCAAAATGTGTTAATGTTAACAATATGTTCAGCTTTTTCCACCACATACTCCTATTGTAGTTTGCTCCGTGGGTTAGTTTTAAACATTTTTAGGCGCACATTAGTCAACATCTCCTGCGTGGTCTTTTAAACCTCAGTTTAACTCTACAAGGTCTGCGATGATTTTTTTCTTCAGTTTTGTGTTGATTCTGATTTTTGTAGTTAAAATAAGTGTGGTGTTAGTTCACCATGCTGCTATTCATTATGGTGGATTATACGAATTTCACAAGAATAGGGTTGCTTCTTCAAAACTGATTTTATGCCTTGAAGCACCTTACGTGATTAAATTTACAAAAAAGACGTTGGTTAAGTGGCACCTACAGGCCAATGGGCAATCCAAGTATCACTCACTGTAACTCTAATCAACTGGAACGCTTAATTGTACTTAACTTCTTCCAAACATTAATGTTGATTATAGTACTGGATGATTATTTTGCATGGCGATTGATGTTTGATTAGTAGCATGAAAGGTAACTCGGGGAAATCACTTAAATTTACCATGGCGGGTGAACATTGGTTTTTACTTTTTATGTTCTGTTTTTGCGCAGATAGATTGATGAAGGAAACACATGAAAAAGAGGAAAAGAGCAGCTAAATGATTGATGGGCATGTGACTTATCCCTGTTGGTTCTCCTTTCCGCAAATTAAACCAATAATCGATATTGTCAGCTTGAGAGTATGCTGGATGTGAGAGTAAATGAAGATGGTCACTCATGCTGTTGAAAGCACACAAGCAGTCACTGTTAAGGTCTACCAAAAAACATGTAGGTGAGGCCATTCATGTACATCACCTTTCTCTGTCTTTCTCCTTTTCTTTACCTTGATTCAGTCTGTAACGAGAGTGCTTATTTAGATTGTGCACATTGGTTGCTTTGCCCTTCTCTTGCACCAAAGAAAGAAATCTTTGTTCATAAACTTGTGATTTTGGTATTGTTTTCTGAAGGTAGACCACAAATTTTCATGGTCATGCACATTTAGTGTTCTTGCCCCTTCTCTGTTCCAAAAAGACGCCATTTTCACTGAATAATAAATTGTTTTCCCTTATTACCTTTACGCTTTTCTCTCACTTTTCCATTCCAAAAAAAGATTTTATTTTGAACAAACGGCAAAAGGTTTTGCTTTATTCTTCTAAGGATAGAGAGTATTTTCTTCAGATCGCCATGTTTCAAACTTGTGAGCCTCTTTTTTTATTAAACTACAGTTCAATTTGTATGCTCCTATACTTCCCTTATCCGTAGCCTCTCACGGACATGTGTGAGTTTTCCCTTTACAGATATGTTTGGGAGCCTTTGTTGTAGCCAACAAATTGTTCCTCAGAAATTTATATTTAGCTCTGGTGATTAAATATAAAGCAATGCCTCTTGAAGTAGTTCCGCAGAATCTTCTACAGGACATATTTTTTTGACAAAGTCTACAGGACATATGACTTAAGACAAGATTCATGCCATAAGGTTCTCCAAAATCCTTTGTTCAAGCAGAGAAATCTTTTTACACAACAACCTCATTTTTCTCCAGTTTGGGGATGGCAACAGTTCTACTCACGATGGTGCTGCATGCTGGAAGCACCCATTATCCTGTTGGCTCTACTCTGGTGAGTTCTCCCCTATTGCCCTCTTTGATTATTTGCCTCCATGTGCCAAACCTGACCCCCCTTCAAAGTTTATCATGGTTTTAGTGTTAGTATGACTGGTTTACATTTTGTAATTTTCGTGTTTGCTAGAAAGTGTTTGCTATGAAATTGAGATTATTGAGACGAATGTTGTTGTATAAGGTCACACATGTTTCTTACCTTATAATTGGGTGATCAACTAATGGCCTTCTTTATATGGTGCACTTCGATCCTCCCCCAAGGAACAAGCCTGCATACTCTATTTTGTTTTATTTAAATCCTTGCCAAATATTTTCTTTTGAGGAAAATCCTTGCAGAATGTTAATGCCATCATATTCTCTAATTCTCTGCTAGGCTGATTCGACGTGCTTATTTGACAATTCAACCGTTACTTACTAATAGTTTTTGATACGGATGGCGTATGTAGCTATTGGGAATGTCTACTTAGTCTGTGGTCATCAGCTGTTATTAGTAACATCTTGCATGATTATGTTGTGCTAATAAAGAAGACCAGTCAGTTCCAGACAATATAAGGCAACTGAGATATGGTTTTGACTGTGTCATGTTTATAGCGTACTATAGGTTGATAGTATGCTTCGAAGTTCCTACATAGTTCTATGTTAATTGATTGTCTCTTTAAGTTTTGATGTAGGTAGATGTTTTTTGTTTAGATATTACATTTTGCTGGCATGATTTTGACATTCTTCAAAAGTGTTCATGTCATCCTGGATGCTATTTGGCTTGACATTCTTCAAAATCGGAGACTTAAATTTTTAGTTGGCTGATCAACCAACATGCAATTATTGTAGTATATCTATACGAACAATATCAGTTGCCCATTGTAAATTATTGGGAGTGGCTGATGTTGAACTGGTTGTTGGCAAAAAGGTTAGGATTAGGCACTAATTGTTTTTCTATGTTCATTGTTTGTCATTTCGAGAATCTAATGTCCCTGTCATGGTATGTTCATCGATCTCCTGTGTACTTATCTAACCATTTGTTTCCTTTCGGGCCAATGATGAAATAATCTATGTGCAAGTCTGCAAGTACTCACATATATAATGGTTACAAATACCCACATCATTCTCAGTTCTAGTTGACTTCTTGCGCCATGGGCGCAACGGGTCATCTAGTGTTATTTATAACCTTAAAATTATAGACTGAAAATTTATGCCTTTGTTTTCACCTAGGGTTCCGTTTTATAGAGAAGGTGCTCTGGATGGTTCTAGCACGCTAAACACATGGATGTGCCTTGCTACCCTCTGGGTGATGTTCCTAAGACGGGCACCAAATGAAGAATCGGTGAAGGGTACAAGCAATAAAGATGATGCCCGGAACTCAACAATCTCTGATATCAATGTGAATGGTGCTCCACCTTCGGAGAAAGGTTAGTCTGAATAATGTACTGTATCCAATTGTTCCTTTCTTGAGACCATTGTCAGTGCCAGGACTCAACCATTGTGTGGTGAAATGTGTGATTTCTGCTGAGGTTTGCATTGTTCTATAGCCTTTGTATGAATTTTCACTGTTATGGCATGATTTGTCAAAGGAGTTGTCGAACTAACTGAACCCACAATTTAACGTGACATTGCAATTCCCCTTAGACAGTCATATTACACACATAAAACAATTTTCATTACTCCTTTATGTGCAAAGTAACATTCTTGTTTGGGATTTGGAACTCAATAGAACTTATCTCTTGAATTTACACCATCATTCTCCAAGGGCAATTTAATTTTGGGTTTAAGACCTGTCTCGCAAGTGGCCGGGTGCTGGATGGATTGTCCGAGCCACAGCTAAAAAGGGAAACTTGCTGCCTGTGATGGCACACTCATACTAAAAGTAGTGTCACCTGGTCCCCGGCACGCCACTAACTTGCACCTCAGCGTGTTGGGTGCTAATTAAATATGGTCCAGGTGGCTCAGGGTCGTTTTCCTCTGTCCTCTGATGCCTTAATTCACATGCAGAGATTAGTAGTGTTTTCCTGTCTCCTTCCTATCTTTCTTTCTTCAGCTGTGTATGTCACCCCATGGAGAATTGGACAAAAGCAGCTAACTGAATGAGTACCAGATTTGGTTATCGCCTAGAATTCAAATCCTCTTCCGTCCTAACTTGTTCTTAACTTAATCCCCTCTCCAAGCAAGAAATAGTTGCATGTTTTCTACAGGTGGTTGAAAGATGCTAGTAGCTGAGTACTTTACAAATCTTCTGTGTCATGCAACCCTTTTGTTGGGTTATCTTGAGACCATAATAATTTTAAATATACATAAATTTGACACGTTGTTTAGGGTTCACGTTCTCATATATCCTTGTTCTTTATGTTGCTGTAGCATGTGGAAGATCATTAAATTTCTTCTCTGAATTACATGCATTTTGGTGAAAGAAAGTATGATATGGTGAAAATGCAGTGAAGCTAGAAGATGCTGTTTGAAGAACAGCCTGATCTCCTGCATGAGCTGGTAACATTTTTATTTTGTGTAATGATCTAGTGATTATGATAACATGAACTGATTGTTTGCAATGGAACCTAGTAAATGCTTTTAGGAACTAGAGTTCATGTGGACTGGAAACCACTTAGCATCCTTCAATGAATCAAAGAGAACATTATGCAGTTTTCTTCAGTGAATGTATTACTTTATTCAGTATCATTGCCTGCTTTTTTATCATAAAATTTCCACGATTTATAATTAGATTATTAGTTGGATAAACCATTTTGGTAGAGCTGCCTTATTTTTTTCTGCAAATATGCAACATTAATCGGTAATAAGAGGACTCGTCCTGTTCCAGACAGGTATCAGGGGCAGCACTATAGCTGTAGGCCCAAATCTGCAGCACAGTCCGTAACCACACCAACAGCTGTGCCGTAGGCAGGCACATGGCCAATCCATGGTGGCCAAGAAGTCCTAGTTTATCCCTAGAAAATATCTCTATTAGGAAGTTGTCTTTACTCTTTCCAAGATTTGGTTTGCTCTCCAAGTTATGTGATCACTCTGATCTATAATAAAGGGAGGATACGTTGTATTTGGGTTATCATTCTAGAAATAGAGAGAATTGTCCCAAACTGGGAGTTCAGAGCCTCCAACGTCACGGCTGGGAACGAGTCCCCATGTGCCCCTGAGGGCGAACCTTGCTATCCCCTCCGAGGCTCCGACCATTCCCACCTGCAACTCCACACATGCAACGTCTTGGTATCAGAGAGGACCTTCCTCAGCCGCCCACCACCAACAGCCACCATGGCGACTCTGTCACCACCGAAAACCTGGAATCCTCCCCCTTCCTCTACCTGACCTCAAACCGCTACCTGAGCTGTGGAATGATGTCGCAACATTGATCCATGGGTATGTAGCACAAGCAAAAAAAAAGTTAGAGAAACAATGTGCGTGACAAAGTAAGTTTGAAAGATGAAATATAACCAAGTTTTTTGCTTGAATATGCATGAGACCTCCGTATCATTGCATTAGATCATCATGGATCAAACATCCCCGGTTCCATTTCATATATATGAAAATAAACCATGTCTCACATCATTCAGCCAGTACAAATAACAGTAAATATAAAAGACCTGGGAAGTTTGCGATACAGATTTATTACATATCTGAACAACAAAAGGAGTGGGAGGGGGAGGAACAGAGAGGGCGGAAAGGAGAACATGGTCTTACAAACGGCACTGCATCAACCTTGGATCGCGTGGATTGCATCTTCATCTGACGGATGCACTCGCAGGAATTCCTTCGTCGCATACCCATCATGATCAGCTCCCAGCAAAGAAGCCCTCCAGGAAAGTTCATTAAGCATGTTCTTGTAGTTAGTCACCTATATCCAGCAGCAATGGAGACCTGAGCAGATCCATCAGGTGTGATGCATATGCCTCCAGCATTGGACATTCCTGGTATTTGAACAGAACTTTCTAGCTTTGGATGTTCCTCAGAACCAGATGCCAGACCTGCTTCAGATTCAACCAGGTGCTACGATTAAAAACAATCCCATTTATAAATAGCCATAAACCCCACAGGAGTGCAGCAGAGATTACGTTAAAAACTCATGCTTCTTTTTGCCCAACCATTTTGATGCCAAAGATTCAAAATCAGAGATTCTTATAACAAATAGGCACAGTCAAAGAAAGATGTTCAGTTTCCTTACAATGACTGCATTCTAGTGGCTTTGGAATCCCCCTTCTCAAGTTACCCCTAGTCAAAATTTTGTTTTGTGAAAACAGCCATAGGAAGAACTGAATCCTGGGAGGGATTTAAGAGACCAAACAGCAGAAAATATTTACAAGGAAGACTTGGCACACACCAAATCACCCCACTACTAGACCAGGGAAAAACGCTTCTTACAAAAATGAAACGACCTAAGCTACCTCAAAAACAACCATTAGGTGGCAGCAGCTAACAGCTGCGCCAAGCCCTTTAGTCCGGCCATGCACCAGAGGTGTCCTTCCTCCCAAATTTGTCTGAGCACCAGATGGAGACTTGGTGTAGCGCCATTAAACACACATTTTGATGCTTCCACAACATCCAGGCCCCCAAAGTGGTCAGCAAGTTAAGCCCCTGTTTATTTCCCGGAGTCAAAGAATTGATTATCAGCCACCAAGCACAGAACACATTATCCTCGGCGCGTGGTGAGAAGTCTGGTAGACTAGAGCAACAGAAGAGGACGCACCAAACTTGTCTAGAGAAGACACAGTTTGTTAAAATGTGTTGGATCGTCTCTGGCTCTTGATCACAAAGAGGGCATTGGCTCAGGCGGGGCAAACCCCTTCATGCCATTCTATGGACAACCCAGCATCTATTCTGCGCTGCCAACCAGAGGAAGAGCGGACACTTCTTTGGAGCCAACATCCCAATAAGCAGCTTCCATGGCTCAAAATAAACAGCCCCATGGAATAAGGCCTTATAGGCCGAACTGGTTGAGAATTGGCCGGACGCTATGAACTTGCAGCGATGTTCATCTTGCACATCTGGTTGCAGGTGCAAAACCGAGATCAACTCCAAAATGTCTAAAGAAAGCCAGGCCTGTGATCGCGAGGTCGCCAACATTGTCTTGAATCCACATTGTCCAAAAAGAGCCTCTTCCAGTGGTGTTCATCTTGCACACCCGGTCGCAGCTGCACAACTGAGATCAACTCCCAAATCTCTAAGAACTCAGTCAGGGACACGACTATGAGGTCGCCAACAATGTCCCGAATCCACCAACTGCCCAAAAGAGCTTCTTTCATGACCCGCTTGTCTGCTCTTTGCTTACGGACTAGTGCAAAAAGACTAGGGGCCAAGCCAGCAATTGATCTCCCTTATAGCCTAGTTATCGGCCCATAATAAAGTAGATTACCATCACGCACAATCATCATCATGGTGATTAAGAAGGTCCTAAGTAAGTCATGAACATGTATAGGGAAAGCAACCCATGACTTATCCGGTTGTGTCTTGGCCAGCCATAACCATCACAGTGCCCATCCAAAGGAATTTAGATCATGGATACCAATTACTCCGAGCTCTTTAAGTGTTAGTAATCCTTGCAACAGTCAATCAATAAGTCAAGTCTTTTCGTTAGGTAGTAAGCTAGTGAGTCATGTCTGTGTCTTAGATTACAATTCTGTGGGTCAAGTCAAGTTGTCGAGTAGTACTTGGGAGCTGTGCCACCTAAGTTCTCCTAGCTCGCCCTTTCCATCGAGACCCTTGGCATCTCTAAGTTATCGATGGAGGAGGTCACGAGTTGGCTGAAGGTGGCAGAGGACCGTCTCGTGTTGCAGGAGCCTTCGCGTGAGCATGGTAGACTTCTCCTCACCGAGCAACAGTGGTTGGAGAAGATGAAGGTGTGCCAAGGGAGCAACTCCTCTAGGCCTGCTCGCGGCTGTGCACAGCAACGACGATGACCTTAGCGGAAGAAGAAGGGTGGAGAAGGTGGCGACGATCACCTGACATCCAGGGATGGCCAACATGATGACACATGCCGCAGTTGTGGGCATCATGACCATTGGGCAAAGGAGTGCAGGCAGCCTAGGGGAAATAGAGCGCTCTCCTGGCAAAAAGCAGAGGAAGACTTTTTATCAACTTTCATCACCCTGATTCCCAAAATCAACTCGCCTGAATCCGTAAACGACTTCCTCCAATAACGCTCCTCAACTGCTGCCTCAAATTGATCACTAAGCTTTTAGCCAATAGGCTTCAGAGAATCATCTTGAGGATTGTAAATCGCAACCAGTATGGTTTTTTACGTGGGAGATCTATCCATGATTGCCTTGCCTGGGCTTTCGAATATATTCATCAATGCCAAGCTTCTAAGAGAGAAATTGTCTTGCTGAAACTGGATTTTGCCAATGCATTCGACACCATTGAACAATCTGCCATGATTCAAATCATGCATAATATGGGGTTTAATGAACGGTGGATCAATTGGATTGAATGCATCTTTGTTTCGGGCAAATCCTTGGTTTTCCTCAATGGAGTCCCTGGACGACAGTTTCAATGTAAATGCGGTGTTCGTCAGGGTGACCCTCTGTCGCCCTTGATCTTTTTACTTGTGGCGGACCTAGTGCAAACTGCGGTCAATGACACCCTCGCAAGTAATCTTCTGCACCATCCTATCCCGCCACATGGAGATGCTAGCTACCCAGTCATACAATACGCGGACGACACAATCGTTGTCCTGCCGGCCTGCCCAGTTCAAGCTGCTCGACCGAAACAAATCCTAGCTGACTATGCCATATCCATTGGACTCATCTATGAGCCGAAGGTGAAAGCCTACCTCGGTACAAGAAGTGTCAATCGTTGTCCTGCCGGCCTGCCCAGTTCAAGCTGCTCGACCGAAACAAATCCTAGCTGACTATGCCATATCCATTGGACTCATTTATGAGCCGAAGGTGAAAGCCTACCTCGGTACAAGAAGTGAAGATGAGCATATCGCGGGTTGGCATCTCGACACCGGCGCCACAAACCATATGATGGGCCACAGTCCTCGCTGAAATTGACTGAACTATCACTGGCACTGTCAAAATTGGCGATGGCTCCATCGTTGAAATCAAGGGCATCGACGCCATCATCTTTGCTGGCAAGAACGACGAACACAAGGCCCTTGGCGTTGTCTACTACATCCCAGGGCTGAAGAACATCATTAGCATTGATCAGCTTGATGAGAGCGATGCATGTGTGGTGATCCGAAGAGGTGTGCTTCGAATCTGGGATCACCGAGGTTGGCTCCTTGTTCTGGTCAGGTGTGGCCGGAAACGCCTTCAACTCCTACATCTTCAGGTGGCGCAACCAATATGTCACGCGTGATGACATCATTTGGCGGTGGCATGAGAGGTATGGACATCTCAATTTCGACACGTTGGAGATGGGACGCCTCGCCATGACACGCGTGCTGCCACAGCTAGATCATGTGGAGCAGCTCTGCAACACTTGTGTCATCACCAAGCACCGTCGTGGTGCATTTCCGCGACAAGCAAGGTACCGCGTGCAAGAGCTACTTGAGCTTGTCCATGGCGACCTATGCGGTCCTGTTTCGCCTGCCACACATGGAGGGTGGCGCTACTTCTTGCTGCTGGTGTCCCACTCGCTACATGTGGGTGATGCTCCTGGCTGCCAAGAATAGTGCATCTGATGCCATCAAAAGGATTCAGATAGCAGGAGAAGCTTAGAGCGGATGCAAACTGCGGGTGTCCTATTGTGCAGATGAAGTCATCCAATGCCACTTCTCTACACCTTATGTTCTTCAGTAGAATGGTGTTATTGAGAGGTGGAACCTGATGGTGGTGGCAATGGTGCGTGCTCTACTAAAACAGAGGAGCACGCCGGCTGAATTTCGGGGGGAGGTTGTGAGCATTGTTGGTTGTCTTCTTGCTCAACCTTGCTCCCACCAAATCCTTTGCAGGAAAGACGCCTTATGAGGCATTGCACGGCCACAAGTCGGCTGTCCACTACATTCGGACCTTTGGGTGCCTCGCGTATGTCAAAGAACACAAGAACCTTCGTAAGCTTGATGACCGTAGCTTCCTCGCTGTGTTCATCGGCTACGAGGAAGGTGTGAAGACGTATCGGTTGCTTGACCTATGGTGAGGCGCATACGCATCACCCGGGACGCCATCTTCGATGAGAACATGGGTGGGATTGGGTAGCGGACTACGACGCACACTCGGGCGGCGATATCGATGTCTAGTACATCTGTCATCACCTTGGGATTGGGCAGCGGACAACGACGCACACTCGGGCGGCGACATTGATGTCTAGTACATCTGTCATCACCTAGCTATGCGTATATCTCAAGGTGAGCTGAGCCTGTGTCAGCAGGACATGGTACTCGAGGTACTTCACTTGCCGCACCTCCATAACCTGCATCAGCTCCAGCAATTCCAGAATTTGTCACACCACCTACAGATGATGATGATCGACCCGATGTTGCTCACAACGACACACCAGTTTGCTATCGCACCATCGAGAATTTGATTGGTGTAGAAGAACCACTGCCAATACTTGCATCGTGCAACCTTGATGTCGAGCTACAACTATGTAGCACGGGGGAGCCGTGCTCGTTTGCAAAAGCTGAGAGAGACGAGGCATGGCAAGCAAAACATGACATGACAGCTTGTCGATCTACCGCATGGGCATGGTGATAAGCACAAAGCACGACTGGTCGCACAAGTGGTCGCACAAGCTTTCATCTAGCAGGCTGACATTGACTTTGATGAAGTCTTTGCGCTCGTGGCTCACATGGAATCCATCGGCTGTTGCTTGCTTTGATTGCCTTGGAGGAGTGGCCTGTCCACCACATGGATGTAAAGTCACCCTTAATGGAGAACCGAAGGAAGTCTACGTGAAGCAGCCGCCTGGTTTCATCTTCACCGCAGAAGGAAAAGTCTTGCAACTACGTAAGGCCCTTTTATGGCCTTTGGCAGGCGCCACGAGCATGGAACACGAAGCTTGACTACACGCTCAAGGATATTTGTCTCAAACAGAGTGAGCACGAGCACGCGATCTACCAGTGCATCACCGGCGACGAAATCCAATATTGCATGATCCACTACTCCTACAAATCCAATATTGATGGTGTTCCACCTAATCTTGTAGAGTTCCTAAAATCCCGAAATCCTTGAAAGGACTATCTTATCAGTATATATCCACAACTTACGTTATCATCGTCAGGTAAACTCCAAGGCTAAGTTTATACAAATCCCCCAATCAACTCTAACAATAATCCAATATTCCTAGCTTATCATTCACCGAGAAACATGGTATCTTGATTGAGATCACCGGACTAAATCCAAATTACTCTGAACCATGTAGTCTCGTTTATCATCAACACCCTATTAGGATCACCTCCTTAAATCCAAATCTCATGTCCAACGAGAATCCCCTACTTGTCCTTCCAAGTCATCAGCGTAACATCACCAATCTACCATCAATATGGTTAGGGGATTGAGCTGGGGTAACTTGTGTGGTCTAGAGTAGGCTAGGGAAGGGTTTTTCAATCTTGAGGGGATGCATAATTCTACGGGGTTGCACTTAGTTTGATAGGTTGTCGCAAAAGTCTTCAGTGCCAGTTGTTGGTCAAGGTGGAATCCTTGGTGCATCTGTCTTGCTGGTCTTTAGTTGACGAGATAGCTGAGGGGAAAAGCATCATAAGGGGAGTGCCTATAGGGTGTGGTATAGTGCAAGTGTAATCTAACAAGTGCCGTAAAGGCCACACACATTCATTAAGATACGATAGGTGATATAGTCACGTACATGTTGCCTAGGGCAAAAGTGCGACTTATATCGAAACACAAACAGATAAGAACAAGCAACACACAACATGGCTGCATTTGAACCATCATATGGACTCGACTTCGCATAGGGGGTAAACGACTCATCCTACCCTTGGGGTTCTTGGACTCGGTAGACGTGCTTGCTTCATCAGTCAGAGAGAAGGGCGTTCAGTCTTCAGCTTCTAGGTTCTCCTGTGGTGCCACAAAAGTTTTTGATGCACCAGTGGGTCTAGGATTTCCTGACGCATATTGAGGAAGGCAGTCCAGGTTGACGGTAGCTGGTGATCAACTTGGGCTAGAGGACCCTGCCTGTAATATGGTTCAGTGTCAAAAACTGGCTCGTCCTGCTCGCTCAGTAATCATGTTTGGCAAGATGACACAACAAGTCGTGATCTCCCAAATTTGATCTTTCGACCAGGTCTGAGCGGGGTATCGGACAACAACAAATCGAGATTGGAGCACACCAAATGACTGCTTGACATCCTTCCTGCATGCCTCCTAAACCTTCGCAAAGTGGGAGTTCTTGCCTCCTTGCACAGGGTTTGAGATAGTCTTGACAAATGTGGACCATCTCGGATAGATGCCATCTGGTAGAGTATCCCTTATTGTAGTGCCGCCCGTTGACCTTAAAGTTCACCGGAGGAGCATGACCTTCAACAAGCTTGGCAAAGACAAGGGAGCACTGCAATACGTTGATGTCATTGTGAGTTCCTGGCATACCAAAGGAGTGCCAGATCTAGAGGTCGTGTGTGGCCACTTCCTCAAGCAATGTTGAGGATATCGCTTATCGTTATCGGCTCGTTCATCTTTGGATTAGAGATTAATCAGAAATTTGCCGATTAATCGATTTTATTGGTCAACTATTAATCGGTCATTTTTTTGCAAATCTCAGGTCCCCAACACTAAAATATGCTATAGTCAACACAAACAATATTGGACGGAAGTGTTACCTTGATTCCTAGCCTTTGAATCCTTGAATAATGATGAACAAAATAGGACAACAGTACATATTGCATAGCAAGGTCCACAAAACGCAAATAAACATAGTTTTTAGAAACATAGTGCTATCAATAGGCCTGATTTATCGGTAGATTCCTGATAAATCGCTTATCATTGCGATAAATTGGCCCAAACGATAAATGGTGAAGATAAGGCATAATCTTATTGGTCACCCCAAGAGTAGCGATAAATCGCTAAATCGGAAGATTTCTTGAACAGTACAACACTCCAACCGCCTTTGGCGCCTTTGTACATTCCTTGCAAAGCAAATGGATAGTTTTTCCATTTCCAATGCATGAAGTAGATGTTTCCAAGCATCCTTGGAAATCCTCTTGTTGCATTCTGTGCTAGGATCTGAGCAGTGTCTTCAGCATTGGGTAATCGCAAGTATTGTGGTCCTAACACTGCCACCATTGCCCCACAGAACTAGTAAAAACACTCAATGCTCGTGGACTCGGCCATGCGCCCATAGTCGTCCAGTGAATCACCGGGAGCTTCGTATGCAAGCATCCTCATAGATGTCATGCACTTCTGGAATTAGGTGAATCCATGTGTGCCGGTGCAATCCTTCTTGCACTTGAATTAGCTGTCGAACTCCCTGATGGAATTCACAATCCTAAGGAAGAGCTTTCGGCTCATCCGATAACGTCGCTGAAATACTTTGTCGCCATGTAGTGGAGCGTCGGCGAACCAGTCGGAGTAGAGCGTGCAATAGCTTTCCAGTCGATGTCGGTTCTTTGCCTTCATCCGGCTCGGCGCCGAGCTACCTCGTCGAGGCTTTGCATTGCTTGCGAGCAGGCTGGCTAGGGTGGCGAGGACCATGAGATGCTCTTCGTCCTGGGCGTCGGCTTCAGCTTCCTCCTGCAGTAGCGCCTCCTCGTCGTCCGAATCCATCGTCGAGCAGACAAATCGCCGAACACCTGGCGGGCGAGGTACGTGCGCAATCGCTGGTATCCCGCCCTGCGCGGCCGGAGCGCCAGAAACCTAGCTCAGGTACATGGTGGAGGATGTCGCGCGTGCTTCTCTTTTTTCCTGGCGGGCGAATGTCCTATCTAGCGGCGGTGGGGAGTGGGCGGCGCCGGGACCGGCAAGGCGGCGGGAGGGCGTGTGCGCGGGGAGCGAATCTGGACGTAGAAGATGCGTTGTGCCTGACATAAGTGGCCCAGACGCGTTTTTTCTTCTGCCGGAGCCCCCAGGCGCCCCCAGTGCGCTGGGTTCGGCTTGGGATCGCCGGGCTAAAAAACGGGACGAGCCGGCAGATTTCGGCGTGCTGGGGTGCGACTGGGTGATTTTTTCGGCGCTGGCGCTAAAAAGTCGCCCTTGGGGGGACTGTTGGGGGCGCTAGTGGAGATGCTCTGAGAACATGGTTAGTGGTTTGAGCTGGGTAACTTGTGTGGTCTAGAGTAGGCTAGGGAAGGGTGTTTCAATCTTGAGGGGATGCATAATTCTACGGGGTTGCACTTAGTTTGATAGGTTGTCGCGAAAGTCTTTAGTGCCAGTTGTTGGTCAAGGTGGAATCCTTGGTGCATCTGTCTTGCTGGTCTTCAGTTGACGAGATAGCTGAGAGGGGAAAAGCATCATAAGGGGAGTGCCTATAGGGTGTGGTATAGTGCAGGTGTAGTCAAACAAGTGCCGTAAAGGCCACACACATTCATTAAGATAAGATAGGTGATAGTCACGTACATGTTGCCTAGGGCAAAAGTGCGACTTATATAGAAACACAAACAGATAAGAACAGGCAACACACAACATGGTTCGATTTGAACCATCATATGGACTCGACTTCGGATAGAGGGTACACGACTCATCCTACCCTAGGGGTTCTCGGACTTGGTAGTCGTGCTTGCTTCATCAGTCGGAGAGAAGGGCGTTCAGTCTTCGGCTTCTAGGTTCTCCTGTGGTGCTAGTGGGTATGCGACAGTCAGCTGCTTGTTGGGACACCTTTTGACAATATGCCCAAATTCTCCACACCCGTGACATGTGACGGGAGCAAAATGGTTGTTATTCAGCCCTAGGTTATTGACATCGGTTGGTTGACGATGGTCCTCTACGAGGTGGATATGGAAACCCATTCCTATGCCTCCTGTGTGGGGTTCGGTTCCGGGTTTCCTGAAGTTGCTCAATTTGTTGTTTTTGATTGGCGATGTAGACTTTTAGGGTAGTGATTTCTTGTTCTCGTTCAACCACCTTCTCAAGGCAGTGAAGGTGCAGAAGCGAAGGGAGGTCTTGGCGAGCCTTAAGGAATGCTTCGGTAAGGTGACGTAGAAGGTAGTCTCCTGCATTGATGAAACAGATCTGGTACCTGAGGGTTGGATCTTTGTCTTCTGGGGAAATCATGACTTGACTCGGGGCTCCAAATCCGCTCTTGCTAGGTAGGTAGCGGGTGACGTGTTCTTCCTTCATTTATGGAAGGAGGTCTCGAAGACGGATGAGCGCTTCGTAGGCCACTTGATGAATGGCCAGGTCTCTTGTTGGCATGGGCGGTCCAATGAAGAACCATCCCTGGGTGAGGTTTTGGCAGGCACAAAAATCTTGGCGTAGAACTCTTTCTTGAACGCATCATTTTCCAGTTCATGCAGGGTGTACATGGGCAACAAAGGATAGTGGCATTATTGGGGGCAGTCTCTTACGAGTGATGAGGACCCAGTCCTAAGAAGTCCTAAGGGGGCGACAACCATCTAGAAAAGTTGAATAGGAGAGGTCAATAAGGGGAATATTTCTTAGGTTTGGGAAAACTCAGAAGAGAAGAGATAGTTTTTGAAAAATTGTTTTACCCTATCTAACGACCATGCTAACAAAGGCTTCCTACAGTCAGGATAACTCTGATACCAGCTCTGTGGGGACCTCGACCTACACAGTCAAAGCCACCGGTTACATGTGCATAGTGATCCCAAGGATCAATGCTCACTTTACACCACAGAGTGAATATCAAGAGTTTACATCCATTACATACCGGCTTACACAAATAGGACCATTATGGTCTAGTCTTGAGTATAACATCACAAGGGAAATCTTCATCGATAACTTGGACCAATGCCATCTGCCTTAACCCTACAGGCATTTTGACTGGGAAAGCATCATTGCTCGCATGATCTTCAGCAAAGAACTCTTCTTGGTATTCCCGCTCTTTTAGGCCTGGCCAAGTAAATAGCCAGGGACAAGCCAGTGAGTATGTTTGAATGTACTCGCAAGCAACCCATGAATGGAAATAGAGTAAAGTATGCATGGCAATATCACTGTGTTCGCATATCTGTGGTAAGATAGTTTTTCTTACGCAAGTATGATCAATATGGTATCATGAAAGCATCTGTAACTTGTATCAAGTGGTTACAGATGTCAACATCGACAATGAGTTTTACACAACTCGATCGCCAATTTCTCGTGACTTCCTCACGATTCATTTCAACATTACCATATTGTGTTGTTTTTCAGAAACATATGGACATAGTCTAAGCAGCAGCACCCAACTGTCCTTGACCGTGGACACGGCTATTCGAATAGGCTGACACTCTGTAGAGGTTGCACACTTTACCCACAAGGTCTGGGAAGCTTTCGTGTCATCCACAACCCGCAGTATCTCAAGTACCCGGGGTAAGCACCCGATCACTACCTTTCCCTAGACGCGGCCAACATGGAGTCCACTCGATTGGTACCATCCCCTGTGACACAATCATGCTCACATGTTTATTTTGTGGAGTCACGCTCCCGTACTCAACACATAACACATGCACAGGGGTACCAACGGTGTGTCTGGTGCCCTGTAAAAACAGTCATGGCCACCTATCCAAGCACGACCCCCCGAGAGTGACCACGCCACTACCGTCACTAGTAATACGGGCTCCAAGCTAGCGCGTACTAGGTAATCAATAATGCTCTTTCCCATATAAGGTTAGAGTGCCCCCGCAAAAAAGAAATATATAAGTGTAGAGTGGTTGAGCATGTTTGGTCGGGACGGTCAACAAATCTTAAATCTAATCCATCTCTGTAAACAACAGGTACTCACTTGCCTCGGTACACCACTTTATCAAGTGGTGACCTAGTTTCAACATCTCCCAAGGGCATTAGGGGCACCCGATGGGGTTTTCGAAAGATTTGAACCAAGAGATGATCATGGCATAGATGCAACATCATGCGTCAATTATGAAGTATTTGTCATTGTATCTCTGAGCACTAGGTAGAGCTACGAACATGCAATTATCAACGGATATGCAACAATGCAACGATCATAACAAGCTCGTCATCGACATCATCATCATGCATACAGAAAGTTACTGATGAACAAGAGAGGGGTATCATGGTCAAAGGGCTGCTTGCCTTGGTTGGCTTGATCGTCAAAGTCTTCAAGTCCTTCTCCAACTCCTCATCAATAACTTCGTCAGACACAGAATCTAATCGTCGCAAAAGAATAACGGAAAATAAGGCAAATAGCAAAAACAGAAAAATGAAAGTGTTCATAAAAATGATCACTCATTTTTGTTAAATATTAGGATGATAACTAAGAATGCAAAAATTCTTAGTTTTGGAATTGGAGCTATGGAAACAGAGAAATGGATTTTCAAAGAGGGATTTAAATGCTCAAATTTGAATTTGAGCAGTATAGAAAAGTGTGATGGATATGTATGAAAGTTACACCATTAAATAGGTGGGATTTTTTTGAATAATTTAGGAGATGGAATTATTTGATTTGGACAAATATTTTAATCTGCGGAATTTTTGGAAAATAATTGTTAAAAGAAAAAGGAAAAGCCTAAGGGCTACTGAGCCTAAACAGGTCTAGTTGGGCCGGCCTGCAGCCGAGCCAGCCTGGGTGAGCTGAGGCGCGCGAGCCTGCCTGGATTTAAACCTGACAGGCGGGCCCCACCTGTCATCACCAACCTCACGATAGAGGGGTCGACGTGCTCACTGGCGACGATGCAGGGCACAGAAGGAGGAAAGGCTGGCACCGTTGAGCTCAACGTGGAGTCTTCGTTTGGGAGTGCCGGGTTGGTCGTCGGGGTGGTCTGTTTCACCGGTGACGAGGAGATAGGGCTGCGACGCTTAGGAAGAGGTTTACTCAGGTTGCCTCAAGCTGCAAATGAAGGGGAAACATGAGGGGGAAGGGTTAGTGAGGTGTGGCTGCCCCAGATCGGGAAAGAATGGGGGCGGAGGAGGTCTGCACCGTGCGTGCACCGGACGACCGAGGCGGCGGAGACCTCGAGCTCGGGCGGCTCTGGTGGAAACGGGTGGTGATAGAGAGGTCCGGGGAGGCTTAAATAGGAGGGGGTGACGATGCTTATGGAGTAAGGTAGAAGGGAGGGGTAAGAAGTAGAAAAGGTGCTGCCATGGTGAAAACAGAGGGGAAAAGTGGGGTTTTACCCCATCAATGATTGAGTTGAGGGCTTGGGTGAGTTACTGGAGGTGCAAGGTGACAAGGAGGGGCTGTCGTAAAGTTTGGGGGTGAAGGAGAATAGTGGAAGGGGTCAAAACAACAGTTTTACTAAATCACTAGAAGGTGTTTGTGCAGGTTTTGAGCTATCAAAAGGTATCTCATTTACAAGAGATTTAGCAGGAGTGATGAATAGGGCCAAATGAGCTTGATCACAAGTTTTGAGCCCATTTAAATAAAGTTGCCAATGTAACTTTGGCAAACCCTAGAAATCAACAGAAATGGGTTTTCCTAGATCTAGCTATGCAAATGTATTCTCCTTGATACACCAGTTGGTGTAGTGTCATCATTTGGGGACTAGGGAATGTCCACAAAATTTGAGATGAAAAGGAGACAGTTGGCAATGTAGAGTTGCTCAAATTTGGATCTAGACAGGAATGATTTTTGGGCACTTTTGTGAACCAAAACTATTTTTATTGGGATGGAACTTTGCAAGCTCATCACATTAGGCATATGTGACTTGCTTGAATTTTCTAGTATTTTGGCAATATTTCTTACAGAAATATATCAAATGCTTGAAATATGCAGAAATGGTTTTGGAGGGTTTTGTCCAATATTTTGATTATGACCATGTGTTGAAACTCATGTATATGGAAAATTATGTCCACTGAGTTTCCCTAAATTTTCTTAAATACTTTTGAAACATGAAAATAATTTTCCCCTATAAAAGACCATTTCTGGCCTTAAGAAAAAGCGTTTATATAAAATAGCAAAACAACTTTTAAATTAATATTTTTGTGGTTTCTGGGAGTCCTATATCTAACATGAGTCATATATACATTTTGAAAGAATTTTCACACCATAAATTAAGTACTTGTAGTTCAAGCCTTATCTCAGGTTTTTTGGTAAACCTAATTTAGAAAATACTTTTTGGCCAAATTATTTTTGTAACAAAGTACTTTTATGTCCTATACACATGGTATGATCATTGGAAAAGGTTTTGGAGCAAGGAGATGGAGTATAAGACTTGGGGAATTTATTTGATTTAAGAGCACTTTGAAAATAGCAATAGAAACCCAAATCACACAAAAGTTTTTGTTGGTCCAAATTTTCATGCTTAAGTAACTTAAATGATGCGGTGTGAAAATCAGGGTGTGACATTGCAATTGGGTTCGTGAGTCGCTTCGTGGAGCAACATACAGAGAAGCATATGATGGCAGTGAAGCGCATACTTCGACATATCGATGGTACCAACCACTATGATCTAGGCTAATGAGCGGAAGACTGGAGAGACACGACTGGTTGGCTATAGCGACAATGACCTTGCCGGTGACATTTACACCAGGAAGAGCACAAGTGGCATGATGTTCTTCCTTGGTAGCAGTTTGGTGAGCTGCAGTTTGGTGAGCTGCAGTCAGTCAAGCATCGAGTGATGGCTCTGTCCTCCTCTGAGGCAATGCATGTGGTTCCCACATTTGCCGCAACACAAGTACTTTGGAAGTGAAAGATTGCTGGTGGGATGGGGTTTTGAAACTTGGAGTTTTTCAATTTAGCCTTGCTTGGGAAGCACGGTTGGAAGCTCATAACAAGCCCGGAGTGATCAGGAACACTAGATGAGGAAAAAAAAAAATCATATGTTAGATTTGTTTGGCTACTTCTAGATGCTTTCACTTTAGTGTAGTATGTCTTTTTTTTTATACCCTACCTAATGTTTTCTAAGAGAAAAATTCACTATAGGGCCTATAACTTGCGCCGGTGGCCACTTTAGTCTCTATGGTTAGAAATACCTGAAATACAATTACTAAACTTGCTCTAGGGGTCACATACGGTCCAAAATACGATTTTATCTACGTATATGCTATAATTTTGGCGCCGATCCACTGGATCCACTTGGGTGTTGACTGGCCACGTCGTCGCAACAACATTAATATGCATGCATTCAAGTTTTTTTTTGCAATTCGCCAAAACTAAAAAACCCGCATTGGTTAGGCCGCCGGAGCCCGCACGCGTGGGGGCCCTTGCCGCTGCGGGTAGGGGACCTTACGGTTCGTCCTCGCATGGACTGGCCTGGGCGCCATGGATGCCGTTGTGGATACCACGGATGCGCCCGCCACCTCGACGCGCTTTGTCTTTCTTCTTCTCGCCTTCGTCGGCGCCCTTGTCCTTCTTCTCGTCGCCGTCGCCCTTGTCCTTCTTGCGGGGCACGACGGCCTCGACGGGCTTCTCTGCTGCTACTGATGGCTCCCGCCGCAGGAACCGCCTGGCCAGGCCTCCACCAGCTCTTCTCCTGTTCGATCGCCTCACTGCGGCATCGGGCACCTTATCGTCCGAATCCTCGTCGCCGGTGCAGTCCATGCAGCCATCGTGCACCCGCTTGCAGCTGTTGAGACAGGACCCACCACCACAAGGATGCTGGCAAGGAGAAGAAGGATGAGCACATGAGCAAGGAGAAGGAGCACCATGCCGACGAAGATAGCAAAGGAGAAAGAGAAGGAGAAGAAGCACCATGCCAACGCCGGCGAGGACGACAAGCACGGGAAGGAGTCCCAGGTGGAGCACGGGAATCTGCACTGGTAGATCAAGCAGGATGTAAAGGCCACGAAGGAAGACGACGTTGACCTTGTGATACGTTGTCCTCCCTGTCCAGCATCTATAACCAGTCACTAGACTGTATCATGGATTTGTGAAACGTGAGAACTAAATGGTATTGCATCAGTTTGAATTCGTTAATTTTGATTGTGATGTCACTGTGTTTTTAGTCTTGGACCTCTATTTATTTGCTTGGTGTTCTCTGTTTCTAGGCAACTCTATTCATGTTGACAGACTTGTAATTGTAAATGCTGATCTGGCCTAGCTCAGCTTCAGATTTTTCAGATTTTTGTTCTGTAGACAGTCTATTTTTCTAGTCTCAAGCTGTAAGAAAGTTCATCAGGCTTCTTTGCTCTCCTTTTTGAGCATTTCTTTTTACCATAAAACTTAATTCATTCATCGTGTCACGGTAGGAGTAGAATAGCACGACCGAGTAGGTCGCACACCTTGGCGCCCGCGACGGCGTAGTCGTGGCAGGCAGCTGGATGAGCGTGAAGCAGCTGGAGCAGACGATGAACGGTGCGCCCTTCGTGTCCTTGGCTTGGCCTTCGGAGATTGGATGAAAAGCTCGGAGAAGTCGCCTTTTAGCTAGTCCACCGTCTTCAGGATCTTCTCGTGGAGGGGACTCGTCTTCTGTGGCGGGAGGGCGTGGTGAGGAGGAGGGCTAGGTGCCTTTTCCTCGGCAACAGCCAACACCGGCGCCGTCACGGCATCATGTCCTCGTCTCCAGCTCACCGCAGCCGGTGCAGATCAGGAATCCACGACACGATTAGGCATTGGTGCAGCTTCTCCGACAACCACTTTTCTTGGACTGCCCTAGGTGTGCGCGGTGGCGGCCATGTTGTAGCCGCCGGACGAGAGCAGCACGGCGTTCCTTGAAGTTGAAGGACGATGCCCTGCTCCGCTGCTGTGTCATGGCGCTGGAGAGCTGCCGCCGGAAGATGCCACACACCTGTGGCCTGTTCGGCGAGCCGTAGGGGCTCGCCACGGCGTCGGCTTGAATGACACGGGAGAGCTGCCGCTGGAAGATCATGCTGCCGCCTGCACACGCTCCCGCAAAGCTCCGCGGACCGCGGGAAGACGCTGCTGTTCGCGCCCGCGGCCGTCTCCACCGCCACGCTCGTCATCGCGAGGGCTCCACCATCTGTTGGTCGCCGGTCGTGCTGGGTCGGCTTAGGCGGGTGTACAAGGGCCCGCCCCGCTCCTGGACCTCGCCGTCGGGGCTGGCCACGTCGCGGCGTACAACGGGCAGGCGCGCTGGGTTCAATGATGGGAGGTTCGCCCGTGCTAGGTCAGCTCAGCGGATGTACAGGGCCTCGCCCTGCTCCTGGACCTCGCCGTCAGGGCCGACCACTTGGGCATGCGGAGAGGAGAGCCTCGTGTAAGAACTTGGAGGCAAATGAAAAGTCTTTTGAAAGGGAGATTTTTACCCGTTGATTATCACCAGATCCTATTTATCCAATTCAAAATTGTGCTCAAGGGAATAGGACTGTTTCAGATTACGAGGATTTTCTAAGGCTATAAGTGAGGTGCAACCTTGCTGAAACTGAAGATCAACAAGTTGCAAGGTACGTCAATGGTCTCAATGATGCTATTCGAGATCGATTGATACACAACAAATTTGGTCCATTGATCAAGCTATTCGAGGTTTGTGAGGACAAGAAATACAACTAAGGCTCCATATCCTCATACCGAAGGCTCGTCTAGGGATCACATTAATAGAGTAGAAGAAAACACCGCTCCACCAAAGGCAAAACAACCAATCCTGAAGCAAACTAGAGGTTAGGGTAAGGCAAATGAAGGCCCAAAGTGTTACAAATGTGGTAAAGTGGGACACATCCAGCGGTTACCCACTAAGAAAATTTGTTAACACTAGTATCCATGATGGTGAAGACGATGAGGAAGAATATGAATCTGAAGATGTAGAGGGACAAATGGTTTGTCAAGAAGAAGGTGAAGAGGTGGTACGTGTGATTCAGTGTCTCCTATGTTCTACACACAGCCTGACGACAAACAACAGAATAAAATATTTGAGAGCAAATGCACAGTGAATGGCAAGGTATGCAAATCAGCTGCGAGAATCTTCTCTCCCTGACGTTGGTGAACCATTTAAAGCTTAACACTCATGATCATCTAAACTCCTACACTATTGGGTGGATCAATGAAGGAGTGAATATGAGGATCACCAAAAAATGCGACCTGCTACTTTTATCGGGGAAGCATTATCACTCAAACGTGTTGTGTGACGTAGTTGATATGATGCCAACCATGTTCTTCTTGGGAGACCTTGGCAATTTGATGTGGATACTAGACACAAGGGAAGGAAAGTTCTTACTCTTTCATTTGGAACAAGAGAAAGATCAATGTTCTACCAAACAAAACTGAGGATAATACCTCTAAGGAGGAGGGGAAAACTATGTTAACTATCTCCCATACCTCTTATGAGTTTATGGAACACTTGATGGAGGCAGATTTTTGTGCTGCACTTGTTGTAAAAGGAGAAGAGCACCTAACTGTTGAAATTCTAGCAAGGTACGTGGTCTATTGGTAGAGTTTCAGAACATACACAAGGCCTGCCATTGATGAGAGGAATTCAACATAGGATTGACTTAATTTCGGGAGCAAGTCTTCCTAATCTTCCACACTATCGAATGAGCCCAAAAGAGCATCGTATATTGAAGGAGAAAGTGGAGGAATTGCTACGAAAGGGGCACATTCGAGAAAGTATTAGCCCATGTGCTGTACCAGCCTTGCTCGCGCCCAAGAAAGATGGACCTTGGTGCATGCTTACGGATAGTAGAGCCATTAACAAGATCATCGTAAGATATATATTCTCTATTCCTTGTTTGGGTGATATGTTGGAACTTAATGGAGTAAGAGTGTAAACAAGGTTAGATTTAAGAAGTGGATATCATCAAATCCGTATCAGACCCGGGGATGAATGGAAAACCGCCTTCAAGACAAAGGCGGGGTTGTTTGAATGGTTAGTCATGCCATTTGGACTCTCAAATGCACCCAGTACTTTTATGCATTTGATGAATCAAGTCCTTCGACCCTTCTTATCCCACTTTGTTGTGGTCTATTTCGATGAAGCAAGGACGAGGATGAACACTTTGATCACATTCGGAAGGTGCTAGAAGTACTAAGGGAAAATGAGCTCTACGTCAACTTGAAGAAATGTGCTTTCCTGCGAACACAACTTCTTTTTCCTAGGATTCGTCATAACATGTGACGGTATTCGTGTTGATGATTCCAAGGTTGAAGCCATCCGAGAATGGCCAACTCCAAAGACCATTTCTGAGTTAAGAAGTTTTCATGGCCTTGCAACTTTCTATAGACGATTTGTGAAGAATTTCAGCATTATCATCGCACCAATTACCGAGTGCCTGAAGAAAGGAAGTTCCAATGGACAGAAGCGACTAAAGCTAGTTAAAATGAGATCAAGCGAAAACTCTCACAAGCTCCTATCTTGGTGCTACCTTCAACCAGACTTTTGAGTTGGAGTGTGATGCAAGTGGAGTAGGCATTGGATTTGTTCTATCTTCAGAAAGGAAGTTTGTTGCTTTCTTTAGTGAGAAATTAAGCAAAGCTAGATAGAAATGGAGTACCTATCAACAAGAATTGCATGCTGTTTTCAGAGCTTTGAAAACTTGGGAAGTCTATTTGCTGCCTAAAGAGTTCATTGTTGATAGTGACCATCAATCCTTGAAGCATTTTAGAAATCAAAAGCTTGTTGACCGCATGCTAGCAAGATGAGCAGCATATCTAAAGATGTTTAACTATCTCATCGTGCATAAATCTGGGACAACTAACCGAGTAGTCGATGCTTTGAGTCTTCGTGCATGCCTCTTGACTTCTTTTGAGGTCGAACTTCCAGGCATGGATCAGAAGGAGTTGTACGAGGATGATGAATACTTTGGCCATGTTTGGGTGAAGCACATCAGGGGCCAGCCATTAGGTGACGATTATTTGGTGCAGGATGGCTATCTCTTCGGAAATGATCGTTGGTGCATCCCAAGGAGTGCTCTGCGTGACAAACTAATTAGAGAACTCCATTCAAGTGATCTTAGTGGCCATGTTGGACCAGACAAGACTATGGCTAACTTGGAAACTTGCTACTTTTGGCCACAACTAAAGAGAGATACTGGAAAGTTTGTCCAGCGATGCCCTATATGTCAAACCTGCAAATGCCAAGTCCAGAACATAGGGTTATACATGCCTTTGCATGTTCCTGTCGCTCCATGGGAGGACATCTCAATGGACTTCGTCATGGGCTTTCCAAGAACAAGATGAGGGAGTGATGTTGTGTTTGTCGTCGTGGACAATTCTTTAAAATGGCTCATTTGATCCTATGACACAAGACAACGGATGATCGTCATGTGGCAAATCTATTCTTTCGAGAAGTGGTCAGAATTCTTGGAGTACCAAGGTCCATCGTCTTAGACAATGATAGCAAGTTTCTTGACGCATTTTGGCTCACTTTGTGGAAGCAATTCAACACTGAATTAAAATTTTCCAGCACTGCTCATCCACAAACAGATGGACAAATGGAAGTGGTGATCAAGTTTTTGGGTAATCTGTTCCGTTGCATTTGTGGAGAAAGAGAGGAACAATGGGATCTGGCTTTATCTCTTGCATAGTTCTCCTATAATAACTCCCAAGCATAGATCCATAGGAAGTAGCCCTTCTCCCATTGGCTATACTAAAGTTCCATCTCATGTAGTGGACCTGGTGAAGGTACCATCAAGGGGAAACTCAAAATCAACATTGTCCTTTGTTGATAATTACACTGAGTTATTTGAAGAGATTCGTTGTGTTTTGGAAGCACAAAATCAGAAATATAAACAACTTGTTGACTGCAAAAGGAGGCCAAAATCATTCCAAGCTGCTGATAAGATGATGGTATACTTCAGAAAAGAGAGGTTACCTTTAGGTGTTAAAGGGAAACTTCGGTAGCGAAGGTATGAGCCTTCTCTATCGCGAGGAAGATAAATGATAATGCTTATGTGATAGATCTTCCAAGCGACATGGGTACATCGAACACTTTTAATGTTGCGGACTGGACTCTCTACCATCGAGAAGAAGCGCCCTATGAAGATAACTCGAGGGCGTGTTCCAAACAACCAAGGGAGAATGATGAGAAACACTAGATGAGGAAAAAAATCGTATGCCAGATTTGTTTGGCCACTTCTAGATGCTTCCACTCTAGTATGTCTTTTCTTTTCTTTTCGTTTCTACCCGACCTATTGATGCTTCCACTCTAGTGTAGTATGTCTTTTCTTTTCTTTTTGTTTCTACCCCACCTACTGTTTTCTAGAGTCTTCTAGTTGTGAGTAGCTATGAGTAGAATGGTGAAACTTAAATAATGTTTTCTAGAGTATTCCAGCTATAAGTAGAAGTATGTGAAAGCTTCCTAAAGCCCTATAAATAGTTGTCCTCATCTCTACTTTGGAACCATGCTATGTACCCCCACTACCTATAATAGAACCTGGTGTTCTTATCTAAGATCTTGGAGTAGATCTTGTGCTCTAGGAGGTCTGGATTGAACTCCTGCTGCCATGGTTTTTGAGTCGCCGACTAGTCGCTGTATAGTCGCCGACTAATCGCCAAGTCGTTTTCCAAAAATCAGGGCGACTCGCGACTATACAGCGACTTATGGCGACTATACAGCGACTTTCGTCGACTATACGCCGAGCCGCAGGGCTCGCGGCGACTCGCCAAGTCGCGACTCAAAAACCTTGCCTGCTGCCATATTGGCCTACATTCGCCTCTAGAGTGGTATCTAGCGCAACACGTTGAAGTTGTTCCTTCAACACTTGTGTTGTACACATTGTAGCATCAAGGTGGAGTTGCTCCTCCACAACCTTGTGCTGCTTCATGGAGTCCCTCTGTGCATGCATTTTGGAAGGCAAATATTTTCATCCATTGAGTTCATGGATGCTACTATTACTAGGTATGCTTCTGCCACTTGGTGAGCAATCTTGGCTGGAAGACAATATTTGATTACTGGTTTGATGTAAAAAATCAGAGATTGTTCCTCGGTCTCTATTTGGAACGACAATTGGATACCAGGAATTCTTTTCTACGACCATCTATTCACATTGCAGCTGCAAGCCTATCTTCGGTCTCTTAATTGATCGATGCCGAACGAAGGTCGTGGAAATTTTTATAGCTCGAAAAGCAGATGCAATCCTGAATATTCTGCTGAAGCTAGGGAAATGCAATAATTCTTGGGCATGGACAGCAGAAAAGTCTTGAGATCTAAACTAAAATTTGCGTACGGTTCTCTAGTGACTCACAACGATCATTCAGCTTTAGAGGAAGGGACGGGTACAAAAACATCAAAGAAGCAGAAACAGGTCTGGACGGAAGTTGTGTCGAAAGTGCGTGTGTTCTTATGGTGGGTGTTACGTAGTATTTTACCGGCCAAGAGCACTCTTAAGCATAGATACATTGCAGAATTGGCACGGTGTAGCCTGCCTTCATTTAGACGAGGATATGATTCATGCATCGGTAAAATGCACGTGTGAAAAAATGTTTTGGAGGGAAGCTAGGGAATGGCTTCATATAAAGCTTCCGGAGCTCCATATAGAAACTTGGTCAAGGGATATATCAGTGACCTGAGGTTTGATGAGGTCGTGCAAAAATTATTACGGTTACGTCGGCCATCTGCAGGAACAATATTAATCATGATAAGGCAAGTTTGGACCCGGTGCATTCGATGAAAATGACTAGGAGGCACTGTCGCTGTTGGAATTACCTGGGGAGCACGTGCGAATCTTGCAAGGTCATGGATGGAGACCTGTTGAGTTTGATTGCATAAAGATTAACTCTGATGGAGGAATGTCTATGGATGCACGGCTGGATGGAGTAGGGGCGCGTTGCACGATCGTCCTCTAACAAGGATCAAGCTAAAGGGGCAATGATTTAGAGAACTCCCCGGGCAACAAAAGGGATACCAAAGAAATGATATGGGTTCGATGAAAATGATATTAGCTTGTCCAACATCGTTTGAGATGGTTTGGGCATATTCAGTGTAGAGCAGACGGCTGAAGTGTGATGATAATGTCAAGAGAGGTTGAGGTAGACTGAACTTGACATGGAAGGAGTCCGTAAAGAGAGATCTGAACGATTGGAATATCACTAAAGAACTAGCCATGGACAGGGGTGAGTGGAAGCTTGCTATCCATGTGCCAGAAACATGAGTTGGTCGTGAGATCTTATGGGTTTCACCTCTAGCCTAACCCAACTTGTTTTGGACTAAAGGCTTTGTTGTTGTTGTTGTATGAAGCATTATCTCTAGCCCACAAAGCATTTGTTGCTTCTCTTTAGTCCATGTACCGATTGACTGGAAGAAGGTGAAGGAGGATTCAAAGTGGTGGAGGCCATGGTGGATGAGATGGAGGCTCTGTCTAAGAACAAGACATGGGTACTAACAACCGCTGCTATTCAAGCTTTGCTTTCTTCTTTGAGTTTGTTCTAATAATAAACATGTGCATAGGCCACGAAGTGTTGGCCATGCCCTGAACACTATGGGCTCCTTGACTTGCTAGGCACAATAGTCAGTAGAACTATAGAAGGCAGAGTGGGTGAGCAGGGCGCAGTTGGCGGGCGTGCTCCTGAGTGTACGCTGCTGCGGTAGAGGGTGTATATCTCCTTGGCTCTTGCCGCTTCTTGGTTGCAGTTTTAGTGTGCACTCAACTTGTTTGAGCTTTTGCCTGTTTCGGTTCCTATGAGATTGAGCGTATCATGGTATCCACGGTCATAACGAGGCCGAGGAAGGCTTGTAGACCATCATTTGGCATCGAAGCTCGAGGTAGGAGGAGAAAGCAATGGCAGATTCACCGTCACTGATGGAGATAGCCAAGGCAGCGAAGAAGCGGATCGAGGCGCAACGCACAGAGTTGGTGGAAGCGGAGCAGAAGCTGAAGGCCATCAAGGTCAGCGGAGGAGGGGGGTTGCTGTCGATGAATGCGCAGCCCGTCATCGTCCGCAAAGAGCATACACCATGGGGTATCTCCTTGTATATCCCTTGTGACCTCATCCATCACCAAGGCAAAAAGATAAGGGCTCAAAGCTGACTCCTGATGCAGTCCTATATTAATCGGGAAGTCATTAGTGTCGACATCACTTGTTCGAACACTTGTCACAACATTATCGTACATGCCCTTAATGAGGGTAATGTACTTTGCTGAGACTTTGTGTTTCTCCAAGGCCCACCACATGACATTCCGCGGTATCTTATCATAGGCCTTCTCCAAGTCAATGAACACCATATGCAAGTCCTTCTTTTGTTCCCTATATCTCTTCATAAGTTCTCGAACCAAGAAAATGGCTTCCATCGTCGACCTCCCAGGCATGAAACCAAACTGATTTTTGGTCACGCTTGTCATTCTTTTTAAGCGGTGCTCAATGACTCTCTCCCATAGCTTTATTGTATGGCTCATCAGCTTAATTCCACGGTAATTAGTACAACTCTGAACACCCCCCTTGTTCTTGAAGATTGGCACAAATATACTCCGTCTCCATTCTTCTGGCATCTTGTTTGCCCAAAAAATGAGGTTGAAAAGCTTGGTTAGCCATACTATCGTTATGTCCCCAGGCATTTCCACACCTCAATGGGGATACAATCAGGGCCCATTGCCTTGCCTCCTTTCATCCGTTTTAAAGCCTCCTTGACCCCATTTTGTTTTAAAGCCATCTTGTCATGCTCCAGGTGCGGCACATGTGGGAGGCCGTCCATGACAGCAACGTCGACCACCAAGAGGACCGACCGGCGCTGGACGCCCTCATCGTCGCAGTCCTGCCCGAGATGCAGTTCTCGCTTTCCAGCAAGCGGACCGCCAAGGAAGCTTCGGACGCCATCGCCGCGGCATGCATCGGAAGCGACCGTGCTCGCAAGTCCACTCTGCAGGCACTTCGTAAGGAGTGGGAGAGCCTGTTTTTTAAGCCAGGTGAGGACGTTGATGACTTTGCTCTCCGTCTCAACACTCTGCTGCAGAAGTTGGTGAAGTTTGGTGATGCCACCTACACCGTGGAGAGAGCTGTCGGGAAGCTTTTCCGGTGCATCCCCGAGAAGTACAAGCAGATGGCTCGGTCGATCGAGTCTTTGCTGGACCTCTCCACGATGACAATCGAGGAGACGATAGGCCGCCTCAAGGTCGTCGACACCGACGAGCTCCAGCCTTCCTCGGGGGCCATCACCATCGGCGGGAAGCTGCTCCTAACTCGGGAACAGTGGGATGCCAGGCTTGGCGACAGGAAGAAGGGGGAGCCTTCTTCCACGACGGGCGGCCGCAAGCGTGGCAAGCAGCGTAAGACGCGAAGAGGCCCCTCGGGCAGGGCACAAGGACGTCCCGAAGGTGACACCCGCGGAGGCGCCAAGGACGGCGCCGCTGGCAGGCCCAAGCCGGCACAAGACAATAGTTGCCACAGCCGTGGCCGGTTTGGCCATTGGGCCAATGAGTGTCGGCAACCACGTCAAGGCCAGGCTCACGTCGCACAGGTGAAGGAGGAGGAGACGGCTCTGTTCATGGCGCATGCAAGCATTGAGCTATCTTCAGCGACACCAGTCGCAAAAGCTCTCATCCGTCTCGACGAGCCAAAAGCACATGCTCTTCTCGGCGATGGCTCCGGGGAGGACAAGACTACGGGGTGGTACCTCGACATCGGCGCCACCCACCACATGACCGGTCGAAGGGACTTCCTCGCCGAGCACGATTCCGATGCGCGAGGCTCCGTCAAGTTTGGGGATGCCTCCACTATGGACATTAAGGATGTCGGCTCCGTCATCTTCATCACCAAGACGGGAGAGCACCGGCTGCTCACCGGCATCTACTACATCCCTGCGCTAAGGAACTCCATCATCAGCTTGGGACAGCTGGATGAGAACGGCTCACGCGTGCTGATTGAGCATGGGGTCCTATGCATCTGGGATCGCTAGGGGTCGCCTTCTCGCCAAAGTACCCAGAGGTGAAAATCGACTTTACGTCCTTGATGTGCAGGTGGCACAACTGGTCTGTCTCGCTGTCCGTCGGGATGACGAGGCGTGGCAATGGAATGAACACTTTGGGCACCTTCATTTGAGGCCCTGAAGCGTCTAAGTGCCAAGGAGATGGTACGAGGCCTGCCATGCCTCGACCCTGTGGAGCAGTTCTGCGACATCTGCGTACTAACGAAGCAGAGACGACTCCCCTTTCCCCAACAGGCGAGTTTTCGGGCCAAGGAGAAGCTAGAGCTCGTTCACGGAGACTTGTGCGGCCCGGTGACGCCAGCCACACCAGGAGGTCGACGCTACTTCTTGCTGCTCGTCCACGATCTCTCTCGCTACATGTGGGCGATGATTCTCGGCAGCAAAGGAGAAGCGGCGGACGCCATCAGGCGCGCGCAGGTTGGTGTGGAGGCGGAGAGCGGCCGCAAATTGCGCGTGTTGCGCACTGACAACGGCGGCGAATTCACGGCGGCTGAATTAGGGCATCCAGCGCCACTACTCCGCGCCGTACAGCCCGCAGCAAAACGGAGTCGTCGAGCGGCGCAACCAGACGGTTGTGGGGATGGCTCGGGCTCTCCTCAAGCAGAGAGGGATGCCGGCTGTTTTCTGGGGAGAGTCGGTGCTGACGGCTGTTTTCTGGGGAGAGGCGGTGCTGACGGCCGTTTACATCCTCAACCGCTCGCCTACTAAGGCACTCGACGGCAGGACATCGTACGAGGCGTGGCATGGGCGGAAGCCGGCGGTCTCCCATTTGCGGGTCTTTGGCTGTCTTGCGTTCGCCAAGGAGCTCGGCCACATCGGCAAGCTCGACGACAGGAGCACTCCGGTAGTCTTCGTCGGCTATGCGGAGGGCTCAAAGGCCTACCGCATCCTCGACCCAAAGACACAGCGTGTGCGCACGGCGCGAGACGTCGTGTTCAACGAACGACGAGGGTGGCAATGGGACAAGGCGGTGGACGATGGCTCGATGCTGACGTATGACGACTTCATTGTCGAGTACGCCCACTTCAAGGAAGCCGGGGGAGCAAGCAGCTCCTCTTCGCCGGGCACGTCTACCCCGGCCCCCAAAAATACATCGACTCGGGTGCCTGCCACGCCGACGGCACCACAACTGGCGACGCCGCATACTCCAGCCCACCAGTCACCACTCCGGGTTCGTCTTCATCAGCACCAGCTCACGCAGAGCACAACCCGATGAAGTTCGCTTCCCCGCTCACTCACGACGAGGAGCGTGTCGACGCGTATTATGGAGGCGAACGGCTGCGGTATCACACGATGGATAATCTACTCGGCGACCAGCCGGTGCCGGGACTGATGCCACGTGACCTGGAGGCGCAGCTACAACTCGCGTGTGAGGACGGCGAACCACGGTCCTTTGCAGAGGCCGAGAGAGATGCGGCATGGCGCGCCGCGATGCAGTTGGAGATGGATGCGGTCGAGCAAAACCGCACCTGGGAGCTCGCTGACCTCCCTCGTGGTCATCGCTCAATCACCCTTAAGTGGGTGTTCAAGCTGAAGAGGGATGGAGCCGGCGCCATCATCAAGCACAAGGCTCGCTTGGTGGCGCGAGGCTTCTTGCAGCAGGAAGGAGTTGACTTCGACGACGCCTTCGCTCCCGTGGCACGGATGGAGTCTGTGCGACTTCTCCTTGCACTAGCTGCCCAGGAGGGCTGACGTGTCCATCACATGGATGTCCAGTCGGCATTCCTCAATGGCGACTTGAAGGAGGAAGTCTACGTGCATCAGCCACCGGGATTTGCGATTCCCGGCCAGGAGGGCAAGGTACTCCGCCTGCGCAAGGCTCTCTATGGCATACGGCAGGCACCTAGGGCGTGGAACGCCAAACTGGACTCCACGCTAAAGAAGATGGGCTTCGAGCAAAGCCCGCATGAGGCTGCCGTCTACCGACGGGGCAGTGGAGGAAATGCCCTGCTGGTGGGCGTCTATGTTGATGACTTGGTGATCACCGGCACCAAAGATGTAGAAGTGGCGGCGTTCAAGGAAGACATGAAGGCCACCTTCCAGATGAGTGATATGGGCTCCTATCTTTCTATCTAGGGATTGAGGTGCACCAGGACCACTCCGATATCGCGCTTCGACAGGTCGCCTACGCCAAGCGCATCGTTGAGCCAGCTGGGCTAACCGACTGCCACCTAGCTCTCACTCCGATGGAGGAGAGGTTGAAACTGAGCCGCGACAGCACGACGGAGGAAGTGTATGCTACGCAGTACCCACGTCTTGTGGGGAGCCTTCGCTACCTCACCCACACACAGCCAGACTTGGCATTCTCCGTCGGCTATGTCTGTCAGTTCATGGAGCGACCGACGTCGGAACACCAGCAGGCAGTGAAGAAGATCGTCCGCTACGTAGCAGGAACCCTCGACCACGGCCTCCACTATCCCAAGTGTCCGGGGGCGGCACACTTTGTCGGGTACAGCGACAACGACCACGCCGGCGACATCGACACCAGCAAGAGCACGAGCGGGATCCTCTTCTTCCTCGGCAAGTGTCTCGTGAGCTGGCAATCAGTCAAGCAGCATGTGGTGGCCCTGTCCGGCTGTGAGGCTGAGTACATAGCGGCCTCCATCGCCTGCACTCAGGCGCTCTGGCTCGCTCGATTGCTTGGTGATCTTCTCGTTCAAGACACCAGAACGGTGCAGCTCCTGGTGGACAGCAAGTCCGCCCTGGCTCTGGCAAAGAACCCCGTGTTCCACGAGCGGAGCAAGCACATCCGACTGAGGTATCACTTCATCCGCAGCTGTGTGGAAGAAGGGAGCATCGAGGCGAGCTACATCAACACCACGGACCAGCTCGCAGACCTGCTCACCAAGCCTCTTGGGAGGGTCAAGTTCCTCGAGCTTTGCTCCAGGATTGGGATGATTCAACTCTCCCACAAGACGACGTACAAAACTTAGGGGGAGAGTGATAGATAAGTTTGTGTACTAGGGTCTTTGTGGGGTTGCAGCACATGGTCCTTGTGGCAGTTAGGATAGAGTTCCTGACCATCAAGGACTGTCAGTTAGACTGGCATCTTAGACTAGCATCTTAGCAGCATCTCAGCATATGCTTGGCTGGCTAGCAGCCTATAAGTATGTATCCCCAACCCCTCAGGTTGGCATGGCGTTGAGTGAGAAATAAAACCAACGAAAAATTGTCCCAACCCTCCTAGTGTCATCCACAACTATCAATGCTCAGGTTCAAAGGTCTAACAATCTTCGCTTCTCCTTCCCCTGGACACTCCAAACTCCTCGGAGGCCACCTTACGAATGCAAGTCACCATCTTCATCCCCACATTGTCCGCATCCCCTCCTTCCTCCCAAGGGCCCTCCTTAATGACCATCTCCTTCAAAGCCTGAGCTGCATCCCCTTGAGCTTCCACCACTTCGTTCTAGCGACTTTGGCACGCCTATCCCGCTATCCCACTACTTAAAGTCACCAGATGTGATTCTCTCTTTCTAAAGAGGGTGTTAGCTACAATCATGTCGTAAGCTAGAGCAAAGCTTAGATGTACCCACGTGGCCATTGAGGTCCCCTCCTATGAAGAGCTTCTCGCCAATCGATACACTCCTAACCATGTCTTCTAGGCTTTCCCAGAACTCCCTCTTAGTGTTCTCAGTGTGGCCTACTTGCGGGGCATACGTGCTGATAACATTGAGAACTAAGTCCTCAACTATCAGCTTCACCAGAATAATCCGGTCCCCACGTCTCTTGACGTCTACCACTCCATACTTGAGGCTCTTGTTGATCAAGATGCCTACGCCATTCCTGTTTGCAGTCGTCCCGGTGTACCACGGCTTGAAGCCGGTACCCTCCACCTCCTTCGCCTTCTGTCCCCTCCACTTGGTTTCTTGAACGCAAAGGATATCAGCACCTCTCCTCGCCGCTGCATCGACTAGCTCCCGAAGCTTCCTTGTCAGGGACCCTTGTTCAAGCTACCTAAGTGAATCCTTGCACTCGTCGAGTCAAATGCCAAGACCCTTGCTCATTTTCCACTAAATCTGGGCGTCGATGTAGCGCGCCACTAAGGATGCGACGACCCGATCCTCGCTCACTTGCCACCGTATCTAGATCTACGGTGCGCCATCAGGGGGGTGACGGCCCGGCACTTGCCCATTTGACACCACACCCAGGTTCCGATGCGGCGCGTCGCTGAGAGGGTTACGCCCCAACGAAAATCTTTTGGGTTTCATCTCCATAAGAGTAGATGAGTTTTCACGTTGGCTCGCCAAGCCTATCACAACCCTTCTCCTTTACCCTGGCTTGGGACCGGCACTCTGCCAGACACGATATGCCTTGAAAATTCATGGGAAGGCATGGATGAGTGCAATTCAAGTTAGATTCCAATGGAACCAAAACTGAAGCTACCAGAGTCAAAAGTATGAATAGATGGTGGATCCTACAATGTACAGGAGTCTCGTAGGCAGCCTGAGGTATTTGTATAACACTAGGCCATATCTTGCTTACTCAGTGGGAGTTGTAAGTAGATCAGTGCAGGAACCTACAATGTCCCATATGGTTGCTAAATGCAGATCTTGAAGTACATAAAAGGAAGAATCACCAACACTTGTGGGATACAATGATAGTGGCATAGCGGGAGACATCAACGACTTTAAGAGTACAAGTGGTAACGTGTTCTTCCTTGGCTCGAATATCATCTCCTGGGTCTCAGAAAAGCAAAGAGCAGTTGCTTTTTCATCTTGTGAAGCAGAATACATTTCTGCATCATCAGCAGCTTGTCAGGGCAGGTGCAAGGAAGTGGACTATGTGAACCTGAAGGTTGACAACCAATCCACCATCTCTTTGAGCAAGAATCCAGTTTTTTACGCCGACAGTAAACACATTCAAATCGATATCATTTTATTCGTGATTGTGTAGAGGAAGGCAATGTGGCTGAGGAGCATGTGAGAACAAGGACCAGCTTGCATATATACCGACGAAGCCTTTGCCGGGTTTGAAGTTCATCGAGCTACAAGAGAGAATTAGTCGTTCAGTACCAAACCTTGGACAAGCTTAGGG
>LR738714.1:777103114-777123531 GCA_902687465.1 Secale cereale
GGGGGGGGGGTTGTTAGATTAATCATGCCATCTGTTATTTAAGCTTTGCTTTCTTCCTTTAGTTGGTTGCAGTAACAAACATGTGCATTGGCCATGAGGTGCAGGCCATGCCCTGACACTATTGCGTCCTTGACTTGCCTGGCATAGTGGTCCGCAGAAGTACTGGAGGCAGAGTGGTGAGCATGGTGCAGTGTGTGGGCGTGCTCCTGAGGTGGTTCAGTGGCTTTTGCGGCTGGAGTTGCCTAGTCCGGGGGTACGGATGGTGCGGGTCTGTGGGGCGGCGGTGCTCAGAGCTGGGTGTCGGCCCCCCATCGGTGGCACTAGGTGGTAGCAGTGGGGGCCTCCTTCCCCTGGCTCTAGGCCGATGTCATGGCTGTTAGTTGGGCCTCGTGCTCAGGCGGATCTGGATGGGGCCCGGGGCGAGTTGGAGTTTGTGCTTCGGGTAGGTGCGCTTGGGCTCGATCCGAGAGGTGCCTGTGGGCGTTGAGGTTCCTCTCCTCGCTGGTACAGTGGACATTGGTGGTGGTCGAGGCTGTGCAACGCTGCGGGCAGATTGGCGTCAGGGGCCACGGACATGGTGTCGTGAGAGCATACTCGGCGACAGCCGTCGGGAGTCACGGGGTAGTGAACCCCCCGGTCCATTGGGACTGGCTGGAGATGCAGGCATGGGTGCCTCCTACTGTGGAGGTGTCGACCCATACTCCGTGACTGATGCCGGGCCAGGAGTGAAAGGAGCTCCCTTTTACTCCTCCTATTGAGGTGGATGCATCGTGACATGGACGGTTTGTGGAGCCTTGGACATGGATGTCGGGGTGGCGGCCCCGGTTGGCGGTCCGCATGGTTGGCTTTCCGGTGGGCACCATGGCGGCGGTGATGGCATTCCCTCTTGGTCGTGTGGGCGGCGGGAGTTGGTGCAACAGGTGGCTCGGGCGCGCTCTTTGTCTCTGACAATGGCGTTGCCCTGATCTGGATCTGGAGTGTTGGGCTTGTCGCGCTTGCCCAGGAGACCTCGTCTGGTGACAGGGGGAGTTGCCAAGTGAAAGCTTCCCGCTTTGTCGACGACGACGGTGACGCTCGGGGGCGCCGTTATCTTCTCGGAGACGTCATCGTGGTGCTCCTCTCCGTTGTTAGGCCTTTGAACCTGAGCATTGATAGTTGTGGATGACACTAGGAGAGTTGGGACAATTTTCGTTGGTTTATTTCTCACACAATGCCATGCCAACCTGAGGGGTTGGGGATACATACTTATAGGCTGCTAGCCAGCCAAGCATATGCTGAGATGCTGCTAAGATGCTAGTCTAAGATGCTATCCTAACTGACAGTCCTTGATGGTCAGGAACTCTATCCTAACTGCCATAAGGATCATGTGCTACAGCCCCACAAAGACCAAATCCTGGTGGCGGATTCACGTAGACTTCCTCCCTTCAAGTCGCCGTTGAGGAATGCCGACTTGACATCCATGTGATGGACACGCCAGCCCTCCTGGACAGCTAGCGCAAGGAGAAGTCGCACGGACTCCATCCGTGCCACGGGAGCGAAGGCGTCGTCGAAGTCGACTCCTTGCTGCAAGAAGCCTCGCGCCACCAGGCGAGCCTTGTGCTTGATGATGGCGCCGGCTCCATCCCTCTTCAGCTTGAACACCCACTTAAGGGTGATTGCGCGGTGACCACGAGGGAGGTCAGCGAGCTCCCAGGTGCGGTTTTGCTCGACCGCATCCATCTCCAACTGCATCGCGGCGCGCCATGCCGCATCTCTCTCGGCCTCTGCAAAGGACCGTGGTTCGCCGTCCTCACACGCGAGTTGTAGCTGCGCCTCCAAGTCACGTGGCATCAGTCCCGGCATTGGCTGGTCGCCGAGTAGATTATCCATCGTGCAATACCGCAGCCGTTCGCCTCCATAATACGCGTCGACACGCTCCTCGACGTGAGTGAGCGGGGAAGCGAACTTCATCGGGTTGTGCTCTGCGTGAGCTGGTGCTGATGAAGACGAACCCGGAGTGGTGACTGGTGGGGCTGGAGTATGCGGCGTCGCCAGTTGTGGTGCCGTCGGCGTTGCAGGCACCGGAGTCGATGTAGTTTTTGGGGCCGGGGTAGGCGTGCCCGGCGAAGAGGAGCTGCTTGCTCCCCCGGCTTCCTTGAAGTGGGCATACTTGACAATGAAGTCGTCATACGTCAGCGTCAAGCAGTCGTCCACCGCCTTGTCCCATTGCCACCCTCGCCCTTCGTTGAACACGACGTCTCGCGCCGTGCGCACACGCTGCGTCTTTGGGTCGAGGATGCGGTAGGCCTTTGAGCCCTCCGCGTAGCCGATGAAGACTCCCGGAGTGCTCCTGTCGTCGAGCTTGCCGATGTGGCTGAGCTCCTTGGCGAACGCAAGGCAGCCAAATACGCGCAAATGGGAGACCGCCGGCTTCCGCCCATGCCAGGCCTCGTACGGTGTCCTGCCGTCGAGTGCCTTAGTAGGTGAGCGGTTGAGGATGTAAACGGCCGTCAGCACCGCCTCTCCCCAGAAAACAGCCGGCATCCCTCTCTGATTGAGGAGAGCCTGAGCCATCCCCACAACAGTCTGGTTGCACCGCTCGACGACTCCGTTTTGCTGCGGGCTGTACGGCGCGGAGTAGTGGCGCTGGATGCCCTCGTCGGCGCAGTATGACGCGAATTCAGCCGCCGTGAATTCGCCGCCGTTGTCAGTGCGCAGCACGCGCAATTTGCGGCCGCTCTCCGCCTCCACACCAACCTGAGCGCGCCTGATGGCGTCCGCCGCTTCTCCCTTGCTGCCGAGAATCATCGCCCACATGTAGCGAGAGAGATCGTCGACGAGCAGCAGGAAGTAGCGTCGACCTCCGGGTGTGGCTGGCGTCACCGGGCCGCACAAGTCTCCGTGCACGAGTTCCAGCTTCTCCTTGGCCCGAAAACTCGCCTGTTGGGGAAAGGGGAGTCGTCTCTGCTTCGTCAGTACGCAGATGTCGCAGAACTGCTCCACATGGCCGAGGCATGGCAGGCCTCCTACCATCTCCTTGGCACTTAGACGCTTCAGGGCCTCAAAATGAAGGTGCCCAAAGCGCTCATGCCATTGCCACGTCTCGTCGTCCCGACGGACAGCGAGACAGACCGGTTGTGCCACCTGCACATCAAGGACGTAAAGTCGATTTTCACCTCTGGGTACCTTGGCGAGAAGGCGACCCTGGCGATCCCAGATGCGTAGGACCCCATGCTCAATCAGCACGCGTGAGCCATTCTCATCCAGCTGTCCCAAGCTGATGATGGAGTTCCTCAGCGCGGGGATGTAGTAGACGCCGGTGAGCAGCCGGTGCTCTCCCGTCTTGGTGGCGAAGATGACGTAGCCGACGCCCTTAATTTCCACAGCGGAGGCATCCCCAAACTTGACGGAGCCTCGCGCATCGGAGTCGAGCTCGGCAAAGAAGTCCGTTCGACCGGTCTTGTGGTGGGTGGCGCCGGTGTCGAGGCACCACCCCGTAGTCTTGTCCTTCCCGGAGCCATTGCCGAGAAGAGCGTGTGCTTTTGGCTCGTCGAGATGGATGAGAGCTTTTGCGGCTGGTGTCGCTGAAGATAGCTCAATGCTTGCATGCGCCATGAACAAAGCCGTCTCCTCCTCCTTCACCTGTGCGACGTGAGCCTGGCCTTGACATGGTTGCCGGCACTCATTGGCCCAATGGCCAAACCGGCCACAGTTGTGGCAAGTGTTGTCTTGTGCCGGCTTGGGCTTGCCAGCGGCGCCGTCCTTGGCGCCTTCGCGGGCGTCACCTTCGGCACGTCCTTGTGCCCTGCCCGGGGGGGCTCTTCGCGTCTTACGCTGCTTGCCATGCTTGCGGCCGCCCGTCGTGGAAGAAGGCTCCCCCTTCTTCCTGTCACCAAGGCTGGCATCCCACTGTTCTCGAGTTAGGAGCAGCTTCCCGCCGGTGGTGATGGGCCCCGAGGAAGGCCGAGGCTCGTCGATGTCGACGACCTTGAGGCGGCCTACCGCCTCCTCGATTGTCATCGTGGAGAGGTCCATTAAAGACTCGATCGACCGAGCCATCTGCTTGTACTTCTCGGGGATGCACCGAAAGAGCTTCTCGACAGCGCTCTCCTCGGTGTAAGTGGCATCACCAAACTTCACCAACATCTGCAGCAGAGTGTTGAGACGGAGAGCAAAGTCATCAACGTCCTCACCTGGCTTAAAACCCAGGCTTTCCCACTCCTTGCGAAGTGCCTGCAGAGTGGACTTGCGAGCACGGTCGCTGTCGATGCGTGCCGCGGCGATGGCGTCCCAAGCTTCCTTGGCAGTCCGCTTGCTGGAAAGCGAGAACTGCATCTCGGGCGGGACTATGGCGATGAGGGCGTCCAGCGCCCGTCGGTCCTCTTGGTGGTCGACGTTGCTGTCCTGGACTGCCTCCCACATGCGCCGCACCTGGAGCCTGACCTTCATGATCCCGGCCCACTCGACATAGTGGGTTTTAGTGAGGGTAGGCTACCCAGCACTGGGACCAACATCCCTGACCATAGTCCGCACCTCGTAAAGGCCGCGGTCCTGGTCGTTGTAGCCGCCGTCGCGGTGCGCACCTCCACCTGGAGCGCGCGCGTGCTCGGCTGCCCACTGCGCCATCCGCTCTTGCGCCACTTCGGCGCTGTCTGCGTCAGCGCAGTCGTCCGCAGCCGCGGAGCTGTTGGAGCTGCCGGAGCCGCCGCGGAGTGCCTTGGCATCTGCCATAGCCTCACGTGCTGCGTCTGCTGCTGCTGCTTCTACCTCCGCCCTGGCTGCTTCTACCTCCGCTCTGGCTGCTGCCAGTTCCGCTGCAGCCAGCCTCGACACCCTTGCTGCCGCAGCAACTGTTGCTACAGCTGCCCGCTCACGCTCCTCTGCCAAGGCGCGCTCGGCCTCCTGCCAGCGCCGTATGCTCGAGGCAGCCGTGTGCTGAGAGCGACCTGCAGACATGGCTTGCTGCAGGGGGGCTGTTGCGTGAAGAGGAGACTGTTGAAGATGAACTGCTGCTCGACAGTCCGGAGGGAGGAAGGTAACCAGAGGCAGACGGAGCAGCTGCTGCTACCGACTTAGGCTGCCCACAGGAAATGCTCAGGATGCAAGATAACGAGGCTCTGATACCACTTGTTAGGCCTTTGAACCTGAGCATTGATAGTTGTGGATGACACTAGGAGAGTTGGGACAATTTTCGTTGGTTTATTTCTCACACAATGCCATGCCAACCTGAGGGGTTGGGGATACATACTTATAGGCTGCTAGCCAGCCAAGCATATGCTGAGATGCTGCTAAGATGCTAGTCTAAGATGCTATCCTAACTGATAGTCCTTGATGGTCAGGAACTCTATCCTAACTGCCACAAGGACCATGTGCTGCAGCCCCACAAGTACCCTAGTACACAGATGCTGCAGCCCCACAAAGACCAGACCCTAGTACACAGACTTATCCATCATCCGTGTCCGGGTTCTGGGTGAAAACCTATGTATGTTCGGGACTCGGCAACGGCGACACATAGCGTCGTTCTTCCTCCTGGGGGCGTTGTCGTGGAACTTAGGTGATATAGGGCTTGGTGTGGTGTTGTTCTCAATTCCTCTTGTACTTTGTTTCGGTACCGCAGTCGCATGCGTGGTGCGTGATCCGGTTAGCCTGGGATCGGCATTGTTGGAGGGCTACCCCATCCCCTTGTATCGTTCGGCTGTCTACTCTGTTTGATTGGTGCTTTATATATAAAGCGGGGAGAAAGCATGTTTCGAGAGAGTGTTGGCCGACTAAAAGCCGACATGTTCAACAGTTAGGTGTGGCGGAGATACGCATGTTGAGATGTATGTGGAGCCACACAAGGAAGGACCAGGTCTGGAATGAGATAGAGTTGGGCATATTCAGCGCAGGCCTCGAGAAGCTCCAATGCATAGCGGACGACTAAAGCGTGCTGATACTCGAGAGAGGTCGGGTAGATCGAACTTGACAAGGGAGGAGTCCTTAAAGAGAGATTTGAAGGACCGGAGTATGACCGAAGAACCAGCCATGGACAGAAGTGCATGGAAGCTTGCTATCCATGTCCCAGAATCATGAGTTGGTTGCGAGATCTTATGGGTTTCACCTCTAGTCTACCCCAACTTGTTTGGGACTAAAGTCTTTGTTGTTGTTGTTGTTGTTGTTGTTTTTGTATGCAGTCAACTGTCTAAATCGTGTGTTTATGTTGCGTAGGTTTTGCTGCATAAAAGAACTGCAAAAACGCCTTATATTATGGGACAGAGGTAGTACCGTTTTAGCAATCATGTGTTACGCCTCGAATGTTTGGGCATCTGTTCTTAAGAATCCAGAAGGCATGCTTTGATGATATGTTGATTCAGATGTCTAATTTTGTGCTGTAGATGGTGTACTATCTCTAAGGTAAACTTTTCAATTGCTATTTGCAGGAAAAGGAAGTAAGAAGAGGAGAAAAACTCGGTTTTACTTGCAGATGCTCATTCCTGGAGATATGTAATGAGCAGATTTTGGACTTGCAGTATCTGCATTTAGCTATTTGGTCGTTGCATCTGCCTGCGCGCCGGGGCTCCCCTGGTACGGAGCGCCGCCGCTTAGTCATCCGCTTGCTCGAACCCTGACGCCATCGGCATGGACCATCTCCTGCAGACCTACCATACCCGTGGTCGCCTCTGACAGAAGCACGTTTGTTCTGGGCTGCTGCTACTATCTCTCTCTCAGATACGTGTACAGAAATGTTAAGTTGTTGTTGCTGCTGCTTTACCTCCTTCTCTCCCCCTGACCGTGCAAACTGCAAAGGCTGCTGCTCTTCTTTCTCTCAGGAGCTTCTCTCTTTCATAGCAAAATACAAGATCTTGCAATAGAATTAATGTATCAATCCTGATTTTTTATTGTTATGAAAATGAAAAATATTCGTCTAATGTCAGGATTAATGCAGAGAAACCTTGACAATAATGTGCACGTATTGTATTCTTGATGTTGCTATTTCATGCCCTACATCTGTTTGCTCATATGTCTACAACAACTAACCATCTGTTTTTATGTTTCTCTGCCTCCATCCAACTAGGGCTCTTTTGTGTGTGCAGGACAATCCCAACGATTGTCCATTCATTTCATCTGTCGTGTACATCTTGGAGAATGGAAGCACCAAACTTCATGTCCCGAACCAACCGGTATATTCTGCGCCTACGAATAGCAAAGTAGAGCATGCAACAGGCAATACTCAAAATTCAAAGAATAGGCTAGCTTACAGTTCTAGAGAGAAGATAGGCCAGTTATCACATTACAATATATTTTGTAAAGGGGGGCTCAGATCAGATAGATGCAAAGATGGTTGGTTATAAGGGTACATTCCATTTCCAGCTCCATTATTCATGTTGCTAACCCTCTTTCTTTTTATAACTGTTCATGCTCCTAATTCTCTTTCTTTCTTTTAACCCATTCATGTTGCCAAACTTAGTAAGCTGTGATGAGATGACAAAGTGAAATTCCAAATTACACAAAATGACAGTAGGATGCAAACATATTACACTTTGATTGTAAATTCGCTTTCGGATCAGACCAACTACTAGAAATGTCGAGATGATATCTGCATGTCCATTTTATTTTACTGCATTTATTTTGCCTTCCTCTCCCTAAAATAGTAAGTTGTTTTTAGCAGACCTGGATAAGCATCGGACCATTGTCTTACTTAATTGATCTGCTTTGTGGGACTTCATTAAACCAACTAAGTAAACAGATTTAATTGCCTGCTATTGGAAAAAGAAGAGTGAAGATATTTTTAACTGTTCATGTACTTTCTGTTTTATTTGTACGGAGGCTCATACTCACTCAAACATTTAATGTTTCCATATAGTCCTTTGTTTTGTTACAGAGAATGTATCATCGTAGTAAAATACACTAAAATTAAAGTTTGCTTGTGGTTGATGCATATGTTGCAGTTTTCTGATATAGAATACATTCTACATACCAGTAAGGCAATAAGCATGAGGTATACCATTAATGTCATGTTTTTTCAGATTTTTATTACTAAATAAATTGAGCATCACTGATAATTAAAATTACATGTGGTGTTTTGGTTCAGATTGCAGAGGCTAAACCTGATATTACCCCATTGTTTTGTAATGGGCAAGTTAAGCTTCTGATGCTACATAGTTGGCATGGAGCAAAATCTAGCAACCATTGGTGCAGTGCCAAATAAAGTAACCACAGCCGGTTTTATCAACAGAGTCATATTGCAAAGGCACCCCTTTGCGTAAGTATGAAACAGTTCTTCGGCTTAAGAAACTAGAGTATTAGCTTACTAAATTAAATCTTATTAATAGCTCATTTTTTATATATTAGAAATTCATGATCCAGGACCATGAGAAACCAATACTTACGTTGTTCAGGAAAGCATTGTGGATATCGTGTAGAGGATAACACGTGCCAAGGGTTATCTAAATCGAGTTGAATTCGGACTTCCAATCGTGGTATTTTCTTTTGACTGTCTAGGTCGGTCGGTGCCAGTTACTATGTAGCTTGCTCTTCCTAACAAAAGTAACACAAATTACTACCTTGAACTTTGCAACCTTAATATGGAAGTCATGAAACAACATTATCCAACTGCAGGTATGAGTCAGAGGTAGTTTATACTTGTGGAAAGAAAACTCAAGAAGTAACCTGGGGATTTTATAACATTATAAAAGGCATTGCAGCATTCAATCTTAACCTGATGAAAAGGTGCGATTTAAAAATAGTAAAGAGTTGCAAAAATGATTGTGGCGTCTGACGAGAGGGCCAAGAAAAATAACGTAAATGCTGTGTAGACAATACATGCACATGGGTAGTTATTTTGAGGGCTTCAGACAAATAGGCCCAGTAGGGATCAAATCTCTTTGTCCGTGCAAGCCTTACTGCCTTAGAAACAAGCTTGCTGAGTTTTTTTTTTTTTTTTGTCAAATCTACTTCCAATTCTGTACCTGTTGTTACATCTCTGATAGCCAAGTTCTCTATGAAATGAAATCGATTTTCATTGTTGCTTACAAGCTTTGTCTGGTTTTGTTAGGAACATCATGATTTTCATCGGTAATATATTCAGTAAAACATACATGCATGCATGAAAATATACTTATATATTCCTTGGACAAGATGCTCAGAGTTTTATCAATTTTGTTGATGCTTCCAGAAAAACAGGTACAGGTTCTTCTGTTCACATGCTTTGATCTTCAATTTCACCTGATCTTTCTTTGCGGAGATATATATTTTGTCGTAGAAGTTGACATTCCATCAGTTGGCAAGTTAGTGATTTTATTTAGAGATGATGTTATTTTAGATGCTGACTATTTACTTGACTTTCATACGAGTAATTTCGTGAAAATCTTGGGTGTCTGCTTAGCTACAGAGAGTCATGTATTCCTTGGAACTTTTGTGCTACACTCCTGCAATTATATGCAGAACCAACGGATGGACTGTTGTCTGCCTTAACCTAAAGTTACTTTTACTTGCAAATGATAGCAAAGACTAGGAGAACAGTCTAAATAAAATCAACACTGCACACCATCATTAATTGTATCTGTGATTATTTTATTTTCATTTATAGATGACTACATTCCAAAAGCTTTTTATTATGAAGAGATTACCCTAAAAATAACAATCGGGGTTTTCTTTCTACTTGCTTCTCTGGGCATGATATTCACCTTATTAATTAGCAGGATTTGAGTCCACATCAAAACTCGCTCCAACCTTTGCTGTTTTTCTCAAGATCAAAACTCGCTCCAACCTTTGCTGTTTTTCTCAAGATCAAAACTCGCTCCAACCTTTGCTGTTTTGCTAGTTCATAATAATGACTGGATATAAAATGGTTTCAGAAAGTGCAGGCTTGCCAGAATGAACCCGAGGACATTGACCATGATGCTGTTCCTAGGATGGATTTCAGAGGGTTAGGCATGTCGGAGAAGTGCATTCCGCTTTAGGTGCGATCTTTTGGTCCAACCCAAGACATGGCTGTTAGCTTGTTGGTACATGTACTTGGATCTCAGGATAGCGCCGGGCACAGCTCTATCATGCAAAGCTATTGGAGTGATCAAGCTCTGTTGTGATGAACGGTGTTCTTGTTGTAAATTGACGATCATCTGAAAAACATTTCATCTTTGAGTAGTATGATAACGATCACTCACATGTCTGCCTCGGGTACAAGAAAGCAGTCGAAGTACTCTGTTTCTCAAGACACGTTTTTCTACTCTTGCTGGTTCTCTGCCTGAATTGTTTTGAAAAGGATTTCATTTCGGAGTAATTAAAAACATATGCATTGTACTTCCTCCGTTCCTAAATACTCCCTCCGTCCCAAAATAAGTGTCTCAAGCTGTACAATTTTGTACTAAGGTTAGTACAAAGTTAAGACACTTATTTTGGGACGGAGGGAGTATAAGTCTTTGGAGAGATTCCACTATGGATTACATACGTAGTAAAGTGAGTGAATCTACACTCTAAAATATGTCTATATACATCCGTATATAGTTTGTAGTGGAATCTCTAAAAAGACTTATATTTAGGAACGGAGGGAGTAGATAATTCTAAGATGCTGGCCATTTGGTGAAGGATTTGTTCGAAGCAAGTAGTATCTTTCTTCTCAAATGGACATTACTTCCTGGAACACAACAGTTTAGTTTTGCCAAAGGGAATTTCCTTATACACAGGAGAGTGCCGAGTGTCGCATCATTGTTCACAGGGATAGAGATGAATGTGACTGGTATTGTCTGGGCTAGCAAGCAAGCAATGCCTGGTGAATCGGGTGCGGAGGCTGGACAGGAGCAGGCGGTGTTCTCCTCCGGCTGAGCGCATGGTGGTGCTCAGGTGATATGAATGCCGTGCACAGCCGGCCATGATCCACCCAGCCCTCACGTCTTGCCGTGAGTCATCTGTTAGGAGCAGAGTAGGATTGGGGAATCGTCTATGGTGTAGTTCGAATTCACTCCTCATGCCATCATCAAATCCGTGGTTATAGCTAGCCTAGGAACCAGTCCTTCAGATTGTAATGCCGTGATGCGGTGCGGTTAAACCTGACGGGTGGGTCTGGGATAGCAGCCTCCTCTGCATCTTGGTTATCAAGTACTCCCTCCGTTCCAAAGTAAGTGTCTTAATTTTGTACTAACTCTAGTATAAAGTTGTACTAAGCTCAAGACACTTATTTTGGGACGGAGGGAATAGTATTAACACTGCCCCTTCCTTGAACACCAGCTCTTGTTCCCAAGCTGGGGCGCGAGGAAAACTTTCTGGAGCTATTTGAGGTCTTCCGAGCTTGGCAATGTCCCCGGTTGGTCTGACCATTGTAATGGCTCCTCACCGACGAAGGCGGCGCTGCAACACATGAACAAGCACTGCAAATTGCGAAATCATTCTGGGAAGCTTACGCACCCCGGTCGCGTTATCTTGGCCGCCAGTGCGCGCAGGGATCCGTGCCGTCGTCAGCCGCTAAAACAGGTCACATGCATTGCGGCAGTGTGATTACATGCAACAGATCTGTGATCATCCTAGTTCCAGTAGGCTACTGTACATGAAGTCTAGCTGGGTACCACGGCTAAAATACATGTGCATATGCACAAAGTCGACAACGACAGCTTCACATACTGTGACGTGGTTTTTAATTTCACTATGCTTTTGGGGTACAGGGCTGGGAGAGGGTTCGCTGGCACTGCTTGAATGCCACGACTCATGTACGATGGACATGTTTTAGGATATGGACAAAGTACATGATGAAAAGACACAGTTCATGTACAATGTACATGGTTTGGTCAGACCAGACACTTAAAACATGGACGATGCAGGGTTGGACCTAGTCAAAGCATTAGGGGCAACTCCAATGCCATGCCTTCAAATGATTCACAAATGTGAGGACCTCATAGTTCGGACATTTTTCACTGTCGTGCGATAAATGTTCGTTGCATCGCTCAAATGTCTGAAATCTCACAAACTCGGCACGACAGCGATGACATACATGGAGATGAGCACGGGACGCCATGGATACAACGGTTAGAATACACGAGTCGGCACAGACGTCCGCACGGTAGCGATGACGGACGTGGAGGCGGGCATGATGCCATGAATACACGAATCGGCACGGACGTTGGGACGGTAGCAATGACGGACGCGGAGACGAGCGCCACGAATACAACACTTAGGGTACACGACTCGACGCGGGCGTCGGGACAGTAGCAACGACGGATGCGGAAACGAGCATGTACGCGAGTCGACACAGACATCTGCACGGTAACGAGAACGGGCACGGAGAAAAGCACGGGGCATCTAAGATACACGAGTCGACGTGGATGTCTACACGATTACGGTGATAGACGCGGAGGCAAGCATCGGACGCCATCGATATGATGGTTAGGGTACGCGACTCGATGTGGACGTCGGCACGGTTGCGACGACGGTCGACGGACATGGAGACGAGCACAGGACACAACAGGTACATTGTCATCATTAGGCTGGTTAGGACGTCAGGAGCACTGTTGTCATTTTTGCATCAGTTGGAGTTAAGGCACGGCTGCGCATCTAGTGCACACACGCAGATGGAAGGGAAGATAAATATGTGAACGTCTTCGAGTCACGAGATGAAGTAGGGACAGCGCGTATGGTTGAGAGGAAAAGAACAAAAAGATGCAGGCATATGTCCCTGTGACAGTTCCTGTTGAAGGGCTGCCAATCCACTGTAAATCAGGCATAACCTGCGCGCATCTCCAGGCACCAACGCTGGTATGGACGCTCAAGATAAGGGGACCCCGGTGCATAAGCTCAAAAAATCCACGTTCCTGCAAATTGAGCATCAGGAGGAGGAAGCTCGGGCTGTACCTTGCAATTCGGGCTGAACAACTTTTTAATCTTGAGACACGTGCAGAACAGGATGAATCAAGTTGTGTGCTCAGGAAGTTGAAGACGATAAGCAGAAGCTTCACGTGGTTTCAACACTTCAAAAGGTCCGTAAAATTTGAACAACAGCTTGTGGTGTGCCCATGGCGCCACCCAAGATTGAATATAAGGCTACAGTTTGAGGAACAAATCACCCGCACTGAAATGATGATAAGAGCGTTTCTTGTCTGCTTGATGTTTCATGCGAGCACGGACACACCCCAGGTGTTGTTGTAACAGCCTAATTAAGGACCATTGCATGATCTTGAAGCAAGGAATCCAGGATGTGAACTGAAACTTCACATGCTTCTGACAGCGATATGCTGAATTTGCTTGCAGTTTACCTGAATCTTGCCTATAACCACACTTTTTTTGCCTTCCGAAGCAGAATGAGGGCTGGTGTCGTAGCAATATTCTGCTAGTGACAACCATTGTGCTCACTTCACAAGACAATCATGAGAGAAACAGCGCAAGTACGCCTCCAAACATTGGTTGACATGTTCAGACTGCGCGTCGGTTTGAGGATGATGTGGCGAACTCATGCGAAGCTTGTGAAAATGCGGTCACGGTCAATCACCATGGACTCAGGCATGCCATGAAGTTTATGAATATTATCCATGAAAGCTGTTGCCACTATAGAAATTGTGAATGAATGTTGTAAGCCAATGAAATGGGCGTGCGAGATAACTTATCAACTACCAGCAGGACATAGTTGAAACACCCAGATCGCCGCAATCCTTCCATGAATACCATGGTCAACAATTACCAAAATTGTTTAGGAGCTGACAACGGCTCCAGTAGTCCAGGATAACGTGCACGATCAGGTTTAGCCCTCTGTCAAATAACACACTCTTGCACAAACTGTATGACTTGAGCTCGCATGACCTTCCAATAAAACAATTTCATGATTTTGCACAAGGTGATGGGAATACCTGAATGGCCACCAATTGGGCTGCAATGGAGGGCTTCGAGTAACTTGCATCTTTGGGAGGTAACCGCGCTCGTTCTTTGTAGTGAATTAGTCCATCCTGCAAGTAAAGTTTGTCATCACTCTACATTGCGACATCCAAATGAATGAGGAGTTCTTAGGCTTGATCCTTATCCTCGTAAATGTCCAGGATCTCCTGCATATGCTATCAAATGGCCTTGTTGAAGAAGAAGAAGAGCTCCCACTCTCGTGTCACACGCGTTAGTTTCCACCACAAATTGAGAAAAATCTAGGAGAGCTAGAACTGGCACATACACTAGGACAGATTTAAGCAATTCAAAAGCACTTTGGGCTTCTGGTGACCAAACGAAGGGTTCGTCCTTGCAAAGAAGATTGGTAAGTCGTTGGCTGCATACTGACGCAAAGGCTTGCGATAATACCCTGATAAAGCTAGGAGTCGTTGGCTGCATACTGACGCAAAGGCTTGCGATAATACCCTGATAAAGCTAGGAGCCCCGCAATTCTTTCAGATTGCTAGGTCTTCGCAAATTTTGCACATCAGAAACCGTGGATGGGTGGGTTGGCCCGGACACCCTTTTCAGATACCATGAACCCCATATAAGATGTGCCACGCTGTGCGAAAGCACACTTAGAACCCTTCATTTCTCCACTGGTTTTGTTGCAGCAGTTGCAACACTTGTTGCGCATGGACTAGGTGCTCTTCGAAGGTTGCACTGTCAATCAGAATATTGTCAAAGAACACTAGTGCGCACTTGCCAAGTACTGCAGCAAGAGTTGTATTCATCATTGATTCAAATGTTGCAAGGGATCCAGTTAGCTCGAAGGCCATGATGTTGAATTGATAGTGTCCATTATGAACATGAACAGCTTTCTTGTATTTTTCTCCCGGCGCCAAGCAGAGTGGTGATATTCGACACACAAATCGAGCTTAGAAAACCGTGAAGCACTGACCATCTCATCGTACAATTCGTCTATCACTGTCAGAGGGTACTTGGACTTCGTGGTAATTAGATTTAGGTGACGGTAGTCCGCACAGAGGCGCCATGTCTGATCTTTCTTCCTGACCATGATAATACGGAATGTGGACGCACTGTTGCTGACAGAAATGACCCTTGTATGCAACATTTCAACAATCTTTGCTTCAATCTCAGACTTAAGCTTGGGAGTATAGCCAATGGCGGAGCCAGAATCGACTCACGCGCCAGGCGGCCTTGTGGCTACAGTCTGCTACAGTGGTATTGTACGCTATATATATATATATATATATATATATATATATATATATATATATATATATATATATATATATATATATATCGCCACGTCCCAGGCGGCGGCCCGGCCTGCCTGGGCCTGATGCCGCCACTGTATAGCGATAAGCTCTGATGTTCACTGGTCTAGAACCTTCGATGGGAGGAATATGATGGCCACTTGACTTTCTTGGAGACAATTCAGTTAGTTCCGAGAATAGCTGACCAAATTATTCCAAAATAGCCTGGATTTCAACCAGAAGTATTTCTTTACTTCCATCGTGCACCAAATGTATTTCCACCACTCTGTAACACTAAATTTTTCTAGTGGGTGACCTTGCAAGCAAATGTATGTTCCTTTATGATCAAATGACAAGCATTTTTGTTCCCATTTACTTGCAAACGTGTGGTGCATTACAGTTTGAGAGGTAAAACCTTGAAATCGGACTGGAATTGATGACCAGTTGTAGTCCATTAACAAGATGGAATAATATGGGTGTAGAATAATTGTCTCCCTCCAGCAATTTGAACCTTCTGTTGCGTGGACAATGGCCTTCTACCAGGTAAGTGCTGAGGCTGAGCCAGTCTCGAACTGACAGATGAATGGGAACTGCTCGTGTCTAGCAACATTCAGCTATTGTATAATCCAACCTGATACCTGTATGAGTGTTTTTATCTGATTGAGTTCCTGCTGACAACACCATCAAATTATCTTCACTGTCATCAGACTCAGCTGCTTCCAGCATCTCCTGCATAATATGTAGCTGCACAGTAATGTTGCATTTATGGCCCTTGCGCCATTTTTCTCCACATATAAAGCACGGACCCTTAGCCCTTTGGTATGCCTTCAGAGTAGCAAGCTTATCATTAGACCGAGACCGTGGAACCTTTATTCATTTCGCTTCATTAGCTGCTGGAGGAGGATATGTTTACTCTATCTGGTTGATGAAGATGAGACCGGTTGTCGAGCTGAATATGCAGAGTGATAATCTCCATCCCTTTGGTCCACCTCTTCCTGCACAGAAGCAATAGCATATGCAGTGGATGTGTGCCCCCTAAATCAAACACCTTCATTCAGATGTGAATGTGTGCCCACTAATCCACCACTGCAATCCACACAATTCTGGATCACACTGAAGTTGATCGCCATTTGCTACTTTTACTTGTAAGGCCTTATCTAGAACAGTTGCTTTATGTTTGAGCTTGTCAGCTAATTGTCTGTCAATGAAGGTGTGGGAACTCCCTGAGTCCACCAAGAGCAACATGACCTTATTCTGAACCAGGGCTCTTAACCGGATGGTTATACTGTCTGAAGATCCTGCTATGGCATTTACAGACACCTCTTCTACTGCTTCCTCAGCAGCAATGGTATTCAGGATCTCATCTAAGAGTTTTCCTTCAGTTTCTTGAGCTTCCAGGGCTTTGAGCTACAAGGGTGGTTCGTTTGCACACACGTGACCTTGGCTGTAATTTTCTCCAAACAGAGGCCGTTGGCACGTCTGAACTCCTTGAGTCGCTTTGCTCGCCACAGATCTCCTGCTGCAAACTGAGGGCGAGTAGAATTTTCCTGGCGAGGTGCTATAAATTTGCTCTAACCCAACTATTTCTGAATCTTAGGGGTCTGCATGTTCTGATGCTCCGACACAACCTCAAATTCAGCAATGTTTTAAATAGCGGGCTATGCCAAATAGCGGCGGACCTCAAAATCAGCTATAGCGAGCTATTTGTACATGAGATCATTTAGTGGTACCCTACTGAAAAGTCTATAGCGGTAGCCGGCTATTTAAAACAATGATATTCAGCCGCTAGTACCACGGACTGGGGTAACTGAATTTCAACAACCTCTCGAATTTCCTCTTTCAGGCCCATAACAAGCTCAGTCACCAACATTGTTTCATCGATGTCTGCATCATACAACCAGACTTGATAGACCAGCTGATTGAACATGGTGCGATACTGCTGTACTGAATCGTCTTGTTTTACTAATAGTACCAATCCTCGACTTGTATGTGTGAATGCTGTATCATCTGGCCTTGGTCTATACATCTATAAAGATTCAATCCCCCCCTCCCCTCCCCGGTTGAAAATTCAAAAAAACAGTTGCGGTGCACATTCACATCGAATTCTGGCAGTATCGCTGTTCTGAACCTTGGACAGTCGGCGCACGCGTCTATATGCTTACATGCTTGGTACCAATGCGCAACGTTACCTTGCAGATGCAGAGAGGTTGAGCATGCGGAAAACTACCTGATCCCTAATTATTTGCAAAAGCCACCACGCTTTTAGTAAACTTTTTGCAAAAAGCACCGATCGGGTGATTTACCTGTTTAATCAGTTTCTGACAAGTGGGGCCGGAATGCGAGGAGCTGATTTGGCAACATATTAACACACATACCCCTGCAACTAAAAAAACGCAATCAGGCCCTTCCCCGGTGTGGATAACCTCGAGTAGTCCAAATCCCCCGAAGCCCCTGACCGCCGGTGCGCTGCTGTCCGGTCGGCGCCGCTCCTCCGCTGTTGGATACACCCCTCCATCGCCGGATACCACTCCCAGCGCCGCCGCGCCCGTCTTCTTACTCGCGGTGACGAAGAAGTGGCGGGAGTGCCTCCATACTCGCGGCCGTTCTCCAACGGGATTCCTCTCCACGAGCGCCTCCTCGGGGCCGCCAGCTCTTCACCACAGCCGTCGGGGGCCCCCCAGCTCTTGACCGAACCTGCTGTGGCCGCCGAGCACTTCACCAAAGCCGTCGGGGGCCGCCCAGCTCTTGACTGAACCTGTCGTGGCCGCCGAGCTCTTCACCAAAGCCGCCGGGACGTCGGAGCTGAGCGAGGGGCTAGACATGCGGGTGGCGGATCCGAGATGCGCTCGCTCCGCCGTGGCCCCGCCATCTGTTTAAAGCAGTGCGAGTGCGGCTGCTGCTCGCGACCTTAAAGGTCAACGGCGCGCCCACGCCCTGTCGTGCTCGCGCATCGGCCATTTGTCGGGGACGCCCAGGCCCTGCCGTGGCCGTGCCTTGGCCATCTCTCGAGGACGCCCAGGCCTTGCCGTGTCCGCGCCTCGGCCATCTGTCGGGGACACCCTGGCCGCTCGATGCCTAGGAGTGTGCTGCCGGCTCCAGGGGAGCAGACAAGAGGTGTGCCACCACCTTGCCGCCTCCGCTTCGTGGACCCAGGAGCTCATCACCGCCCCAGACCAAGCTCTGATGGCCACCACACCCTGGATCGACGTCGTGGCGCGCACTAGAGGAGGACCACGTAGCGCGGCTCGAGGGCGTGCAGAGGCTCGTGGCAACAATGCGTTGCTGGCCCTCGTGGTCGCGAAGATGGCCGACGCGTGCAGGGACATCTCCTGCGCCGTCACACGGCTCGCCGGCCGCTGTGCCTTGGAAGCTTCTGTTTTTTCACATTTTCTTTATGTTTTTCCATTGGTCTTCGTCAGTTTTTTTTGGTATTTATATTCTGTCTGTTTTTTTCACTTTTTATTTTTTTTCCTCGGTTTCAAAGGCATGTTGACTTTTTTCCAATACATGTTCAACAATTATTGTATACATGTTATTTTTTTTAAATAATGTTAAATAATGTTTTATGTACACTATGAACATTTATTAGAAATACAAGTTAAACATTATAAATTGCGCAATGGAATGTTTATAATACATAGTAAACAATTTGAAACAATATTTTAACGATTTTTTTAAATGTCATGATTAATTTTTGTAAAATATTCCAATATTTCTTAACTATTTATAAACCATATTTTAAATGGCAAAATTTGTTTATTATATTACGTAATTTTTAACATGTGACCATTGTTTGAAAAAAAAATGTCACTAAACATATTTTGAAACATATGACCATTTTTTACACTTTATATATATATTTTTTTTAAATGTCATATTTGTTTTACACTTTATGAACTTTTTTATTTTAAATGTCCCTAAACATATTTTTAAACATGTGACCCTGTGTTAAATATTCTTGATTTTTTCATGATACGACTTTATTTACATTTTCATGTCATTTACCCAGCGGGCCACGGGGGTGTGCACCCGTTTGTGAAAAGCGAAGAAACGGGCGAAACGGGCGCTGTTTAGGATTTACCCTATATCTCGCCCTTCGTGAGACGCTAGCTTGTTTAGCCTATGGGGCTTCTTCTACCAGGCCGGTCCAATAACATGTATTCTGTGGGATCAGTGGGAGTGGTTTTAGCACCCTTATGGACGGTTTTGGAAGCTTCTGTGTATTTTTCTCTCGTTTTCTTCATCTTTTTCCATTGGTTTTAATCCGTTTATAATTGTTATTTTGGTATTTACATTTTATCTGTTCTTTTTTATCTTTTTTTTTCAATTTTCAAAGGCATGTTGAATATTTTCAAATACATTTTTAATAATTATTGTATACATATTAAACATTTTTCACATAATATTAAACATGTTTTACGTTTACTATGAACATTTATTCGAAATACAAGTTAAATATTATAATATGTGCATTGGAATGTTTATAATACATATAGTAAACAATTTGAAACAATCGTTGAACCTTTTTAATAAAATTTCATGAATGTTTATTGTAAAACATGCGAGGATTTCTTAACTGTTCATAAACCATATTTTAAATGCCACACGCATTGTTGTATTATGTTATGAACCATTTTTTGATACATGATCATTTTTTTATATTTCATGAATACTTTAACAAAATTCTCTAAAAATATTTTTATAAAGATGCCCCTGGCAAAGTTTTGAATGATATGAGTATTTGTTTTCATTTTCTAACATTTTCATGGTATTTACAAAAATGCCAAGAACATATTTGAAATGAGTCAATATTTTAGAAATCATTTAAACAAATTTTGGAATGGTACAAACACTTTTGAAAATTTGCACGGATAAGCTTTTATACTACATGAACATTTTTAATGCACTTTGAACTTTTAAAAAATTCAAGTATTTTTTTTAAGAAATTTAGGTTAATTAATTGTTTATATATGTAGTATATATTTCAAAATATCAGTAGAGAAAGAGAAAAGGAGAAGGAAATGAACGACCAAAGAAAACTAACTAACAACTAACATAGCACTCTAAAAGAAATTAACATAGCATTACTGGGCTGACACGTTAGACACTCTGCTTCAGGCGAGAGTGTCTAATGTCAATCTCTTTGTCCCTGTTGACGGGGGTGGTGGTCGTTTTTATCATGTCAGGGTGTCCAGTGGCGGAGCCAGAAACTTAATATAGAGAGGGTCAAACAGGATTCTATAATATTAGACGGGGCGAAATCAACTAAATCTTGTTAATTGTGTTTGACAAATGAAGGATTAGGAGCACATATAGTTGTATTTGAGAGAGCATGGGGGGGGG
>LR738714.1:777128197-777163852 GCA_902687465.1 Secale cereale
GGGGGGGGGGGCAGCTCTTAGTAACTAGAGTGACCCCTGCATCCAGCATCTCTTGCTCAGACGTATCCCACTTAGACATTGCCACCGCGTAGCCACCTGGCCCCAGCCTATGGAAATGCTCCTTTCTTGGGACATTGGCCTTGTTTTTTCTCGGCCATTCCTTAGATAATTCTGATTTTCTTAATTTCACAAAAGCGGGCCTGTGTTCTCTTTGCTTCTCGAGTGTTCACTTGAAGTCTGGAGTCTTCTTTCCTCCTTTGTCGTAGTTGACCCATACAGTTTTCTTCTTGTTGAATGCAATTGCCATCTTCCTAAGAGCTGTGTCCTTGACTTTCTTCTTGTCATCCTCTATGAAATGATCTGGTAGGGTGAAATGTTCCATGAGTTTTTCCCAAGGCAGAGATTTTGCTCTGTCGTCGACAAAAGTAAGATCTGGACGTTTCTTTGCTGGCTCTTTCCATTCTTGAATGGAGATCGGGAGTTGGTCCTTCATAATAACTCCGCACTAACGAACGAACTTGTTCGCAACTTTCTTAGGCGCTACTGGTTCGCCAACAGCTTTGATGGCATCGATGTTGTACTTTACGCCTTCCTTCAACTTTTTGGCTGGGCCTCGCACTGTCCTGCTGCCTGTAGTATTTGCTCGATCCGAAGGGCTGAAAGAGGAAAGATATCGATTCGTTAATATATCTTGAAATCATTAAAAACATGTGATGATCACCAGATGCCTGTTTATATAAATATACCTCGCCGGTCTCTGTTATTTCAAGATCAACATTTTTGGCGTCATCATAATCATAGTTCACAACTTCATCAATTCGGTAGTCGCGATCGAATACCATATCACCCTCCCCGGTATTGTTCAGATATTGGGAGCCGTCATCTTCTTCATTCTGATCATCTGGCCCGCGAAGGGAGTGTATGATCATGAACATGGCCGCTTCTCCCTCTCTGTCGTATTGTCCGCCATAGCTTTTATTTAACTAATCCAGAAGAAATATAAAACAATTTAGTATTCAAATTACAATGCATGCATGCAATCATTTAGGAAAAAACTGAATCATAGTACATAATATGCATCGTCTCGAATAATATATAATCTCGAATGCATCGACTCGAATAATATATAATCTCGGATATATCATCTCGAATAATATATATAATCTCGGACCGAAAGTGGCCCACGCGAACGCCACCAAAGGAGCTCAGGGTCGACGTCGGGACCCGAGGCCACGTTCCTCACCAAGTGGCGAGCCCCTGAAGGTAGCACCTCCCAGTGCCAGCCCAGCGGAGATCAGTCCCGGACATGGGTCCTCTGAAGCAGGACGTCGTCGCGAACGAGTCGACGGCGAGGATGCGGGCCAGGCATCGTCGAGAGCAAATACTATATGCCACAAAAGTAATATTTTTTAAATGATTTAATTGTGATTTCTTATATACAAATTTATAAAATGATATCATTGCATATGTCCAAATTCTATATGCAAATTCTAAATTTCTATAACTAAAATTATAAGAAACTAAAAAAATATCGATCATCGTCTAACAATTTGAAATTATTCATCTAGCTAAAACTAAAATTTCTAACAATTCTATATAACTAACATTTCTATAACTAAAAATCATAAAAATGTCTACCATTTCTATAAACATTTCTATAACTAAAAAACATAGAAATTACTAACATTTTTGTAAGTAGCAATGTGTGTGTGTGTGTGTGTGTGTGGCCATGGCGGGGCAGGAGCTCACCGGCGAGGCGAGGCGCGACGGGGGCGGCGACGACGGGGATGGCGACGGGGGGCGACAGGGACGGCGACGGGCGGCGACGACGGGGATGGCGACGGGCGGCGACGGGGACGGGGGTGTTGACGGTGCAGCGACGGGGGCGGCGACGGGGGCGTTGACGGAAGGGTCAGTGACGGGGGCGGCGACGAGTGCGGCGGCGACGGGGTAGAGGAGAAGAAGCAGAGGAAAAACTGACGAAATTCGTAAGTGTTGTTTATATATGATGGACCTATAGTACCGGTTGGAGCCACCAACCGGTACTAAAGGTCAATTTTGGCCAGGCGGAATGGCGGGAAGGGCAGGTCTTTAGTACCGGATGGTGGCTCCAACCGATACTAAAGACCCCCCTTTAGTACCGGTTGGAGCCACCACCCGGTACTAAAGGGGTGCGCTGACCCAGGTGTGGTGCGACAAGTTTAGTCCCACCTCGCTAGTTGAGGAGCCTCAAGACCTGTTTATAAGCCTCGGCGCGGGCACTGCATTGAGCTCCTCTCTAATGCAGGCCTTCTGGGCCTAACTCTGTTACTCTGCCTTGTGTGGCCTACTGAGCTTGCGGGCCTGCATGCTGGCCCAACTGCATGTTGGGTTTCTAGTCGTATGCAGGCCGTTGTGGCCCAGTAGGTGGGCTTTTTTTATTTAGTTTTTTCTATTATCTGCTTTATTTAAAACTTTTATTTATTTCTAGGTTTTTTTGCTGTATTTAGAGTTTCTTTGTGAATATTTTTGCTTTAGGTACAAAAAATTACAAACTTTCTGTTAGTGCCAGTAGTTTTCAAATTTGAATAGTTTAAATTTGAATTATTTGAAATTTGTGTGAATCACTAGTTTGTGAATAACTTAAATTTAAAAATAGATTTTTCGGTGATTCTTTTTTTAATGTTTAATATTAGTGTGTTTTATCATTACATTCAATTTGGTAATACTTAGGTTATTTAAAAAATGAAATGTCTTTGTAATAGATAACTTTTCGTCCGAAACCCTGATATTTCGAAAGAGATTGTCCATTTTGTACACGAAGTGCATCCAGTTTTTGCCGTAACCCTCTCTACTTTTTTGCACATGCTATGTGGGTGAAATTATGATACCATGCCAACTTTCAACCTTTTCAGAGTTCGTTTGAAGTGTTTTTCAATTTCATGGTCATTTAGCTGAAAAATTCAGTAAATAAATGAAAGAATTTGTCTGCACACAAAATTTCTTCGCGTTTCAAATGCCAAAACACATAAGTACCCTAACTATTACAAAGATTCTCTCCGGTTTGTTTGAAGTGGGACTTTCCTGATATATAAGTCCGGAAACTCACTAGAGAAGAAAGTGATGACAGTGAAGCCGATCACATCCCAGAGTGGGATCTTTGGGTGTGAAACTTTATCTTCGCTTGTGTCCCTTTACGCCGTAACCATGGACAATCTTCGTCTTTTAACTGGATGCTCGGTCGATATTCACTGTGAATGGAGCAATTTAATCAAACTTTTCATAATCTTCTGACATGTCTGTCTTGTCATCCACTCCCATGATGTTTCTTTTCCCAGAAAGAACTATGTGGCGCTTTGGCTCATCGTTTGATGCATTTGCTTCCTTATCTTTTCTTTTTCTCGGCTTGGTAGACATGTCCTTCACATAGAAAACATGTGCCACATCATTGGCTAGGACAAATGGTTCGTCTGCATACACAAGATTGTTGAGATCCACTGTTGTCATTCCGTACTGTGGGTCTTCAGTTACCCCGCCTCGTTTCATATTGACCCATTTGCACTGAAACAAAGGGCCTTCAAACCACGTCTATAGTCAAGTTCCCATATGTCCTCTATGTAACCATAATATGTTTCCTTTCCTGTCTTGGTTGCTGCATCAAAGCAGACACCACTGTTTTGGTTGGTGCTCTTCTTATCTTGGGCGACCGTGTAAAATGTATTCCCATTTATCTCGTACCCTTTGAAAGTCATTATATTTGAAGATGGTACCCGGGACAGCACGTACAGGTCATCTTCAATAGCGGCGTCATGCATGGCACGTGTCTCCAACCAGCAGGCGAAAGTCCTTGTTTGTTCACGTGTAATCCAGTCGTCAGACTGCTCCGGGTGCTTGGAGCGTAGAAAATTCTTGTGTTCGTCCATATACGGAGCCACCAAGGCGGAATTCTATAGAACTGTGTAGTGTGCTTGAGTGAGAGAATGCTCGACCATACATATTATTTGATCCCCTCCTAGCATGCCTTTTCCATCCAGTCTGCCCTTATGCCGCGATTCAGGAACACCAATCGGCTTAAGGTCAGGAATAAAGTCAATACAAAACTCAATGACCTCCTCATTTTCATGGCCCTTGGAGATTCTTCCTTCTGGCCTAGCACGATTATGAACATATTTCTTTAAGACTTCCATGGACCTCTCAAAGGGGAACATATTGTGTAGAAATACATGACCCAAAACGTTAATCTCTTCGCATAGGTGAACTAGGACGTGCGTCATGATGTTGAAGAAGGATGGTGGGAACACCAACTCGAAACTGATAAGGCATTGCACCAAATAATTCTATAACATTGGTATGATTTCTGGATCGATTACCTTCTGAGAGATTGCATTGAGGAATGCACATAGCTTCACAATGGTTAATCGAACGTTTTCCGGTAGAAGCCCCCTCAATGCAATCGGAAGCAGTTGCGTCATAATCACGTGGCAGTCATGAGATTTCAGGTTCTGGAACTTTTTCTCTGCCATATTTATTATTCCCTTTATATTCGACGAGAAGCCAGACGGTACCTTAATACTGAGCAGGCATTCAAAGAAGATTTCCTTCTCTTCTTTGGTAAGAGCGTAGCTGGCATGACCCTGATGTATGCCGTCTTTTTCGTACATACGTTGTTGGTCCTCCCGTGCCTCCCGTGTATCTTTTGTCTTTCCATACACGCCCAAGAAGCCAAGAAGGGTCACACAAAGATTCTTCGTCATGTGCATCACGTCGATTGCGGAGCGGACCTCTAGGTCTTTCCAATAGGGCAGGTCCCAAAATATATATTTCTTCTCCCACATGGGTGCGTGTCCGTCAGCGTCATTCGGAATAGGTTGTCCGCCAGGACCCTTTCCAAAGACTACCTTCAAATCCTTGACCATATCATGTACATCAGCACCAGTTCGGTGGCAAGGCTTCGTACGGCTTTCCGCCTCACCCTTGAAACGCTTTCCCTTCTTTTTGACTGGATGCCTGCTCGGAAGAAATCAACGATGTCCCAGGTACACATTCTTCCTACAATTATCCAAATATATATTGTCGGTATCATCCAAACAATGCGTGCATGCACGGTATCCCTTGTTTGTCTGTCCTGAAAGGTTACCGAGAGCAGGCCAATCATTGATGGTAACGAACATCAATGCCTTTAGATCAAATTCTTCCTGTCTGTGCTCATCCCACGCACGTACACCTTTTCCATTCCACAGTTGTAAGAGTTCTTCAACTAATGGCCTTAGGTACACATCAATGTCGTTGTTGTTGGGGAACGTAGTATTTCAAAATTTTCCTACGATCACGCAAGATCTATCTACCAGATGCATAGCAACGATAGGGTAGAGTGTGTCTACGTACCCTCGTAGACCGAAAGCGAAAGCGTCAAGTGACGCGGTTGATGTAGTCGAACTTCTTCGTGATTCAACCGATCAAGCACCGAACGTACGACACATCCGCGTTCAGCACACGTTCAGCTTGATGACGTCCCACGAGCTCTCGATCCAGTTGAGCTTCACGGGAGAGTTTCATCAGCACGGTGGCGTGGTGACGGATATGATGAAGTTACTAGCGCAGGGCCTCGCCTAAGCACTGCAACGGTATGACCGAGGTTTCCTTCGATGGAGGGGGGCACCGCACACGGCTGGAGAGATCAACTTGTGTGTTCTAGGGTGCCCCTGCCCCCGTATATAAAGGAGCAAGGGGGAGGCCGGCCGGCCCTCCTATGGCGCGCCAGGAGAGGCAATCCTACTAGGAATAGGATTGCAATCCTATTCCTAGTAGGTGTCCACCAAGAAGGAGAGAGGGGGAAGGAAGGAAGGAGAGGGAGAGGGAAAGAGGGGCCGTGCCCCCCTCCCCTAGTCCAATTCGGACTACCCCTTGGGAGGGGGCGCGCCACCTCCTGGCTGCTGCCCTCTTTCGCCCCTAAAGCCCATTAGGGCCCAATATTCCCCCGGGGGGTTCCGGTAACCCCCCCGTCACTACGGTTAATTCCGAAACTTTCCGGAACACTTCCGGTGTCCGAATATAGTCGTCCAATATATCAACCTTTACGTCTCGGACATTCCGAGACTCCTTGTCATGTCCGTGATCTTATCCGGGACTCCGAACTACCTTGGGTACATCAAAACACATAAACTCATAATACCGATCGACATCAAACGTTAAGCGTGCGGACCCTACGGGTTCGAGAGCTATGTAGACATGACCGAGATTCATCTCCGGTCAATAACCAATAGTGGAACCTGGATGCTCATATTAGCTCCTACATATTCTACGAAGATCTTTATCGGTCAAACCGCATAACAACATACGTTGTTCCCTTTGTCATCGGTATGTTACTTGCCCGGGATTCGATCATCGGCATCTCAATACCTAGTTCAATCTCGTTACCGGCAAGTCCCTTTACTCGTTCTGTAATACATCATCCCGTGACTAACTCATTAGTCATTTGCTTGCAAGGCTTATTATGATGTGTTTACCGAGAGGGCCCAGAGATACCTATCCGACACTCGGAGTGACAAATCCTATTCTTGATCTATGCCAACACCATGAACACCTTCGCAAACACCTGTAGAGAATCTTTATAATCACCCAGTTACGTTGTGATGTTTGATAGCACACAAGGTGTTCCTCCGGTATACGGGAGTTGCATAATCTCATAGTCGTAGGAACATGTATAAGTCATGAAGAAAGCAATAACAGTAAAACTAAACGATCAAAGTGCTAAGCTAACGGATGGGTCTTGTCCATCACATCATTATCCTAATGATGTGATCCCATTGATCAAATGACAACTCATGTCCATGGCTAGGAAACATAACCATCTTTGATCAATAAGCTAGTCTAGTAGAGGCATACTAGGGACATACTGTTTTGTATATGTATTCACTCATGTACCAAGTTTCCGGTTAATTAATACACTTCTAGCATGAATAATAAACATTTATCATGATATAAGGAAATAAATAATAACTTTATTATTGCCTCTAGGGCATATTTCCTTCAGTCTCCCACTTGCACTAGAGTCAATAATCTAGTTCACATCTCCATGTAATTTAATACCGATAGTTCACATCGTTATGTGAATAACACCTATAGTTCACATCGCCATGTGACCAATACCCAAAGGGTTTACTAGAGTCAATAATCTAGTTCACATCGCTATGTGATTAACACCCAAGAGTAGTAAGGTGTGATCATGTTTTGCTTCTGAGAGAAGTTTAGTCAACGGGTCTGACACATTTAGATTCGTATGTATTTCGCAAATTTCTATGTCTACAATGCTATGCATTGAGCTACTCTAGCTAATTGCTCCCACTTCCAATATGCATCCAGATTGATACTTAGAGTCATCTGGATTAGTATAAAGCTTGCATCGGTGTAACTCTTTACAACGAACTCTTTATCACCTCCATAATCGAGAAACATTTCCTTAGTCATCCAGTAACTTAGGATAATTTTGACTGCTATCCAGTGATCTACTCCTGGATCACTTTTGTACCTCCTTGCCAAACTCATGGTAAGGTACACAACAGGTTTGATACACAGCATGGCATACTTTTTAGAACCTATGGCTGAGGCATAGGGAATGACTTCCATTCTTTCTCTATCTTCTGTCGATGTCGGGCTTTGAGTCTTACTAAACTTCATAGCTTACAACTCAGGCAAGAACTCCTTCTCTGATTGACCCATTTTGAACTACTTCAAAAACTTGTCAAGGTATGTACTCATTGAAAAAACTTATCAAGCGTCTCGATCTATCTCTATAGATCTTGAGGCTCAATATGTAAGCAGCTTTACCGAGGTTTTTCTTTGAAAATAAAAACTCCTTTCAAACACTCCTTTATGTTTTCCACAAAATTCTACATCATTTCTGATCGACAATATGTCATTCACATATACTTATCAGAAAGGCTGTAGTGCTCCCACTCACTTTCTTGTAAATACAGGCTTCACCGCAAGTCTGTAAAAACTATATGCTTTGATCAACTTATCAAAGCATATATTCCAACTCTGAGATGCTTGCACCAGTCCATAGATGGATCGCTGGAGCTTGCACACTTTGTTAGCACCTTTAGGATCGACAAAACCTTCTGGTTGCATCATATACAACTCTTCTTTAAGATATCCATTCAGGAATGCAGTTTTGACATCCATTTGCCAGATTTCATAATCATAGAATGCGGCAATTGCTAACATGATGCAGACAGACGTAAGCATCACTACGGGTGAGAAAGTCTCATCGTAGTCAACTCCTTAAACTTGTCGAAAACCTTTCGCACCAAGTCAAGCTTTGTAAACAGTAACATTACCGTCAGCGTCGGTCTTCCTCTTGAAGATCCATTTATTTTCCATGGCTTGCCGATCATCGGGCAAGTCAACCAAAGTCCACACTTTGTTCTCATACATGGATCGCATCTCAGATTTCATGGCCTCAAGCCATTTTGTGGAATCTGGGCTCATCATCGCTTCCTCATAGTTCGTAGGTTCATCATGGTCTAGTAACATGACTTCCAGAACTGGGTTGCCGTACCACTCTGGCGCGGAACGTACTCTGGTTGATCTACGAAGTTCAGTAGTAACTTGATCCGAAGTTTCATGATCATCATCATTAGCTTCCTCACTAATTGATGTAGGAATCACTGGAACTAGTTTCTGTTATGTACTACTTTCCAATTCGGGAGAAGGTACAATTACCTCATCAAGTTCCACTTTCCTCCCACTCACTTCTTTCGAGAGAAACTCCTTCTCTAGAAAGGATCCATTCTTAGCAACAAATATCTTGCCTTCGGATCTGTGATATAAGGTGTACCCAATAGTCTCCTTTGGGTATCCTATGAAGACACATTTCTCCGACTTGGGTCCGAGCTTATTAGGTTGAAGCTTTTTCACATAAGCATCGCAGCCCCAAACTTTAGGAAACGACAACTTTGGTTTCTTGCCAAACCACAGTTCATAAGGCGTCGTCTCAACGGATTTTTAGATGGTGCCCTTATTAAACGTGAATGCAACTGTATCTAATGCACAACCCTAAATGATAGTGGTAAATCGGTAAGAGACATCATAGATCGCACCATATCTAATAAAGCACGGTTACGACGTTCGGACACACCATTACGCTGTGGTGTTCCGGGTGGCATGAGTTGTGAAACTATTCCACATTGTTTCAAATGAAGACCAAACTTGTAACTCAAATATTCGCCTCCACGATCAGATCATAGGAAGTTTATTTTCTTGTTACGATGATTCTCTACTTCACTCTGAAATTCTTTGAACTTTTCAAATGTTTCAGACTTGTGTTTCATCAAGTAGATATACCCATATCTGCTCAAATCATTAGTGAAGGTCAGAAAATAACGATACCCGCCACGAGCTTCAACACTCATCGGTCCACATACATCAGTATGTATGATTTCCAATAAATCAGTTGCTCGCTCCATTGTTCCGGAGAATGGAGTTGTAGTCATCTTGCCCATGAGGCATGGTTCGCAAGCACCAAGTGATGCATAATCAAGTGATTCCAAAATTCCATCAATATGGAGTTTCTTCATGCGCTTTACACCAATATGACCTAAACGGCAGTGCCAAAAATAAGTTGCACTATCATTATTAACTTTGCATCTTTTGGCTTCAATATTATGAATATGTATCAGAACGATCGAGATCCAATGAACTATTTTCATTGGGTGTATGACCATCGAAGGCTTTATTCATGTAAACAGAATAACAATTATTCTATGACTTTAAATGAATAATCGTATTGCAACAAACATGATCAAATCATATTCATGCTCAACGCAAATGCCAAATAACATTTATTTAGGTTCTACACAAATCCCGAAAGTATACGGAGTGTGCCATGATGATCATATCAATCTTGGAACCACTTCCAACACACATCGTCACTTCACCTTTAACTAGTCTCTGTTCATTCCGCAACTCTCGTTTCCAGTTACTAATTTTAGCAACTAAACCGATATCAAATACCCAGGGGTTGCTATGAACACTAGTAAAGTACATATCAATAATCTGTATATCAAATATACCTTTATTCACTTTGCCATCCTTATTATCTGCCAAGTATCTAGGGCAGTTCCACTTCCAGTGACCATTTCCTTTGAAGTAGAAGCACTTAGTTTCAGGCTTGAGTTTAGCTTTGGGTTTCTTCACGGGAGTGACAACTTGCTTGTCATTCTTTTTGAAGTTCCCTTTCTATCCTTTTGCCCTTTACTTGAATCAAGTGGTCTTGTTAACCATCAACACTTTGTCAATTACTATCTTATCTGGAAGATTAACTCCCACTTGATTCAAGCAATTGTAGTACCCAGACAATCTGAGCACATGCTCACTGGTTGAGCTATTCTCCTCCATCTTGTAGGCAATGTACTGTCAGAGGTCTTATACCTCTCGACACGGGCATGAGTATGAAATACTAATTTCAACTCTTGGAATATCTCATATGCTCCGTGGCATTCAAAACGTTTTTGAAGTCCCGGTTATAAGCCGTAAAGTATGGCGCACTAAACTATCAAGTAGTCATCATACCGAGCTTGTCAAACGTTCATAACATCTACATCTGCTCCTGCAATAGATATGTCACCTAGCGGTGCATCAAAGACATAATACTTCTGTGCAGTAATGAGGAAAATCCTCAAATCACGAAACAAGTCCGCATCATTGCTACTAACATCTCTCAACTTAGTTTTCTCTAGGAACATATCAAAAACATAGAGGACCTATGATACGTCTCCAACGTATCTATGATTTTTCATTGTTCCATGCTATTATTTATGAAGTCTTGGATGTTTAATGGGCTTTATCATACACTTTTATATCATTTTTGGGACTAACCTACTAACCCAAAGGCCCAGTCCAGATTGCTGTTTTTTTTTGCCTATTTCAGGGTTTTGCAGAAAAGGAATATCAAACGGAGTCCAAACGGAATGAAACCTTCGCGAGAGATATTTTTGGAGAAAATCACGCCAGAGGAACTTGAGAACCACGTCAGGGGAGCCTCGAGTGGCCCTCGTGGGTGGGGGCGTGCCCCCCTTCCCAGGGCGCGCCCCCTGCCTCGAGGCCCACTCGAGCGTCCCCCGGTGCCCTCCTTCTTCCTATATAAGTCCACGTACCCCAGAAACTCCGTACGCAGAGAGAAAACCCTAATTCCACCGCCGTAGCTTCTGTTCCCGTGGACACCCCATCTTGGAGCCCGTTTCGGAGCTTCGCCGGAGGGGGATCCATCACGGAGGCCTTCATCATCATCATCATCGCCCTCGCATGAGTTGTGAGTAGTTTACCACAGACCTTTGGGTCCATAGCTAGTATCTAGATGGCTTCTTCTCTCTCTCTGGATCTCAATACAAAGTTCTCCTCGGTCTTCGAGGAGATCTATTCGATGTAATCTCTTTTTGCGGTGTGTTTGTCGAGATCCGATGAATTGTGAGTTTATGATCAAGGTTATCTATGAAAGATATTTGGTTCTTCTCTGAACTTTTTATGTGTGCTCATAATATCCTTGAAAGTCTCTTCGAATTATCAGTTTGGTTCGGCCTACTAGATCTATAGTTCTTGCAATGGGAGAAGTGCTTGGCTTTGGGTTCAATCTTGCAGTGTCCTTTCCCAGTGATAGTAGGGGCAGCAAGGCACGTATTGTATTGTTGCCATCGAGGATAAAAAGATGGGGTTTACATCATATTGCTTGAGTTTATCCCTCTACATCATGTCATCTTGCTTAAGGCGTTACTCTGTTCGTATGAACTCAATACACTAGATGCATGCTGGATAGCGGTCGATGTGTGGAGTAATAGTAGTAGATGCAGGCAGGAGTCGGTCTACTTGTCTCGGACATGATGCCTATATACAATGATCATACCTAGATAGTCTCATAATTATTCGCTTTTCTATCAATTGCTCGACAGTAATTTGTTTACCCGCCGTAGAATATCGCTATCATGAGAGAAGCCACTAGAGAAAACTATGGCCCCCGGGTCTATTCTCAGCATATCAATCTACATCTACTTTACTTTTACCGCTTTATTTGCTGTTTTATTAAACCAAAAATACCAAAAATATAAACTATCATCTCTATCAGATCTCACTCTCGTAAGTGACCGTAAAGGGATTGACAACCCCTTATCGCGTTGGCTGCGAAGTTCTTATTTATTTGTGCAGATGCGAGGGACTGACGCGTGGTCTCCTACTGGATTGATACCTTGGTTCTCAAAAACTGAGGGAAATACTTACGCTACTGTGCTGCATCTCCCTTTCCTCTTCGAGGGAATACAACGCAAGCTCAAGAGGTAGCAAGAAGAATTTTTGGCGCCGTTGCCAGGGAGGCTTAGGCAAAAGTAATATACCAAAGTACCTATCACAAACCCTTATCCTTCGCATTACATTTTTGCCTCTCGTTTTCCTCTCCCCCACTTCACCCTTGCCGTTTTATTTACCCTTCTTCCACAGTGTGTTTATCGTTCGCTTGCTTCTTGTTTGCTTGTGTCTTGCTTGCTTGCTTGTCATCATGTCTAGCACACCTATCATTATCACCACTCCCGAGAGTGAGGTCCTCAACTTTAAACAAAGGGAGGAAGAAAACTTAAAAGATGTCTGGTATAGAATTTGCAATGCTCAAAATAAATCTAATAGGAAGATTTCCACTTTCGTACTTCTTCGCAATTTTTATATTGGCGTAACTCCGTGGAATAGATTTATCTTAGATACCATTACCAGAGGCAATTTCTTGGGTAGCCACACCGCTGATTCTTATAAAGCTATGACTGAATTATTTGGCTCACCACCTCTTATGGTTAATGGGACTGTTTTAACTTTGGAGCATGTTATGCAAAGGTTAGAAATCATTGAAAACAAAGTTGCTATGGTAGAACTGGTAGAGAACTTGGATAGAAAAATTCATAATGAAATCACCCAATATGGATCCAAGGTAGGAGTTGTTCTGAAAAATCTGAAGGAAAAAGAGCCCATAGTTAAAGAAAAGCTAGATTAGGATTCTACTAGAATCAATAAGCTTGAGGATGTTATCACTAATGTGGGTTCCGCTCTTTCCGCTATAAAAACTACTCCAAATACCTCCACTAAATTATCTAAGTTCATCTATGTCCCTAAAGACAAGGGTGAAACTTCTATACTTGCGGATCTCAAATCCATAAGTGTTCACCCTAATTTTCTTACTTTTGCAAGAGACCCTTTTGACACTTTAGAATTTCTTGATTTCTTGCCCAAGAGTTTGATTATTCATAGGGACAAAGAAGTGCCCAATAATCATAAGCGCTTAATCAAAGAATTGCCTTCCAAGGCTGGCAATACCTAGATCTATCTTGTATCGTGCCTAGCTAGGGGCGTAAAACGATAGCGCTTGTTGGGAGGCAACCTAATTTTATATTTTTTTGTTTTTGTTGCTGTTAGGGAATAAATATTGCATCTACCCTCTGATTAGATGTGGTTTCATGTTTTGTTTAGTGTTTGTGCCAAGTAGAACCTTTGGGAAGACTTGTGTGAAGTTTATATGATCTTGCTGTGAAAAACAGAATCATTAGCGCTCGCTAAAGTAGTCGTGGGATTTTGCTGAAGCGTGATTTTTAGTTTATATGATCTTGCTGTGAAAAACAGAATCATTACCAATTTAGTTTGAATTTAATGGAGTTCCAGAAGTAGGCGAACCCTGCAGATTACTACAGACTGTTCTGTCTTTGACAGATTCTGTTTTTCGTGTGTTGTTTGCTTATTCCGATGCATCTATGAGTAGTATTGAAGGATATGAACCATAGAGAAGTTGGAGTACAGTAGGTTTAACACCAATATGAACAAATAATGAATTAATTGCTGTACCTTTGAGTAGTGGTTTGCTTTCTTATACTAACGGAGCTCACGAGAATTTTTGTCTAAGTTTTGTGTTGTGAAGTTTTCAAGTTTTGAGTATTGCTTTGATGGACTATGGAACAAGGAGTAGCAAAGGCCTAAGCTTGGGGATGCCCATGGCACCCCAAGTAAATTCAAGATAATCAAAAGCCTAAGCTTGGGGATGCCCCGGGAAGGCATCCCCTCTTTCGTCTTCATCCATCGGTAACTATACTTGGAGCTATGTTTTTATTCGCAACATGATATGTGTTTTGCTTGGAGCGTCTTGTATAATTTGAGTCTTTGCTTGTTAGTTTGCCACAATCACCCTTGCTGGACACACCTATTTGAGAGAGTTAAATATGGCCTAGAAATTATTAGATCACTCTATGTGCTTCACTTATATCTTTTGAGTTGAGTAGTTTTTGCTCTAGTGCTTCACTTATATCTTTTAGAGTATGGTGGTGGTAATATTTTGTAGAAATTGTTGAACTCTCATGATTCACTTATATCTATTTAAGAGTCTACTAAAACAGCATGGTAAAGTGTTTATGCTAAAGAAACTAGTCTTCACATGATAGACATCCAATGTCAATGTAGTAAAAAAAATCACACCAAGTGCATTGAATAGAATGAGATGTTGGATGCTTGATAATTGTTTTGAGACATGAGGATAGTGATATTAGAGTCATGTAGTGGAGTTATTATGGAACTAGATGATAGCTCGCACGTTGTTGCAGAAACATATTGCAACATATTTCAACGTGATACGTTGTACTCCCTCCGTTCCTAAATATAAGTCTTTCAAGATACTTCAATATGAACTACATACGAAGCAAAATGAGTGAATCTACACTCTAAAATATGCCTATATACATATATATGTAGTTCATATTGAAATATCTAAAGACTTATATTTAGGAACGGAGGGAGTATGAAACAATAATTGAAGTAATAATATAAAAGGCTAAAACTAAAAAAATAATATAATTTATTATGTTCGATTACTATATAGTTGTAAAATGTTTATTAAACATAAATAGCATATTAGAATGATTTTTTTATGTATGTTTGCTTGTTGAGATGATTGGTTTTTCCATGCATGTTTAATGATGAAGTGGCATGCTTGCATATTGAGAGACATATGATAGTGGGATGGGTCATTTTCTCATGCATGTTGTGGGATGATGTGGCATGATTATATATTGAGAGAAATAGTTAGTGGGGGCTAGCTATTTAGATATGGAAGAGCATGTTGAAATGAGTATTTTGTTTCATGCATGTATAATGATGAAGTGGCATGCTTGCATGTTGAGAGACATATGATAGTGGGGTGGGCCTTTTCTCATGCATGTTGTGGGATGATGTGGCATGCTTGCATGTTGAGAGAAATAGTTAGTGGGGGCTAACTATTGAGATATAGAAGATTGAGAAATACTTGTGTTAGGGTTAGTGATTCCCGTATCATGCACGTATGGTGAACCGCTATGTGACAAAGTTAGAGCATGAGGTATTTGTAGAGTGCCAACCTTTGTGTGGAGGTCGGGGGCGCGCGATGGTTAACTCCTACCAACCTCCCCCCCTAGGAGCATGCGTTGATTGCTTTGTTTTGATGACTCGTAAATTTTTGCAATAAGTATATGAGTTCTTATGACTAATGTTGAGTCCATGTATTATACGCACTCTCACCCTTCCACCATTGCTAGCCTCTCTTGTACCGCGCAACTTTCGCCGGTGCCATAAACCCACTATATATCCCTCCCCAAAACAGCCACCATATTGTTCCTCAAAACAGCCACCATACCTACCTATCATGGCATTTCCATAGCCATTTCGAGATATATGGCCATGCAACTTTCCACCGTTCCGTTCATATGACACGCATCATATTTTCATATTGCCATGCATGATCATGTAGTTGACATCGTATTTGTGGCAAAGCCACCATGCATAACTTTTCATACATGTCACTCTTGTTTCATTGCATATACGAGTACACCGCCGGAGGCATTCATATAGAGTCATACTTTGTTGTTGTAGTATCGAGTTGTAATATCGAGTTGTAATGAAAGTGTGATGATCATCATTATTAGAGCATTGTCCCATGGGAGGAAAGGCTAAATCTATAAAGCCCCTCCGCAAAAAAAAGGCCAAAGAAAAAAAGGCCCAAAAAAGAAAAAAAGGGACAATTGCTACTATCTTTTTCCACACTTGTGCTTCAAAGTAGCACCATGTTCTTCATTGTAGAGAGTCTCATGCTTAGTCATTTTCATATACTAGTGGGAATTTTCATTATAGATCTTGGCTTGTATATTCCAACGATGGGCTTCCTCAAATGCCCTAGGTCTTCGTGAGCAAGAAAGTTGGATGCACACCCACTAGTTTCTTTTGTTGAGCTTTCATTCATTTTTAGCTCTAGTGCATCCATTGCATGGCAATCCCTACTCACTCACATTGATATCTATTGATGGGCATCTCCATAGCCCGTTGATACGCCTAGTCGATGTGAGACTATCTCCCTCCTTTTTGTCTTCTCCACAACCACCTCTATTCCACTCATAGTGCTATATCTATGGCTCACGCTCATGTATTGCGTGAAAGTTGAATGGTTTGAAAAGATAGAGTATGAAAACAAATGCTTGGCTGAAATCGGGGTTGTGCATGATATGAATATTTTGTGTGATGAAGAGGGAGCATAGCCAGACTATATGATTTTGTAGGGATAACTTTCTTTAGCCATAGTATATTGAGAAGACATGATTGCTTTGTTAGTATTGCTTGAAGTATTATTATTTCTTATGTCAATATAGAATTTTATCTTGAATCTTTCAGATCAGAACATTCATGCCATAAATAAGTGAATTACATTGAAAAACTATATTGATTAGCATTCCACATCAAAAATTCTTTCTTTATCATTTACCTACTCGAGGACGAGCAGGAATTAAGCTTGGGGATGCTTGATACGTCTCCAACGTATCTATAATTTTTGATTGTTCCATGCTATTATTTATGAAGTCTTGGATGTTTAATGGGCTTTATCATTCACTTTTATATCATTTTTGGGACTAACATACTAACCCAAAGGCCTAGTCTAGATTGCTGTTTTTTTTGCCTATTTCAGGGTTTTGCAGAAAAGGAATATCAAACAGAGTCCAAACGGAATGAAACCTTCGCGAGAGATATTTTTGGAGAAAATGACGCCAGAGGAACTTGAGAACCACGTCAGGGAGCCTCGAGTGGCCCTCGAGGGTGGGGGCGCGCCCCCTGCCTCGAGGCCCACTTGAGCGTCCCCCGGTGCCCTCCTTCTTCCTATATAAGTCCATGTACCCCAGAAACTCTATACGCAGAGAGAAAACCCTAATTCCACCGCCGTAGCTTCTGTTCCCGTGGAGATCCCATCTTGGAGCCTGTTCCGGAGCTCCACCAGAGGGGGATCCATCACGGAGGCCTTCATCATCATCATCATCGCCCTCACCATGAGTTGTGAGTAGTTTACCACAGACCTTCGGGTCCATATCTAGTATCTATAAGGCTTCTTCTCTCTCTCTCTCTCTCTGGATCTCAATACAAAGTTCTCCTCGGTCTTCAAGGAGATCTATTCGATGTAATCTCTTTTTGCGGTGTGTTTGTCGAGATCTGATGAATTGTGAGTTTATGATCAAGGTTATCTATGAAAGATATTTGGTTCTTCTCTGAACTTTTTATGTGTGCTCATAATATCCTTGCAAGTCTCTTCGAATTATCAGTTTGGTTCGGCCTACTAGATCTATAGTTCTTGCAATGGGAGAAGTGCTTGGCTTTGGGTTCAATCTTGCGGTGTCCTTTCCCAGTGACAGTAGGGGCAGCAAGGCACGTATTGTATTGTTGCCATCGAGGATAAAAAGATGGGGTTTACATCATATTGCTTGAGTTTATCCCTCTACATCATGTCATCTTGCTTAAGGCGTTACTCTGTTCGTATGAACTCAATACACTAGATGCATGCTGGATAGCGGTCAATACGTGGAGTAATAGTAGTAGATGCAGGCAGGAGTCGGTCTACTTGTCTCAGACGTGATGCCTATATACAATGATCATGCCTAGATAGTCTCATAATTATTCGCTTTTCTATCAATTGCTCGACAGTAATTTGTTTACCCGCCATAGAATATCGCTATCATGAGAGAAGCCACTAGAGAAAACTATGGCCCCCGGGTCTATTCTCAGCATATTAATCTACATCTACTTTACTTTTACCGCTTTTTATTTGCTGTTTTATTAAACCAAAAATACCAAAAATATAAACTATCATCTCTATGAGATCTCACTCTCGTAAGTGACCGTAAAGGGATTGACAACCCCTTATCGCGTTGGCTGCGAAGTTCTTATTTGTTTGTGCAGGTGCGAGGGACTGGCACGTGGTCTCCTACTGGATTGATACCTTGGTTCTCAAAAACTGAGGGAAATACTTACGCTACTGTGCTGCATCTCCCTTTCCTCTTCGAGGGAAAACAACGCAAGCTCAAGAGGTAGCAAGCTATAATGCGAGCTATTGATGTACAACATAATTTGCAAATACTATCAGGACTAAGTTCATGATAAATTAAAGTTCAATTTAATCATATTTCTAAAGAACTCCCACTTAGATAGACATCCCTCTAGTCATCTAAATGATCACGCGATCCAAATCAACTAAACCATGTACGATCATCATGTGAGATGGAGTAGTTTTCAATGGTGAACATCTTATGTTGATCATATCTACTATATGGTTCACGCTCGACCTTTTGGTCTCCAGTGTTGCGAGGCCATATCTGCATATGCTAGGCTCGTCAAGTTTAACCCGCGTATTCTGCATGTGCAAAACTGTCTTAGACCCGTTGTATTTGAACGTAGAGCTTATCACACCCGATCATCACGTGGTGTCTCGGCACGACGAACTTTCGCAACGGTGCATACTCAGGGAGAACACTTATACCTTGAAATTTAGTAAGGGATCATCTTATAATGCTACCGCCGTACTAAGCGAAATAAGAAGCATAATAAGATAAACATCTCATGCAATCAAAATATGTGACATGATATGGCCATCATCATCTTGTGCTTTTGATCTCCATCTCCAAAGCACCATCATGATCACCTTCGTCACGGGCGCGACACCTTCATCTCCATCGTAGCATCGTTGTCGTCTCGCCAACTATTGCTTCCACGACTATCGCTACCACTTAGTGATAAAGTAAAGCAATTACATGGCGACTGTATTTCATACAATAAAGCGACAACCATATGGCTCCTGCCAGTTGCCGATAACTTTACAAAACATGATCATCTCATACAATAATTTATAACTCATCATGTCTTGACCATATCACATCACAACATGCCCTGCAAAAACAAGTTAGACGTCCTCTACTTTGTTGTTGCAAGTTTTACGTGGCTGCTACGGGCTTAGCAAGAACCGTTCTTACCTATGCATACAAAAACCACAACGATTTTTGTCAAGTATGTGATGTTTTAACCTTCACAAGGACCGGGCGTAGCCACACTTGATTGAGCTAAAGTGAGAGAGACAGACACCCGCCAGTCACCTTTAAGCAACGAGTGCTCATAACGGTGAAACCAGTCTCGCGTAAGCGTACTCGTAATGTCGGCACGGGCTGCTTCATCTCACAATACTGCCGAAACAAAGTATGACATGCTGGTAAGTAGTATGACTAGTATCGTCCACAACTCATTGTGTTCTACTCGTGCATATCATCTACGCATAGACCTGGCTCTAATACCACTGTTGGGGAATGAAGTATTTCAAAATTTTCCTACGATCACGCAAGATCTATCTACCAGATGCATAGCAACGAGAGGGGAGAGTGTGTCTATGTACCCTCGTAGACCGAAAGCGGAAGCGTCAAGTGACGCGGTTGATGTAGTCGAACTTCTTCGCGATTCAACCGATCAAGCACCGAACGTACGACACCTCCGCGTTCAGCACACGTTCAGCTTGATGACATCCCACGTGCTCTTGATCCCGTTGAGCTTCACGGGAGAGTTTCGTCAGCACGACAGCGTGGTGACGGATATGATGAAGTTACCGGCGCAGGGCTTCGCCTAAGCACTGCAATGGTATGACCGAGGTGTGTTTCTGTGGAGGGGGCACCGCACACGGCTGGAGAGATCAACTTGTGTGTTCTAGGGTGCCCCCTGCCCCCGTATATAAAGGAGCAAGGGGGGAGGCCGGCCGGCCCTCCTATGGCGCGCCAGGAGAGGCAATCCTACTAGGAATAGGATTGCAATCCTATTCCTAGTAGGAGTCCACCAAGAAGGAGAGAGGGGGAAGGAAGGAGAGGGAGAGGGAGAGGAAAAGAGGGGCCGCACCCCCCTCCCCTAGTCCAATTCGGACTACCCCTTGGGAGGGGGCGCGCCACCTCCTGGCTGCTGCCCTCTTTCTCCCCTAAAGCCCATTAGGGCCCAATATTACCCCGGGGGGTTCCGGTAACGCCCCCGGCACTCCGGTTAATTCTGAAACTTTCCGGAACACTTCCGGTGTCCGAATATAGTCGTCCAATATATCAATCTATACGTCTCGGACATTCCGAGACTCCTCGTCATGTCTGTGATCTTATCCGGGACTCCGAACTACCTTCGGTACATCAAAACTCATAAACTCATAATACCGATCGTCATCAAACGTTAAGCGTGCGGACCCTACGGGTTCGAGAACTATGTAGACATGACCGAGATTCATCTCCGATCAATAACCAACAGCGGAACCTGGATGCTCATATTGGCTCCTACATATTCTACGAATATCTTTATCGGTCAAATCGCATAACAACATACGTTGTTCCCTTTGTCATCGGTATGTTACTTGCCCGAGATTCGATCGTCGGTATCTCAATACATAGTTCAATCTCGTTACCGACAAGTCTCTTTACTCGTTCCGTAATACATCATCCTGTGACTAACTCATTAGTCATTTGCTTGCAAGGCTTATTATGATGTGTATTACCGAGAGGGCCCAGAGATACCTCTCCGATACTCGGAGTGACAAATCCTATTCTTGATCTATGCCAACACCATGAACACCTTCGGAGACACCTGTAGAGCATCTTTATAATCACCCAGTTACATTGTGACGTTTGATAGCACACAAGGTGTTCCTCCGGTATATGGGAGTTTCATAATCTCATAGTCATAGGAACATGTATAAGCCATGAAGAAAGCAATAGCAGTAAAACTAAACGATCAAAGTGCTAAGGTAACAGATGGGTCTTGTCCATCACATCATTCTCCTAATGATGTGATCTCATTGATCAAATGACAACTCATGTCTATGGCTAGGAAACATAACCATCTTTGATCAATAAGCTAGTCTAGTAGAGGCATACTAGGGACATACTGTTTTGTCTATGTATTCACACATGTACTAAGTTTTCGGTTAATACAATTCTAGCAATAATAATAAACATTTATCATGATACAAGGAAATAAATAATAACTTTATTATTGCCTCTAGGGCATATTTCCTTCAGTTGCCGGGTTGCTTAGGGCCTTGGATGAGCACTGGCATCATAATGAACTTCCGCTTCATGCACAACCAAGGAGGAAGGTTATACATACATAGAGTCATAGGCCAGGTGCTATGGTTGCTGCTCTACTCCCCAAAAGGATTAATGCCATCTGCGCTTAGACCAATCCATACGTCCCTTGCGTCACCTCCAAACTCCTCCCTGTTGTACTTTCTCTCGATTTTTCTCCACTGCGACCTGTCAGCTGTTACTCTCAACTTTCCGTCTTTCTTACAGTCTTCTCTGTGCCATCGCATCGCCTTGGCATGCTATTTGTTTAGGAAGAAACGTTTCAACCATGGTATTATAGGAGCATATCACATCACCTTGGCAGGAATCTTTTTCCTGGGGCGCTCTTCCTCGACATCACCAGGGTCATCGCGGCTGATCTTATAGCGCAATGCACCGCATACCGGGGACGCGTTCAAATCCTCGTACTCACCTCGATAGAGGGTGCAGTCATTAGGGCATGCATGTATCTTCTGCACCTCTAACCCTAGAGGGCAGACAACCTTCTTTGCTTCGTACGTACTCTCGGGCAATTTGTTGTCCTTTGGAAGCATATTCTTTATCATTACCACCAACTTTCCAAATCCCTTGTCAGACACACCATTCTCTGCCTTCCATTGCATCAATTCAAGTGTGGTGCCCATCTTTTTTGTGTCAGCTTCGCAATTCGGGTACAACAATTTCTTGTGATCCTCTAACATGCGCTGCAACTTCTTCTTCTCCTTTTCACTTGTGCAGTTTCTCTTTGCACCGGCAATGGCCCGACCTAGATCATCAGCGGGCTCATCTGATGCCTCTTCTTCAGATTCTTGCCGCATTGCCGGCTCAGCTTCTTCCCCCATTGTTGTACCATCGTATTCAGGGAACCCATGGCCTAGATAGTTGTTGTCGTCCTCTTCTTCTTCATTATCTTCCATCATAACCCCTCTTTCTCTGTGCTTGGTCCAAACATTATAGTGGGGCATGAAACCAGACTCAAACAGGTGGACGTGAATGGTTTTTGAGTTAGAGTAGTTGTGATCATTCTTACAGCCAGCACATGGACATAGCATAAAACCATCTGTCCGCTTGTTTGCCTCAGCCGCATTCAGAAAAGTATGCACACCATTAATGAACTGTGGAGAGCATCAGTCGTCGTACATCCATTGCCGGCTCATCTTCATTACACAACACCGAAAATACCAAATTAATACAAGTTCATACAACACTTAAATGCAACATACAAATAACTCTCTAGCTAAAAACATTTAAATGCAACAACAAATGCGATCAAGATCGCAACTAAGGTAACAATTGATCCAACAGATTAAACTTTGGGGAACGTAGTATTTCAAAACAATTCCTATGATCACACAAGATCTATCTACTAGATGCATAGCAACGAAAGGGGAGAGTGTGTCTATGTACCCTCGTAGACCGAAAGCGGAAGCATCTAGTGACGCGGTTGATGTAGTCGAACGTCTTCGCAATTCAACCGATCAAGCACCGAACGTACGGCAGCTCTGCGTTCAGCACACATTCAGCTTGATGACGTGCCACGAGCTCTTGATCCAGTTGAGCTTCACATGAGAGTTCCGTCAGCACGACGGCGTGGTGACGAAGATGATGAAGCTACCGGTGCAGGGCTTTGCCTAAGCACTGCAATGGTATGACCGAGGTGTGTTTCTGTGGAGGGGGCCACCGCACACGGCTAAAACAATGTTTCTTGTGTGTCTATGGGGTGCCCCCCACCCCCGTATATAAAGGAGTGGAGGAGGGGGAGGGCCGGCCCTCTACTATGGCGCGCCCTGGGGAGTCCTACTCCCACCGGGAGTAGGATTCCCCCTTTCCTAGTAGAACTAGGAGCCCTTCCAAGTAGTAGGAGTAGGAGAGAAGGAAAGGGAAAAAAGAAGAGAAGGAAGGAGGGGGCGCTGCCCCTCCCCCTAGTCCAATTCAGACTAAGCCTTGGGGGGCGCGCGGCCTCCTCTCTCTCTTTCCCCTAAAGCCCAATAAGGCCCATATGCTCCCCGGCGAATTCCCGTAACCCTCCGGCACTCCCAAAAATACCCGAATCACTCGGAACCTTTCTGATGTCCGAGTATATTCGTCCAATATATCGATCTTTACGTCTCGGACATTCTGAGACTCCTTGTCATGTCCGTGATCTCATTCGGGACTCCGAACTACCTTCGGTACACCAAAACTCATAAACTCATAATACCGATCGTCATCAAACCTTAAGCGTGTGGACCCTACGGGTTCGAGAACTATGTAGACATGACCGACACACATCTCCGGTCAATAACCAATAGCGGAACCTGGATGCTCATATTGGTTCCTACATATTCTACGTTGTTCCCTTTGTCTTCGGCATGATACTTGCCCGAGATTCGATCGTCGGTATCACCATACCTAGTTAATCTCATTACCGGCAAGTCTCTTTACTCGTTCCGTAATACATCATCTTGTGACTAACTCATTAGTCATTTGCTTGCAAGGCTTATTATGATGTGTATTACCAAGAGGGCCCACAGATACCTCTCTGACACTCGGAGTGACAAATCATATTCTTGATCTATGCCAACACCACGAACACCTTCGAAGACACCTATATAGAGCATATTTATAATAACCCAGTTACGTTGTGACGTTTGATAGCACACAAGGTGTTCCTCCTGTATTCGGGAGTTGCATAATCTCATAGTCATAGGAACATGTATAAGTCATGAAGAAAGCAATAGCAGTAAAACTAAACGATCATAGTGCTAAGCTAACGGATGGGTCTTGTCCATCACATCATTATCCTAATGATGTGATCCCGTTGATCAAATGCCAACTCATGTCTATGGCTAGGAAACATAACCATCTTTGATCAATGAGCTAGTCTAGTAGAGGCATACTATGGACACTCTGTTTTGTCTATGTATTCACACATGTACTAAGTTTCCGGTTAATACAATTCTAGCATGAATAATAAACATTTATCATGATATAAGGAAATATAAATAACAACTTTATTATTGCCTCTAGGGCATATTTCCTTCAGTCTCCCACTTGCAGTAGAGTCAATAATCTAGTTCACATCGCCATGTGATTTAATATCGATAGTTCACATCGTTATGTGAATTAACACCCATAGTTCACATCGCCATGTGACCACTATCCAAAGGGTTTACTAGAGTCAACAATCTAGTTCACATCGTCATGTGATTAACACCCAAAGAGTACTAAGGTGTGATCATGTTTTGCTTCGTGAGAGAAGTTTAGTCAGCGGGTCTGTTACATTCAGATCCGTATGTACTTTTGCAAATTTCTATGTCTGGAATGGTATGCATGGAGCTACTTTAGCTAATTGCTCCCACTTCCAATATGCATCCAGATTGATACTTAGAGTCATCTGGATTAGTGTCAAAGCTTGCATCGACGTAACTCTTTACGACGCACTCTTTATCACCTCCATAATCGAGAAACATTTCCTTAGTCATTTAGTAACTAAGGATAATTTTGACCGCTGTCCAATGATCTACTCCTGGATCACTATTGTACCTCCTTGACAAACTCAGGGCAAGGTACACAACAGGTTTGGCACACAGTATGGCATACTTTATAGAACCTATGGCTGAGGCATAGGGAATGACTTTCATTCTTTCTCTATCTTCTGCCGTGGTCGGGTTTTGAGTCTTACTCAACTTCACACCTTGCAACACATGCAATAACTCCTTCTTTGACTGTTCCATTTTGAACCACTTCAAAAAAAATCAAGGTATGTACTCATTGAAATTATCAAGCGTCTTGATCTATCTCTATAGATCTTGATGCTTAATATGTAAGCAGCTTCACAGAGGTCTTTCTTTAAAAAACTCTATTCAAACATTCCTTTATGTTTTCCAGAAAATTCAATATCATTTCCAGTCAACAATATGTCATTCACATATACTTATCAGAAAGTCTGTAGTGCTCCCACTCACTTTCTTGTAAATACAGGCTTCACCGCAAGTCTGTATAAAACTATATGCTTTGATCAACTTATCAAAGCGTATATTCCAACTTCGAGATGCTTGCACTAGTCCATACATGGATCGCTAGAGCTTGCACACTTTGTTAGCACCTTTAGGATTGACAAAACCTTCTGATTGCATCATATACAACTCTTCTTTAATAAATCTTTTAAGGAATGCAGTTTTGTTATCCATTTGCCAGATTTCATTAAATGCAAGAATTGCTAACATGATTCAAACAGACTTAAGCATCGCTACGAGTGAGTAAAACTCATCGTAGTCAACACCTTGAACTTGTTGAAAAACCCTTTTGCGACAAATCGAGCTTTGTAGATAGCAACACTACCATCAGCGTCCATCTTCCTCTTGAAAATCCATTTATTCTCAATGACTTGCCGATCATCGGGCAAGTCAACCAAAGTCCACACTTTGTTCTCATACATGGATCCCATCTTAGATTTCATGGCCTCAAGCCATTTTGCGGAATCTGGGCTCATCATCGTTTCCTCATAGTTCGTAGGTTCATCATGGTCTAGTAACATGACTTCCAAAATCGGGTTACCGTACCACTCTTGTGCGGAACGCACTCTGGTTGACCTACGAGGTTTAGTAGTTACTAGATCCGAAGTTTCATGATCATCACCATTAGCTTCCTCGCTGATTGGTGTAGGAATCACTGGAACTAGTTTCTGTGATGTATTACTTTCACTAGTAGAAAACAGGGCATTGGTCCAGCCCATTAGCCCCGGTTCAATCTAGAACCGGGACCAATGGGGGTACTGGACCCGGTTCGTTAGCCTAGGGGGCCGGCCGGGCCACGTGGGCCATTGGTCCCGGTTCGTCTGGACCTATTGGTCCCGGTTGGAGCTAAAAACCGGGACCAATGGCTCTTGCTCCTGGCCCACCACTATTGGTCCCGGTTTGTTTTATGAACCGGGACCAAAGGCACCCCTTTAGCCCCGGTTTGTAGAACCAACCGGGACCAGTGAGTTGCCTATATAAACCCCCTCACTCAAGAGCAGAGCTCACTGCTCTGTTTTTTTTTTCTGGCCGAGGGGGAGAGGGGTTAGTGGTGCTCTAGCTCACCTCCTATGCACACAACGTGTTCGGTGGAATGCCCGAGCCACACTAGTTAAGCTTTTCTCCTCTCGAAGCTCTATTTTCTCCGAGATTTGTCTAGGTTTAGCGGTCCGTCACGTCCCGTCCCCGTCTTCGCCGCCGTCGATCGCCCCCGCCGATCTCGTCACCGGCACCACCGTGGTGAGCCTCTTGTTATGTCCATGCTTTTCTTACTTTTATTATTGCTTTAGATAGATATTTGTCTAATTTTCTTACGTTTATTATTGCTTGTTATTATATAGTGCGATTGTTTTGATATCCGCCCACGTGGGCCTTCGTCCGGTCTACGATTCGGATGTGGTATATTATCTTTAATTTATAACTATTTGTTTTAGTGCTTATGATAGTTATGCCGACCAACCTGACATGCATAGATGTTTTATTATGTCTAGGAGGTAGTTGAACCGGAAATTCCAACCGACCCTCTTGTGGAGAGGTTAAATTTAGTTGAAGAGGAAAACATTTCGTTAAAGAAAAAATTGGAAAAAATGGAGGAGGAGAAGATGGAATTGGAGTTGCATGTTGCGGAAGTTATCGATGATCACAAGATCAAGATGGACCCTATTGTCGAGAGGTTAAATTTAGTTGAAGAAGAAAACAAATTCTTGAAGGAAAAAATAAAAAAAAATTGTGGACGAGAAGATGATATTGGAGTTGCATGTTGCGGATGTCGTCGATGATCACAAGATCAAGATGGATGCAATGCGGTTGAAGATTAAAAAGATTAGAAAATATGCCATTAATACCGAGGCTTGGTATCATTATGCCGTTGGATCAATTGTTAACTTGGTTGCGATTATGATAGCATTTGTTTTCGCGTTGAAATGTTTTACATAGTTTCGATGTGTATGGAGAGCTATATGTTGTTAGATGAGAACTATATATGTATGTACTTTGGTTTTAATGTGATGATGAACTTTTATCCATTTGGTCACTTAATTATCTATTTATGATGTTTTGTAATGGTTTTTGACACACTTAATTATATATAAATGCACGCAGATGAACCGCCAATGGATGTACGGTGACAGACACACCTCCGAGTACATTAAGGGCGTGCGTGAGTTTCTAAATGCGGCAGAGGCAAACAAGCAGAATGGTTTTATGTGTTGTCCATGCACTAAATGTGTGAATACGATGTCTTACTCTAACCGAAAAATCCTTCACTCCCACCTGCTTTACAAGGGTTTCATGCCACACTATAATGTTTGGACGAGGCACGGAGAAATAGGGGTTATGATGGAAGACGACGAAGAAGAAGAGTACGATGACAACTATGTGCCTCCTGAATACGGTGATGCTGCAATGGGGGGAGCTGGTGAAGATCAAGAGGAACCAGACGATGTGCCCAATGATGCTGCAACGGGTGAAGCTGCTGAAGATCAAGAGGAACCAAATGATGATCTTCGCCGGGTCATTGTCGATGCAAGGACACAATGCGAAAGTCAAAAGGAGAAGCTGAAGTTCGATCGCATGTTAGAGGATCACAAAAAAGGGTTGTACCCCAATTGCGAAGATGGCAACACAAAGCTCGGTACCGTACTGGAATTGCTGCAGTGGAAGGCAGAGAATGCTGTGGCTGACAAAGGATTTGAGAAGCTACTGAAAATATTGAAGAAGAAGCTTCCGAAGGATAACGAATTGCCCGACAGTACATACGCAGCAAAGAAGGTCGTATGCCCTCTAGGATTGGAGGTGCAGAAGATACATGCATGCCCTAATGACTGCATCCTCTACCGCGGTGCATACAACGATCTGAACGCATGCCCGGTATGCGGTGCATTGCGGTATAAGATCAGACGAGATGACCCTGGTGATGTTGATGGCGAGCCCGCCAGGAAGAGGGTTCCTGCGAAGGTGATGTGGTATGATCCTATAATACCACGGTTGAAACGTTTGTTTAGAAACAGAGAGCATGCCAAGTTGATGCGATGGCACAGTGAGGACCGTAAGAAAGACGGGAAGTTGAGAGCACCCGCTGACGGGTCGCAATGGAGAAAAATCGAGAGAAAGTACTGGGAGGAGTTTGCAAAGGACGCAAGGAACGTATGGTTTGCTCTAAGTGCGGATGGCATTAATCCTTTCGGGGAGCAGAGCAGCAATCACAGCACCTGGCCCGTGACTCTATGTATGTATAACCTTCCTCCTTGGATGTGCATGAAGCGGAAGTTCATTATGATGCCAGTTCTCATCCAAGGCCCTAAGCAACCCGGCAACGACATTGATGTGTACCTAAGGCCATTAGTTGAAGAACTTTTACAGCTGTGGAATGGAAACGATGTACGTGCGTGGGATGAGCACAAACAGGAGGAATTTGACCTAAAGGCGTTGCTGTTCGTGACCATCAACGATTGGCCCGCTCTCAGTAACCTTTCAGGACAGATAAACAAAGGATACCACGCATGCACGCACTGTTTAGATGACACTGAAAGTATATACCTGGACAAGTGCAGGAAGAATGTGTACCTGGGCCATCGTCGATTTCTTCCGACCAACCATCAATGTCGAAAGAAAGGCAAGCATTTCAAAGGCGAGGCAGATCACCGGAAGAAGCCCGCCATGCGTACCGGTGATCACGTACTTGCTATGGTCAATGATTTACATGTAATCTTCGGAAAGGGCCCCGGCGCACTAGCTGTTCCGAATGACGATGAGGGACACGCACCCATGTGGAAGAAGAAATCTATATTTTGGGACCTACCCTACTGGAAATACCTAGAGGTCCGCTCTTCAATCGACGTGATGCACGTGACGAAGAACCTTTGCGTGAACCTGCTAGGCTTCTTGGGCGTGTATGGAAAGACAAAAGATACAGCTGAGGCACGGGAGGACCTGCAACGTTTGCATGAAAAAGACGGCATCCCTCCGAAGCAGTATGAAGGTCCTGCCAGCTATGCTCTTACGAAAGAAGAGAAAGAAATCTTCTTTGAATGCCTTCTCAGTATGAAGGTCCCGACTGGCTTCTCGTCGAATATAAAGGGAATAATAAATATGGCAGAGAAAAAGTTCCAGAACCTAAAGTCTCATGACTGCCATGTGATTATGACGCAACTGCTTCCGGTTGCATTGAGGGGGCTTCTACCGGAAAACGTCCGATTAGCCATTGTGAAACTATGTGCATTCCTCAATGCAATCTCTCAGAAGGTGATCGATCCAGAAATCGTACCAAGGCTAAGGAGTGATGTGACGCAATGTCTTGTCAGTTTCGAGCTTGTGTTCCCACCATCCTTCTTCAATATCATGACACACGTCCTAGTTCATCTAGTCGACGAGATTGTCATTCTGGGGCCCGTATTTCTACACAATATGTTCCCGTTTGAGAGGTTCATGGGAGTCCTAAAGAAATATGTCCGTAACCGCGCCAGACCAGAAGGAAGCATCTCCATGGGCCATGTCGGTGTACTAAGGTAGGGGTGCCTCAGTACCCCAACTTGTGCACGGGCAGTTGCAGCCTCCCGCGGCAAGGTTTACTGCTGGCTCGCCGGAGACCTTCCTGCTCCTTATCTAACCATTCAAAAACAAAGTATACAAGACAGAAGACCAAGACCCCGGCAAGAGGAGCTTGCCGGGAAGGCCGTCCCAGGCTCGAGATTGCTTAACTAGCACGAGGCCCTGGCAAGAGGAGCTTGTCAGGACGAATAGAAGATTTCATCTTAGAAGACCCGGCAAGGGCTCGGGGAGCGGCAAGCTTCCGGGCCCGGCAAGGTCGAGATCCCCGGCAAGGTGCTTGCCGGGGGAGGTGCGCTGTGTGCCCGCGCTCCAGCTCATCGGCCCACGCGTCGCCCTGGGGCCACTCCAGGGACGCGTGGCGGATGGCTGTGCAGCCTGGGGGACACGGTGGCACTCCACGGCAGTGGATCCATCGCCGTGGCAGACGGAGACGCAACGGCGGGAGCTTTTGGGGGCGACGGCGACGGGCATTAAATGCCCTTGTCCCCCACTGTCAAAGTAGGTATAGACCACTGTTCTGCACTGTAGCTCCACTGTTCCCGCACTGTTCCAACTACCACATCTTTTACATTTTTACCCCTTTCTCCTACGTTGACACCTGTCGGTGACCCCTTGCACTATAAAAGGAGGCCCATGCACAACGTGGAGGGGGTTCGAAACCTAGATCATTCTCACGCTCGTGTAGCTGCTTCTTCAAGCTCCGAGCGCCCAAACTCAATACACAACCAAGCAGGAGTAGGGTTTTACGCATCCGTGCGGCCCGAACCTGGGTAAAACTGCCCGTGCGTCTGCCTCGATCTGCTCTTCGTGCTCCCTCCGCCCTCGTACCGCACAGACAAGGGGCTCCGGTCCCATAGGTGTTCGTGGCGGACAGTTTCCCCCGACAGAAAGCTATTGGGGAATTGAGGTGATAGGACTTCTAGTTTTTACGATCTGGAGGATTTTACATATGTGCACACACAGGATCACCTGCGCGGAAAATTTTGAGACCAAAAAGGGTCGTCTTGGCCCTCAAATATGGCCTGCAGGATTGGAAAAAATGAAAGTTATCGCAATTACAGCTCAAATTTTGATGAGCCGGCATATCACTTTGGTGTTCAGGTCCTTGGCGCCCCACCCATGTATGGATACAATAGGGTGTTAGGCCAACTCTCGCGAAGAAACGGTGATCAAAGAAAATACAAAAATCAACCTAGAGTCCGAATTGATCGAGACTCTCAAAGCAAGTGAGAACAAGCTCCGATTTCGTCGTTTTCATAGGCGTTGGAAAGCTATTGGGGAATTGAGGTGATAGGACTTCTAGTTTTTACGATCTGGAGGATTTTACATACGTGCACACACAGGATAACGTGCGTGGAAAATTCTGAGCCCAAAAAGGGTCGTCTTGGCCCTCAAAAATGGCCTGCAGGATTGGAAAAAATGAAAGTTATCGCAATTACAGCTCAAATTTTGATGAGCCGGCATATCACTTTGGTGTTCAGGTCCTTGGTGCCCCACCCATGTATGGATACAATAGGGTGTTAGGCCAACTCTCGCGAAGAAACGGTGATCAAAGAAAATACAAAAATCAACCTAGAGTCCGAATTGATCGAGACTCTCAAAGCAAGTGAGAACAAGCACCGATTTCGTCGTTTTCATAGGCGTTGGAAAGCTATTGGGGAATTGAGGTGATAGGACTTCTAGTTTTTACGATCTGGAGGATTTTACATACATGCACACACAGGATCATGTGCGTGGAAAATTTTGAGACCAAAAAGGGTCGTCTTGGCCCTAAAAAATGGCCTGCAGGATTGGAAAAAATGAAAGTTATCGCAATTACAGCTCAAATTTTGATGAGCCGGCATATCACTTTGGTGTTCAGGTCCTTGGCACCCCACCCATGTATGGATACAATAGGGTGTTAGGCCAACTCTCGCGAAGAAACGGTGATCAAAGAAAATACAAAAATCAACCTAGAGTCCGAATTGATCGAGACTCTCAAAGCAAGTGAGAACAAGCTCCGATTTCGTCATTTTCATAGGCGTTGGAAAGCTATTGGGGAATTGAGGTGATAGGACTTCTAGTTTTTATGATCTGGAGGATTTTACATACGTGCGCACACAGGATCACGTGCGCGGAAAATTCTGAGCCCAAAAAGGGTCGTCTTGGCCCTCAAAAATGGCCTGCAGGATTGGAAAAATGAAAGTTATCGCAATTACAGCTCAAATTTTGATGAGCCGGCATATCACTTTGGTGTTCAGGTCCTTGGCGCCCCACCCATGTATGGATACAATAGGGTGTTAGGCCAACTCTCGCGAAGAAACGGTGATCAAAGAAAATACAAAAATCAACCTAGAGTCCGAATTGATCGAGACTCTCAAAGCAAGTGAGAACAAGCACCGATTTCGTCGTTTTCATAGGCGTTGGAAAGCTATTGGGGAATTGAGGTGATAGGACTTCTAGTTTTTACGATCTGGAGGATTTTACATACATGCACACACAGGATCACGTGCGTGGAAAATTCTGAGCCCAAAAAGGGTCGTCTTGGCCCTCAAAAATGGAATGCAGGATTGGAAAAAATGAAGGTTATCGGAATTACAGCTCAAATTTTGATGAGCCGGCATATCACTTTGGTGTTCAGGTCCTGGGCGCCCCACCCATGTATGGATACAATAGGGTGTTAGGCCAACTCTAGCGAAGAAACGGTGATCAAAGAAAATAAAAAAATCAACCTAGAGTCCGAATTGATCGAGACTCTCAAAGCAAGTGAGAACAAGCTCCGATTTCGTCATTTTCATAGGCGTTGGAAAGCTATTGGGGAATTGAGGTGATAGGATGTCGGGGGAAACTGTCCGCCACGAGCACCTATGGGACCGGAGCCCCTTGTCTGTGCGGTACGAGGGCGGAGGGAGCACGAAGAGCAGATCGAGGCAGACGCACGGGCAGTTTTACCCAGGTTCGGGCCGCACGGATGCGTAAAACCCTACTCCTGCTTGGTTGTGTATTGAGTTGGGCGCTCGGAGCTTGAAGAAGCAGCTACACGAGCGTGAGAATGATCTAGGTTTCGAACCCCCTCCACGTTGTGCATGGGCCTCCTTTTATAGTGCAAGGGGTCACCGACAGGTGTCAACGTAGGAGAAAGGGGTAAAAATGTAAAAGATGTGGTAGTTGGAACAGTGCGGGAACAGTGGAGCTACAGTGCAGAACAGTGGTCTATACCTACTTTGACAGTGGGGGACAAGGGCATTTAATGCCCGTCGCCGTCGACCCCAAAAGCTCCCGCCGTTGCGTCTCCGTCTGCCACGGCGATGGATCCACCGCCGTGGAGTGCCACCGTGTCCCCCAGGCTGCACAGCCATCCGCCACGCGTCCCTGGAGTGGCCCCAGGGCGACGCGTGGGCTGATGAGCTGGAGCGCGGGCACACAGCGCACCTCCCCCGGCAAGCACCTTGCCGGGCACCTCCCCCGGCAAGCACCTTGCCGGGGATCTCGACCTTGCCGGGCCCGGAAGCTTGCCGCTCCCCGAGCCCTTGCTGGGTCTTCTAAGATAAAATCTTCTGTTCGTCCTGACAAGCTCCTCTTGCCAGGGCCTCGTGCTAGTTAAGCAATCTTGAGCCTGGAACGGCCTTCCCGGCAAGCTCCTCTTGCCGGGGTCTTGGTCTTCTGTCTTGTATACTTTGTTTTTGAATGGTTAGATAAGGAGCAGGAAGGTCTCCGGCGAGCCAGCAGTAAACCTTGCCGCGTGAAGCTGCAACTGCCCGTGCACAAGTTGGGGTACTGAGGTACCCCTACCTTAGTACACCGACAAGGATTCAGGCCCGTAGAAAGCCCAGCAAGACCACAGGCAAAGCAGTGTCAGTTTAGGCCCTTAGGCCTGCAGTTTAGAGGAGTTCGAGTGGACAGAGGCAGCGGGGCTTATAAACTGGTGCTGCTCTCCCTCAACTAGCGAGGTGGGACTAAACTTCCCACCGCACCGCGGCAAGGCCTTTAGTCCCGGTTGCTGCCACCAACCGGGACTAAAGGGTGGCATTAGTCCCGGTTGCTGCCACCAACCGGGACTAAAGGCCCCTCCTTCCCGCCCTTTGGGCTGCTGAAAAGGGACCTTTAGTCCCGGTTGGTGGCAGCAACCGGGACTAAAGGGGGGTATTAGTCCCGGTTTCAGCCACCAACCGGGACTAATGCCCCTCCTATATAACCAGGACTTGCGAAAATTTCGTCAGTTTCCTTCTTCCCCGCCCCGACGCCTCCCTCGATCTGCTCCGTCCCCGTCGCCGTCGCCGTCGCCCCCGTCGCCCCCGTCGCCCCCGACGCCGCCTCGTCGCTCCGCCCCGCGCCGTCGCAGCGCCCCGCGCCGTCGCCGCGCCCCGCGCCGTCGCCGCGCACCGGCCGGCCCGTCGCCCCGCGCCGCCGCGCGCCCCGCCCCGCCGCCGTCGCGCCGCCGCGCCCCGACGCCGCCTCGTCGCCGCCCCGCCCCGCCGCCGTCGCGCCGCCCAGCCCTGCCGATGTGAGGGCCGGCTCCCTTTTTTTTTATATGTTTAATATTGCTGTATATATATATATATAGTTGCTGTGTATATATATGTATATATGTGTATATTTTTTTTTCTTAGGAATTTTCTTAGGAAATTGCAGTATATATAGTTGCTGTATATATAGTTGCTGTATTTATATGTATGTGTATATCTTTTTTTTTCTTAGGAATTTGCTAAATATATATGTTAAATATATATTTATGTGTATATAAATATATTTTTTCTTAGGAAGTTGCTGTATATATGTGATGTGTGTATATGTGATGTATATATATGTGTATGTGGCTATATAGTTTTTTGTTTATATATGCTAAATATATATAGAAAGTTTTATATATGCAAAAGTTACAAATTTAGAAAAAGAAGGATAGGAAAGAAGAAAATAAGAAAGAGGAAAGAAAGAAGAAGAGGAGAGGAAGAAGAGGAGAAATAAATAAGAAGAAGAAAAAAAAGAAAAAGAAGGATAGGAAAGAAGAAAATAAGAAAGAGGAAAGAAAGAAGAAGAGGAGAGGAAGAAGAGGAGAAATAAATAAGAAGAAGAAAAAAAAGAAAAAAAGAGGAGAAGAAGAGAAATTTCTTCTCCTCTATTCCTTTCTTCTTCTCCTTTTTTTTTTCTTTTTTTTTCTTCGATCTTCTCCTCTAGCGGTTCCTTTTTTCTTCTTCTTCCTCTTTTTTTATCGGATATGTCTATGTCGATATACACCCTCTCCCCGATAACTTCGACATTAGGGGGGGCCGGGGTCGAGGGTCGTCGAGGGACCGAGGCCGAAGGTCGAGGGGTCGAGGGTCGTCGAGGGACCGATCGAGAGGCCGAAGGGCGAGGGGTCGAGAGGTTGCCTAGCAGTCGGGGGTCTAGGGTTGTGGATCGCCGAGCAGTCGGGGGTCAAAGTTTTGAAGAATTCCATGACTTCATCATTTGCCAGAAGTAACCGGGGCATTTTGGTACAAAGTTATGCAAAGATATTTTGGAACGGAGTTCCTGATAGAATAATCCGTCTTTTGTTACGAATTATCCTATCGGGGACTCGGTTCCAAAATAACTTTGGAGAGCTTCGTACCATCATGCTACTGTTACTTTCGCCTAATGATGAAGTATTGGTTTTGTTGAATCCTTTGACACTCGACAAAATGTGACATGAGGGGGTCTAGGGTTGTGGATCGCCGAGCAGTCGGGGGTCGAGGGGT
>LR738714.1:777181073-777223753 GCA_902687465.1 Secale cereale
TTTTTTTACCAAGCACTGATCCTGCGCGGCCCAACCCAAAGCTACCGAGCTTAATCAACCGAGACCCCCACCTCCCAACATTGAAGGCCAAACCAACCCCTCGCTAGATGGCCAGTATCGTTTGCTCCATCCCCCCTCCCTATAGCTATTGAACCATCTACTATTGTTTTGTGTTAAAATTTGCTAATGTTATGTTGTCGAAATATTCTCGTTTTGTTGTCGAAATAATATTCTTTGTTGGTTCTATGTCTCCTTATATATGTCGATTTCCCCGTGGGTTTAGAAAACCCGATGGGTTTAGAGGACGGGCGAAAAACTAACCCCGCGCACGGTGATGGGGACGGGGACGGGTTTACGATTTTCTGATGGGGATGGGTTTGGGAAGGCAAAACCCGATGGGTTTCATCCCCGTTGCCATCTTGAGTAGTGCATGGACACGCCGTCGACGAAGAAGAGGACGGTCGGGTATTCGTCAATGCCGTGCGCGCGCGCAAGTTCACGGTCGTGGGTGGCGTTGACCTTGGCGAGCGCGACGTCGAGCCCCTCGCTGGCCAGCTGCGACGCGGCCGCCGCGTACTCCGGGGCGAGCTTGCGGGACCAGTAGCACCAGGGCGCGTAGAAGTCGACCACGACATGGCGACGGACGGCGAGGAAGGAGGAGAAGTTGGCGGCGGTGAGGACGACCACGTGGGCCTCGTCGACCACCTCGGTGTCCTCCTGGGGGCTGTCTTTCTTGGTGAGGTGTGGCTGAGACCGACGTCCGAGAGGGAGGCGGAGGCGGAGGAGGGGTGGGGGAGGAGGAGGAAGAAGGGGGTGGCGAGGAGGAACAGGAGGAGAGATCTGGGCGTGGTCGTTCAGCGGGGACTTTGAATCGAGTTCTATGGACATCGACATCACCGCCGGCCAAATGACTAGCACAAAAAGCTAAGGCTATCCTGGAAACAAAAAACAAAAACAAAAAATCCACTACGCAAGTCCCAAATTTTGTGTCCTGCTTGCTGGAATATTGAGCACTTTGGCAAACTCATATATGTGGTATATGTACATCTTGCCATTTTCTGAAACGCAGTTCCTTAGGGTCCATGTTAGCAATAGGCTAGGATGCTAATGTGCGGCCATGGTTCTCTCTCTCAACCTTATTGACCGGATTCAAATTCTAGAATACAAAAAGGAACGAAGGAAGATTACAAGAGCATTAGGTGCACGAGCACGAAGACTTACCGGGTGTCATCAAGGTTAGGCCGACTCCGGTAGGTGAGCGATGACAACGGCTCGTCCTGCTCGCAGTAGTGATTGTCCGATGGTCCAGGGACTTCGATGTGATTTTTATTATGTCGGGGATGCTCTACACTTCTGGTGAACCTTTATAATATATCTTAATCCTTTTTTGCAAAAAGCAGCACTGCTATGAGAAGAGAGGATGAGGGGGCGCTTCTAGAAGTTGATAAAAAAATTCTGCTTACTTGGTAAAAGTTCGTATAGTTTGACAATGAAAAAAATTCAATTATTATTTTTGGAATGGATGGAGTACTTGTAGTAAGACTTGCACGGGAGAATAGACCAAATAGTGCCTTATCTATAGTAAAAGTAGTTCTTTTTTGGGCGACATAAGCCCAAAGTACTTTGTGAAAAACATATTCTTCATAAATTCAAATTTTAAATGTAATATATATATATATAGTTAATCAACATTTTACCACATAATTTGTAACATGTGGCAAATGTATGCCCAAATTAGAATCCTAGCCACTTTATACCTCAAACTTTTATTTTGTGAAATGTTTCCCCTTATGTTACAAATTTGCACCATGCTTTATTCACTCTTAAGTTTAAATTTATGCCAAGATTTACCCTCGAAAAAGTTTCCACCTTTCTTATTGGGACAAATGTAAAGCTTGGGGTAAATCCTTTCCGCATAATCCCTGTAAAAAAATGCTAAAACTAACGGTACACAGTAGAAATTTTAGTATATATCATCACATAATCATAGTACAACCAGCACACACATACAATCCTCCGTACAAGCCAGAAAAGTAAATAAGAACAATCACAAGATTTACATGGGCATCATGCCCTAACCTTGATTGATCTTGACATTATATATCATTGTATGACTTGATGGTGGTGGGTTACAACACACCACTTATTTAATCCAACCGGCAATATAATTACCCGAACATCTCATGCCAACGGTTCCTCTTGGACGTTTGCTTCCCCATTTCCTTTTTCTGCTTGTGTCCTAAGCGGTGGTTTTGGTTGTGCATTTAGGTCAGGTAGTGGTTGTGGATTTGGGTATGTTAATGGTTCTGGGTTTGGATCAGGTTGCGGTCCATGTAATGGCTTCGGGTTTGGGTCTGGTTGTGGGTCCGGCAATGGCTTCGGATTTGGGTCTGGTAATGGTTGTGGGTTTGGAGTAGGTTGTGGTCCTGGTAATGGCTGAGGGTTTGGGTTTGGCTGTGGGTTCGGCAATGGTTTCGGGTTTGGGTCTGGTAATGGTTGTGGGCTTGGATCAGGCTGAGGTCCTGGTAATGGCTGAGGGTTTGGGTCTAGCTGTGGGTCCGGCAATGGTTTCGGGTTTGGGTCTGGTAAAGGTTGTGGATTTGGATCAGGCTGCGGTCCTGGTAATGGCCGAGGGTTTGGGTTTGGCCGTGGATCTGGTAGTGGCCGCCGGTTTGAGTTAGGTTGTGGGTTCATCAACTGGTGCAGGTTTTGGCCTGGCAATGGTTGTGGATTCGGGTCAGGGTGTGGTCCTGGTAATGGTTTAGCATGTGGATCAGGTTGTGGCTCTGGCAATGGTTGTGGGTTTGTATGAGGTTTAGGCTCGGGTAGCGGTTGCGGCTTTGGGTCTGGTCGTGGACCTGGCAATGGTTGTGGCAATGGTTGAGGGTTTGGATCTGGCTGCTTTCCTGGCAGTGGTTCTGGATTTGGGTTCACCTGTGGGCCGTACTGAGGGTCTCTAGTGATCAGGTTGTGCCTCCCCACAGCAAGAGAAAACGCTGGAAGAAGCATAAACAACAGTGGTGCTACGAGAAGAGAGGACGAGGGGCGCTTCCTCATCGTCATGGCTAAGCTTGTGTTGCTACGTACTTGCAAGTGCATGCGCCTCGATCTTCATATTTATAGGTGAATTCAGCCAATCCAAACTGGACAAGCATGCACGCTATTTTCTCCAACTCTGATTGGACTTGTTAGCTTTGCCTTTTGGAGACGCGGGACTGCACGCCTCCGCTTATAGTGCTCCAATAGGAGGCCAATCACAACAAAAAGTTATCTAGGGAAGTTGGAGTAGTGTTCGTCCGGATAGATGTGCCATTTTTCAGTTGATAGTAGGAGAGTAACATGCAAATGGATGCAGTTGCCCAAGTTGTGAACAACCTGGTCACTTAAAATAATTCTATTGAACCGATAGCAGGGTAGGGATGGCTGTGAGCATGGAATTTGTAAATCGCGTGAAAAATACAATTTTTTAAATATGAAAAATCATGTAAAAACGTATACAAGTTATCTGATTGCGTGAAAAATACAATTTTTTAATTAAGCCATATGATGATTTGTAAGCTACAAACAGGGAAAAAATCCAGCCCAAATGCAATAGAAATAAGCCTATTTTAAATCATGTATTAGTCTTTTTTTTTTCTCTTTGTGTAGAGTACATATGAAAATATATTTTGTTGAAATTTTGTATGAACACACTACACCCTTTTTTTCTTGAGAAAAAGTTGAGGTGTAAGAATAAAGTTCTTGATAAAAAAAGCCGTCCGATGTTTTGTTGTACACCGGAAAGTCATATGATTCTAAACAAGAGGTTTGCGTGGATGATTCTTTTTTTTTTCTATGGATCAATCTAGTGCAAATTAGTCCTATGATTTGTTTTTTCTATGAATTGCTATTCTACGACTCAAACAACGCATACAGGAAAAATTTCGAAGGATTAAACTCCTCCAAAATTCCATTGAAACCCCTTTGAATCAATGAAGCCTAGGACCAAAGCTAGTAGCTGTCTTATCGGACAGTGATGCACCTTTTAAGTACGCGGTTTCTAATAATCACGATCAGTGCACGCAGTGCACAGTGCACTCATCTCACATTTCATACACGCAATGTTCTAGAAGAAGAAAAATCTATATGAATACGCATGCTTGCATCTAGTTGGGCAGTAGCATGACTTTACCTAACCTACCGATTGAATCGTATGTACGAAATTAAAGACGATATGACCTCACAACTAGATTGGGTTGGGTGAGTGGAGTGCCACTTTAATCCTTGTCTGCAGCACGCGTGATGATATTTCTTCAGAGGTGCCGAAGTGAGGAACAGGACCAAGAGCATCTATAACCGGACCTCTCGAACCGCGTCTCTTGTAAATAAAGTATGGGCGTCCCTAACTACAGCTTCCTACCATAAGTCAGACATTCAGCTAATACTGAAGAAATCTTCTTCTGGGGCTTTCTTATCCCGGGATCTGCTGCTCTGTTCCCTTAGATGCAATAGTTTACTGATCCGGTTTTCCCTAATTTCAATAGTGAGGTATACGTTCTGGCTCGCCGCCGGGTCACTGCCCGGTCGCGAAAATCTGACCCAGACGGACGCCTCAAACGGGCCTCAAATGCCCGGACTGACCGGCACCCATCATATCCAGCCCAAATATGAGGTGGATATGAGGGCGCCCGGGCACGCCCGCCAACCCCGCTGCAGGTCGTAGCGGTCCCATCTACAGCGACAGAAGCTCCTCCCTCTCCCACCTGCAACGACAGAAGCTCCTTCATCTCTCATCGGTGCAACGAAATTTTAGTCCCACATCGCCAGACCAGGTGGACGCCGCTCGGATTAAATAGCTGCGCCAGCGGATGGCGGCAAGCTTGGTTGTTGTTGTGTATGTCTATCGATTCCCGCATGTGTGATCGAGATAAATTTGATACTAGATTGCATTTCACTGACTGATGATTGCTCATCGAGTTTCAAGTTTGTCTCGGTCATATACATTGATTCCTCTACTACAATGACAGTATATTTTTATTTTATTTTGATGCATACACAGATAGTGATTCAAAAAAAGCCGACACCAATGTTCCCTATGTGAAGAGATATACCCTGACTATGAATCTTCTATGTGATAAAGATAGAAGATTCATATTAAGAGTCCATATCCTTCACAAAGGATGCAATTATGTCAAAAGCTTGTCCCTTCTGGACAACCCGAATATTTGAGTTGGTCGACTAGCTCATTAGTCGGCGAGGCGGGACTAATACGGGTTTGAAAGTGTTAAGTATGAGCAATTTTCGGTGCCCAGACGGTCCAAGACGGACATGATCATCGACGTGCATGGCCCTGCATGTAACAAATCTTTTGAAAATAGGATACATGGGTGTAAATTGTAAAATTTGAGGCACACCCGATCACTGGCCGCGGACGCGTCCGCGGGCGTTTGAGGGTCCAAATTTGCAACCTCTAGCTGTAGATGCTCTAATAGAACAAATGGCAAGAGAGATTTTTTGAGCTTCACTAGGTTGGATGCCTGGTATGCTGAGAATTTGTCAGGGTGTTCTTCAGGTTGCAGCAATGTTGCCAAGGCATTTCTCCTTGTAGAAGGAATAGATGGGAAATTGATGAAATTGTTGATGTATTGCTTGAGCCTCGTGGGTATATATATGACTACAGGATCTTGGAGTACAAGATAAGCAAGAATAATTCCTGATCTATTTTATGTTTTCTAATAATCATGATACTCAATACCCCCGCAGTCACAAGGTAGTGACGCAAACGGTGAGACTGGAGAATAACACGGTCGATGCATCGCAGAAGTTGTGGTTGGCGTGGAAACCGACGAGTTGCTCAAGCAATGCGTTAGCCCTTTGTGCCGATGTCGAATGAGGCTTAAGCGGCCGGCCACACCGCAAGCAACCAGGGACGCCCACGCATGGTACCTTGGCCACGTGGCGCGACACGAACAAGCATCGACCTCGCACAGTGGCACGCTGATGCATGCGTGAAGCCAGGGTGCCGCAACCGATCTGCATGGATGAGAGTTGTGGAGGCCATGACCCAATGTTGGAGTAGAGATGCCCGGTGAGACGACGGCGGACGGGCAACTCAATTCGACCGAAAAAACCCAATCAACGGATCGGAAAAAGGACTCTTTTGGGCAGCCCCTCAACACAACCGGTGGAAGGAACCCTAGGTATAGTCGGCGCGGCCCTCGGTGGCGATCATGGAGAACTACCGTCCGAGGATGGCGCCATGCGTAAGCGGTGGGCGACGGCTAGGGTTTGGATCGGCTAGGCTGATACCGTGTTAGAAGAGATAAAGAGAGATTGGTGGAATCAATTGTTTATTGCTTGAGTTTGGTGGGTGTATATATATGAATTCATGATCAATTTTAAGTATAAGACAAGTTAGACAAATCCTAGTCTTTCTCATATTTTGTATCTAATCACGATACTCAACACCGCCTCATCGAAACCAGTTTGGAAAATTAAGATTTATCGACAAACAATGAGGATATGTGTGGCATACTACTATCATCATGCTATAAATGAAAACTCTTCTCTCTTATTTAACGAATGAGGCAAATCTTTTGCCTCCATTTCGAAAAAAAATCATGATATAAATCCTCAATCAAAGGTCGATGCGTTTGTGGAAGGAACAACTCATGAGCCCATTAGAGATATCTACAACTCGGGATAATTTTACATGTGAAATTTACCGAGTAACACCCATGAAAGAAAGTGCATGGATTGTTTTTGGTTAATTTGGATAACAAAAAAAGGGTTAATTATCCTTTTGCCCTCGGTGGTGTCCATGTGCTCAGTTTTGCCCTCAGATGCGGATTGTACTCAGTTTTGCCCCTAGTCCATGCACAGCTACTATGGCGAGGCCAAACGGCCAGCTTTGAGTCCATTCCGTCCGCCGCCGTTAGGGGTAGTGGGTCCAGACCTTACACGTGGGACCGCATGGACGTCGGTCCGGAGCTGACATGTGGGCCCTTGGAAAAAAAATCCCCAAATCATTCGTAGGAGCTAGCCGGCCAAATCGATGCCCACCCTGCCCATCCGCCGGCCGACCGTCCTGCGCCACGGCCGCCACCTGCACCGCGGCCAGCACCTGCCCCGCCACCAGCTGCACGGCCTGCTCCGCCGCTACCGTCCTGCGCCGATGCTCCACCGCTACCTGCGACGCCCGCCACCTTCCTGCGACGCCACGGGTGGGGCGCCAGCCACCTGCTCGACCCGCGGCGCGGCCTCCTTCCGTGCGCCCGGCCGGAGCGCTCAAAGGTAGGGGGCTGCTAGAGCTGTTTGTGCTAGGAGGAAGAACCCCAGGGCGAAATGGCGAGCAGTGGCGACCCCGGAGTATTTGGCGAGGCATGCGTCGGCGAGGCAGGCGTCGGGCCGGAGATCCACCGCGTCCACGACTGGGTTCCCGAGGGGTAAGTCACGCCTCCTGTTTAGATTGAGCTTAGTTGTGCACTTGAACAGTCGATTCGAGTAGGTTTGCCCAATTAGTATGTTGATTGCGTCTCTGTTTTTCGTCGGTTAGGATGGAGTTGCGGTTTGCTTTCTTGATGCACATTAGAAGGGACCGGTACATGTTTGATGCAAAGGATAAGAAGAAATACCAAGGAGGTTTCGATTATCTGTTGCCAATGGCTAGTAATTGGAGTTTCAGACAATTTGGGGAGGTAATTTGTAGTCAATATCCTTGGGGTTTGCGTGATGAAGTGGTATTCAAATACTATGATGGGGAAAAGAAATGGGTGACAATTAGTAATGATGAGGAGCTGGCTACCATGTTTGCTAAGCATAAAGAGAAAGATAATTTTCATGTGAGGCTGCAAATTGATGTGCTTGAGCAGCCTAGGATGACTGGTGCAACATCTCGGGGAGAACCAAGTCTTCGTAATGGCATCTCTAGCCAGAACAGTTCGGTTGGTGCACGGCGACGTGGTGGCTCGACAAGTGTGAGCAACTGCACTAGGGCCCCCCTAGAAGTGGAGCCTGATGACTACAATTCTGGGGTTGATGAAGAGAAGCTATATTCTGATGTTATTCAGAATTTACGACGGGCACCTCGGGCTGAAAACCAAGATGAGGCTCACAATGCAGTCCGTGTGGACGATGACGCGGTGGGTGAGGACGAAGACCTTGCAGCTGTTGAATGGGACCCTTTGAACCCTCATATGGAAGAAGGTACCGTTTTTGCATCCATGACTGAGTGTAGAAATGCACTTGTGACATACTGCATCAAGGTAGAACGTACTTTCAAAGTTGACAAGAGCGATCAAATACGTTACAGAGTGCACTGTCCTACTGAGGGTTGTCCATGGAGGCTGCTTGCATCTAAAATGAGAAATAGCACTAATGTTCAGGTCAAAGTGAACCCTTTTAAGCACACATGCCAGGAATCAACCCTTAGGAAGGATACACTCAGTAGAGCCAAGTCAAGATGGGTGGCAGTGTTGGGGAACGTAGTATTTTTAAAATTTTCCTACTATCACGCAAGATCTATCTACTAGATGCATAGCAACGAGAGGGGAGAGTGTGTCTACGTACCCTCGTAGACCGGAAGCGGAAGCGTCAAGTGACGCGGTTGATGTTGTCGAACTTCTTCGCGATCCAACCGATCAAGCACCGAACGTACGGCACCTCCGCGTTCAACACAAGTTCAGCTTGATGACGTCCCACGAGCTCTTGATCCAGTTGAGCTTCACGGGAGAGTTTCGTCAGCACGACGGCGTGGTGACGGATATGATGTATTCACCGGCGCAGGGCTTCGCCTAAGCTCCGCGACGGTATGACCGAGGTGTGTTTCAGTGGAGGGGGGCACCGCACACGGCTAAAACAATTCAACTTGTATGTCTTTGGGTGCCCCCCTGCCCCCGTATATAAAGGAGCAAGGGGGGAGGCCGGCCGGCCCTTCCCTGGTGCGGCTAGGAGTGCAATCCTACTAGGAATAGGATTGCAATCCTATTCCTAGTAGGAATCACCAAAAGAAGGAAGAGAGGGAAAGGAAAAAGGAGAGGTGGCGCCCCCCCCCCAATCCTAGTCCAACTAGGAACCCTAGGTGGGGCGCCGGCCAGCCCTATGGGCTGCCTCTCTCTTTCCCTTAAGGCCCACTATGGACCATCCCCCCTCATAGGGGGTTCCGGTAACCCCCTCCGGCAGTCCCGTTAAATCCGAAACTTTTCCGGTATACTTCCGGTGTCCGAATATAGTCGTCCAATATATCAATCTTTATGTCTCGGACATTCCGAGACTCCTCGTCATGTCCGTGATCTCATCCGGGACTCCGAACTACCTTCGGTACATCAATACTCATAAACTCATAATACCGATCGTCATCAAACGTTAAGCGTGCGGACCCTACGGGTTCGAGAACTATGTAGACATGACCGAGACTCATCTCCGGTCAATAACCAATAGCGGAACCTGGATGTTCATATTGGCTCCTACATATTCTACGAAGATCTTTTATCGGTCAGAACCGCATAACAACATACGTTGTTCCTTTTGTCAACGGTATGTTACTTGCCCGAGATTTGATCGTCGGTATCTCTATACCTAGTTCAATCTCGTTACCGGCAAGTCTCTTTACTCGTTCTGTAACACATCATCTCATGACTAACTCATTAGTGTTTTGCTTGCAAGGCTTATTGTGATGTGTGTTACCGAGAGGGCCCAGAGATACCTCTCCGACACTCGGAGTGACAAATCCTAATCTTGATCTATGCCAACACCACGAATACTTTCGGAGACACCTGTAGAGCATCTTTATGATCACCCAGTTACGTTGTGACGTTTGATAGCACACAAGGTGTTCCTACGGTATTCGGGAGTTGCATAATCTCATAGTCATAGGAACATGTATAAGTCATGAAGAAAGCAATAGCAGTAAAACTAAACGATCATAGTGCTATGCTAACGGATGGGTCTTGTCCATCACATCATTCTCCTAATGATGTGATCCCGTTTATCAAATGACAACACATGTCTATGGCTAGGAAACATAACCATCTTTGATCAATGAGCTAGTCTAGTAGAGGCATACTAGGGACATACTGTTTTGTCTATGTATCCACACATGTACTAAGTTTCCGGTTAATACAATTCTAGCATGAATAAAAGACATTTATCATGATATAAGGAAATACAAATTACATCTTTATTATTGCCTCTAGGGCATATTTCCTTCAGTCTCCCACTTGCACTAGAGTCAATAATCTAGCTCACATCGCCATGTGATTTAATACCGATAGTTCACATCGTTATGTGAATAACAGCCATAGTTCACATCGCCATGTGACCAACACCCAAAAGGTTTACTAGAGTCAATAATCTAGTTCACATCGCTATGTGATTAATACCCAAGAGTAATAAGGTGTGATCATGTTTTGCTTGTGAGAGAAGTTTAGTCAACGGGTCTGTCACATTCAGATCCGTATGTATTTTGCAAATTTCTATGTCTACAATGCTCTGTATAGAGCTACTCTGGCTAATTGCTCCCACTTTCAATAGGCATCCAGATTGATACTTAGAGTCATCTGGATTTAGTGTCAAAGCTTGCATCGGCGTAACCCTTTACGACGAACTCTTTATCACCTCCATAATCGAGAAACATTTCCTTAGTCATCCAGTTACTAAGGTATATTTTGACCGCTGTACAGTGATCTACTCCTGGATCACTATTGTACCCCCTTGACAAACTCATGGCAAGGTACACAACATGTTTGGTACATAGCATGGCATACTTTATAGAACCTATGGCTGAGGCATAGGGAATGACTTTCATTCTCTCTATATTTTTCTGCCGTGGTCTGGCTTTGAGTCTTACTCAACTTCACACCTTACAAGTCAGGCAAGAACTCCTTCTTTGACTGATCCATTTTGAACTATTTCAAAATCTTATCAAGGTATGTACTTTATCGAAAGTCTTATCAAGCGTCTTGATCTATCTTTATAGATCTTGATACCCAATATGTAAGCAGCTTCACCAAGGTCTTTCTTTGAAAAACTCCTTTCAAACACTCCTTTATGCTTTCCAGAAAATTCTACATCATTTCCGATCGACAATATGTCATTCACATATACTTATCAGAAAGGTTGTAGTGCTCCCACTCACTTCTTGTAAATACAGGCTTCACCGTAAGTCTGTATAAATCTATATGCTTTGATCAACTTATCAAAGCGTATATTCCAACTCCGAGATGCTTGCACCAGTCCATAGATGGATCGCTAGAGCTTGCACATTTTGTTAGCACCTTTAGGATTGACAAAACCTTCGGGTTGCTGTTGGGGAACGTTGCATGGGAAACAAAAAATTTTCCTACGCTCACCAAGATCAATCTAGGAGATGCATCTACGAGGGGAGAGTTGGATCCACATACCCTTGTAGATCGCTAAGCGGAAGCGTTCAAGAACGCGGTTGATGGAGTCGTACTCGCCGCGATTCAGATCGCCGAAGATCCTAGCACCGAAGGGACGGTGCCTCCGCGTTCTTCACACGTACAGCTCGGGGACGTCTCCTCCTTCTTGATCCAGCAAGGGGGGAAGGAGAGGTTGATGGAGAAACCGGCAGCACGACGGCGTGGTGGAGATGGTGGTGGAGGATTCCAGCAGGGCTTCGCCAAGCACCGCAGAATTGACGAAGATGGTTGTGGGAGAGGGAGGGCAGCGCCGAGGCACGAACGTGTGTGGCTTCCCTCCCTCTGCCTCTCTTTATATAGGGGGGAGAGAGGGGAGGGGGCGCCCTAGGGTTTACCCCTAGGGGCGGCGGCCAAGGGGAGATGGGGGGGCGGCGGCCAGGGCTGCGGCCAGGGCTAGGGTTCCCCCCCCCCCAGGCGCCTTGCCCCCCAAGACTAGGGGTGCGGCAGCCCTAGGGGGGGCCCAGCCCCTTGGCGCAGGTAGAGAGGACCCTAGGGGGGGTGCACAGCCCTATGAGGGCTGTTGCGTCTCCCACTTGTGGCCCATGAGGCCCGCAACACTTGCTGGGACCCCCGAAACCCCTTTCGGTCATCCGACGACTCCCCGATACTACCCGGAACACTTCCGGACTCTGATCACTCTCATCCTATATATTAATCTTCGTCCTCGGACCATTCCGGAGACCCTCGTCACGTCCGGGATCTCATCCGGGACTCCGAACAACCTTCGGTAACCATGCACTGTTCTCACTAACAACCCTAGCGTCACCGAACCTTAAGTGTGTAGACCCTGCGGGTTCGGAAACTATGCAGACATGACCGAGACACTCCCAGGTCAATAACCAATAGCGGGATCTGGATACCCATATTGGTTCCCACACGTTCCTCGATGATCTCATCGGATGAACCACGATGTCAAGGATTCAGGCAATCCCGTATACAGTTCCCTTTGTCTCGTCGGTATGTTACTTGCCCGAGATTCGATCGTCGGTATCTCTATACCTAGTTCAATCTCGTTACCGGCAAGTCTCTTTACTCGTTCTGTAATACACAATCCCGTGACTAACTACTTAGCCACTTTGAGCTCATTGAGATGACGTATTACCGAGTGGGCCCGGAGATACCTCTCCGTCACACGGAGTGACAAATCCCAGTCTCGATCCATGTCAACTCAACAGACACCTTCGGAGATACCTGTAGAGTAACTTTATAGTCACCCAGTTACGTTGCGACATTTGGCACACACAAAGCACTCTTACGGTGTCAGTGAGTTACACGATCTCATGGTCATAGGAACTTATACTTGACATGCAGAAAACTATAGCGATAACTGATACGATCAAAAGCTATGTTTAACGTTTGGGTCTCGTCCATCACATCATTCTCCTAATGATGTGATCCCGTTATCAAATGACAACTCATGTCTATGACCTGGAAACCGCGGTCATCTTTGATCAACGAGCTAGTCCTGAAGAGGCTTACTAGGGACACAAAGTTTGTCTACTTATCCACACATGTATTTGAGTTTCCAATCAATACAGTTATAGCATGGATAATAAACGATTATCATGAACAAGGAAATATAATAATAACTCTTTTATTATTGCCTCTAGGGCATATTTCCAACAGTCTCCCACTTGCACTAGAGTCAATAATCTAGCATTACAAGGTAATGAATCTAACACCCATAGAGTCTTGGTGTTGATCATGCTTAGCCCGTGGAAGAGGCTTAGTCAACGGATCTGCAACATTCAAATCCGTGTGTACTTTGCAAATGCTTATGTCCTCCTCCTTGACTGAATCGCGGATGGAATTGAAGCGTCGCTTTATGTGTCTGGTCCTCTTGTGAAACCTTGGTTCCTTGGCTAGAGCAATGGCACCAGTGTTGTCACAAAACAGAGTCATTGGGTTCAATGCACTAGGCACAACTCCAAGATCTGTCATGAACTCCTTCATCCAGACACCTTCCTTTGCCGCCTCCGAGGCAGCTATGTACTCCGCTTCGCATGTAGAATCGGCTACCACGCTTTGCTTGGAACTGCACCAGCTTACCGCTCCCCCGTTGAGAATATATACGTATCCGGTTTGAGACTTAGAGTCATCCGGATCAGTGTCAAAGCTCGCGTCGACGTAACCCTTTACGACGAGCTCTTGATCACCTCCATAAACGAGAAACATCTCCTTAGTCCTTTTCAGGTACTTTAGGATATTCTTGACCGCTGTCCAGTGATCCATACCAGGATTACTTTGAAACCTTCCGGCCATACTTATGGCAAGGCTGACATCTGGTCTTGTGCACAGCATTGCATACATGATAGAGCCTATGGCTGAAGCATAGGGGACGACACTCATCTTTTCTCTATCTTCCGTAGTCACTGGGCACTGAGTCTTACTCAACTTTGTACCTTGCAATACCGGCAAGAACCCCTTCTTGGATTGATCCATTTTGAACTTCTTCAAAACTTTATCAAGGCATGTACTTTGTGAAAGTCCTATCAAGCGTCTCGATCTATCTCTATAGATCTTGATGCCCAATATGAAAGCAGCTTCACCGAGGTCCTTCATCGAAAAACTCTTGTTCAAATACCCCTTCACGCTATCCAAAAATTCTATATTGTTTCCAATTAACAATATGTCATCCACATATAATATTAGAAACGCTATAGAGCTCCCACTCACTTTCTTGTAGATACAAGCTTCTCCGTAAACTTGTACAAACCCAAACGCTTTGATCACCTCATCAAAGCGAAGATTCCAACTCCGAGATGCTTGCACCAGCCCATAAATGGAACGCTGGAGTTTGCAAACTTTGTCAGCATTCTCTGGATCGACAAAACCTTCCGGTTGTATCATATACAACTCTTCCTTAAGAAAACCGTTAAGGAACGCTGTTTTGACATCCATCTGCCAAATTTCATAATCAAAATATGCAGCTATTGCTAACATGATTCGGACGGATTTAAGCATCGCTACGGGTGAGAAAGTCTCATCGTAGTCAATCCCTTGAACTTGTGAAAAACCCTTTGCCACAAGTCGAGCTTTATACACGGTGACATTGCCGTCAGCGTCCGTTTTCCTCTTAAAAATCCATTTATTCTGAATGGCCTTCCGCCCTTCAGGTAATACTTCCAAAGTCCATACTTTGTTTTCATACATGGATCCCATCTCGGATTTCATGGCCTCTAACCATTTGTCGGAATCCGGGCCCACCATCGCTTCTCCATAGCTCGTAGGTTCACTGTTGTCCAATAACATGACCTCCAAGACAGGGTTACCATACCACTCAGGTGCAGTGCGTACCCTTGTCGACCTACGAGGTTCGGTAGTAACTTGATCAGAAGCTTCTTGATCATCATCATTGGCTTCCTCTTCAACCGTTGTAGGCTCCACAAAAACATCTTTCTGTGCTGCGCCACTCTCTGGTTGAAGTAGAGGTTCAATAACCTCATCAAGTTCTACCTTCCTCCCACTCAATTCTTTCGAGAGAAACTCTTTCTCGAGAAAGGACCCGTTCTTAGCGACAAACACTTTGCCCTCGGATCTGAGATAGAAGGTGTACCCAACCGTCTCCTTTAGGTATCCTATGAAGACACATTTGTCCGCTTTGGGTTCGAGCTTTTCTGGCTGAAGCCTTTTGACATAAGCATCGCAACCCCAAACTTTGAGAAAAGACAACTTAGGTTTCTTACCAAACCATAGTTCATACGGTGTTGTCTCAACGGACTTAGATGGAGCCCTATTTAAAGTGAATGCAGCTGTCTCTAACGCATATCCCCAGAACGATAGTGGCAAATCGGCAAGAGACATCATAGAACGCACCATATCTAATAGGGTTCGATTACGACGTTCGGACACACCATTACGCTGTGGTGTTCCAGGTGGCGTCAACTGTGAAACAATTCCACATTTTCTTAAGTGATTGCCAAACTCATAACTCAGATACTCTCCCCCTCGATCAGATCGTAGGAACTTGATCTTCTTGTTACGATGATTCTCAACTTCACTCTGAAATTGCTTGAACTTTTCAAACGTTTTAGACTTATGCTTCATTAAGTAAATATACCCATATCTACTTAAGTCGTCAGTGAAGGTGAGAAAATAACGATATCCACCGCGCGCCGTGACACTCATCGGGCCACACACATCAGTATGTATGATTTCCAATAAGTCACTTGCCCGTTCCATTGTTCCTGAAAACGGGGTCTTAGTCATCTTGCCCATGAGGCACGGCTCGCATGTGTCAAGTGATTCAAAATCAAGAGACTCCAAAAGTCCATCAGCATGGAGCTTCCTCATGCGTTTCACGCCGATATGACCCAGACGGCAGTGCCACAAGAAAGTGGTACTATCGTTATCAACTCTACATCTTTTGGCATCAATGTTATGAACATGTGTATCATCACTATCGAGATTCAATAAGAATAAACCCCTTACTTCGGGTGCATGACCATAAAAGATATTACCCATATAAATAGAACAACCTTTATTCTCTGATTTAAACGAGTAACCGTCTCGCATTAAACAAGATCCAGATATAATGTTCATGCTCAACGCAGGCACTAAATAACAATTATTCAGGTTCATAACTAATCCCGATGGTAATCGAAGAGCGAGCGTGCCGACGGCGATCACATCAACCTTGGAACCATTCCCCACGCGCATCGTCACGTCGTCCTTCGCCAGCCTCCGTTTATTCCGTAGTTCCTGTTTAGAGTTGCAAATGTGAGCAACCGAACCGGTATCAAATACCCAGGCACTACAACGAGAGTTGGTAAGGTACACATCAATAACATGTATATCACATATACCTTGCTTGTTGTTGTTGTTGGCCCCCTTCTTGTCTGCCAGATACTTGGGGCAGTTCCGCTTCCAGTGGCCGTTCCCCTTGCAATAGAAACACTCAGTCTCTGGCTTGGGCCCAGCCTTGGGTTTCTTCACTGGATGAGCAACTGCTTTGCCACCCTTCTTAGAGTTACCCTTCTTGCCCTTGCCATTTTTCTTGAAACTGGTAGTTTTATTGACCATCAACACTTGATACTCCTTCTGGATGTCTGCCTCAGCGACTTTCAGCATTGAAAACAGCTCGGCGATGGATTTGTTCATCCCTTGCATGTTATACTGCTGCACGAAGCTCTTGTAGCTAGGTGGGAGTGACTGGAGAATTCTGTCAATGATAGCCTCCTCCGGGAACACAAGTCCCAGATCAGCTATGCGGGTATAGTACCCAGACATCTTCAGCAAGTGCTCACTGACAGACGAATTCTCCTCCATCTTGCAAGCAAAGAATTTATCGATGGTCTCATACCTCTCGATCTTGGCATTCTTTTCAAAGATGAACTTCAACTCCTGGAACATCTCATATGCTCCATGACGTTCAAAACGCCTTTGAAGTCCTCCTTCCAAGCTATACAACATGGCACACTGCACTACTGAGTAGTCATCCGAACGCGTCTGCCAGGCGTTCATAACGTCCACAGAGGCCGGAGCGGGGGGTTCACCTAGCGGTGCACTTAGGACATAAACCTTTTGGGCAGCTGTGAGGATGATCCTCAGATTGCGGAGCCAGTCCACAAAGTTGCTCCCATCATCTTTCAGTTTAGCTTTCTCTAGGAACGCATTAAAATTCAGGGGAGCTACTGCGCGAGCCATCTACAACAAAAGATTTGCAAAGACATCTTAGACTATTGTTCATGATAAGTGAGTTTTTAACTAATCAAATTACTTATAACTCCCACTCAAATTGACATCCCTCTGGTCATTCGAGCGTGACATGATCCAGATCCACCAACCCAAGTCCGATCATCACGTGAGATGAGGTGGTGTCAATGGTGAACATCTACATGTTGATCATATCTACTATATGACTCATGCTCGACCTTTCGGTCTTCCGTGTTCCGAGGCCATGTCTGTACATGCTAGGCTCGTCAAGTCTAACCCGAGTGTTCTGCATGTGCAAAACTGGCTTGCACCCGTTGTATGCGAACGTAGAGTCTATCACACCCGATCATCACGTGGTGCTTCGAAACGACGAACCTTCGCAACGGCGCACACTCGAGGGGAACACAATTTTTATCTTGAAATTTTAGTGAGGGATCATCTTATAATGCTACCGTCGTCCTAAGCAAAATAAGATGCATAAAAGGATTAACATCACATGCAAATCATAAGTGACATGATATGGCCATCAACTCGTGCTTTTGATCTCCATCTCCAAAGCACCGGCATGATCTCCATCGTCACCGGCGTAACACCATGATCCCCATCATCATGATCTCCATCATCGTGTCGCCATCGGGGTTGTCGCGCGCCCACCATGCTCTTACTAGTATTGCTACCGTTTAGCGATAAAGTAAAGCATTACATAGCGCTTAATGATTGACACGCAGGTCATACAAAAATTAAAGACAACCCTATGGCTCTGTGACGCCCGAGACCGACGTCCCAGAAGATTCCAGAAGCTTCCAGAAGATTCCGGATGTTCCGGGTCCTCCCGTGGGTTGCATTGTGCTTGTGTTATTTATTTTTGCATTGCATCATGTCATCATGCCATCATGTTATTTTATTTTGCATCTCAACCTAAATAAACCGTGTGGACCTTCGGTCCATTTAAATCGAGGGAAGATGTCTTCTCTTTATAACATATAAAAGTCTCTCATTATTTTGGGGAGCTATATAATAATATTCCATTCGTTTGGAATTACCTGCAACACACTTGCATAATTCCCCATGTTATTTCACTTCAAGTTTCACCTCCAAAATCTTGCCGGTATTTCTTTCCGTTGTTTCGAGGCTCCTCCAAAATTCCGGACATTTTTGGACACCTCAATAATCTCGTCTTAGTTCAAACCTATTTGAATTAAATTCAAATATGTTTGAATTATTTTCCCGTCCTTGCCTTTTGTATTTTTCTCCGGTCGTGCTCATTTTTACGAGCCCGGGAAAAATAACCTTTGACCTAATTCTTGCCTAACCCCCCCTCCTCTTTTTCTTTTTCCTCTCTTTTGTTTTTATTTGTTTCTGCTAAGAGATATAAAAGAAGAGGCCAGCCAGCCTCTTGGGCCTCCCCCTTCTTCCCTCCCAGCCGGCCCAACTCCTTCTGTTTTTTTTTTTCCCTAAGATCCCAGCCGCACCAGGCCTCTCTCCTCCCTCTCAGGCCCAGCCGCCACTGGCCCGTTCCCCACCGAAACCCTAGCGACAGCCAACCCCCCATCGCTCGATCCCTCTCCCCTCGTTTCCCTCTCTGCGCCGCCATCTCTCGCTCTCGACCCCCTCTCTCCCTCTCGTCCCGACCCCGCCGCCACTCTCTCGGTCGCCCCTTCCCCGATCCCCTTCTCCCTCTGTCTCGCTCGAGCCTCACTCCCTCGATCTCTCTCCTCCCTCTCGTCCCGTGCAGCGCCGGCCGAGGCCTCCCTTCTCCTGCCCGCAAGCCGCCCCGAGCGCGCCCTCCAGGGCCTCGCCAGGCCGTTCCTCAGCGCTTGGCGCCCGTGGATCGATCCGGTCGGCCAGAGGTCCCTCCTCCTCTGCGCGGAGCCGCCGGCCGCCGCGAGATCATCCTCCGCGGCCACACCTCCTCCTCAGCGCGGTTCCCTCCCTCCGGCGCGGCTCCCTTCCGCCCGGAGCCCGGCGCCTTCAGCAGCAGGTCGCCGCCCCGGGGCTCCATCCCGTCGTCCTCCAGGAGTCTAGCAGCTCCGAGGCTCCTCCCTGCTTCGCCTCCATCCGGCCCGGATCAGGAGGGATCCGGCCGTGGTCCTCCGTGCTGCTGCTGCCGTGTCCTCGCCGTTCCTCCGTGCTGCTGTGTTCTGTGTTGTTGTGTTGTAGATTTTGTTTTGTTTTCGTGCATGCTGGTGTTGACCTTGAAAGAGAACGGAAACGTCTACCGCCAAAGACCGCAGCCGCAAGTCCGAAGATCCGTGAACATCTACAAAACGCCCGTGTACGACTACCGACCCGACAAGTACCACTACATGTACAAGTTCCACGACGACCCGAACCGCTACAAACGTGTACCTCGACGACCGAGTACAACTACGACCGGGACCGAGACCGACAAGTACATCTACGACCGAGTACATCTACGGCCCGAACGTCTACCGTCGCCGTGTACCTCTACCGTCGCCCGAACGGCTACCGTCGACATGTACATCTACGACCCGATGAACGAGAACCACTACTTCCCTCTACGGAACGACTTCTTCCTCTTCGGAAACGTGAACGACTCCTTCCACTACGTCCCTCGACGTCTCGAACCGTCCCGAAACGAGTGTTTCGAAGGTATAACCCCGAGATGAGACCCGTGTGATGTATGCTTGTTGTGTTGTATGAAATGTTCCCTTGTGTGCATCGTGCCCGTTCCGACCTTTTGTCATGTTCCTCGGTTGCCTCGTCACCGACTCGTGGGAACCCGGTGACGGGATCGCCCACCTTTCATCTCGTTTGACTCACTCCGCCTTTGCTTTTGCCCGGACTCTCAACGAGTTACCGGAACCGAATTGTTGCGTTGCATCACTTTCGGAATGTTGCCGTGGCACCCTTTCATTCCACCACGGTGACAAAATGCTTCTTATCTCTTTTAAGTCAACCTTTTTAATAAAACTTGCATAAACTTGTTCATGTCATCCGCATCATATTAACAACATTATTATATGTGTGTTTGTTGTTTGCTTATAATTATTAAACATGCTCATGGGGATTTTCCGGAGATGTTGTTGTTATTCTTCCGGCCTCATTTAAATTGCCTAGTTAGTGTAGTTTTATTATGCTTCACCTCTTGCCATGCTAAAAACAATTAAACTTGTCTTGTTAATAACGGGAGTCAACTAAATATTTAATATGTGGTGTTTCGTCGATATGCAACTCGTTGCATATTGATCTCCACTTAACTTGTAGTGTTGTTTGTGCACTTTGCCATGCCATGCATATTTAAACCGGACATGCATCATACTTGTTTGTGCATCGTGCCATGTTTATGATGTGTGTGTTTACCGTGTTGTTTTGTTTCTTTCCGGTTGCTTCTCTTGTTAGCTTCGGTTTCGTTCCGGAGTTGTGAGGATCCGCTCGACTGTTGCTCCGTCTTCTTCTGGATCCGTTCTTCTCCCTTGTGGAATCCCAGGCAAGATGACCGAACCCGGATACCATTACTATTTTTGCCTCTTGCTAGAGTATCGCTCTATAGTTTTGCCTCGATGCCCATGTCTTCTTGTCAGCCTCCTACTTGTAACCAATTGCCATGTTTAACCACCCTACCTACGCGAACCGTTGCTTGGCTATACGTAGGCTTGCTCAGCCCCTCTTATAGCATTGTTAGTTGCAGGTGAAGATTGAAGATGCTTGCTTCATGTTGAAGTTTGGTTGGGTTATATCACACTATATAAATGCTTAAAAATGAAATCATCTATATACTGGCAGGGTGGAAGGCTAAGCCTTTTGCTTGGTGATTTGTTCCACTCGTGCCGTTAGGATCCGTATAAGCCGGTATTATGTTCCTTGTTTATGCGTTCCTAACACGGTTGGGGTGTATGGGACCCCCTTGATAAACCGCTAAGTGCTAAGTCTTTTCCAGCAAGTCCCAACATTGGTACTATTTGCTTAATAACAAACTAATAAAACTTGAATGGGACTAGCTACCCCTTTCATCTTAATTCCACCCCCCTGGGCCAGTGCTCGATTTGAGTGTTGGTCCAAACTAGAGTCGTGTGCGGGGCCCCCCTTGGCAACTTGGGTTTCGGCCACTGTACGCTGTGCTCATCCGGTCGTGGCCTGAGACGAGATACGCGCGGCTACTATCAGGGTGTCGGCACGCCGGGAGGATTTGCTGGATTAGCCTTACCTTAGTTCGGTTTAACTTGAGCACGGGATTCCGAGAATACTCGGGTCTTCCCACCTATGGAGTTGCGACTCCGCGGATCGTGGGCTTGTAATGGGCCAAGTTGGAACACCCCTGCAGGGTTTGAACTTTCGAAAGCCGTGCCCGCGGTTATGTGGCAGATGGGAGCTTGTTAATTCCGGTTGTAGATAACTTGACACAATGTTTCAATACACTACCAGCGTGTGTACCGTGACTGTCAATTTCCGAATAGGGATTCGGGAGTTGAACACGGTGGGGTTATGTTTGACCGGCTTTAGCTAGGATCACTTCGTGATCATCCTTCGACCGATGCTCTTCTCTTCTCGCTCTCTTTACGTAAGTTAGTGCTAGTTGCTGCTGCAGACTCTTGTTTGTTCCTTCACCTCATTTCTTTCTTCAGCCTTGTCCTCACCCAAGGCTTAAATAGTCGTGTTACCCGGGAACGGGATTGCTGAGTCCTCTGTGGCTCACAGTTACTTCACCACACCAGATGCAGGTTCAGCCGAGTCCGATGCAGGAGCTGGTTCAGTGCTTCACCAGGAGCTCGATGCAGAGTGTGACCGTTTGCTTGTAATGTTTCGATGTTCAGTAGTGGTTTCTACTAGGATTCGATCCTGACCTGTGGTTTTTGTTGTTTTGGTATCTTTCTTTTGGATCTTACCCGTAGTCGGGCTGTGATGTTCTGAATGATGATTTGCTTATGTAATGTATTGTGTGAAGTGGCGAGTGTAAGCCAACTATCTCCTTTTGCTTTTAATCCCTCTTTTACATGAGTTGTGCAAAGATACCAAACTTGAGATCATTCTAGGATGGATTTATGCCTAAGTCGTGCCTCGACACGTAGGAGGTATAACTCCATCCTGGGCATTACAAGTTGGTATTCAGAGCCTTCTCCGACCTAGAAGCCCCCACTGTTTGATCGAATCGTTGACGGTTGAGTCTAGGCACACACTGAAAACTTTTTGAGTCCTATATTTATATCGGAGAGTAGGATTTCTTTGCTTCTCATCTCTTTCTCTCTGGTGAGGACTCCTGACGATTACTCTTATCTCTTCTACTTTCAAAAATTGCACCAAATTTTTTTTTTAGGATCCCGCGAGTATTCTGGGATTGTTTCGATGTTATTGTGACAAGGATATTGTTCTCGATGCCTCCTGTTACCGAGGAGTTGAGCTTCGAGGTATCATTGACACAAGCATATCGCGGCAGTACTAAATACTTAAGACGGCCGACATCGAAAATCTCTCCTATACGGCCAGTGGCAAGATAACCCCGACATCACCCAGTACTGGGGAGGTAGTTCGAGAGTATTGCCATAGCTTGTTATAGTGGATGTTTTTTCGAAGGTCCGAGGTAAACAGTTTCCGAGAAAGACTGGTTATGTGTTGAAGGATGGATACACCTGGATGTAGGTTTAGAGTTGATTGCGCGGTGCTTCCCGTGTATCCCCAACACCTGATTGCATAACTGGAAACTTTCGGAAATCTATAGGTGGGTTCATCTAGTAGTTCTAGGCATTCTTCCAACGGATGCATGATATGAAGTTTGGGGTTTTACATTGAGTGAAGTGGTTTTATGGACTTGTTCTGATCGGGAGTTGCATCTTAAAGGGTCCTTGGCTATGCTGATCCGGGGAGTGCAAAACCCTTTTGTAACATGTTCCATGAGCTTTCAGCACGAAGATGCGGAACGAAACTTCTATCTTGTATTTGTTCTATCTGATCCTTGTTCCTTTTTATTTACTTTTGTTCTCCAAGTGGCTTCTCTACATGTTGATGTAACTAGGGAATTCATTCGTTCAATTCTCTGTTCGAATGATATTGTGAAGATCATGTTGCATATCTATCCTTTGTTCTTGTTTTGATTCTGGTATTCGAGTTGCTTCGATGTCAAATGTTGATTCCATACCTTTCCTAATCGGTGTTCTCATATTTCTATGGGAGTGCCAGTCCTTCTTGATCATCAAGATGGTCGTGTTAATTCTTTTTAACCGGTGTGCCTTCTCTTCAAGTTATTCCATACAGACGCCAGAAATCCGACGATTTGTCTGTTTCATTCATCCCAAGTTGTCTTTGTTTTCCCCACCCTCCCACCCTTCTTCTTCTTGGAGCCAGAAATTCTAAATGAAGTATCCATTTTTATTCATGTGATATTTCTTCATTCTTTTCCTTCAATGTTCTTATCCGGTGATTTATCGTGAAGATGCCCAAGAGTTTCAAGTTCATCATCCTTTTGTTCTCTAATTCTTCCGGTGGATGTAATTCAAGATTTCGGTGTTGATCTTATCCTTTTTCCTCATTTCACAATGCTTTCTTATTCCGGTGCACCAATTAATCATTCTCCTCTTGCTATTCATATCCGGAGTGCTGAAGATTCATAATTCCATTCTTAATCATCTCAAGCTATTTTGAGGATTGTTATCTTACTCAAGCCTTTTAATTCAACCGGCGCAATATCTCAAGCAATCTTTTCCAACGGTGATTTTCTTTGAGTGGGCCCTAACCCACAGGTCTTTTTCCAGGATCTTACCTGACTCTTCTAATTAATTTTCTGGAGTTATACTCAAATTCTTTTCAAAGGTGACGTAAGAATGGATTACATCGGTCACATGCCTTCTCCAAGCTTGTTTTCAATTATTTCCATCTTTAGCCCCACCTTCCTCTTGTCATTCATCCGGAGTGCTCAACAATTTTTCATGACATTTCTCGTCTTCTTTCTCAACATTTGGAGACCGGAGAAGAGTTTCTCTTAAATCTTGGCCCGTTCTCTCAAGATTCGTGGTTCTAGCTTCATGTCAACCTCATTATTGTTCCGATTGTGAGGAATTCTTTTTACCCATCCGGAGCATTTCATGAATTCTTTTCTTTGTGATCCTCCGAAGGCCATCATTTCAGAATATTTCTTCGTTCTCAGTTTTCAACTTCGTCCTCCAAATATTCTTCATTGAGGTCTCTTCGTTCGTCTCCTTATTCTTACGGTGGTTCTTTCAAGTTTACTCTTTCGTTGTTATCGTTTTAATTCATTTGTTCTTTTCACAATCCTACCGGTGCTTCGTTGAAGATTTACCCAAGCTTGTGCTAGATCTCTCTTTAATTCTTTGCAACGAGAATAAGTAGTATGCCAAATCCTTTGGCTATCATCAATTTAAATTGGTGAAGGAGATGCATTACATAATTCTTATTCTTATTCCTTCAAGGTGATTTAATTCTTTTGTCTGGAGCTTGTTCATCTTTCCGGAGCTCCAAGTTATTTCAATTATACCATTCCAAAGCTACATCTAATTCATCGCAGGCCTTGAATCTTATTCTTTTCATCTTCACTTCTCATGCTTTCATTACCGGAGTTCTTCATGGTGGTTCTTCATCATTTAATTCATCCTCGAAGTCTTCATCAAGATTCTTGTTGAAGCTCAAGCATTCTTCATCATGCTTTCCAATTGCAATTCTTTCCACCTTATCTTTTCAGATGGTGTTATGTCATTCTTGACAATTTTCCTTCATGTTTCTTGATTCACGAGTTGTCACGAATGAGATATTTAAACCCATCATTTTCTTTGTTCAGGAGATTTTTCCAACCATTCAATTTATTCGTTGGAGTAATCTTGGGTTATAATTCACCTAAAAGCTTTACCTAAAGATTGTTGCTATTATGGTGCTTATAAATGACCCAACTTCTTCGTTTATCATTCCGGTGAATAAACTTTTCATATCCTTGTTGATCTCAATCCAATCAATTGTTTTCGTTAGTGGCTGGTTGTCACCTCTTAATTTTGAGATGTTTTCCATAAGTCCACAACGAGCTTATTCGTTTCGTTGTTGATTATTCCAACAACTCTATTCAACCCTTCTTTGTAAGGATGCTCTTTCAAATTCATTTTGAGAGAAGTTGTCATACTTTTCTCCGTTCATTTCTTTCATTGAACTATATTCTCTATTCTTTCATTCCGGAGGTTTTGTGATGATCTCTCTTTGACCATCATCTCGTTTTTATCAAGATCATGTTCTCTCCCTTGCTTGTCTTTTTAACCGGAGTGTTGTATTCTTCATTCTAGTTCCGTCTTTTATCTAGTTTTGCCTGTCTTTTCAACCGGAGTACTGTCTGAATCCTTCTTACCACTTGTGCCATTCTTTTAATTGTTTCGGAGGCAATATGTTGCTGTTTTCATCAAGTATCATCTCAACTTGGCAAGTTCTTGTTAATTCCTTCCATTTTCAGACGAAGTGCTGCCTAAATTCCGTCATTCTTATTCCTTGGCTATACCATTGCAGTTCATATCCTTTTGGTTCGTAAGCTCTTGCTTCATGTCTTTCAACCTTCAAGGTTCTCATAATGCTCCTTGTCCCACTTTTCTAACGGAGTTTTCATATTCGTTCATCTCCGTTGTATTCTTCTTTCAACTTGTTTAACCTCTCAAGGTTCTTTGGTTTAACTCGTTTGTCAAAGAAGCAACTTTGTTTTACCTCTTCCTCTTCGTTTTTACCCGGTGATATCTCTAGGATCTCGGGTCGAGATCCTCTGTTAGTGTGGGAGAGTTGTGACGCCCGAGACTGACGTCCCAGAAGATTCCAGAAGATTCCCGAAGGTTCCAGATGTTCCGGGTTGCCCGTGTGTTTCTTTTGTGCTTGTGTTTTTTATTTTTGCATTGTCATCATGCCATCATGTCATATTGTATTTTTATATCTCAACCTAAACAAACCGTGTGGGCCTTCGGTCCATTTAAATCGAGGGAAGGTGACTTCTCTTTATAACATATCCTCCAAATATTATGGAGCTATATTAATAAATATTCCATTGCTTCGGAATCACCATAACACACTTGCATAATTTTCCCCATGTCTTTTCACTTCGAGTTTCACCTCCAAAATCTTGCCGGTAATTTCTTTCCGTTGTTTCGAGGCTCCTCCAAAAATCTAAACTCCTTTTGGTTTGCAAGCTAAATGTTTTAGTTTTGCACTTCCCTTTTGTTGGAACTATTTTTGTGAGGTTGGAATAAATCCGTAAAGCCTTACAAAAATGTCCATCATTTTATTCTTTTCCTTGCCTCTTTTCTTTTTATTTTTTTGGCTCTCCCCTTCTTTGTTTTATTCTTCTAAGAAATAAATAAAAGTAGAGGCCAGCAGCCAGGCCTCCAGGCCCAGCCGGCCTCCCCATTTTCCCTCCTCCTTGGCCCAACTCCCTCAGGCCCACTCCAGCCCAGCCGGCCCTTCTGGTCCGACCAAACCCTAGCGCTACCCCTCGCAGCCTCCCTTCGATCCCTCCCTCTCCCTCTCGTGCGCCGTCGCCCGAATCCCCCTTCCTCTCGACCGCGCCCCTCTTTCTCTCGTCGCCTCCCTCAGTCCCGTATCCCTCTCCCCATCTCTCCTCCCGACCGTGAGGCCTCTCGCCATCGGGTCCTCCAGCGAGCGCCGGCCAGGCCCGAGGCCTCCCCCTCGATCCCTCGGGCAGGCAGCCCGAGCCCCTCGCGTGGTCGCCTCCAGGAAGGCCAGGAGCCAGCGAGGCTGGCACTCGCGACGCCCCGCCGGCCAGCGCCAGGAGGCTGGCGCGCTCGTCCTCTCCGTCGCCAAGGCGCCGCCGCGGCCTCATCCTCGCCTCCATGCCGTGCCTCCCCGCATCGGCCGTCCTCCCGTCGACTGCCCTCCGGCCGGCCAGGAGTGCCGCCGTCCAGCGCCGCGGCCAGGCGACCGCGCCCTCCTTCGCCGCGGGGTTCACCTGCCTCTTCCTGCGCGCCTCGAGCCCGGCCCCGAGCGCCCTCTGTCTCGCGCGCGTCTGCGCGTTTACCTGCTGCTGCCTCCTCTGCTGCCTCGCCGTGCTGCCGTTGTTGTTTTGTATGTTGTTTGTGCTGTTGAGTTTGACAGGGAACTTTTGGTACACCTACACGATGATACGACAAGTACCCCTCCGATGCAAGTACATCTACGGATATGAGTACATCTACAAAACGCCCGTGTACGACTACCGACCCGACAAGTACCACTACATGTACAAGTACCACGACGACCCGACCAAGTACCCCTACGAACGCCGACACAAGACGACGCGACAAGTACCCTTCGGAGAAGTGAACAACTACATCCGTGTACGACTACGTGAACGAGTACCACGACGCCGCAAGTACATCTACGGCCGAGTACACCTACACGACGAACGCCAACGTGTTCCACTACCGTCGCCGAAGACCCGTGAACGACTACTTCCTCTACTACGGCTACTTCCTCGACGCTCTCGAACCGCTTCGAGAGAGAACGCTTCGAAGGTATAACCCCGAGACGTGACCCGTGTGATGCATGCTTGTTGTGGTTGTATGAAATGCTTCCCTTGTGTGTGCTCGTGCCCGTTCCGACCTTTTGTTGAGCTCCTCGGTTGCCTCGTCACCGACTCGTGGGAACCCGGTAACGGGATCACCCCATCATCTCGTTTGACTCACCTCTGCCATCTTACCTTTTGCATCGGACTCTCAACGAGTTACCGGAACCGAGTTGTTGCCTTTGCATCATTTCGGATCGTTGCCGTGGCACCCTTTGCTTCCACCACGGTGACATAAACTTCATCTCTTAATGTCACCCCTTTTAAATAAAACTTGCATAAACTTGATCATGTCATCCGCATCATGTTAACAACATTAATATGTGTGTTTGTTGTTGCTTATAATTAATAAACATGCTCATGGGGATTTTCCGGATATGTTGTTGTTATTTCCGGCCTCATTTAAAATGTCTTAATAGTGTAGTTTTATTATGCTTCACCTCTTGCATGTTAAAAAAACAATTAATCTTGTCTTGTAATTAATGAGAGTCAACTAAATAAATAATGTGGTGTTTCGTCAATATGCAACTCGTTGCATATTGATCTCCACTTAACTTGTAGTATTTGTTTGTGCACTTGCCATGCCATGCATAATTAAACCGGACATGTATCATGCTTGCTTGTGCATCGTATGACATGTTTATGTTTGTGTGTTTACCGTGTTGTTTCTTTCTTTCCGGTTGCTTCTTTTGTTAGCTTCGGTTTTGTTCCGGAGTTGTGAGGATCCGCTCGACTGTTGCTCCGTCTTCTTCTTGGATCCGTTCTTCTCCCTTGTGGAATCCCAGGCAAGATGACCGAACCCGGATACCATTACTATCTTTGCCTTTTGCTAGTAGTTCCGCTCTATAGTTTTGCCTCGATGCCCATGTCTTCTTGTCAGCCTCCTACTTGTAACCAATTGCCATGTTTAACCACCCTACCTACGCAAACCGTTGCTTGGCTAAGTACGCTTCGCTCAGCCCTTCTTATAGCATTGTTAGTTGCAGGTGAAGACCGAAGATGCTTGCTTCATGTTGAAGTTTGGTTGGGTTATATCACACTATATAAATGCTTAAAAATGAAATCATCTATATACTGGCAAGGGTGGAAGGCTAAGCCTTTTGCTTGGTGTTTTGTTCCACTCATGCCGTTAGGAACCGTATAAACCGGTGTTATGTTCCTTGATTATGCGTTCCTAACACGGTTGGGGTGTATGGGACCCCCTTGATAAACCGCTAAGTGCTAAGTCTTTTCCAGCAAGTCCCAACATTGGTACTATTTGCCTAATAACAAACTAAACATGCATAGGGAGTAATTAACCCTCTTTCTTAATCAACAACCCCGGGCCAGTGCTCCACATGAGTGTTGGTCCGAAACGGGGGTTACGCGGGGCCACCTCGAGGAAACTCAAGGTTTGGTAAAAACCTGTGGGATCACCCATCCGGTCGTGTCCTGAGACCTAGATACGCGCGGCTACGATCAGGGTGTCGACACGCCGGGAGGATTTGCTGGATTAGCCTTACCTTAGCTCGGTATATCTTGAGCACGGGATTCCGAGGATACTCGGGTCTTCCCACTTTGGAGTTGCGACTCCGCGGATCGTGGGCTTGTAATGGGTCAAGTTGGAACACCCCTGCAGGGTTTGAACTTTCGAAAGCCGTGCCCGCGGTTATGTGGCAGATGGGAGCTTGTTAATTCCGGTTGTAGATAACTTGACACAATGATACTAATACACTACCAGCGTGTGTTCCGTGACTGTCAATTTCCGAATCGGGATTCGGGAGTTGAACACGGAGGGGTTATGCTTGTGAGCTAGTAGCTAGGATCACTTCGTGATCACTTCTCGCGATGCCTTCTCTTCTCGCTCTCACTTGCGTAAGCTAGATGCTAGTTGCTGCTGCAGACTTGTTCTTTCTTCAGCCTTTCCCTCACCTAAAGGCTTTGATAGTTCTGTTACCCGGGAACGGGATTGCTGAGTCCTCTGTGGCTCACAGTTACTTCACACACCAGATGCAGGTCCAGCTGTGAGCTATCCAGGTGATGGCACCGAGCTGGATTGGGAGTACGACGAAGAGCGTAGTCGTTACTACGTGCGCTACCCGGACGATCAGTAGTGGAGTCTCTTACTAGGATTCGATCCGCCTGTGGTTGTTTTATCTGAGTTTGGTACTTTGACATTTGGCTTTTGCCCTTAGAGGGTTGTAGTGATCTTAATGTATGATGTTTGAGACTTGTACTGTTATTCTGTGACGTGGCGATTGTAAGCCAACTATTTTCAGTTTACTATCCCTCTTTTACATGAGTTGTGCAAAGATTACCAAACTTGAGATCATTCTAGGATGGACTTATGCCTTTAAGTCGTGCCTCGACACGTAGGAGGTATAATTCCATCCTGGGCATTACAGATGCTTCATGGCTAAAGGCCCCAAGGTAACACACCCTGAATTCATTGACTTTGATAGTGATGAGGATGATTTGCTTGGTGAAGATGAGCTCTTGCATGATAAATCTAGTGAGCTTAGTAATGATGAAAATGCTAGTAGTCTTTATAGTCAAGAAGAGTCGAATGACAATGCTATGAAGGAGATTGAGCGTCTAACTAAAGAACTAAACACTCTTAAGTTAGCTCATGAAACAACTCAAGAAGATCATAGAGAGCTCCTAAGATCTCATGAGAAGCTACGCTTCGAGAAGCTCACTCTAGAGCAAGAACATGAGTTTCTAAAAGCGATCAATGACGATCTTCGAAAGAAGAGTTCTTCATATCTTGCCAAACGACTTCTCTTGTCTAATTTCTTGCCACCTATTAAGACTAAGCATGACAAACATAAGAAAAATTCTTCCTCTAGTAGTAACAATGACAATGTTAAATCAAATGTTGTTACTTCTAGTAGTTCTCTTGATTCCACTAACAATGGTTCAAGCCAAGTTACACTTGAGCAAGAAAATAGCTTATTGAAGGAAATCATAGAGAAAGGTGTCTACAAGAGTCTTGCCGGAAGCAAGAACTTTGAGGAGATTGTTCGCAAACAAGGAAGACACCGGAAGAATCAAGGGGTTGGTTTTGAGCGAAAGTTCAACGCCGAAGGTGTTGAGTGGGAAGAAGGTCAATACCCTACTCCACAGTTTGTTTCACAAAAGGAGAAGTATGATCCTACTTCTTCCAATGTGGAACAAGCTCAAGATGACCTTCCACCACAAGACCACAAGCTAAAGGCCAAGGACAAGCTTCAAGAGGAGATTGATGCATTCATTGAAGCACCTCAAGCCATGGTCAAGTGGGTTCCCAAGGACACATCAAGTTCTACTTCGTCAAGCTCAACTACAACACCAAGGATTCCCATCAAGATGATGTGGATCCCAAAGAAGAAGAACTAGTAGGTTCTTGAGGGTGACTCCGCCAACAAACTTCACTCATATCCTTTTTGGCAAGAACTTGTGCAATCAACTTCCACATCATGCACTTGTTCATGGAGTCACAAACCCTCTTGTTGGTAAGTCAAGGGACAAGGTAATCATTGCTTTCATGGACATCATCTTTTGTGCACTTCACTCTATGTCCATGGATATTCTTGTTTGTTCCTTGTGGGACTAACCCATGTAGGTATTGAAAGTGCCCTAATCCAAAGGATTGCTCCCAACTCATGATGATCTACATCAACATTGAGCATCCACATCTTCAACATCTACATGAAGTCTTCTACGACAACCCAAGGTTAGTTTGACCCTTTAAAAGGGGTTCTCACATCTAGGGGGAGCTTTGCTCTAAAAATTGAGTTAAAGCATCTCCAAATGATGTGAACACATAAATGCTTTATGTAAAAGTGGTAACCCCACTTGTGCTTAAACGATGAGTATGACCTATGATCAAATGTTCTCATTTGACTCCTAAGTCAATATACTCATATATAGATGACCTAGTCATCGACAATTTGTGTGCTAGTAGCTAGAGTTTTGGTTGTGCATGTTTGACACATATTTCAGTTGCTATCTTATTGTGTGAGCATGTTGAATGCACGATTTTATCCATTCAAGGACATCCATTTGTTTTTTTGATTGTTTTGGTTTCTTTTTCTGGCCAAATGGATGGACAAGAATGCCTAAGCACCTTCCCTAGCTATCTATGCTTTCTTATCTCAAAAATCTATTCATGCTTATATCACAACTTTGAACAAGTCTTTTTCGGACAGTCCGAGTGAGGAGCACTCGGAACCACCGATTCGTCTAAGGCTGACTTCCAAAACCTTCTAAGTCTATTTCGGTCTGACCGGCTTCTCAATCTCGGTCCAACCGAAACACTTAGATTGATCTAGGTTTCATCTCGGTGAAACCGAGTTCAAAATCTCGGTCTGACCGATATGTGTAACTGCACAGCAGAAATACATCTCGGTGACACCGAGTTTTTCAACTCGGTCCCACCGACAGTACGGGGTTATATATACTGAGGGCTGCGCGCGATCTATTCCTTTCAAACCGTTCGCCCTCCAAGACCCCTGCTGCCGCCGCCCTGATCTAAGGATCGTCGCCTTCGTCGCCTGTGTGCCCTTGCCGCAGGTCTCCGCCGCCGTCAACGGTAATCTTCTCCTCCGTTGCCGCCGTAGAGGGACACCACCAAGTTAGGGTGTGTCCCGATCCCTATTCATGCTCCACTTCTGATTCTTGCATGATAGGACTGCCCTGATTCAATCCACGTTTGATATATTCCCAATACATTGTTCAGATCGTTTAGTTTCGAGGAAAATTCTTAGGTTTAGGTTTCCACGGAATGCATCTCGGTGAAGCCGATTCCTGAAACTCGGACTGACCGATTTGGTCTCTGACCATTGCACTACATAGCTCGGTCTGACCGAGTTGTGAAAATCGGAATGTCCGAATTGAAGTTTCTGTGAAACCCTAAGTTTTCGGTAGGACCGAAACCCATTTCGGTCTGACCGAAAGTGGTGTGTAGGTTCTGTTGAACACTTCGGTTACACCGAAACTTGAAATCGGTTTGACCGAAATACATTCTGTGAAAACTCAAAACTAAGTTTTTAACTCAATTTTTTTTGCAAAAACTTCTGCAGTTGTGATAACTCTTCTACTCTGCCTATACCTTATCTATTCACAGGTTTTTTCAGCCATGTCAGATGTCAGTGACAGCCAGAACAGGTCTGAGTCACCGTTTGCTGAGATTCCAGAGGCAGGTACAAGTCCTGAGGCTAGCAGCTCTAGTGATGATGGTGAGAGGAGCACCCCTAGTGGTCTACCTCCTGCTGCTACGAGAACCAGGAAGAAGAGAACTTCTGATTCTGAGGATTCCGACTTTGTTGCTGAGGAAGTTACCTCCAAGCCAAAGAGGCAAGTGGTTGCCAAAGAGCTCCAAGGGCAGCAGCCAAAGAAAGGCACGAGCAAAGTGAAGCAGTCTGCAGTTGCCAAGAAGCTCAACTTGGAAGAGCCTGCTCCAAGTAAGGTGAAGAAGACTTCCAAGAGGAAGAGAGTTGTTTATGCTGAACCTCAAGTTGATGCTGCTGAAGAAGAAGAAGAAGATGCACCCCAGCCTCCTCCTCAGAAAGCTAAGTTCATGGGTGATGCTATTCGGGCTCAAGCCTCCTCCAAGCCCAAGAAGCCTGCTCCAGCTAAGGCAGCTCCAGCCAAGCCCAAGAGGACAACCAGAAGCATTCTAGCTTCTGAGAAAAACAAAGGTGAGATGCCACCTTCTGAGTCAGATGAAGAGCATGTGTTGCTCAAGCTCCGTCCCAAGTTGCCACTCCACAATGATGCTCATCCTCAAGCTGAGGATATGAAGGCAAGAAAGGACAAAGGTCTCAGGCTATGGAGACAGTCTGATCCATATGCCGTAAGAAGAAGGACTGCTGTGGACCCCAGATTCCACACCAGAGAGCAGCAGGATTTCTATGAGACCGTGCTAATGGATAAGAAGCCCATTGTTGCTGACACCAGGTATGTTGACTGGAAGTACATTGACAGCAGAGAGCATCGGGACTTCTTTCCCCATGTGCATGAGAGCTTTACTGCATGTGGAGTTGCTGATTTTGTGGGTCAAGAACTAACAGCCTGGAATGACGAGATGATCATGCAGTTCTATGCCACAGCCCATTTCTACCCCGATGGCAAGATCACCTGGATGACTGAAGGTCAACGGTTTTCTTCAACTGTTGCAGAATGGGCAGAAATTTTGAATGCTCCAGTGCAGAGAGAGGACGACATTGATGTCTATGGGATTCCTAAGAAGAGTCATGATTCTATGAAGAATATGTACAAGGAGATCCCAGCTGCTGATTTGGAAGGATGGAAGCTCGGCTCTGTGTATTATCTCCAGGCAGGTCTGACCACCACCAACACTATTCTGAGGCATACTTTGATGCCTAAGTCAGGTGACCACCGGATGATACGAGGCTATTCTATCAACATGCTGCACATTCTCGATGAGAAGGCACCTTTTAAGGTGATGGACTTGATGGTTGAGACCATTAAGAGGACTGCAGCTGACCAGAAGAGGTCATGTGGGTTTGCTCCGCAGATACAGATGCTCATCAACGCCAAGTTTGGCACGGGCAAATTCATGTTGGATAGGAAGCACTTGCCACTGCAGCCAGAGCATGAGGACAACGTAGTTGTGATGGATGAAGAGGATCCCACCTCAGTTGAAGGGCAAGCCAAGATCGAAGCTGCAAAGAAAGCCAAAGCTGACAAAGAGGCAGCAGCAGCAGCAGCTAAGCCAAAGAGCTTTGGAGAACAGATTCTTGAAGCAACCCAGAGAATTGAACAACGCCTGGCCAGCATTGAGCAATCTCAGGAGAGCCTTGAGAGGATTGTCGAGGACAAGATCCATGCTCTAGACGTGAAGCTGACTGAGATTCAGGTGTCTGTCAACAAGCTTGAGGCAGACATGGAGGAGACTAGGCAGGAGAGAGCAGAGCTTATGCAGGATGATATAGTCCAGGACTCTCATCGCCAGACTGCTCCGGTTCCCAGAGGATCCAGATCTGCAGCTATCCCAGTGACAGACTCCAGGGCTACCACTTCAGCACCAGCTACAGCTCCAGCAGTTCCTACAGCTCCAGCATCCACTCCTCCACCGCAGACATCAGCAGAGGTCTTCGCAGATGCAGCTATCTCTACACCGACATCGACCCAGACGGGAGCAGCCAGCCGAGCCCGCAGTGACGTTTAGCTCTATACCCTTTCGAACTTTTTGGTAACTTGTTGCCAAAGGGGGAGAAATTGTTATAGATCATAGGGCTTCGAGAGAGAGAGTGCTCTTTCGTTTTTTTTTCGTCTTTTGCCGGTTTCTCTGTGATACATTGGTTTCTTTTGGTTCCTGAAACTTTAAGTGTGCTTGCTACTATGTTTGATGCTACCTTAATGAGTGCTTAGCCATACTATGCTTTAATGTGTGCTTATTGCTTATCCTATGCTATTCCTTATTGTATGGCTATTTACTATTGTCTTGGTGATTGAGTGCATGTTATTCATTCTTATCATTTTGTGCGCTCCACCAAGATGTATGTGACATGGAAGAGTGACCCATAATCCTAATCGATTGTGCATTTGCATTCAAACGCAAATTTTAAATAATGCACAAATTTAGGGGGAGCTCTTGTTTATCACATACTTCTCAAAGCGACGATATTATTCATTGATTATATCTTTTGTCGAAGCTTTGATCTATATGTTGTCATCAATTACCAAAAAGGGGGAGATTGAAAGTGCAACTAATCCCCGGGTGGTTTTGGTAATTAATAACAACATATATATCATTGAACTAATATTATCTTGAGAATCATTTCAGAGAAGTTCGATGATATGGGTATGGAAATGTCTGAAGAAGTGGACCCCTCAAAATGCTAAGACAAGCATTGGCAAAAGCTCAAGACTCCTTTTTTGGTTTAGTGATCAAAGATCACATTGAGTCCATAGGAAAAGCCAATACTATTAAAAGGGGATGAGGTTGTGTTAATGTTCTTGTTGCTGAAGTGCTTGGTGATCTAACTCCCTCAACTATCAGCACTATTCACTACTTAACACACACCCATAAGTAATCTCGGTCAAACCAACTCTGTCTCACCGAGATGAAGTTATCTCTACAAACCCTAACATCTCGGTCACACCGATTCATCCAACTCAGTCCCACCGAGATGAACCTCTTCAGTTGTTTCTCCAAACCCTAGCTTCTCGGTCAAACCAATTCTGAGTTTCGGTCTCACCGAAAAAGGGCTGCCAACCTTCTGTGATCAGTTGACATCAATTCGGAATATCCGAGTTTATATTTTCGGTCTCACCGAAATGGCAAACCCTAACCTTTGACTCACTTCGGTCTCACCGAGATGGTATTTTCGGTCCCACCGAAAATCCCAACGTTCACTATATTTGAACTTTCGGTCTGACCGAGTTTTAACTTCGGTCTGACCGAGATTGGTCAAATGTGTGTGTAACGGTTGGATTTTGTGTGGAGGCTATATATACCCCTCCACCCCCTCTTCATTCGTGAGGAGAGCCATCAGAAAGTACCACCATTCCTACCATACACTTTCTGAGAAGTGAACCACCTACCCTTGTGTTGAGATCAAGCCATTCCATTCCTACCATATGAAACTTGATCTCTAGCCTTCCCAAGTTGCTTTCCACTCAAATCTTTCTTCCACCACAGCCATATCAGTGAGGAGAGTTGAGTGTTGGGGAGTTTATCATTTGAAGCACAAGAGCAAGGAGTTCATCATCATCAACACCGTCTATTACCTTTTGGGGGGTGGTGCCTCCTAGATTGGTTAGGTGTCGCTTGGGAGCCTCCGTCTTGATGATGTGGAGTTGAACCAAGAAGTTTGTAAGGGAAAGGAGATCGCCTACTTCGTGAAGATCTACCCCGAGTAAGGCTAGTCCTCCGTGGGCGTAGGCCGTGATGGAATAGACAAGGTTGCTTCTTCGTGGACCCTTCGTGGGTGGAGCCCTCCGTGGACTCGCGCAGCCGTTACCCTCCGTGGGTTGAAGTCTCCATCAACGTGGATGTACGATAGCACCACCTATCGGAACCACGACAAAAATCTCCGTGTCACCAAACTGCGTTTGATCTTCTCCACCTCCTTTTTACATGTGCAATTTACTTTCCGCTGCATATACTCTAGAATTGCATGTGTAGGGTGTTACTTGAATTGGTTTTAATTGTGAAACTGCCAAAAACATTGCATGATCTAAAGGCAGATTTTTTATATTGTCAAGTAGTCTAATCACCCCCCCTCTAGACCTACTTTCGATCCTACAAAGGGCAACTATGACCGCATTATTCAAAAGACATTTCAAGATGCCAAGCGGTCCGGAAGTACAAAAAGTGATCAGAGGTTAGCAGAAGGACGAGCTGGGAAACAAATTGCCCAGCTCGGCGAACAAGCGAACCAATCGTGTCCCCCGCTCAAGGTGTCTAGCGACATGGTCGCTAATGATCCGAGGATGGTGCCCGGTTATACCAATCTTGCAGATTACGCGTCCGACGATGTACACTATGATTTCATGGACGTGCAGATAGAAAGATACGAGTACAAAAAGCCTCTCGTCAAAAATGAAAGATCTCTATCAACGAATATGCGAATATTGCATGATTGGTACATGAAAATCTGCAGAGAGTCTGGGGGGAGGAATAACTTGTATTTGAGAGTTAAACCGGAGCATGACCTCGTTGGAATTGACCTGTTGCCTGTTCCATTTGAGGAGTTCTATCAATTTTTCAATCAATTGGCCCTCGATAAAACAACGATCACCTGCTACTGTCTGTAAGTAGTACTACTTCTGTCATTAAGTCTCTCTATATAGCTGATCTTCATTGCATGTATTTATAATTATCCTCACTATATTATGCAGATTGAAGATCGTCGAATTGAAGAAAAGACAAGTAGGTGATATTGGGTTTATTAACACATACCTCATAGATGCAACCGAGGTTAAATTGCGTCCCGGCGATACCGAGACCAACTTGCTACGATCGTTGGTGGTAAATGAAAACAAAGATATAATACTCTTTCCTTACAACTTCAAGTGAGTGTTAATGTCTTCTGCATATTTGGTTTCCCTTATATATATCAGTCAAGTTTATAGTGATGTAATGATCTCATGCATTCGTGCGCAGCTTCCACTATATTCTCTTAGAGATTAAGCTTGAGAAGGGAATAGTAACTGTCTTCGACTCTAAACGTAAAGATCCCGAGGAGTATGCGGACATGACTCAAATACTAGCCAGGTAAGTTAAATCGATTAATATTATCCACTATGCATATATATCAGCAACTTCATTTCTGATATCAACTAATTGTTTCCTTTGTCTGGCAGGGCTTGGAAAACATTCATCAAAAAAGCTCCGGGACTGCCGAAGAAGCTACAATTTAGATACCCGAAAGTAAGTACAATATAGTAGCATGTTCCGCGCGCGCATCTCCTATATCTTGATTCAAGCGCTAGCTAGTTTCATCAATACCAATTTGGCATTCTTGCTTATCAGTTTGATTGAGCTCTATTTCTTGTAAAGTGGTTGTGGCAGGAACCCGGGAATGATTATTGTGGATACTACATTTGCGAGTCCATCCGCCACACGACCTGTGAGCGGGGCTACACTGATGAACAATTTAAAGTGCGTAAGCAATCAATAATATTCACAAATTTATAGCATCATTTCATGTATTGACCCCCTACTTCAAATTAGATGTTTCGGATGCGGGATGAACTCCTAACACCAGATCGTCTGTGAGCAATTCAAGAGGAATTGGCGGCATTCTTCCTTGAACACGTGATCGCTGAAGACGGAGAATACTATGTGGACCCTGCATCCATGTGTTAGGAGATTATTTTTGTAAGAGATAATTATTGTATATATGTGCCCGGTAGTGTCGGATCGATAGATATACGAGAACTTGTTGTTCGACCAATCTCTCGGAGAAGGAGAGGTGGTCGATATTATTACTTCTCTCTGTATGCATATATATATATGTTGATTATATATACGAGATCTTCTGTTCCTTCGTTTGCTTAGTATAGCTAGCAGCTAGCTAGCTAGCTAGCGTGACTCTAGTCCATATATATACGTATGTGTAGTATGTAGCGTCGACCAAAAGCACGGACATAAGAGAGAACACTTCTCTCTATTAATTAGCTAGCTAACACAATATATCAAACACCTAAATTAACCCCCAAAACCTAAAACCCCACCTCCCCTTTCAAAAAAAAAAAACAAAAACCACAGCTACAGAAATGCTGACACGTGCATGCCTTTTGGTCCCGGTTGGTACCACCAACCGGGACTAAAGCCCCTCCTGCCTGGACTCGGTGCACAGGCCACGTGGACACCCTTTTGCCCCGGTTCTGGATTGAACCGGGACTAAAGGGTCAGAGCATTAGTACCGACCCTGTTGCCCCGGTTCCAGAACCGGGGCTAAAAGGCCAAATGAACCGGGGCTAAATCCCCTTTATCTACTAGTGAATGTATGGATACAATAGGGTGTTAGGCCAACTCTCGCGAAAAAACGGTGATCAAAGAAAATACAAAAATCAACCTAGAGTCCGAATTGATCGAGACTCTCAAAGCAAGTGAGAACAAGCACCGATTTCGTCGTTTTCATAGGCGTTGGAAAGCTATTGGGGAATTGAGGTGATAGGACTTCTAGTTTTTACGATCTGGAGGATTTTACATACGTGCACACACAGGATCACGTGCACGGAAAATTGTGAGACCAAAAAGGGTCGTCTTGGCCCTCAAAAATGGCCTGCAGGATTGGAAAAAATGAAAGTTATCGCAATTACAGCTCAAATTTTGATGAGCCGGCATATCACTTTGGTGTTCAGGTCCTTGGCGCCCCACCCATGTATGGATACAATAGGGTGTTAGGCCAACTCTCGCGAAGAAACGGTGATCAAAGAAAATACAAAAATCAACCTAGAGTCCGAATTGATCGAGACTCTCAAAGCAAGTGAGAACAAGCACCGATTTCGTCGTTTTCATAGGCGTTGGAAAGCTATTGGGGAATTGAGGTGATAGGACTTCTAGTTTTTACGATCTAGAGGATTTTACATACGTGCGCACACAGGATCACGTGCGCGGAAAATTTTGAGACCAAAAAGGGTCGTCTTGGCCCTCAAAAATGGCCTGCAGGATTATAAGAAATGAAAGTTATCGCAATTACAGCTCAAATTTTGATGAGCCGGCATATCACTTTGGTGTTCAGGTCCTTGGCGCCCCACCCATGTATGGATACAATAGGGTGTTAGGCCAACTCTCGCGAAGAAACGGTGATCAAAGAAAATACAAAAATCAACCTAGAGTCCGAATTGATCGAGACTCTCAAAGCAAGTGGGAACAAGCACCGATTTCGTCGTTTTCATAGGCGTTGGAAAGCTATTGGGGAATTGAGGTGATAGGACTTCTAGTTTTTACGATCTGGAGGATTTTACATACGTGCACACACAGGATCACGTGCGTGGAAAATTCTGAGCCCAAAAAGGGTCGTCTTGGCCCTCAAAAATGGCCTGCAGGATTGGAAAAAATGAAAGTTATCGCAATTACAGCTGAAATTTTGATGAGCTGGCATATCACTTTGGTGTTCAGGTCCTTGGCGCCCCACCCATGTATGGATACAATAGGGTGTTAGGCCAACTCTCGCGAAGAAACGGTGATCAAAGAAAATACAAAAATCAACCTAGAGTCCGAATTGATCGAGACTCTCAAAGCAAGTGAGAACAAGCTCCGATTTCGTCATTTTCATAGGCGTTGGAAAGCTATTGGGGAATTGAGGTGATAGGACTTCTAGTTTTTACGATCTAGAGGATTTTACATACGTGCACACACAGATCACATGCGTGGAAAATTCTGAGCCCAAAAAGGGTCGTCTTGGCCCTCAAAAATGGCCTGCAGTATTGGAAAAAATGAAAGTTATCGCAATTACAGCTCAAATTTTGATGAGCCGGCATATCACTTTGGTGTTCAGGTCCTTGGCGCCCCACCCATGTATGGATACAATAGGGTGTTAGGCCAACTCTCGCGAAGAAACGGTGATCAAAGAAAATACAAAAATCAACCTAGAGTCCAAATTGATCGAGACTCTCAAAGCAAGTGAGAACAAGCACCGATTTCGTCATTTTCATAGGCGTTGGAAAGCTATTGGGGAATTGAGGTGATAGGACTTCTAGTTTTTACGATCTGGAGGATTTTACATACGTGCACACACAGGATCACGTGCGTGGAAAATTCTGAGCCCAAAAAGGGTCGTCTTGGCCCTCAAAAATGGCCTGCAGGATTGGAAAAAATGAAAGTTAGCGCAATTACATCTCAAATTTTCATGAGCCGGCATATCACTTTGGTGTTCAGGTCCTGGGCGCCCCACCCATGTATGGATACAATAGGGTGTTAGGCCAACTCTCGCGAAGAAACGGTGATCAAAGAAAATACAAAAATCAACCTAGAGTCCGAATTGATCGAGACTCTCAAAGCAAGTGAGAACAAGCTCCGATTTCGTCATTTTCATTGGCGTTGGAAAGCTATTGGGGAATTGAGGTGATAGGACTTCTAGTTTTTATGATCTGGAGGATTTTACATACGTGCACACACAGGATCACGTGCGTGGAAAATTCTGAGCCCAAAAAGGGTCGTCTTGGCCCTCAAAAATGGCCTGCAGGATTGGAAAAAATGAAAGTTATCGCAATTACATCTCAAATTTTCATGAGCCGGCATATCACTTTGGTGTTCAGGTCCTGGGCGCCCCACCCATGTATGGATACAATAGGGTGTTAGGCCAACTCTCGCGAAGAAACGGTGATCAAAGAAAATACAAAAATCAACCTAGAGTCCGAATTGATCGAGACTCTCAAAGCAAGTGAGAACAAGCACCGATTTCGTCGTTTTCATAGGCGTTGGTAAGCTATTGGGGAATTGAGGTGATAGGACTTCTAGTTTTTACGATCTAGAGGATTTTACATACGTGCGCACACAGGATCACGTGCGCGGAAAATTTTGAGACCAAAAAGGGTCGTCTTGGCCCTCAAAAATGGCCTGCAGGATTATAAAAAATGAAAGTTATCGCAATTACAGCTCAAATTTTGATGAGCCGGCATATCACTTTGGTGTTCAGGTCCTTGGCGCCCCACCCATGTATGGATACAATAGGGTGTTAGGCCAACTCTCGCGAAGAAACGGTGATCAATGAAAATACAAAAATCAACCTAGAGTCCGAATTGATCGAGACTCTCAAAGCAAGTGGGAACAAGCACCGATTTCGTCGTTTTCATAGGCGTTGGAAAGCTATTGGGGAATTGAGGTGATAGGACTTCTAGTTTTTACGATCTGGAGGATTTTACATACGTGCACACACAGGATCACGTGCGTGGAAAATTCTGAGCCCAAAAAGGGTCGTCTTGGCCCTAAAAAATGGCCTGCAGGATTGGAAAAAATGAAAGTTATCGCAATTACAGCTCAAATTTTGATGAGCCGGCATATCACTTTGGTGTTCAGGTCCTTGGCGCCCCACCCATGTATGGATACAATAGGGTGTTAGGCCAACTCTCGCGAAGAAACGGTGATCAAAGAAAATACAAAAATCAACCTAGAGTCCGAATTGATCGAGACTCTCAAAGCAAGTGAGAACAAGCTCCGATTTCGTCATTTTCATAGGCGTTGGAAAGCTATTGGGGAATTGAGGTGATAGGACTTCTAGTTTTTACGATCTGGAGGATTTTACATACGTGCGCACATAGGATCACGTGCGCGGAAAATTTTGAGACCTAAAAGGGTCGTCTTGGCCCTAAAAAATGGCCTGCAGGATTGGAAAAAATGAAAGTTATCGCAATTACAGCTCAAATTTTGATGAGCCGGCATATCACTTTGGTGTTCAGGTCCTTGGCGCCCCACCCATGTATGGATACAATAGGGTGTTAGGCCAACTCTCATGAAGAAACGGTGATCAAAGAAAATACAAAAATCAACCTAGAGTCCGAATTGATCGAGACTCTCAAAGCAAGTGAGAACAAGCACCGATTTCGTCGTTTTCATAGGCGTTGGAAAGCTATTGGGGAATTGAGGTGATAGGACTTCTAGTTTTTACGATCTGGAGGATTTTACATACGTGCACACACAGGATCACGTGCGTGGAAAATTCTGAGCCCAAAAAGGG
>LR738714.1:777233480-777259220 GCA_902687465.1 Secale cereale
TTCTTCTTTCCTATCCTTCTTTTTCTAAATTTGTAACTTTTGCATATATAAAACTTTCTATATATATTTAGCATATATAAACAAAAAACTATATAGCCACATACACATATATATACATCACATATACACACATCACATATATACAGCAACTTCCTAAGAAAAAATATATTTATATACACATAAATATATATTTAACATATATATTTAGCAAATTCCTAAGAAAAAAAAAGATATACACATACATATAAATACAGCAACTATATACAGCAACTATATACAGCAACTATATATACTGCAATTTCCTAAGAAAATTCCTAAGAAAAAAAAATATACACATATATACATATATATACACAGCAAGTTAACTATATATATATATATACAGCAATATATATTAAACATATAAAAAAAGGGAGCCGGCCCTCACATCGGCAGGGCTGGGCGGCGCGACGGCGGCGGGGCGGGGCGGCGACGAGGCGGCGTCGGGGCGCGGCGGCGCGACGGCGGCGGGGCGGGGCGCGCGGCGGCGCGGGGCGACGGGCCGGCCGGGGGGCGCGGCGACGGCGCGGGGCGGGGCGACGGCGTGGGGCGCGGCGACGGCGCGGGGCGGAGCGACGAGGCGGCGTCGGGGGCGACGGCGACGGGGCGACGGGGGCGACGGGGGCGACGGCGACGGCGACGGGGACGGAGCAGATCGAGGGCGGCGTCGGGGCTGGGAAGAAGGAGAAACTGAACGAAATTTTCGCTAGTGTAGCTTATATAGGAGGAATATTAGTCCCGGTTCTTGGCACAAACCGGGACTAATAGCCACCTTTAGTCCCGGTTGCTGCCACCAACCGGGACTAAAGGTCCCTTTTCAGCAGCCCAAAGGGCGGGAAGGAGGCGCCTTTAGTCCCGGTTGGTGGCAGCAACCGGGACTAATGCCACCCTTTAGTCCCGGTTGGTGGCAGCAACCGGGACTAAAGGCCTTGCCGCGGTGCGGTGGGAAGTTTAGTCCCACCTCGCTAGTTGAGGTAGAGCAGCACCAGTTTATAAGCCCCGCTGCCTCTCTCCTCTCGAACTCCTCTAAACTGCAGGCCTAAGGGCCTAAACTGTCACTGCTTTGCCTGTGGACTTGCTGGGCTTTCTACGGGCCTGAATCCTTTGGGTTTCTAGTCGTATTCAGGCCGTTTGGGCCCAGCAGGTGGCATATTTTTTCTTTTTTTCTTTGTTGCTTTATTTTTTAGTTTTGTTTCTACTTTCAACAAAATACTTACTGTTGCTATTTTTATTTATTTGTTTTCTTTGTTTCTTTATTTATTTGATTTTGTTTCTACTTACAAAAAAATATTTATTGTTGCTATTTTTTTTTCAAGTTTTTTTGTTTTGTTTTCTGCATTATTTATTTTCTTTTGTAAAACCAATTACGAACTTTCTGTTAGTGCAAGTAGTATTCAAATTTGAATAGTTTAAATTTGAAATTATTTGTTTTCTTTGTTGCTTTATTTATTTTATTTTGTTTCTTTTCAGCAGCCCAAAGGGCGGGAAGGAGGGGCCTTTAGTCCCGGTTGGTGGCAGCAACCGGGACTAAAGGGGGGCATTAGTCCCGGTTGGTGGCAGCAACCGGGACCAAAGGCCCTGAGCTGGCGCGGGTGCGGTGGGATGTTTAGTCCCACCTCGCTAGCTGAGGGAGCTCGAGAGTGGTTTATAAGGGCTGCTGCTCCCACCCTCTCGAGCTCCTCTCAAATGCAGGCTTCTGGGCCTAACTCTGTGCGCTGGCCTGTGAGCTTGCTGGGCCTTATATTACAGGTGGATCCTGTGCTATAGGCCTTGCAGGCTCACTGGGCAGCGCCCAATTTTTTTTTTCCTTTTTTGCTTTATTTATTTCTAAGTTGTTTTTTGCTGCATTTAGAGTTGCTTTATTTATTTTATTTTCTTTGTTTATTTCTAAGCTGTTTTTTGCTGTATTTAGAGTTGCTTTATTTATTTTACTTCCTTTATTTATTTTCTTTGTTGCTTTATTTATTTTATTTTGTTTATACTTAATTACAACAAAATACTTATTGTTGCTATTTATTTCTAAGTTGTTTTTTGCTGTATTTAGAGTTGCTTTATTTATTTTATTTTCTTTGTTTATTTCTAAGTTGTTTTTTGCTGTATTTAGAGTTGCTTTATTTATTTTACTTTCTTTATTTATTTTCTTTGTTGCTTTATTTATTTTATTTTGTTTATTCTTACAACAAAATACTTATTGTTGCTATTTATTTTTCAAGTTTGTTTTGTTTTGTTTTGTTTTGTTAGTGCAAGTAGTATTGAAATTTGAATAGTACAAACGGACAATGGTATCATACTCGTTTGTTACAAAGTTGGCATGGTATCATCATAATAGTTGCGGAAATAACTCTTCACTTTTTCTTCGCTTGTGTCATTTGCTTATTGCGCCGTAACCATGGATAATCTTCATCGTTTATCAGGATGCTTGGGTCAGCCTTGACTTTGAAGGGAGGAATTTCATAAAACTTTTCATAATCTTCAGACATGTCTGTCTTGCCCTCCACTCCCAGGATGTCCCTTTTTCCTGAAAGAACTATGTGGCGCTTTGGCTCATCGTATGATGTATTCGCTTCCTTATCTTTTCTTTTTCTCGGTCTGGTAGACATGTCCTTCACATAGATAACCTGTGCCACATCATTGGCTAGGACGAACGGTTCGTCATTGTATCCAAGATTTTTCAGATCCACTGTTGTCATTCCGTACTGTGGGTCTACCTGTACCCCGCCTCCTGACAGATTGACCCATTTACACTTAAACAAAGGGACCTTAAAATCATGTCCGTAGTCAAGTTCCCATATGTCCACTATGTAACCATAATATGTGTCCTTTCCCCTCTCGGTTGTTGCATCAAAGCGGACACCGCTGTTTTGGTTGGTGCTCTTTTGATCTTGGACAATCGTTAAAATGTATTTCCATTTATCTCGTATCCTTTGTAAATCAATACAGTCGAAGATGGTCCCCTGGACAACAAGTACAACTCATCACAAACAGTGTTGTCACCTCTGAGACGTGTTTCCAACCAACTGCTGAAAGTCCTGATGTGTTCACGTGTAATCCAGTCGTCGCACTGCTCCGGGTGTTTGGAGCGCAGACTGTTCTTGTGTTCATCGACATACGGGGTCACCAATGTAGAGTTCTGTAAAACTGTGTAGTGTGCTTGAGACCAAGAATAACCGTCCCTGCATATTATTGAGTCCCTTCCAAGCGTGCCTTTTCCAGTCAGTCTGCCCTCGTACCGCGATTTAGGGAGACCTATCTTATTAAGGCCAGGAATGAAGTCAACACAAAACCTGATGACATCCTCTGTTTGATGGCCCATGGAGATGCTTCCTTCTGGTCTGGCGCGGTTACGGACATATTTCTTTAGGACTCCCATGAACCTCTCAAAGGGGAACATATTGTGTAGAAATACGGGCCCCAGAATGACAATCTCGTCGACTAGATGAACTAGGACGTGTGTCATGATATTGAAGAAGGATGGTGGGAACACAAGCTCGAAACTGACAAGACATTGCGTCACATCACTCCTTAGCCTTGGTACGATTTCTGGATCGATCACCTTCTGAGAGATTGCATTGAGGAATGCACATAGTTTCACAATGGCTAATCGGACGTTTTCCGGTAGAAGCCCCCTCAATGCAACCGGAAGCAGTTGCGTCATAATCACATGGCAGTCATGAGACTTTAGGTTCTGGAACTTTTTCTCTGCCATATTTATTATTCCCTTTATATTCGACGAGAAGCCAGTCGGGACCTTCATACTGAGAAGGCATTCAAAGAAGATTTCTTTCTCTTCTTTCGTAAGAACATAGCTGGCAGGACCTTCATACTGCTTCGGAGGGATGCCGTCTTTTTCGTGCAAACGTTGCAGGTCCTCCCGTGCCTCAGCTGTATCTTTTGTCTTTCCATACACGCCCAAGAAGCCTAGCAGGTTCACGCAAAGGTTCTTCGTCACGTGCATCACGTCGATTGAAGAGCGGACCTCTAGGTCTTTCCAGTAGGGTAGGTCCCAAAATATAGATTTCTTCTTCCACATGGGTGCGTGTCCCTCATCGTCATTCGGAACAGCTAGTGCGCCGGGGCCCTTTCCGAAGATTACGTGTAAATCATTGACCATAGCAAGTACGTGATCACCGGTACGCATGGCGGGCTTCTTCCGGTGATCTGCCTCGCCTTTGAAATGCTTGCCTTTCTTTCGACATTGATGGTTGGTCGGAAGAAATCGACGATGGCCCAGGTACACATTCTTCCTGCACTTGTCCAGGTATATACTTTCCGTGTCATCTAAACAGTGCGTGCATGCGTGGTATCCTTTGTTTGTCTGTCCTGAAAGGTTACTGAGAGCGGGCCAATCGTTGATGGTCACGAACAGCAACGCCTTTAGGTCAAATTCCTCCTGTTTGTGCTCATCCCACGCACGTACACCGTTTCCATTCCACAGCTGTAAAAGTTCTTCAACTAATGGCCTTAGGTACACATCAATGTCGTTGCCGGGTTGCTTAGGGCCTTGGATGAGAACTGGCATCATAATGAACTTCCGCTTCATGCACATCCAAGGAGGAAGGTTATACATACATAGAGTCACGGGCCAGGTGCTGTGATTGCTGCTCTGCTCCCCGAAAGGATTAATGCCATCCGCGCTTAGAGCAAACCATACGTTCCTTGCGTCCTTTGCAAACTCCTCCCAGTACTTTCTCTCGATTTTTCTCCATTGCGACCCGTCAGCGGGTGCTCTCAACTTCCCGTCTTTCTTACGGTCCTCACTGTGCCATCGCATTAACTTGGCATGCTCTCTGTTTCTAAACAAACGTTTCAACCGTGGTATTATAGGAGCATACCACATCACCTTCGCAGGAACCCTCTTCCTGGCGGGCTCGCCATCAACATCACCAGGGTCATCTCGTCTGATCTTATACCGCAACGCACCACATACCGGGCATGCGTTCAGATCGTTGTATGCACCGCGGTAGAGGATGCAGTCATTAGGGCATGCATGTATCTTCTGCACCTCCAATCCTAGAGGGCATACGACCTTCTTTGCTGCGTATGTACTGTCGGGCAATTCGTTATCCTTCGGAAGCTTCTTCTTCAATATTTTCAGTAGCTTCTCAAATCCTTTGTCAGCCACAGCATTCTCTGCCTTCCACTGCAGCAATTCAAGTACGGTACCGAGCTTTGTGTTGCCATCTTCGCAATTGGGGTACAACCCTTTTTTGTGATCCTCTAACATGCGATCGAACTTCAGCTTCTCCTTTTGACTTTCGCATTGTGTCCTTGCATCGACAATGACCCGGCGAAGATCATCATTTGGTTCCTCTTGATCTTCAGCAGCTTCACCCGTTGCAGCATCATTGGGCACATCGTCTGGTTCCTCTTGATCTTCACCAGCTCCCCCCATTGCAGCATCACCGTATTCAGGGGGCACATAGTTGTCATCGTACTCTTCTTCTTCGCCGTCTTCCATCATAACCCCTATTTCACCGTGCCTCGTCCAAACATTATAGTGTGGCATGAAACCCTTGTAAAGCAGGTGGGAGTGAAGGATTTTTCGGTTAGAGTAAGACATCGTATTCACACATTGAGTGCATGGACAACACATAAAACCATTCTGCTTGTTTGCCTCTGCCACATTTAGAAGCTCACGCACGCCCTTAATGTACTCGGAGGTGTGTCTGTCACCGTACATCCATTGGCGGTTCATCTGCGTGCATTTATATATAATTAAGTGTGTCAAAAACCATTACAGAACATCATAAATAGATAATTAAGTGACCAAATGGATAAAAGTTCATCATCACATTAAAACCAAAGTACATACATATATAGTTCTCATCTAACAACATATATAGCTCTCCATACACATCGAAACTATGTAAAACATTTCAACGCGAAAACAAATGCTATCATAATCGCAACCAAGGTAACAATTGATCCAACGGCATAATGATACCAAGCCTCGGTATTAATGGCATATTTTCTAATCTTTTTAATCTTCAACCGCATTGCATCCATCTTGATCTTGTGATCATCGACGACATCCGCAACATGCAACTCCAATATCATCTTCTCGTCCACAATTTTTTTTATTTTTTCCTTCAAGAATTTGTTTTCTTCTTCAACTAAATTTAACCTCTCGACAATAGGTTCCATCTTGATCTTGTGATCATCGATAACTTCCGCAACATGCAACTCCAATTCCATCTTCTCCTCCTCCATTTTTTCCAATTTTTTCTTTAACGAAATGTTTTCCTCTTCAACTAAATTTAACCTCTCCACAAGAGGGTCGGTTGGAATTTCCGGTTCAACTACCTCCTAGACATAATAAAACATCTATGCATGTCAGGTTGGTCGGCATAACTATCATAAGCACTAAAACAAATAGTTATAAATTAAAATAATATACCACATCCGAATCGTAGACCGGACGAGGGCCCACGTGGGCGGATATCAAAACCATCGCACTATATAATAACAAGCAATAATAAACGTAAGAAAATTAGACAAATATCTATCTAAAGCAATAATAAAAGTAAGAAAAGCATGGACATAACAAGAGGCTCACCACGGTGGTGCCGGTGACGAGATCGGCGGGGGTGATCGACGGCGGCGAAGACGGGGACGGGACGTGACGGACCGCTAAACCTAGACAAATCTCGGAGAAAATAGAGCTTCGAGAGGAGAAAAGCTTAACTAGTGTGGCTCGGGCATTCCACCGAACATGTTGTGTGCATAGGAGGTGAGCTAGAGCACCACTAACCCCTGTCCCCCTCGGCCAGAAAAAAAACAGAGCAGTGAGCTCTGCTCTTGAGTGAGGGGGTTTATATAGGCAACTCACTGGTCCCGGTTGGTGCTACAAACCGGGGCTAAAGGGGAGCCTTTGGTCCCGGTTCATAAAACAAACCGGGACTAATAGTGGTGGGCCAGGAGCAAGAGCCATTGGTCCCGGTTTTTAGCTCCAACCGGGACCAATAGGTCCAGACGAACCGGGACCAATGGCCCACGTGGCCCGGCCGGCCCCCTGGGCTAACGAACCGGGTCCAGTACCCCCATTGGTCCCGGTTCTAGATTGAACCGGGGCTAATGGGCTGGACCAATGCCCTGTTTTCTACTAGTGTGCTATGCTAACGGATGGGTCTTGTCCATCACATCATTCTCCTAATGATGTGATCCCGTTGATCAAATGACAACTCATGTCTATGGCTAGGAAACATAACCATCTTTGATTAATGAGCTAGTCTAGTAGAGGCATACTAGGGACATACTGTTTTGTCTATGTATCCACACATGTACTAAGTTTCCGGTTAATACAATTCTAGCATGAATAAAAGACATTTATCATGATATAAGGAAATACAAATTACATCTTTATTATTGCCTCTAGGGCATATTTCCTTCAGGCAGAAGAAGTAAAGAAGTGGGTGAAAGAAAACCAGCAAGTGGGTCCAAAGGAATTGCAGAAGAACATTAAAGATAAGTTCAAGATAGATTTACCATACATGAGGTTGTTCAATGGTAAACAACATGCTATGAATTCTATTTATGGTAACTGGCAGGAAAGTTTTCAATTGTTGTATTCATTCAAAGGTGAAGTGGAGAGGACCAGCCCAGGTAGTATTGTAGATATTGATCACCACACCGTGGAGTACACATTCAGGGGAGTGACAAAGACCAAGGAATGCTTTAGGAGGGTTTTTGTCTGCTTTGAGGCTTGTCGCCGGGGTTTTTTGGCAGGCTGCAGGCCTTATTTGGCTATTGATGCCACTTTTCTCACAGGGAGGTTTAAAGGACAATTAGTAGCAGCTTGTGCAGTTGATGCACACAGTTTTGTATTTCCAGTTGCCTACGGTGTGCTGGAGACAGAATCTGAGGAGAGTTGGACTTGGTTTTTGCATAATCTGCGACGGGCTATTGCACATCCCAATGGGTTAGTCATTCATACAGATGCCTGCAAAGGTTTAGAAGTGTCCGTGGACAATGTGTTCCCTGGAGTAGAGCATAGGGAATGCATGTGTCACCTTGCTGCAAATTTCATGAAGAAATTCAAAGGAAAGGTGTATACCGACAATTTATGGCCAGCATCTTTGACTTGCAGTGTGAAGAAGCACAAGTACCACTTGAGACAGTTATACATGAATCCCAAAGTGAAAGAATACTTGGAAACACACCACTCCAAGTTATGGACCAGAAGCCAATTCAGTGAACTGAGCAAAGTTGACTATGTGCACAATAATCTAGCAGAGTCTTTCAACTCAACGATCCGGAAACTAAAGGGTCATTATGTGGTGGATTTGCTTGACAGGATAAGGGTAGAATACATGCAGAAATTTCATTATCGTGCAGGAATAGCCGAGGCAAAATTCATGGGCCACATTATCATTCCAGCCGTGATGAATGAACTGAAGCAGAAAACAACAGGCTTGGAAATGAACATGACTCTTTGCTCGGGTACCACAGCAGAGATATCATATTTGGATAAAGAGAAGAGGGAATGGAGATATCCAGTGAATTTAGAAGCTAGAACTTGCAGTTGTAGGCAATGGCAGATAACTGGGTTGCCATGCATTCATGTCTTGTTTTTCATCACTTCTCTCCCAGGTCCAGCAGGGAACATACAGCAGTATGTGCATGATTACTACTCTGTTGCAAGGTTCAAAGCCACATATGCTTATGCCTTGCCTGCTATGGAGGGAAAACAACAATGGGACATGGTGGACCCTGGATTCAAGCTTTGCGCTCCAGTTCTGAAGAGAGCAGCAGGTAGACCAAGGAAGAGTCGGATTAGACCTCGCAGTGAAGGGGCTGGACTTGGAGCGAGGAAGCGTAAGTGCACAAGGTGTGGTGGGTCTGGTCATTTCGGTAAGTATTGTGATAACACAGTAGATCCAGCGTTTGGAGAGAGTTTCGATGAAGGCTTGGATGAAAATGTTGGTCAGCAGACGGTTGCCTCAACAGATGATGAAAATGATGGTCACCCGGTTGCATCAGATGAGGATTTTGACAAGGTTCCAAATGATGATGGTCAACAGCCGCATGATTTTGACGATGATCCAAAATATCCTCCAAATAATGATTCAAGTGAGGTTCCAAATGATGATCCAAGTGAGGCTCCAAATGGTGATCCAAGTGAGGCTCCAAATGTTGATCATGGTGATCCAAGTGAGGCTCCAAATGTTGATCATGGTGATTGATACGTCTCAAACGTATCTACTTTTCCAAACACTTTTGATATTGTTTTGACCTCATTCTTGCATGATTTGGACTAAACTAACCCGGACTGACGCTGTTTTCAGCAGAGCTGCCTGTATGGTTTATTTGTGTGCAGGAAAACGGATTTTTAAGTATCTCAGAAAAATCCACGAAAAATCATAGAAAATCCACGCACCCGAAGGAACCAGATGCCAGAAGTGGGACCAGAGGGGGGCCAGGGGGTGCCCAGGCGCCCTGTGGGTGCCCCCCCCGGGCCGCGCCGGGGGGCGCCTGGGTGGGACCCACACCCCCTGGTGCCCTACTTTATCCCGTATTTTTACTCCCGACGCAGAAACCCCAGATCGGAAGTTCTTTCGCAGTTTTTCGTCGCGGAGCCGCCGCCACCCTCTGTTCTTCCTCGGGAGGGCTAATCTGGAGGCTGATTTGGCCTCCGGAGAGGGGAGATCGTCGCCATCGTCATCATCATCACCACTCCATCATCCCTTCATGACTTCCCCCTTCATGTGTGAGTAATTCCCCTGCTGTAGGCGAAGGGGATGGTAGGGATTGGATGAGTTAGATCATGTAATAGTTCGTCAGATTGTTGGGGGCATGTTGCCTATCATCTACTATGGTGTTTATCATCTTTGCTTCAACTTGTTATTCTTAATGCTTGACACTTAGGGCCCGAGTGCCATGATTTCAGATCTGAACCATATGTGTTTGCATGAATATATTTGTGTTCGTGATCCTATCTATGAGTTGTTTGCACCTATTACGGTTCGGAACCGGCGATCCCAAAAGTGACAGCTTGGGACACCAAAGGGGATGGTCCGTAGTTTGAGGATTACATGTATCCATTGAGTTCATTGCTTTGTTCCAGTGCTCTTTGACAGGAGCACCTTAATATCCGTAAGTTCCTTTTGGCCCCGTTCGTAGCGGGATGGTAGGACAAAAGATGTTGTGCAAGTTCTTATTGCAAGCACGCACAACTACCTACGGGATACATGCCTAATGTTTGATATTTGCCTAGATGATCATTACTTTTCCGTGTGCCGTGCCCCAAGTTAGAATCTATCTCATCCATGCAGCACCCAACCATCCATCTCCCTAGCCTACAGTATTTTTAAACCTTGCTTGTCACTAGTTGCTACTTTTGCCATTTACTACTGCTATTTACTTTTGCTGTTTACTTTTACTATTACTATCATCACTATCATATCACTGTTACCACTTATCTTTTGTTGCAAGTAAGTATATTTCAGGTGCGGTTGAATTGACAACTCAACTGTTAAAGCTTATAAATACTCTTTGGCTCCCCGTGTGTCGAATCAATAAATTGGGTTATTCTTACCCGCGAAGACTATCTCGATCCCTTACGGTTGAGGGTTATCAGTGATCCAAGTGAGGCTCCAAATGTTGATCATGGTGATCCAAGTGAGGCTCCAAATGTTGATCAACCTTCTGTTGTTGTGAGTTCTGCTAGGTATGTAAATCTTGCAAGGGTCAAATACTACTGTACATTTATCACTTGACATGATCTCATTACCCTTTATGTTTTGCACTGCTCTATGGTAGGTTTGAAGAAGATGCGCAAGGTACCGACAACCAATAGGAGAAGAGAAGAAGCGATGAGCACAAGGTGCACGAGGAGCAAAGTGATGGCAAGAGGCTCAAGGAACAGACAGAAGCCCCAACGCTATTTATGAATAATTATGAAACATTATAAATAATATTGTATTTTCTGTTGGGTGATGTTGGACCTATGTTAGAAGTATGTTTAAGGGTACCCTATGTTTAAATGATGTTGGACTTAGAAGTATGTTTTTCATTTTGATTTTTTTTTTAATTTTGTTTTGCTCATTTGAAATCTGGCCAAACTTAACTTTGACCAAGATTTAAACAAGTCTAAAACATCAAAATAAAAAACTAAGCCTGATCCTTCTTAATAGGAAGCTGTGGTGAGCTTTTGGAAATTTCATGAAAAATGTGCTAAAAAGTGGGGTTCAAGGTAGGGTAAACAGCCTCATTTGTAAGCAAGGTTTTTTTCGACCTTGTCTAAATCAGCCAAATAACTTTCCTACACATATTATATATATATATATATATATATATATATATATATATATATATATATATATATATATATATAGACTATGTGCGCTGTTTTGTTTTTCATTTTTTTGAATTTGTTTTGCTCATTTGAATTCTGGTCAAACTTAACTTTGACCAAGATTTAAACAAGTCTAAAACATCAAAATGAAAAACTAAGCCTGGATCCTTCTTAATCAATCCAAAAGGAAGCTATGGTGAGGTTTTGGAAATTTCATGAAAAATGTGCTAAAAAGTGGGGTCCAAAGGTAGGGTAAACAGCCTCATTTGTAAGCAAGGTTTTTTTCGACCTTGTCTAAATCAACCAAATAACTTTCCTACACATATTATATATATATACAAACTATGTGCGCTATTTTGTTTTTCATTTTTTCATTTTTTTGAATTTGTTTTGCTCATTTGAATTCTGGTCAAACTTAACTTTGACCAAGATTTAAACAAGTCTAAAACATCAAAATGAAAAACTAAGCATGGATCCTTTTTAGTCACTCCAAAATGAAGTTGTGGTGAGTTTTTTGAAATTTTCATGTTCATTTCACCAAAACACTTCTCTTCACCTCATACAAGAGAGTTCGAGATACTCGAGATATCACATAATACACATGAACTTATCGTTTAAATGTATGTAAACCTTGTTTACCAACCTAAATCATTAATATATGACATAAGAAGACTATGTGCGCAGGGTTTTCATTTTTCTGATTTTTATTTAATTTGTTATGCTCATTTGAAATCTGGTCAAACATATCTTTGACTGCTCCAAACCCCTCCCAAACCCCGCTAACCCTAGCGCTGAACAAGGACCGTCCATCTAACCCTAGCGGCGATCCAGGGCCGTCGATCTAACCTTTCTAGAAGGAATCTGCAGGGAGGAGGGGGGCGATCCGCGAGATGCAATCTGATTGGCTGGAAGATTATTTTTTTTAAAGAAAAACCGGGCGCGCTGGATGGACCGTTGGGCCGTCTCGTTGTCTGGGCCTGAGACCGCAGTTAATAGGCCGTCTCGTTGTCTCAGCCTTTGCAGGCATGAATGCATGGGAGCGAGCGAGCCCGACGTGCATGCATGCGAGCGAGGCGAGCGAGGCGAGCGAGGCGAGCATGCACGTACTGATTCGGAGCGAAGCGAGGCAGCTAGGCTAGTTAGTCTATGCAGCGGGCTAGCGAGGCGAGCTAGGTGGCGAGGCGAGCTAGGTGGCCATGCACGTAGTTAGGCCATTACGGCAGTGATTCAGATGCACGCACGCGCCCGATGCATCATTTTCGTGCAAAACTTTAAGAGCCAAAACGTAACGGATTCACACAAGTGCCCGGATTCACACACACGCACCGTTCTCATCCTTCATCTCTTCCTCTCCCACCCACAGGCCTATAAATGGGGTGCCTCTCTTCCTTCATCTCCCACACACAGCCAGATCCGATCCCTTCTCTCCAAGCCCTCTCCACCCAAGCGACAGAGCCCTCTCCACCCAAGCGAAGATGCAGTTCAACGGGCCGACCTTCAACCGTCCGCCTGTCGTGCCAGAGCTGCGCTACCCGCCGGGCGTGCTCGTCGAGAGGGAGCTCCGTGTGTGGGCGACTTCTCGGTGGAGGGGTGCCGTCGAACTCACCCGCGCCTTCCTCAGAGCCGGCTATGCCCACCTCCCACGGGGCTCGCCGAGGATGTTCACCCTCAACGAGGTTCGTGACCGCGGCGGCATCCTCCAACTGCTCATGGTCACCTTCACCAACCCGTTTGACGCGCGTGAGCTCCTCGGCCAAGTCTATTGGTGCGGCTGCGAGTCCATCTTCTTCACGGCGTACAACATCTTCACCAACTACGAGAACATCTTCCCCACTCCAGGCCAGATGCACTCCCTTCCCTACGACGACGACGACGAGGAGTGAAGACGGCGTTGAAGGGGCGCGCGACCAAGGTGGAAGGAGGCCAAGAAGAAGATGTTTTAGTTTTATCGTTTTTATTTTGTTGCGTTTCTATGTCGTATGTGCCGTGTTGTGGTGTCCGTGAACTTTGCATCTTATCTAAGTTAATTATTGAGTACCCTTAATTATTATGTGTGTTGCATCTTATCTAAGTTATTATGTGTGTTAAAAAATGTCCGTGCCCAAACATATCATTTTTTCCCTAAACCAAGTCATGAAGTTCGAGAACTTGTGGCTTTCATTAATGAAAAATGAAAATCAAAGGGGGGTGAGAAGCCCTCTCTTTCATTAAAAAAAACAAGTCATTAACTAACCCTAAATTTATTCCAAAAACAATTTGCTACCATGGTGGTAGCTACGCACGGCCCCAATTTTTATCTCTAATTATTTTGATAATTTATTTTGCACTATACAAAATAACTCTATAACGAAAATATCATGACTTTGAACTCGCTAGGCAAGCAAACATGCAATTATGCCAAAAAGGCAAGCAAAATGAATGAGAGAAGTGAGTAAAGCCCCTTTCAACACAAGAAAAAGGCACTTGTGTCCAAAAGATAATAAAAGAAAGAAAGAGAAGTCAGAAAAAGTCATTTCTATATAACGAAAATGCACTTGTGCCAATGCCATAAGAAACCCGACACCTCATATATCAAAAAAGGAACTTAAGACAAAGAGTGTGTAGTTTTTTTGTGTAGTTTCCACCATGCATAGAAAATCGCCTCTTCATTTAAATCCTAAACCAAGTGCCACTCTAACCCTAAACCAAGTGCCATTGTAACCACAATCACGTGGCAGTGCAAAAATACGTTTCCAACCCTCCAAAATTTCAGTGCAAAACAAAGGAAAACCACTCTCACACGTGTGCAAACATTCACTGTCTCACTATGTATACATTCCTTCCCTACCCATGTCAAAGTCTTTCCATCTGTCCTAGCGGTTACCAGCGTAGCCCTAAATGCCACAAACCAACGCGGTCCTGGGTTCGAGTCCCCAGCCGCACCAATTTTTTTGCATTTTCCACCCTTCATTTTTCTAGACAAATTATTTTTTCTCAATGTAATGCCCTTAAAAAATGTTCATTTATTTTGGCACCAGGTGTAAACCTCTACCAGAGCTGAGGCACATTTTCCATGACAATTTGGTATTTGATTTAAATCACAGTGTATTTGAATTGGAGCAATTAAATTGCTATTAAATATTTAACAGCTACAAAAAAATTCTAAACTTAATTGTTTGGCTCTGGAATAATTCAATTAGCTTCCACAAAAAGTTTCAGCATTACGATTTACTGCCTAAATTAATTGTTTGGTCACTTCTTCTTTTTTTTCAACATTTAAACAACTTTGACCAACATTTAAACTAGGTGAATTTCTCATACAATTTCAAGCTTACAAATTCCTCCATAATTCATGCATTTCCATACATTTTCAACATTATAACCAGTGCGAGTACCATACCTACCACGGCCCAAAAGTAATTGCAAATGGGTATTGCTATTTGTGCTTGATCTTCAAGCTTCCTTACCTTCTTCTGCAACATTCTAAGCTCAACAACTAGCTATCTGTCAGTGTATTCTTTGCCCTCCATCTCTTCTTCCGGAGCTCGTGTTGCGGCCACTGCCGTTCGTGGCAGCATGTGCAACCATTCTTCATGCTCTTCTTGCAGTTCATTCATCAGTGTCTTGGCCAGAGCATCGACCCAAAGAAAGAAGCATGTCACCTGCATGAACAATAAACAGATCAACCCATTGCTCAAAGATCCCGATCACGAAAATGGTGCAATTGCCCCGATTCTTACCCCATTCTCGCTGCACACGTAGAACGGACGATTCTGGTTCCTCGTTGTGTGAGAAACCCTTCGATCAACGCCCGCCCGGCACCGCGGACAGATGAAGACAGGAATGTCCACACGCGCCCAGCTCTGCATCCGCGAGGTGGCGCGGGAGCTTGAGGAAGACATGGAGCTCGGAGCCGAAGGGGGTCTCAACGCCGCCGCGCCCTCCGCAGCTAGCTTCCCATCGTCGTGCTCTCTCTCGCCGTGGTCACCACTGTGCTATCTCTCTCTCTCGCGCCGTGGTCACCACCGTGCTCTCTGTCGCCGTGCTCTCTGTCGCCGTGGTCACCACACGCCTCTTTCGCCCGCTTATATAGCACACCCGCAATGGCTCTCTGCTCAACGGCTCTCTGTTGGGTCCCACAAGCCACGCGTGCAACAGTATGAATACAATTGGTTGTCTCTGCCGCCTGGTCCCACCTGTAAGGGTCGAGTCAAAAGGTTGACCTGACGGAGACGGTAGAATTCACGGAACGAGTCGCTGTGCATGGACTAGGGGCAAAACTGAGCACAATTCGCATCTGAGGGCAAAACTGAGCACATGGACACCACTCAGGGCAAAAGGATAATTAACCCATAAATAAATAAAGGGTGACATTCACAGGTATTCTCTAGGGCCACGGTATCCTCTCCAGCATGGCATGTGGTCCCAACTGCTGATGCATGCTTTCTCAAGCTCTTTATGGGGAAAACAATGCTCGAAGCAGATAGGGTATCAAACGCTTAGTTAAATATATGATCAATTTTATTTGTCTAGCGGTATGTTGATATCGAAGGTATATATTGCATACACTATTTTTTTGCAGTTGCAAGGGGGATTCAGGAAGTTCATCATTCTGTGTACCATACAACAACTTCAGAAAGCATGCATCAGCAGAAATTCTACGCCTTTCCTTGCAGCAGATAGAGATACAACTTTAAAGTGGACCGAACATCTATAGTTCTTGACGTACAAAATTAAAGTTTGCTGTTTCTATTTTTTATGAGATTTTCGATCATAATTTTATTTTGTATGCTTGGTCATTAGTGCTTTTCAAATATAATAGATTTAACTGCAAGTCAAGACATTCGTTTTTCTTTGGTCATTTTATCTCTTGCATGCATTTCATTATGTCCCTTTTTAGAGGTCTATGGATGGCTTGCTGAACCATATCCATTTGACATCATCTATCCCTTTAGCCTTAGTGGGGACCACCTGCCGGTACGTGGTCATGATATCTTTTGGATGCAGATTTATGTGCCTTTAAGTCTTATAGATGAGATACTTCGTTCGTTGTCCATTTGACATTATATATCGTTCCTTAGGCCTCATCAGGTGTGGAATTCAAGGATGGACAAACGGTTTGCCATTGCTTGTTTTATGGTGATGCTTGTGTTGTTAGGAAGCAGTATGACTGCAGGTATGTTCTAGCTTTTGTTCTTCTCAAGTAGGTTTCTATGGGATAACTGGAAGTTTTCTTAAATATGATGTTGAAGCACATTGTTTCTATGCCGTGGAGGAATAATACTTGTTACCAATTATGCAATTGTTTAACACGGTATGTTGTCACAATTGATGTCTCACTATTATGGTCTAACCCTTAATATATTTGAGATGCACAGAGAACTGTGAGATTAAGCGCGACAGGATGACATTATGTATAAAGTCCGAATGCATGTATCATTGCCAACATCGTTGGTACTATAAAATCACGCAGTATTGGTGCGATGGTGTGGTCTTCGGCTTCTGCAACTGCAAGATTTGCATCGCCGCATAGAAGTTCAATGGATATTTACTATGTCAACTGCACTTAAAGCTTTCATTTAACAATTGAGCACTTTGTATCCTGGAGTAACAGAGTTATGTTTGGAAGCGATAATAATATGTCTAGTCTAGCTCTCCGTACTCACATGAGCTGCAGTATATATGTTTTAACTGTACCCCTGGTTATGTTGTGAACGCTTAGCCTTTTCTATCTGAGAGGTGCCTAGTGTGGTGGGTTTTCTTATCGCCCTAGCTCTCCGTACCCACATGAGATCCAGTAGGTATTAACTATTCCCTCTATAAACTAACATAAGAGAGCGTTTAGATCACTAAAAAGTGATCTAAACGCTTTCATATTAGGAGGGAGTAGATCAAAGGAAATATTTTAATTTCATAAGCTACCTAACTTTTCTTCTCTTTTTTACACAAGAAAAACACAGTAACTCCTTGACTTTCTGTTAGAGGATCCGGAGCAGACAGAAAGCGGCACGCGAGGATCTGTTAGAGGATCCGGAACAGTACGCCGGCTAGATAGGAAAAGATTATCATTTTCTTATCTCTCTCCCCTTTTCTCTCTTGCATCGAAGTGGTGTTGCATCAGAAAATTAAATGAGGTACTAGCACTAGCTAGCCACTAGTACGAAGCATGCTGTAGTTTTTGTTTTTATTTTTTTTCCGCGCAAAAAAACTGCACCAGGTACCGCTGCTGGAGCTAGCCACCTGGCTAGTGCCAGCAAGACCATAGTTAATAATATAGTTCATCGATGGCTATAACATATTGCCGTGTCATTTATAACTCAAGTAATTTTTTTTATCGGAACTCAAGTAATTGCCAACACGTATAGTGGGCTAATCGTGCCATCGAGAAGAAAGAAGACCTTTGGCTAGGGTGTATCGTGCTTTCCGCCGGTCTACGTCGTCTTCTGTGGTCTTAGAGCATCTCCAGCCACATCCCCAACAACCCCCCAAGAGCCATTTTTTGGTGTCGGAGACTAAAAACCGGGCCAGACGCGCCGCAGGAGCCCGTTTTTGCCAGTTAGCCCTGAAATTGGTGCCGGCGCGCTGGGGCGCCGGAGCAATCTTTTTTGGCGCGAACGAAGAGCGGGCCCGCCGAGTCAGCGACCAACCCGCCTCTTCGTCCTCACAACGCCTCGGTTTCCCCGCATGGAATCAATGCCAAGGCTGCCGCCGGTCAGCCTTCCATTGATTTCTCATCACGGGCGGCGCGCTGAGGCGACGGGCCCCGCCACGCATACACACAACGCTACCCCCGGCCGCTATATAACAGCGCATCCCCTCGCTGGAGGACGCACCCTCCCCGCAGCACCCTCTTCCCGTGCATAGCCGCTGCCGACGAACTCTTTCCTCTCTCTCCACGTTCACAGCCACCGTAGACGATGGGCGAGAGGTTCCCCGGCTATGGGGCAGCGGCCAATGGCTTCGACCGCCGCTCACCGCACGAGTGGGAAGCCCACCTCCTGCACGAAGTCAACATTTCGGCGCCTCCCGACATGCGCGCGTCGGGCCGGTGGAGGTTCAGCGCGGGGGCGTCCCTGTCCCCCCGCTGGCCGACCGCCGCTGCCCGACGTGACGCGCCCCGACTTCTTCAGCGACGATGTCGAGCGCGTGCGGGCGTCGCTGACGGAGGAGCAGCGGGCCCTCCTGGAGTACACCGCCGGTAACCACATGACGTGGGCGGCGTACTTCGAACGCCGGTAGGCGGTGCGGCTGGCCTCACGAACAACGCGCCGTTGGTGCGGGGGACGAAGAATAGTGACGGTCGCCGCTTGTGGTAGGGCGCCCCCCGCCGCACGCTCCACTCCGTCCCCGAGCACCTCGAGGGCGGCAACAAGCTGCCGTTGACGTACCCTGCCGCCCCGTTATCCCGCCGGAGCGGCGACCAATGGATGTCGAGGAGGACCGGCTCCTCTTCCTCCTCCTCCCGCTCCTCCTCCTGCCCCTCCTCCCACTCCTTCGGGGCGCCGGCGCTCTTCAGCGTCAAGGCCGAGCCAGCGGAGACGCCGCTCGGCCGGCGCATCCGCAGCGCCGACATCGTCATCAACGAGGGCGAGCGCGCCTCCACCTCGGCTCCTCCCCACCTCGTCAAACCACAGATGGAGCCGGGGCTCGCCGCCGTGAAGACGCTGCCGGGGCTCGCCATCGTGACGGAGCCGGGGCTCGCCAGCGTGAAGACGGAGCCGAGGCTCGACGACACGGCAGCGATGAAGTGGGCGCGGGAGAACTGAGTACGGCTGGAGTTGGAGCACCAGCGTTGCGCCCTAGAGAAAATCGCCGCTCAGCGCCGTGGCCGCGACGAGGGATGCGTCGTCGTTCTCGACGACAGCGACGATGATGCGCCGCCGCCGGTACGCCAGGGCGACCCCGGGCAGGGGTCTAGCAGTGGTGTCCGCATGAAGGAGAAGGACGCCAACGACGGCGTTGGCGCCTACGCCGTGTTCAGCGAGTTCTTCAGCCTGTAGTCGCGGCCTTTTAAGTTTCCCATGTAAAATTATTTACATTCGCCAAATCTTTGTCTCGTTTAGCTGAACTTTAGCCGAAATACTTTAAAATAATAATTAAAATAGGCGTCTGGGGCCGACCCTGAGGGCGGCGGCTGGGAACCCGATCGACCCCAAGGCCGATTTTAGCGCCTGTTCGCCGATCCTTCGGTTCTGAGCCACCGATATCCTGGAAGAATAATTCATCCTAACCAAGTACGGAGTACAAACATGCACAGTGAAAAAATAGATATAACCTGCATGGTTTCCCTATGCACGCATGTTGGCAAATCTCGCTTCCTCTCTGAACTCTGAGGTTTGTGCCGTGTAAAACTTGCGACTTTTCTGTTGTCTTTGCACTGAATTTATTTGCGGTACAACTGAATTTATTTGCACCACCGCGGATCGTGGTGCTCGTTCCATCCCACGAGCGATCAGGCGGCAAACAACTCAAGCTAAACTCACTGACAGAAAACCTGAAGCTAACTGACGAAACTGAAGAAATAGACACTAGCTAAAACCGCAGCAAAAACAGAAAACTCTGCCATGGCACAGAAAACGGCACTACGATGCAGACTTGGGTTTATTCAACTATCGGCCAAGAAGAATATCGCCGTCGACGTGCTCTTGCGGTTGTCGATGTCGCCGGCTATGTCACTGTCACCGACACGACGAGCTAGGCCTCATCTGCTCGCCGGCGATGGAAATGACAGCCCAAGTCACGCAGCTGTAATTTTGACATTTCAACACGGCTGAACTTGGTCTAGAACTCCCATCTCCATTAATACCTACATGAAGGCCTTCTTCTGTCAAAAGACGCTGAACATGGTAATCACACAAAAAAACAAGTAAGAGATTATTACAACTACAAGATTTTGTTACAGAAACATAGAAGTTTATCAATACACATGAATTACAGCTCCCTTGGAAGGAACTGACTTGCTTTCTGCCTTTAGCTGACCCATACAGATCTTCAGCTTACACGATCCCTTTGGATACTCTATAAGTATCTTCCTTCCCGGCTGGATTGTGTTCGCTGGGCTTGTGCATGTTATTCACAACATTTTTTCCTTGTGTTTTTTTTTAATTGTTTCCTTTTATGCTTCCTAAAATGTGTAAGTTGCAGGGAAGTATCCTCTCTCCTATCCTGAAAAGGCATGAGGTTCAGTTCTGGGTTAAAATTACCAAAAATACTTAAACTGAGATAATTTGGGCTCAGAATTGGTATTAAGATTTCTATGGAGGCCATCTCCCAAGTCCAAACATAATTTGGGTTAGTGAGATATCAGCAGCACTTCACCTGCTTGCTTGTCTTTGTGCCCAGTGTCGCTTCGCAACGCCATCCACTCCACCTCGTGGCTAACTGGCCTACATCAAAAAGAAACAAACTGGCTCATAGTGGACCTAATTCATACAAATTGTGCTGGTCAAGGAAAAAAAAGAATCAAGAGGGTACACAATCTGGGACCTGAGCATGACCATAAGCTTTCTTCTGCTTATCATTACAACTTTCATTTCTCAATCTTATCTTAAGATGAAATATCACATGAAGATTCCTTAAGGTGGTTAGAAGCTGAAGTGAAATGGTTGATATATTTCAAAGCAATGTAACACAAAGGCAGACTTATAATAGTATGTTTCAATACCTAACCATATGCAATAGAATCATGAACAAGAATGAATTGCAAACATAACATTTCACTGAAAAGTTGCTTAGAAACAGCCAGCTCTTGTAAGAAATCATCTGCAACTTGCTTAGTCAATGAGGATAATTTGCCTCATTTCATCGTCAGAGCATATACGACAGGAAACATATGTATATTTATAAAATGTCAGGATTAAGAAGACCACCAGGCAATCTCTACATAAAAGACCTTGATAAAGTCAAATCTTCAAGTCAATAAACAGAACTGTGGAGTAATAAGGGAACCACTATATAAAAAGGAGAAATAATCCAATATTGAGTTCAAGAATACATAGACACGAGTGGGATCCATTGGCAAACATTTGAAATGCTGACCCAAATGATTCACAATTTTAGCATCAACACTCAAAGCAGGCACTTGAACCGAAAATGATATTCAATGAAATATAACACAAACACAAGGACGGCTCAGATTAGCCCGTACCTCTTCATAGGAAGGGGCATGATAGTCATATTTATAAATTCTTCGTCGTATGTATACGCTAAACTTTTTTTTAGTCCATGAATGAACGCCCACATCCTCTGACTGGCCCATGCATCATGATTTTTTATTTTCTAAATCCGCAAAAATAAATAAGTGTTGAAGAGGATTCGAACCACCCTCCACAAGTAAGTAGCACATGCGCCCTAACCAACTGAGCAACTGAAGAGCTTGTGCTACATATATTTTTTAACCAACAATAGAACACCGGAAAAGCGCACTATATTCTGTTTGGTTTTCTTTTCCTCTTTATTTTTCCCTTTTCTTTATTTGTTTCCCTTTTCTTTCTTAAATGCGTAATTTTTTTAAAATTCTTGATTTTTTTGGAAAAATGAAGAATGAATTTTTTTTCAAAGTGGGTGCACTTTTTTTCCCAAAATGGTGAAGCTTTTCCCCCAAATTCGTGTACTATTTATCAAATCAGTGATTTTTAAAAATTAAACTTTTTTATAAAAATGATGAATTTGATTTAAAAAATCAATGAACTTTTTTAAAAAAATAATGGATTTTTTTACAATATCGGTAAAGTTTTATTTAAAAAGGTTTTTTATTTTGATTTTTTTTAAATCAATGATTTTTTTTCGAATTTCTGAACTTTTCCCAAATGTGATGAAGTCTTGTTTTACTTTATCTGATCAATGAGCTTTCTTAAAATCCAGTGAACTTTTTAATTTTTTTGTGAACTTTCTTGAATTCCTAATTATTTATTTTAAAAATTATCTGAAAGTCAATGATCAAGTTGTAATTAAACTGCCTCCTCTTTCTTAATGAGAGTTCTTTGAAAATTATCTTGGATGCTTGGCATGCTGATACTAGTGTCTGGAACAAATTTGAGTTCATTTTATTGATGTGAAAAACGTGCATCCAGACTTGCCCTACCAGCCTACCTGAGCCATCACCTTTGAACATGATATGCTTCTTGCCATGCACGAAATAATACCAAAAATTGTCAGTATGTGGCCATGCTCATGGCTGGCGTTCATGCAAAATTTGAAGGAATTCGGACACCTAAAGCACATTGTGTCACGTTCGGTTAGTGTTTTATGTTTTTTTTTCACGGGAAAACCTTAGTAAATGCATAAAAAGCCGGAACTCAATGAAATTTATCATGGATGCTTTGCATGGTGATATTAGTGTTTAAAAAAATGGTTTCATTTTATTGGTGTGAAAAGAAGTGCAACCAGACTTGCCCTACCGGCCTACTCAAACCACCAGCTTTGAACATGGTGTGCTTCTTGCCATGCATGAAATGACATCAAATTTTTCCAGCATGTTAGCATGCTCATGGTAGGCCTCCATCAAAATTTTCAAGAAATTTGGACACCGAACGCATGTTGCGTCACGTTCGGCTAGTGTTTAAGGGTTTTTTCACTAGGAAAATCCTAGAAAATGTATAAAAGGTCAGAATTCAATGAAACTTATCATGGATGCTTGACATGGTGATACTAGTGTGTGGAAAAAATTTGGGTACATTTAATTGATGTGAGTATTTTTTGAAAGAAAAAAGAATAAAAATGAAAAACAACAAGAATGAAAATAAACAAAAAAGAACAGTAAACCGGTCGCTGAATGATTTATTTTCCTTTTCCTTTTTCTATTTAATAGATGCTCAGAAATTTTAAAAGTGGATGGTTCTTTTATGTGAGCATGTTCCTATTTAAACGAACAATAAACAAACATTTTTTCTATTTAATAGATGTTCAGAAATTTATCATATTGATGTGAGCATTTCTATTTAAACAAACAATGTTTTTGACATATATGTACTATTTTCTTTAAAACGAATATATGTACTTTATGTACAAAATTTTAAAAAGTGATTTTTTAATTCAAAAAACAATAAGTGTGAGAATTTTTAGAGAATGAAAAAATAAAAAATAAAACAAATAGAAAAAATGAAAAAGAAATGGTGATAACAGTACATATTCAACAATGGGCCGGCCCAGTCGCGAACTGAAGTAGAAGAAAACAAAAAGAAGTAAAAGCACCAAAGCATTAAGTTGTTCTAGTTGGTTAATGTGGTTTTCCTTAGACCAAGAGGTCTTGAGTTCGATACCTGGTGCCTGCTCTATTTTTTGAAATTTAATAAAAAAGTGGGTATGATGTCTTGTATGTGTCACATAAGCGTATGAGTATACGGTTTGATGAAATGACTATATTGCCCTTATACGGTTTGTGGAGGGGGGGTCTACCGAAGCAGGTAGTCATAGATTCCCGATTGTACTCCCTTTGTAAACTAATATAAAAGCGTTTAGATTACTATTTTAGTGATCTAAACGCTCTTATATTAGTTTACGGAGGGAGTACTTCTTAATACACATCAACAAAGAAGCTTAATAGTGGGTCTGGTTAATACATAGAGCAGCTCATGTGGATACGAAGAGCTAGGCCGATAAGAAACAGCACCACGCTCGAGACCTCTCAGATGAAAGGCTGAGTGTTGACAGCATAAACCTGGAATCTAGTTAATGCATATTGCAGCTCATTTGGATACGGAGAGCTAGGACGGTAAGAAACACCACCACACTCAACACCTCTCTTAGTGTTGACAAGATAATCTGGTCACATGAAGGGTGAGGCGTTGACAACATAACCCTCTAGTGTCGGAAAGAAGGTATGTTGAACAAGAGTTTGCTTGAGGAACCAAATAGTAGGATTGATGCCTCTGGAATGGAAACTGGCAATCAACTTGCCATGGACATCAACCTGAAACAGCCAGTCATCACATCTGAAGAGAACGAGCAACCCACCGCCGTCGTCGTCGTCGTCCTCGAGCACAGCAATGACACTCATAATGGTCGGAACATTGACACCGCTGCCTGGTGTCCGCAACCGGCAATTCGACCCGGCACTTGAAATCCCAGACCTCGCTTCGGTTGCCATGCATCACCCAGATATCAACGGCTCTCTTTTCACAATCATAAGAGAAGACGCCAAGCACATGAGCCATCTCAAAGAGTCGGACGTAGCCAGCGTCAACCGGCGCACGGATCTGACTGAATGACTCGTCGGTGGTGTTGAATACCATTATTTGACTGCCTCTGTACCAGTATACGCTACCTTGGAACAAGAATCCGTAGCAGCCTTGCAGGTCGTCGGGATAAGGGCACTCTATGTGCCTCGGCGGCTGACCAGAGCCTATTGTGAAAACGTAGAAGCCATGTTGGTAGACCTGGCCATGGGCAGCCCGGCCCGGTCGGCCCGACCCGGCCCGGCCCGAAAAAGCCCGACCCGGCCCGACCTTGTCCACGGGCCGGGCTCGGGCCTAAATTTCAAGCCCGGTGGCCGGGCCGGGCCGGGCCCGGGCCCGTCATTTTTGCACATTAGCGAAGGGGCCTGGCCCGAGGCCCGTCGGGTTTTTGCATGTTCGGGCCGGGCTCGGGCCCGATTTTTAGGCCCGACGGCCGGGCCGGGCCGGGCTCGGGCCTGGGTTTTTTGCACCGGGCTTTGGTAGGCCCGGCCCGAGGTTTGGCCAGGTCTACATGTTGGTCTTCATCACACGGGTGCAGCAACAGTCGGCACTCGCCGGTAAGAGGGTGAAGGTACATGATGTTGGGGAGACCGAAGCCATGGAGCTGGTGGAGGGGAGCATACTGTCGGGTCGCCGGATTGCAGATGCAGAGGTCGTTGAACTCGACGGAGAGGAGGAGGATCCCGGCGCATGAGGCATGTAGATAAATGAGGGGAGTGGTGCACGGTAGGTCCTTGTAGGGAGACGTTTTCAGTCGCGCGACGGGCCGGAACCGGTCGGCGGCGGCGACACCTACACCTACACGGTGGTCCAAGGGGATGATGTCGAGCGACCAGACGCCGTCACCGATGTCGCTGCGGTTGTAGAGGAGGGGGAGGGCAGGCTGGTGGGCGTGGTGGGAGAGGAGGAAGTCGCGGGTGGAGGTGGCGCGGCAGCGGAGGAGGGGCTTGGGGGGAAGGCGGATGAGGATCTCCCAGATGGCGATTGATACGTCCAAAACGTATCTATAATTTCTGCTTGCTCCATGCCACTTTTGGGTGATATTGCTATGATATTTATACACTTCCATACACTTTTGATCATATTTGGACTAACCTACTAATCCAGTGCACCCCAGTGCCAGTTTCTGTTTTCGGCTGTTTTGTATTTCAGGTTTTCACATTACGAGAACTGTCAGGAAAAATCCAGAAAAATTATATAAAAAATCAGCGTTTCAGAACCTACCTTACGCCCGAAGTACAGCCGGGGGGGGGG
>LR738714.1:777259384-777279325 GCA_902687465.1 Secale cereale
GGGCCGCGCCGGGGGGGGCGCCTGGGCCCCCCGAGCCCCGTCTGGTGCCCCCCTTTGGCATATATTTAGAGCGTCCTTCGAAACCCTCGGGACGGGAACTCTTTTTCGTGATCTCATCTCTGTTCCGCCGCCGCCGCCGCTTCCAAGATCGGGAGCACCAGGAGAACTCTTCCCGACACCCTGTCGGAGGGGAGGATCACCATCGGGAGCCTCTCCACCACCATGGACGCCTCCCGGATGAGTTGTGAGTAGTCTCCCTCGGACCATGAGTCCATGACCAGTAGCTATGTGATGTCATCCTCCCGTTCTTGTGCTTCACTAATTAGTCCTCGTGAGCTGCCCTACATGATCGAGGCACATATGTAATCCTTATGCTGTTGCTATGATGAGTTTGCTGGGATCCGATGGATTATGAGATTATGTTCAGATTGTGATTGAGTAATATATTTGATCTACCTCTTTTATATTTATGTTCATAAGTAATTCTTGCATGTTCTCCGTTGTTATTTATTGCTTTGGCCAAGTAATACGTAGTGACTCCAAGAGGGAACGTTATGCTTGATTGTGGGTTCATGCCCCTCGATGACTAGCTTGAGTGACAGAAATATGAGTCTAGGGGATGTGCTGTTGCCACAAGGGGGAAAACAACGGTGCTTGTGCCCGCGGGTGCAAGGATTGTTTACTTTACGCAAAGTTCTTTTAATGCAGTTGTCTGTTGCTTTGAGTTTACACTATGGGTGGGGCTCGCAACTTAATACCAGCGAGATGTTCTGGATAGATATCTCAAGGTGGATGATTAGTAGTAGATATTGATGGATTTCAGTCTATTTACTTTGGCGTACTGTCCATGCTTTGAACCTCAACCGTTCTTGCAATGTAGTCAGCATTGGTTTGCGTTCGTGGTCCTGTCAATTGCCCAGCTATAATTCGTTTACCTCATATAGCTGTTTTATCGTCTTTTGGGAGAGAGACATCACTAGTGAACATCATGAGACTCCGGTCCATATTACCATCATTGATCACATCCGCTATTTACTTTTCGCTTTTACTTACTATTGCAAACATTATCTATCACTACTATCATTTGCGTTTAATCCTTTGTGAACTACAAGGCCGGAGGGATTGACAACCTCTCTGTACTCGTTGGGAGCAAAGTTATTTGTATCTGTGTGCAGGTCCACGTTGATTGCTAATATCTGGCGCCGTTAGCAGTTGACACCTACTTGTTGAACCTAGGAGTCTCTGGGGATTCGATCCTTGACATCTTTGCTAAGGGAAAAACTTCCACAACACTGCATCTCACACCTTCCACTTGGGGTAACCAACGAGGGGTTAGAGGCCCATCAGCGATCTCGTCCGGGAGGCCTGGGAGGAGATATGCTGCACCCGCCGCCATGGTCGCCGGCGCCGGCGCCGGCGGCTGGGAATGGTGGAGTGGTGGCGGCTGAGGAGGCTGGTGAGGGTTAGGTCACGTCATTTGGTCTCATTTCAGGCATTTGGGCTGCTCTCAAACTAATGGGCTGGGCTTTGGTGTCAGTCGTGGCCGAATGTTCATCTTTTTAAGGCGAAATATAAGAAAATGTTCCTTTTGTTTAAGGGAAACGTTACCTTTCAGCCGGCGGATTGTGCTCTCGCATCTGCTGTGCGCAGAGCCGTTGGATCACTTTTGATCAAACAGTCCACGTGTACGCCTCGCGTCCGCCGTCCTCGGAAGCCAACTCACCTACTGTGAACGTCATTGAACATGCTCATTGGAATACCGGTTGGAAATAAATGTTGCCATCCAGTCTTATCGTAATTCTAGCCGGTTTGCTTTATTTTGAGTGTTGTGGGATATCATCACCTGCACATTGGAATTCGTCCCGACGCTTTTTCGGAGACACGTCATCGCTCCTGCCATCTCGTTGCCCGTAACTGCGCAGCGTGGCGTTCCCCTCCCCTAGAAACTGTCGATTCGGGTGTTTCTAGCTGGCCTGGCTAAGCACTGCTTTAAGGTCTGTGCGGGCCAAGATTTAGATGTGGGCCAAGCAACCAAACAGGCCAAAAACTGTCCACGCGGGCCAAGCAACCAAACATGCCAAAAACTGTTGGCGCGGTAATACGAGCAACTAAATGCATCCCACACTGCTTCTGCTAATATGGCAGCGGATTTATTAGCTAGCATGTCGGAGGACTCGCGAACTATTGTATGGCAGTCCGAGCCTCCCGATTTTTTGATTGACATTTTGTCAAACGATATAGCTCTTTTTGCACATGAAATATAAACCGCCATGATGGCATTTCCCTCAAAAAAAAAAGAGATAAGCCTAGAAAACAAAAATTGAATTGGACGGCAGCATGCAGCACGTGCGTGTGGTTGGAAGCGAACTCTTGGCGCGCGCGTGATGGAAAGATGGAGCTAACCACCAAATTAAGCCATCGATTCTTCTCATCTACTATAAGTAACCCACTTATAGTAGATCTCCCATCCTCTATCAAAGATGATGGGAGAGGATGGGAGATCCTTAGGGTGGGATGGGAGATCCTCTTGGCGCGCGCTCGAGATCCTTAGCAACGGGCGTCACACCAGCGTGCTCCACCGCGGGCTCGTCAACCGCCAGGCCATGCGCGTCGATCTCCTGGGTCGTCTTCGCCGAGCCGCCGCCCGACTCGGTGCTGCTGCGCCCACTGCCGGAGCTCGTCAAAGGGGACGGCGCCGAGACGCCGCGCTTTGAGCTGCGCACCTTCAGGCGGCACCTCGAGCGCAAGGTTCTCAAGAAGACGACTGATCAATAGGAGGAGGAGGTTAAGAAGCCGCCCGTTGCCGCTCAAGAGGATGAGAATGACGAGGCCACGAACACGCCGGCCGCCGCTGCTCAAGAGGATGAGAAGGAGGAGGCCACGAAGACGCCGGCCGCCGCTCAAGAGGAGGAGAAGGAGAAGGCGACGAAGCCGCCGGTCGTCGGCGAGGAGGAGCACAAGGTAGCAGCCAACCTACTCGTGGAAGTTAATTAATTAACTCATCCTACAATAGTTACCATAATGAGTGATATTACTCACATGGGGTAGTTGTACGAATAAGTTCGCTTGCTATTGAGAGGTGATCAGAAAAAAATAGTATTAATTTTGCGCTTTATTGTGCCATTAATAACGATTTTTAGTAATGTTATTATATGTTATGATGTTCAAAGTAATTAGGTAAAATATGTGGGGTGTGATCCAAATGCGATATTTTTTTATCTGTGATTAATCACCGTGGATGATTGTCTAAACAATATTTTTTTATCGGCGTGGATGATTTTGGGTAGTTCCATTCTGCACAAAATATGTGAAATTTAAGGCAGACATGTGCTTCTATGCTTGTTGATTGACACGCCGTTGATCAAATAAGAACAGGCAAATAGTGAATTGTTTTGGACCCTGTTAACACATGGCAGTTTCTTCCCGAGGAGGCAATATTTATGTTAAAATTATTGGCGGCCTCGATGTCGAGCTGCCTCTATCTGGTCTTGGCACTGGCGGCCTCGATGTCGAGCTGCCTTTGCCGGGACGCCTCCTCCATGTCGAGTTGCCTCTGCTTGGCCGCGACATTGGCGGCCTCGATGTCGAGCTGCCTCTGTCAGGTCGCCTCCTTCATGTCGAACTTCCTCTTCTTAGCCGGCTCCTCCATGTCAAGCTTCATCCTTTGAAGCTCTAGGTATTGCTTGCTGTGGTAGTCCAGTTTTGACTGAAGAAACAATCCATCCATCTTGGCCTCCTCTTCTGCTTCACTCTGCTCCTTCATCTTCACGACCTTGTGCTCCTCCTCGCTGACCACCGGCGGCTCCGTGCCTTCCTCCTTCTATCCCTCTTGAGCGGTGACCGGCGGCTTCTTAACCTCGTCCTCCTGTTGATCATTGGTCTTCTTGAGGACCTTGCGCTCGAGCTGCTGCCTAAAGGTGCACGGCTCGAAGCGCGGCGTCTCGGCGTCATCCCCTTGGACAGCGGGCCCAGTAGCACGGAGTCGGGCGGCGGCTGGGCGAAGACCACCCAGGATACTCGCACGGCCTGCCGGTTGACAAGCCCGCGGTGGAGCACGCTGGTGTACCGCCCGTTGCTGAGGATCTCCAGCGAGTCGCCGATGTGGACCACGAGCGTGCCCGGCTCATCGCGCGCGGTGACCCAGGTTTGTCTGTCGCCGGGATGGAGGACCTGCAGGCCGGGCACGCCGTTGGTGAGGATGAAGGAGAGCGCGGAGATGTCGGTGTGCGCCTCCACGCCCACCGCCAGCTCCGGCTGCGGGCACCGCGGGTAGTAGTTGATCTTGAGCTTCAGCGGCAGGTCGTCCTCCACCTGGGCGGAGGTGAGGCGGAGGCGGCGCTTGAGGGTGCCAGCCGGGACGCCGAGCCCGAGTGAGAGGATGGTGAGGAGCCGGGACGAGAGCGCGCTGACGTGCTCCCCGGAAGTCTTGGTGACGGGCACGTACTCGGGTGGGTGCGCCGGCCAGGGCACGGGCGTCCGGGTGGAGCATGTGGAACAAATAGTCCTCCCACTCTCTCTTCCCGTCCGGATCGGCGGATCCGGCGAGCCGGCTGCCGTAGCCCTCCAGCCTCCCGGTCGCCGGGTCGTTGGCGTAGGCCTCCTTGTCCTCGATCGGCATGCGGAGCCGAAGAAGCCCGTGCCGGCGCTGCGGAGCGGAAGAAGCCCGTGCCGGCGCTGCGGAGCGCGTCGATGAGGTCCTCCGGGATGCCGTGCCCGGCCACGTGCATGACGCCCCATTCCTCCGCGGCGGCGCACACAGCATCGACGACGGCGAGGCTGGAGGGTGAGCCTGGGTCCGCGGCGTCGAAGCCGGCCACGTCGACGACGGGGATGCGCTGGGAGCCGGCTGCGGACCAGCTGGCCGCCGCCTCGTCGTAGGCGTCGCCCAGGCCGTGGAGCTCCTCCTGTGGCCGCACGTACTCCGTCTGGATCGCCGTGGCGCCGCTCATGCTCAGCGCCTCCACGCGCGCCATCTTCTTCTTCCTCCGATGGTATGCTCTCACTCGAGTCACTTCACTTCACTTGGCTGGAGTTCATGGATGGAATTGGATGGGTTACTTATACAACTAGATTAGATAGAATCCATGGTTTGGTGGTTAGCTCCAACCACACGCACGTGCTGCATGCTACCGTCCAACTCCAATTTTGTTTTTTGAAGGCTTATCTCCTTAGCAGAAACAGTGTGGGCTGGGGATGCCGACACTAGATGCTGCACGTCACGTTTCTACCTTCACTTTTGTTTGCTTCCTAATAAAGAAGATAAGAGCAACTTCAACGCGTTCACCCATTTCGTATCCGTTTAGGTTGGTGTGGACAAAAAAGTCAATCCAACGCGCCGATTCAAATGGACCCGTGTCCGCTTTTCGTCTGCCAACCGACCCATTCTCGATCCATTTTTTAAGCCTCATTTGCGTCAGCACGAACACGAGGCGGACGTGCGCTTCACCCGCCTACTCTTCCCTTGGTCTGTCTGTCGGTGGCACATTGGTCATCCTCTTCCATTCCAACAGCAAAACCTCGCCCCGCCTACTTCGCCGCCGACGCCGCCGCCCATTTTTCCGGTGCCTCCGCCAGCTGCCAGTGCCACAACATCCACCCCTGTGACGCCGCCACCTCCCACGTCGCCGCCATCGCCGTCTTGCCGCCGGGGATCCTAGAGCTTCCCACCCCCACTCCCCCGACACAGCCGCGACAAAGAAGCCGCCCCGCCACCCCTGCCAGCTCCTTCTTCCTGACACCGTCACGCTCGTCGGACACCACCAGGGTAGGTTGCTGGTCCCAGGGCGGCGCGACTCCCTTCGCCGGCCGGCTCCTTCATCGACTGATGACGGGAAAATGGCGGGCGTGAGACACGCGTCCACGTCATTGATACAGAGTTAATAAATTTAAGCGCATAAATAAAATGGGGATCAAACATTGCAGGTACTTTATTTCCAGAACTCTTACATTTACATAAAAATTCTGTTAATTACATCTCCGAAGAGAAACCCCTGATTAAGAATTCCAACTATCCTATTACATAGAATTGCATCACATGACTACTACAAAATGATAAAGAAAAATCGCTCCTCCTCGCTGTCGTTGACGCCGGTGTGCTCGGGGGAGCATCCTCGATCTTCTTCAAGTTATCATGTGTCTTGTTCATTTATATTTTACTCTTATACCAAAATAGAGTATGAGTGCAGTGCATGCTTTTTTGCATCGGACACCTAATTTGTGTAGTCGACTTAACCAACATATGCTAGTATGACCACGCCACTATCAATTTTTAGGTCATTTCATTTTGATGAGTGATGAGTCGACTAGGAGAGTACCCACTTAATACATGAATGGTACATCTTTTATTGATGCTCATATGAACATGCATGAGATGATGAGGCGCATGATTTAATCCATGTTGGCCTCAGCGCATGCATTGAAATTTAATAAAAGGGGGTTCTAATATCAGAACCATCTCATATGTTATCTTGTTTGATTTTGTTTGGTACGCTTGATGATAGCGTATGCTAAGCGAGGTAGATGCAATATCTTTTATTTTATCATGGGTCACATGCATATACTGTAACTATTGGTGGACAGTATATATATGCATGTTGCATAGTCTATATGCTCTAGATTTCATAGTTTTAGATATGTAGGATTATATTTTTTATTTAACCTACATGCATTCATTTTCGTTTATGGGCATATTTTATTTTAGTGCAAAATGAGACAACTAACATTTTTATTATCTCATGTTTACATGTTAGATTTCACTTAGCATATTCCATATGCATTAGAGTATGATCATTTCATAATCTATATGACAGATGTAAATAACATTTGTATCTTACTGTTTGTATTACTACTGGCGTGGCATAGCATGTATGTCCGCAGTGTAACCAACAAGAGGTATGAAACATAATTTGGTGATCATCCAATTTATACATTTTCATGCTCTAGATTGAAGATACATGCACAATTTACATTGTCTTGTTTTATGCAACTCAAACAAATGAAGAGTACATTTTTGTAGGCACATACTTATTTGATGATTTTATGTAGATGGTCATTTAGGGTTTGTGTATGTTTCATCTTTGTTTTCCCCTGAGCTTTACTTTTGCATCGCTCTCATCTATAATGGAAGGGAAAATATGTCCTCCTTAGTTTGGGCCGCCATGATCAACCAAGGAGTGGATTACCTCTTTGACGTAATCGCACTTTGGCTCGTATCACGATGATCAGCCAAGGCAAAAATGACAAGATGGAAATATATGTTGTATGCTCCTTGATTTGTATCATGATGGTCCGCCAAGGAGTATTTTTGTTGCTCTAAACATATTCGCACTTTGGCTTGTATCACGATGATCAGCCAAGGCAAAATGTCAAGATGAGACTATATGGAGAATGCTCCTTGGTTTGTATCACAATGATCAACCAAGGACGTATTTTCTTCTCTTAAATATAAGTGCTCTTTGGCTCGTATCATGATGATCAGCCAAGGCAAAATATCAAGATGAAGATATATGGAGAATACTCCTTGGCTTGTATCACAATGACCAACCAAGGACGTATTTTCTTCTCTTAAATATAAGTGCTCTTTGGCTTGTATCATGATGATCAGCCAAGGCAAAATATCAAGATGAAGATATATGGTGAATACTCCTTGGCTTATATCACAATGACCAACCAAGGGGAAATTTTCCTCTCCTAAACATATTCGCACTTTGGCTTGTATCACGATGATCCGCCAAGGAGTATTTTTTGTCGAGATGAAAATATGTGAGATATGTTCCTTTGTTCGTATCGCGATGATCAACCAAGGACAAATTTTCCTTTCCTGAACATAATTGCACTTTGGCTCGTATCGCGATGATCAGCCAAGTCAAGATGTCAAGATGAGGACACATGGGCATGCTCCTTGGTTTGTATCACAATGATCAACCAAGGAAAGAAACATGAACATGATGAGAGATATAGGGAGGAGCAAGAAGATTAGAGGAGGAGCATGATTCCCACCTTGTCTACCTTCCTCACGCTCCTCGCCGGATGACGGCCTTGCAGCGGCAGCAGCGTATATGTAGATGAGAGCAGCAACGGCAGCACAGCGGAGCGATGGAAAAAGGAGAGCAAGCTGTGTGTATGTGTGATTGAAAGTAGCAGCAGCAGCGTAGCAGCGGCAGCCAGCGGATCGATTCAAGAAGAGCCCCAAGAGCAGTCCCTTTGGAGGTATTTATAGGAAGGAGCAGCGGAGGAAATCAACGGAGGGACACGCCCACATTCTCCAGTTTATGGGTGAGATCGTGTGAGCGTGGGGCTGCCTCCTTCTTTATTTATTTGTTTAATCAGTAATTTATCCAACTATGTGGTTTGGCTGGCAAGTTACGTACGTGGTTAGCACATGTGGGCTAAACCCCTTCTTTACTAATTAACCTATGGGCCTTGGCGTCATCCAGCATATTTTACTGGGCTAGGCTTAATTAACTATTAATGTCAAATTGATGATTATTTTCTTAATGTGACATGCCGTATATAAATACATGGAAAATGTATTTTTTTTTATGTGGTGTTATATCCCTCGTACATGTATTTCATTGGGAATGACGTACGTCTCTTAATCCTATGTCGTCGTGATATTTTATTAGCGACGATGAAATAATGCTCATGTATATTGCATGGTTCAATATTTGCCAAATAAGCGCGGCCCGGAACGATTCTATGTTGACATTTCATGGGGTCTAATATTTGAAGATATTAGCGTCGTCTATAATCTTGCGTCTCATGGTTATTATTTATCAGGAAAAAGCCTTTTATGGAGCTTTTATTTATTCATTTTACCAACTTTGCGAATACCCGATATTTTCATATTCTTAGCCAATGTAAGTGCTCAACAATTATATATTGATATTTGGCTTATTCCTTTTATTTCCGTGCCTGCTATTTTCTAATAAGCGGCCAAAGTTAAACAAAGTCATTTGCTCTTCCCATTTGGCGATTCATCATTTTTGCCGTTCGGATTAATTTATATTTTTTTATAATAGCTATTGCATCATATTTTACTTTGGCGAAATTCCGTGTCAACAGATGCCCCTCGAGTTCTGGAAGGGAATATTTCTCTGATTCACTTTCGGAACTTGAAAATATATGTAGACGAAAATATATATAGACATATTGCATTTCAACAGATGCCCCCCAGCGTCTAGAATATTTGTTTTAGCGTTGGCGACACACTTATTCTGTTTAAAATATCCAGCTAGATATTTATCTAGCCCTGACTTTTTGAAAGTTTGTTAGTTCCCTTTGTTGGATAAGGACTCAATCTTGAAAATTTGTTACAAGACGCTAGCCTTCCGTCATGTAGTTGCGTCCGGCCGGAGCGCATACCTCTCCCTATATATATCTTCTTCCTATTGTCTGGCAAGGGGACTCTATTTACCTCACGCATAACTCCTGTCAAAAGTCCAGATCCTTCTTATGATTAACCTGCTATTCTTTGGACTACTAGGTACGTATTGATGTGCAATCTTTAATTGCCTTTTTCTCATCATTCTCTCGGATGATTCTCATCTCTGACTCCCTTTCCTTTCTTTGTATGAATAAGATTTGCATCTGCCGCTGAAGCACAAATCTTGTGTTGGTAAGTTTGTATTTAGTTCATTCAGATAAACATCTACGTACATGATTTACGTTCTCTGATTGCTCCTTGATTTTTTTCTCCTCAATATTGCAGGAAGGTTTAGGTACAATCGGGCAAAACAACCATATTTTAGTTTCGGACGTATACTTGCTCTCTGCTTAGGTACTATACCTGCTGTCTTTTTTTTATACATATACCAGCATCACAGATCGGATGAATCCATGCACGTAGGCTGCCTTTAGGCCACGAATGATTATGCATCTTGTCCCGTATATATGTGGAAATTTGGTCTTGCAATGACGCGCCGGCAAGTTATATACGAACTTGGCCCGACGTACAATTGTAGAGATCATTTTTTATATATATTTAAATGTTCGTTTTAAAGATCGAACGTATACACCTTTCTCACAGTTGGCGTGCCGGCAAGTTGATGTGAACTTGACCCAACGTACAAACCGTGAGATATGTCATACCATCAATGGAACTTCCCTTTATTTCATGCGGGAATTATCAACTCTTTCCAAGTTTATATGAGATGCTCATTTAAAGATCACACGTATATCTTTTTTTTTTTACAATTGGCGTGCCGTCAAGTTTATATGAACTTGGCCCGACGTACAAACTGTGGGATCAATGTTTTATTTATTTGAAAGATGGTCATTTAAAGATGCGAACTTATATCTTCCTCACAGTTGGCGTGCCGGCAAGTTTATATGAACTTGGTCCGACGTACAAACTGTGAGATCAATGAAAGATGGCCGTTTAAAGATGCAAACTTATATCTTCCTCACAGTTGGCGTGCCGGCAAGTTTATAAGAACTTGGTCCGACGTACAAACTGTAGAGCTCATTTTCAAGCTACGCACATATATCTTTCTCGCAATTGACGTGCCGGCAAGTTTATATGAACTTGGTCCGACGTACAAACAGCGAGATCAATGAAACCCCCCTTTATTTGATGCAAGAATTATCAATTCTTTCAAAGTTTTGCATATATCAACCCTTTCAAAGTTGTCATTCCAGAAATCCTAGATTGGGCTTTATGCATGTATCTCTTTTTTTTGGAGGATCATTCATTTTGCTGATATTTGACCTTTGCATAATTTTTTATCACTAACAGTCATCATCATTTTTTTAGAGTGCAAATCCTTTCTTCTTCATCAAGGGCTGGCTTCGCTTGGGCTATCGCCTCCGTGGTAAAATTTCCATTCATTTACCATGGTTCGTTTATTTTTCTGTTTTGAACACGACTTGTACATGTACCGACACACGTATATTTTTTTGTATAGAGATGGCGCAGCATTCGCCCACGGTTCCTTCACATCGACTATCCCTTGTCGAGCTAGCCAAGCAACAGAAACTATATGAACCTAGCTCCGATGACCAAGATTGCCCCATAGTTAAAGCTACAAGTATACCAAAGGGTGAACTTCACTGCGGCCCTCGCGGTTGGCGAGAGAGACAGTCCAAACTAGCTTACTCATATTACCCATTGGCGGCTTCACCGCGAACTGATACAGCTTTATGTCTGGGTACTAGGATGGTATCCAAAGGCCTGACTTGGGAACGTCATGATATTGAGTATATGCCACGTCCTTCAGGCTATAATGAATGGGGGGCAAACATTTTACGAAATCATTCTTTTTCCCTAAAAGGACTTGATGAAGGTTCAGATTACCTTTGTGGGGCTATATAATGCTCTTTGGGTGATTATTCTATTTCTCTTGCCTTGCTAAGATCTCTGTTAGAAAAATGGGATCCAAAAACCAACACGTTCCTATTCTCATGTGGTGAACGTACTATTACACTCCTTGATATGTATCAAATGGCTGGTCTCCCTCTGGATGGAGACTTATATGAAGAATTCATCCCACCAGAACATGCACTAGACCCCTCCCTTTGCCAATTCCCTGACTTCTTGCCGGACCTATTATCCGCACATGATCAGCTTGCCAAGAACAATGGCGGCCACGTGACTTTTCAGGTCTGGTGTGACTATTTTCACAACCAGCGAGACCACTCCGTTCCTTTCGCGTCTCTTCGTGAGGTCCGCTTGTATGTCGCAGCGTACATTGCTGTTTGGTTGTGCTACTTTGTTGTCATTGGCGGAGGAGCCTACATTCGCGCTGGTGTCCTTGTGATGGCATCCTGGATCGCTCTAGGGCGTCGAATTTCATTAGCTCCACCAGCACTTTGTTCTATCTATTTTTCGCTTCGTCGCATCAGCACCCATCATGTAGGACCCTGCTACTGGATTAGGGGATGGCCCGTCCATTTCATTATCGGCTGGATGGGGGTTTATCTGAAGAATGTATTTGGTAAACGAGCAAAAGTGAGCAAATTTCCAACTCCTAAGCTTTTTCTAGGGAAATTATCTATGGTGGGGACTATGTTAAGGATTCCACACGATTTTAGCCCTGAACAAGCGCACGATTTCTTCGAGAAGCACAAGAATATTGTGTGGTACCCCTCAAATTTCTCTGACTTGGCTAGCACCCGTTGGCTGCAAAAAGCATTCACCATTTCCATCCGTCGAGGGATGCTACCATGGAGAAGGTCCGATTATGATGACGACTTGTGCATTATTGAGCCGTATCATCCCGACCGGATGGCTTGACAATTCAAATTGGATCAGCAAGTACCATATACTCCATTGCGCAGTTTATATATAATAGATGACATTAGTGTTGCTTATGCACACTGGTGGCATTTATTGTGCTCGAATCCGAAACAGCCTCACTATATTCCCAACAAGGTATTTGTGGGCAATTCCTCAATGGCATGGACAAACTGGTGGACCATTTTTATCCAACCTTTCACCAGCATTCTAGGCCAGCTTCGTCAAGGTAACATGCACGGGCGAGACTCCTATGAAGAAAGGCTTGCAAAATATGTGAATAATGGGAAGAAACATATTTTTCCTCGGAACATTTTGGAAGGGGATCTTGTCGTAGCAAAGAAGGTGTCTGCTGAACGGCAAGAGGAATATCTTGCAGCTGTTGAGGCGAGAGAAATGCCGGCAGTGAATCATTGGAGGGACATCTTAAGATGTTACCACTTGGATAAAAATGCCCCGCCACCTTTGTTGCGTAAGGTAATATATATACGTATGTATATTTTTGTTGCTACTATTATGCGCCAACACCACTATCTACTAACTGATATTATTATTATTATTTTTCTATTTTTTTTAGAAGCGGAAAAATAATCCAAATGATGTTGCTGCAAATTCCTCTTCCAATCCCCGGCCACTTATAAACGTGACAGTATCAGACACACGTTTAAATGCAAGGAAGGAGGGTACAGACATTTTGGTTGATAGGAGCTCAGAGGAACCTAATCCAAATGCAACAATCTCTTCCGGTGGGGAGGAAAGACCTGCTGTAAAAAGGAAGATTGAAATTTCTCTTGGAGGAAGCCCATGTAATCTTGACGAGTTGGTTGATTTTATGCATGAACTTGATGATACAGGGACTGATGATAATTTCATAGGTTCTGATCTATCATTTGAGGATTTTGATATATCAGAACCCTCTCTTAATCTTCCAACTTCCCCTACGTATCTATACTCAGGCGTGGCCTCGCAGGCTGATATTTCAAACATTTTGCCTATCTCTACGCATGGTAGCTTTGTTCGTACTTTATATCTTTTTCTATTTATTAATTTCATTGCAATATTATTTATCTTCCCCTCCCTCTTATCGCCAGGTGGTATGGAAGGAGCTTCTAATCTCGTCAGTGGCGAGGGAATAATGACACAGATTTTAGCGCCATCCATGGATATTTCCGCTATTACCAAGCCAGTTCTGGATGCTATCGATTTGTTGCTGAAGAATGCTTTTGAAGCTTTAGATGCCCCTACATTAACAGATTCTCAGCGCCATGAGATTTTCCAGGCAGTTCGATCGATGCTCCCAGTTGGTGACATTGTTCCTCAAATTGCCCCTGTCCGTGCGGCTTGGGAAAAATTTGTCTCGATCTCAGATACAGTGCAAGAAGCCCGCAGAACCATTGAGGATCAGTCAGAGCAAAAGTCTGAATTTGTTACTGCAGCGGAGAGAAGGGTTGAATCCATTGAAGCGTCTCTGAAAACTTCAGCGGAAGAGATGTCATCCATGCTGGAGAAACAAGCTGAGAAGAAGGAACGTGTGGAGGCCCTCTCCGCTCAACTACAAGAAGCTACTGCTGAGTTGTGTACATCTGAAGAAAGGGTCAAGCAACTGGAGTCAATCCGTTCCGCCAAGCAAGCTGAAGCCAAGAAGTTGCATGAGGATTTGCTCAAAGCTAATGTGAAAGCTTCCGAGGAATTGGAGGCTCTTAAAGGGAAGACATCGATGCTGGAGGACGAAGCCAAGTCTATTATTAGAGGTCTGAAGGACTGGCGCTCCATGTCCAACTGATTTTTTTTGTTCTTAATAAATCAGACATGTTGTCTATTTACATTTTTACTCAGACTTGCATAAGGCGGCCAATCGGCGAACCCATTTTTTCTTGTGTCTTCTCGCATGCCAGTAGCACCATACGCGTATGTTTCATGGGATTTATTCATGTGTACTGATGGACTATGCAATGTTATTCGTATAGCCCTGCTCTTTGTGTGGAACGGATACACCGTACTACTAGCTTGGGTAACCCCTTTAATTATTTACATTTTTTTCTTGAAGCTTTATTACTTTATTTCATTGTTCTTTTTTTATCTTTTACAAATTTATTTATATTTTTATATACACTCCCCTTTCGTACAACAGTTCAAGCTTATGAGAATTTGGAGTCATTTTTTTTACGCCATAGTTTAGACTCATAGGATATTGGAGTAAAATTTTATGTGCCCCAGATTATACTCTTGAGGATATGGAGTACGCCTGGTGATTTCTTTCCTTCGTATCACAGTTTATACTCGTAAGTTGTTGGAGTAATTATCTTTTTTGTGCCCTAGTTTAGACTCGTGAGGGTATGGAGTATACTTTTTCCTTATGTGCCCCAGTTTAGACTCGTGAGGGTATGGAGTGTATTTTTTTATGCATAGTAACGCTTAAGGAATTTTCCATTTATCGGTGCCGGTGAGTATTCCCCATCTGGTGATATGATTCTATACGCGCCGCTAGAATAAACCTCTTTTATGACGAAAGGGCCTTCTCATTTTGGTTCAAATTTTCCTTTCATCCGTCGCATGATATTCATGGGACGAATGACAACAAGAACTAAATCTCCTTGTTTAAACGGCCTTCTTTTGACTCATTTGTCGAACGCTCGCGACATCCTGGCTTGGTATGCCTCAAGATTTTGCAAAGCTTGAAGTCGCCTCCCTTCTAGTCTATCCAATTCATCGAAACGTAATTGTATTGATTTTTCTTCCGACAAATTTTCATGTGTAGCGACTCTCAATGACGTGATCTGTACCTCCAAGGGTAGAACGGCTTCTCCTCCAAATACTAAGGAGTAAGGTGTCATTCCTGTCGGCGTGCGTGTTGTGGTTCTATAAGCCCACAAGGCTTCGAGAAGTTTTTCATGCCAGTCACGCTTGTTTTTTGATACAACTTTCTTTAGTAACTTGCAAAGAGTTTTGTTGAAAGCTTCTGCTTGTCCATTGGCGGCTGGATTATATGCCGTGGAATAATGATGGTCTATCTTAAACTTTGAGCATAATTTCTCTACTTGTTTGTTTTTAAAAGGAGTTCCATTATCAGACATAATCCGAGAAGGAACACCAAAGCGATAAATGAGTTGTGTTCTTATAAAATGTTCTACATTCTCCGCTTTGTCTTCCTTTAGTGGCGTAAGTTCAGCCCACTTGGAGAAATAGTCTGTTGCTGCTAAAATGAATTTGTGACCTTTGGACGATGGTGGATGAATTGGTCCAACTATATCCATTCCCCACATTTCGAAAGGCCAAGACATATTTGTTGCATGGGGTGGTTCGTGCGGCTGATGTATAAAGTCAGCATGCACTTGGCATTCATGGCATTTCTTTGCAAATTTAGTGGCGTCTCCAAACATTGTCGGCCAGTAGTAACCTAGACGCCTTAATTGGTAGTACAATTTAGGACCTGATTGGTGCGAGCCACATATACCAGCATGCACCTCGTTTAAGACCTCCATAATTTCATTTCCAGCGAGGCAGCGCAATAATATGCCATCATGCGAACGCCTATAGAGTATGTCGTTGATGCATGTGTAATGGATTGATCTTTTGCGGACTCTAGATCTTCCGCTAGTATCAAGAGGTAGGTATCCATGAAGTAGATATTCGAGGAATGGTGCTCGCCAATCCCCTGCCTCAATTTCACATATATCAGCTGTCATTGCAGAAGATATTACAGTTTCTTCTTCTTCAACAAATATTGGCAATAACCTTCGTTCCTCTATGTGTACGTTCATCATTTCATGTGAGTCTAGTGACATACTTGCAGCCAAACCGGCTAAAGCGTCAGCTTTTTCGTTTTGATTTCTAACTATGTGCTGAATATTTAGATCTTTGAACATAGCTAGGAGCTCTTTCGCCCTTTTGAAATATGGCAACAATTCTTGTTTCTTTACCATGTAGGTCCCCATCAGTTGATTAATCACTAATTGTAAGTCCCCATAAACAGAGAGTGTATCGAGCCCCATGTTTATTGCTATTTCAAGCCCAATGATAAGAGCTTCATATTCGGCTGAATTATTTGACACCGCAGAAGTCAGGGTAAATGAGTATGGGATCACCCCTTCATTAGGTGTAATGAAAACGACTCCGGCGCCTGACCCAGATTGCCGGCAAGCGCCATCAAAGTACATTTGCCATGTTGATTTTGTAACCGTCGTGGCGAATACGTCCTCATCTGGCAAGTCATCATCTATAGGAAAATCATCTGGGATCGGATGTGCTGCAAGGAAGTCAGCCAAAGCTTCGCCTTTTACGGCCTTTTGGGGTATATATGTGATGTCAAATTGTGACAAAAGCATCGTCCATTTCGCTAGTCTCCCTGAGAGTACCATTTTACTTAAGATATATCTGAGTGGGTCTGCTCTTGAGACTAAATGTACAGTGTGTTCTAACATGTAGTGTCGCAATTTTTGTGCAGCGAACACCAGTGTGAGACATATTTTTTCCATGTCTGGATAGTTGCACTCGGCCCCTACCAAGGTGCGGCTAAGATAATACAGGGACGTTTCCTTTCCTGCATCATTATTTTGCGCCAGGAGTGCACCTAGTGAAGCAGGCATTGCAGCAGTGTAGAGGATTAGTGGTGTCAGGACCGGTTCTCCAATAAAACATTTATTGAAAAATCGCCCCTTTCATCAAACTAGTATAGAGAAATCCTCCATACTGGCAGACAAATCCTTGATACAGAAATCCAGAAGTGCTAAATATTATACAGGGTTGAGCTGAGGCTGCTCAACAATTTATTACAAGCACGCCAATATTATACATAGAGGCGGATATGACACAACTGGATATGGTGGCATAACTACTAACTCGTGGATATGGTGGTAGTGGATATGTCACAGCGGTGTGGGTGGTGTGACTCCAATATCTTACACTCATCAAGCGCCGGAGTGAGGCTTGATGATTTTATTATGGTGGCGGAAGCGTATATAATACAAGTGACTAACTCCAGGATCGCAAGGGACTGACTGGGACTCCTCTAGGCGTCGGACTCGCTATCGAACTCTTCATCCATAAGATCGCCTTCGTCAACATCTGGCCAAATCAACAAGCCAGGTGAGTACTTTGAATGTACTCGCAAGACAGTTTGGACATAAGATATAACAAATGCAAACATGATGCACAAGAGTAATAATGCACACGTAAGTAGTTCAATTAGTGTTGCAAGGTAAATAAATAGCGGAAGACCAATCGGGTGTCTGGAGCGACGCCTCGAAAGGTAAAATAGAATAAACATGCCACAGTCGGGCGTCAGGGCGACACCGCAGAAAGGGCTTATATCAAAGGTAAATAACAAGAATGCCACAGTCGGACGTCTGAGCGACATCACATAAAGGGCTTATATCAAAAGTAAATAACATGAATGCCACAGTCGGACGTCTGAGCGACATCACCTAAAGGGCTTATATCAAAAGTAAATAACATGAATGCCACAGTCGGACGTCTGAGCGACATCACATAAAGGGCTTATATCAAAAGTGAATAACATGAATGCCACAGTCGGACGTCTGAGCGACATCACATAAAGGGCTTATATCAAAAGTAAATAACATGAATGCCACAGTCGGACGTCTGAGCGACATCACCTAAAGGGCTTATATCAAACAAGGAAAAATTTGAGTAGTTCCTGGAGGTAGCACCGTCCTAAGGAATACTCGGCACATAAAAGTAAACGGGTTAGTCCATTCACAGAAGTAACGATCAACCGGGTTTACCCTTGTCAGAAATATTAATTCTACCGAGACTGACACTGAGACTGACACGGATCTGCTAACCAACGTCCTTGTCCAAGGACTTGATTATGCGAATGGTTTTGACTCTGCAGAGTTTGTACCTTACCACAGCCAACGGATTTCAGTAGTCACCAAGGACTAGTTCCGTCCACGGTATTTTAGAAGAAAACACATCTAACCAGTACACACCCATTTCACATTCCGTTGCTAGGAATCACCCTAGGCAACGTTCAAGAAAAACTCCTGAGGCGGGGAGGACACTCCTCGAATAGCATGGGATCAAATTTATATTCGCGCGCTCTAAGGGGTGCCCCCCTCTCGGTCCCAACCGGAAACACCCATGCCCCCTGACCGGATGACGGCTTTAATCCAGGGCCATGGAACCTTCATCACGGCCTCTCTATTTGGTGTGTACCGAGAAAGAGGTTTGCAACTTACTAAACCGCATTCTTTAAAGAAAACATGTGGCAGCACAAAAAGAGAATTGAACGGGATCGAGACTTGACCCACGTCGACACCGGAGTTAAACAGATGTTAAAGAACTGGCATGCTCCAACAATACCAGCTTACAACCTGTCATGCCACAACATGACTAGGTTGTCTCTCCATATCACGGTCTCATCAAGTTTGTATCTTACTTGCAGCTTACCATGCATGAAATATAACATTCAACAATGCTTATATAAACATGCCATAAGAAAAGCCTCTCAAGCAAACATGAAAAACACTCATCATATCAAAAGTTCAAACATGCTTGCCTGGTTCGGAGTAGTCGGAGTCTAGTTCGGCGAAGTTTGCGGCTCCGTCACCTCCGTCGGTATCTACGGTATAAAAAGAAACCGAATACTACGTAAATACGGGCATGCGCAAAAAGTGTTCCAAATATTTTTCAAATAAATATGATAAAAAACTAGGTAGAATTATAAAGATGACAGAAAAAGAATCAACTAAAAATCCCTTTTAGTTTAAAAGTTATAAAGAAAACAGACCCAGGGACTAGTCTGTAATGAAACAGAAACTATCCAGGGGTTAGTTTGAATAAACAGAAAACGTTTCGGATGAAAATACGCCGAACAAAAAGGGAAGCGCACTTTGCCCGAAGGCGTTTTCAGAAAACGGTTCGAATAAAAAGAGAAAGCTGACAGGGGGGGCCCGCATGTCAGGTTTAAAAGAGGGGAACAGAGTCGCCGGCGCCAGAGGCCTGCGGTGATCGCCGGCGACGAACTACTGCGAGGCAGAGGGAGGGGGAGGTACCGGCGTGTTCAGGAGGCTCTTCCGCGTCGGTGGTTGGTGGAAGTGACCGAAGGGAGGCACCACAACGACGGCGACTTCCTCGACGGCGGACGGCGGCGTCGGGCGATGGTGGATCTCACCGGACGGGGCTTCTGGCTACGAATTAAAGCTTGGGTTAGACCAGGTGGTGGACTAGGAGGCTGCTGACCGAGTTTGAGGAGCTGGGATGCTCTCACCAGAGCGGAACTTGCCGGAGCCCGAAGCGGATCGGGGCGGCCGGAGTCGGGGAAGAAGACCCTCCCGAGGCCCCCTGAGTGGTTTTGGCGAGGCTGAGGTGAGGTGTGGGTGGCGCGGTGGCTTCACAACGTCTCTGGAGCCCTATTTATAGGCGGGCGAGGGAGGTGCCGCGGACGGAATATCTCCGGCGGGGATTACGGCGAGGCAGTGGTCGGACAGGTAGTTTAGGTGGCTGAGCATCTTCAGTGCGGTCTACTGGCCCCATTCCATGCCTAAGTTTGATCGCATCAGGCTTGCTCCGCTGTTTCAACGGAACGGCGCATCACGGGCTCGTCGGCGGCAGAGAGCGCGTTCTGCGCTACTCAGGCCACGGCGACGGTCCTGCAGTGCGCTTGGAGGGAGATGATGGACACGCGGAGGCCACCGATGGCTTGGGCGGTGCGGAGCGGCGCCGTGTTGCAGAGTTCATCTCTGACG
>LR738714.1:777279994-777339537 GCA_902687465.1 Secale cereale
CTGACGACCGCCACGGGCGGTACTGTCGCCGCTGCACTCGCCGGAGACGACAGGACGGCTCAGCACCGACGCCCGCGTCCAGCCAACCGACCATGCGGCGCACGGATAAGAAGAGGGAGCAGTGCACAAGTGGCCAAGCGAGTCACTGGCGAGATGGGCGACGGCGACTGAAGAAACGACACCGATGACTGAAGCTCAACACTGAATTTCTGAAACTCAACAGTAACAGTGCAAGAAAGGTGTTTGATGAAATGTTTGATGTATGTGGGGAATTTTCCTTGAGCTGGGGCTTGGTGTGGGGGTCTCTTGATGCATCTGGAGGCTGTATGAATTTCCTCAGAATTTTTGGAAAGAAGGAAGAATGAATTTCACCAAAATGACAAATCTGCTCCAAACTTGCAGCAAGTATATTTTGAAATTTTTGAACTGATGACCAGTAGGTCTCGATGGATATGAGTTGAGGGTACTAAGGACTAGCCCTAGGAATTTGTTTGGAGCAAAGATTCAAAATGAAACCAGTAGTTCCTTTGTAAACCACTAGGGTTCAAATAAAAGACAGAAAAATATTTTGTGGTTTAAATAAATAGAAATAAAATCTATAAGAAGTTGAAACCTGCTGGAAATGATGCTTAACTTGGCCCAAGATAGGGAAGAAGATTTTGGAAGAAAGTTACCCACCAAGGTCATGGCAAGAGGGTATTCTTTTGGATAGGTAGGGATAAATCCAAGGATTTAAAAGAGTTCTTTTTAACAAAAGAAATAGTAAAATGATCCAAAAGTAATTGTGTTGAACCAACACAAGTTGAAAGACCCTCAAGACCAGAATCAAAAATTGAGAAGGGCTCAAAAAGATTTGTCAGAAGCAAAAATTTGGGAAGGAGGGTCTCTCAAAAGGAAAATTTCAATAACCTCCTTTAAATCAATTAAAGTATTTGGTAAAAACCAAACCAAAAATTTTTGGGGTGTTACAACACCCACCCCCTTAGGAAAAATCTCGTCCCCGAGATTTCAGCTGATCCTCAAATAGGTATGGGTACTCTGCCCGAAGAAAATCCTCTCTTTCCCAAGTCGCTTCATCTTCGGTGTGGTTGCTCCACTGAACCTTGAAGAACTTAGTGGTCTTTTGGCGGGTTTTTCTTTCAGACTCTTCCAATATCTTTACTGGATGTTCTCTGTAGGTGAGATCCGGTTGCACGTCAATGCTCTCATGAGATACACGCTTCTCTGGGTTGCTTACACATTTCCTCAATTGTGATATGTGGAACACGTCATGGACGTCGGACAGTTCTTTTGGCAGATCTAGCTGGTAGGCTACTGTGCCTCTTCGTGCAGTCACACGGAAAGGTCCAATAAAACGTGGTGCTAGCTTTCCCTTAATTTTGAATCGCTGCAGGCCCCGCATAGGGGATACTTTTAGATACACATATTCACCGGGTTCAAAACTGACTTCACGATGTTTTTGGTCATAATAACTCTTTTGTCGGCTCTGGGCTGTCTTGAGTTGGTCCCTGATCAATTTAACCTTCTCCTCAGCTTCTTTGAGCATGTCTGGGCCGAAGATACGGCTGTCTCCTGTTTCTGACCAATTTAATGGGGTACGGCATCTTCGCCCATACAAGGCTTCAAAAGGTGCCATCTGTAGACTGGATTGGTAACTGTTGTTGTATGCGAACTCGGCATACGGTAAACTTTCTTCCCAACTGGTTCCATAAGTGAGAACACATGCTCTTAGCATGTCTTCCAGGATTTGGTTTACACGTTCAGTCTGTCCTCCAGTCTGGGGATGATATGCTGTGCTGAATACTAGTTGAGTTCCCAGAGCTTGTTGCAAATGGTCCCAAAATTTAGAGACGAATTGGGTGCCTCTGTCGGATATTATGGTCTTTGGGACTCCATGTAGACAAACAATACGGGAGAGATAGAGCTTGGCAAGCTTCTGAGTGGTGTATGTTGTCTTCACCGGAATAAAATGTGCCACCTTGGTCAACCTATCTGTGATGACCCAAATGGCATCATTTCCGTGTCGTGACCGAGGTAGTCCGACAATAAAATCCATTCCAATCTCGTCCCATTTCCATTCAGGTATCTTGTTTGGCTGTAATAGTCCTGCTGGTTTTTGGTGCTCGGCTTTAATGCGCTGACATGAATCACAACAGGCAATGAATGTGGCTATATCCCTCTTCATACCGTGCCACCAAAATCTTTCCTGAATGTCCTTGTACATTTTTGTTCCTCCAGGGTGGATGGAATATGGAGCGGTGTGGCCTTCGGTCAAAATTTGTTGTTTGAGGTCTTCTATATTTGGCACGCAAAGCCTGTCTCCGTACCATAATATCCCCTCATTGTCTATGACGAATTCTGAGGCTTTGCCCAGACTTACTTTTCGTTTTATGCCTTCGATGCTGGGGTGTCCATGCTGGGCTTTCTTAATTTGTTCCATTAGGGTGGGGTGTATTTCTAAATTTGATATAGAGCCTTCAGTGACCAACACCATGTTGAGTTTGGCAAACTCCCTTTGAAATTCCGGTCTCAAGTTTTGTGGACTGTCGTTGCTGGAGCTTGGATTACGGCTGAGAGCATCTGCCACTACATTTGCCTTTCCTGGATGGTAGTGAATGCCAACATCATAGTCTTTTACTAGTTCCAACCAGCGTCGTTGTCGCAAATTGAGTTCTGGTTGTGTGAAAATATATTGGAGGCTTTTATGGTCTGTATATATTTCACAACGATTTCCAAGCAAAAAGTGCCTCCATTCTTTGAGTGCATGAATAACTGCTGCTAATTCCAAGTCATGAGTGGGATAGTTCTCTTCATGCTTTCGCAGTTGCCTGGAAGCATATGCGACTACTTTGCCTTCTTGCATTAATACGCATCCGAGGCCTTTCCGGGACGCGTCGCAATATACTTCAAAATTTTTGTGTATGTCTGGTACGACCAACACTGGTGCTGTGGTTAATCTCTTTTTGAGTTCTTGGAAACTTTTCTCGCAATCCTCAGTCCACACAAATTTCTTATCCTTCTTGAGTAGCTGTGTCATAGGCTTTGCTATGGTGGAGAATCCTTCAATAAACCTTCTGTAATATCCAGCCATTCCCAGAAAGCTTCGTACGTCGGTTACATTGGCTGGTGGTTTCCAGTCGAGTACAGCCTTGACTTTTTCTGGGTCTACGGCAACACCTTCTTGGGTTAATACGTGGCCCAGAAAACCAACTTGTTTTAGCCAAAATTCACACTTACTGAATTTGGCGTACAATTGATGCTTCCTTAATTCTCCCAGCACAATTCTGAGATGTTCAGCATGTTCTTCTGGTGTTTTGGAATATACCAAAATGTCATCAATGAACACCACAACGAATTTGTCCATAAATTTCATGAATACTTTGTTCATGAGGTGAACAAAATATGCGGGGGCGTTTGTCAGTCCGAACGGCATCACTGTAAATTCATATAACCCGTATCTGGAAGTGAATGCTGTTTTAGGGATATCTTCTGTCCGTACTTTTAATTGATGATATCCCGACCTTAAATCAATCTTTGAGAAGACCTTGGCTTGTGCAAGCTGGTCAAATAAATCATTGATCCGTGGCAGCGGATATTTGTTTTTGATGGTAACCATGTTGAGTGCTCGATAGTCTATACATAATCTCAGTGTTCCATCCTTTTTCTTGGCAAATAATACTGGCGAACCCCAAGGTGAGGAGCTGGCCCGGATAAATCCTTTGTCCAGTAATTCCTTTATTTGCTTCTTCAATTCTACCAACTCGGAAGGTGCCATCCTATAAGGTTTCTTGTAAATGGGAGTGGTTCCAGGTGCTAGTTCAATAGTGAATTCTATTTCTCGATCTGGTGGCATGCCTGGTAGCTCTTCAGGAAATACATCAGGAAACTCACATACCACTGGAACTTCATTTAAATCTGAAATATCCACCTTGTTCAATCTTGGTCGCAATGATACTGGTCTTACTTGAGCTGCAATTTTTATCGTCTTCCCTTGGTGATGAGTGAGGATCACAGTTCGATTGAAACAGTCGATAAATCCCTTGTTGGTAGTTAACCAGTCCATTCCTAGGATAACATCCAATCCCTTATTTTCCAATACGATGAGGTTTGCTTGAAACTTTAATCCCTCGAGCTCAATAATCACACCTTGGCAATAACTCTGGGTGATTTGCTTAATCCCGGGGGACTTGATGGTCATAGAATTTTCCAAGGGGAGAATTGAAAAATTATGTTGTAAAGCAAATTTCTTTGAAATGAACGAATGAGAAGCTCCAGAATCAAACAAAACCGTGGCAGGTATTGTGTTGACAGGAAACGTACCGAGTACGATATCCGGAGCATTCTGCGCTTCTTCCTTGGTCACAAGGTTCACGTGACCCTTCTTGTGATTGTTGCTGGGATTGAAGTTGTTACGCTTGGGGGCTGAATTATTTCCACCATTATTTGTCTTGGGGGCCGAGTTTCTTGGCTTTGGGCATTGCTTGGCATAGTGTCCTTCCTCTCCACAAGCGAAGCAAGTAACGCCCGGGTGATACGTAAAATCTTTATCCCTTGCATGAAAATTCTTGTTTGAGCGGGGAACATTGGTTGCAGATTTGTTCGCCCCATTTTTCCGAGAATCAATCTTGTTCCGGTTGTCGCGAGATTGAGAAGTCTTGTCCCGCTTGCGCTTGCGAAAATCCTCCAAGCTACGGCGTTCATTCTCCAAGGTAATAGCTTTGTCCACAAGTGTTTTGAAATCCGGAAAGGTGTGCACGACCAGTTGGCATTTAAGTGCTGGTGCCAGGCCGTCCAGAAATTTTTCCATCTTTTTATTTTCAGTCATATGTTCTTCGTTGGCGTAGCGAGATAGTTGAGTAAACTGACTGTTGTACTCAGTCACTGACATGCTTCTCTGCTTGAGGTCATCAAACTCCCTTTTTTTGATCTTCATAATACTTCTGGGAATGTGCGCCCCACGAAAATTTTCCTTAAACTCCTCCCAGGTGATGTTGTTTTCATTGGGGTGCATATGTAGAAAATTTTCCCACCACGATGCAGCTGCTCCAGTAAGGTAGTGAGGTGCATAAAGTACTTTCTCACGGTCTGAACATTGTGCGATAATTAATTTCCTCTCAATGTCTCGAAGCCAGTCATCAGCCTCAAGGGGTTTATCCGTGTGGGAGAACGTCGGGGGACGCGTCTTTTGTAGTTCAGCCAACTTGGAATGCTGCTGGTATGGTTCACGGTGATTTCTCATGTTGATAATATGGTTCATCATTTCTTGATGTTGCTGCTGGCTTTGCTCATAAAGGCAGCATACTTGAGAAAGTGCTGCTTCACTGTTTTGCTGACTTGACTGCCCCTGTGTGAAATCGTTACTTGCCTGGGTACCATTATTTTCTTCCGGAGGGCTTCGCATGGAACGAGTCCAGGGACGATGCATTTTCCACTCTGGGGTATTTTGCAGAACTCATGAGAAAAACCGAGTAGTAAAAACAATTAATATAGCGAAGGCAGAAATTTTAAAACTCCAAGATTTTTCAAGAAAACACTTGATTGCGCAAGGAGAAGGACCGCTCAGTATCTTACAAGCAAGCCATAATTATACAATACTTCACTCAGGATGTGTGTACACATTCCTGACCTGTTATTTAGGCTAGTGCACTTCTCCCAGTCCCTACATGATGCGCACACAATCTACTTCTCACCAAGCCTATGTACATATAAAACATATCATACAAGCAGGTACATCGCACGGCTGCTCGGCGCACTCAGTCGGAGATGGTAAATACTTCCTTCGGCCTGCCGAGGGTGAGCCCCAGTGCTGCTGGGGACTCAACTTCTTCCTCACTAATAGGCTCCAGGCGCGGGGTACTAGGTCGTGCGGTTGAAATGGGAGTGGTAGGCAGTGCAGCACGAACTGGGGTAGGAGCAATGACTTGGTCAAACTCCTCAGTGGTAGGTAGGCGGCGAGCGGTGGCTCGGATGGCGGGTGCATAGGATGATGAGGACGAGATGTATGACAGTGGTGGTGCTGTATGGAGCAGCTCCCTCCTGTTGGCAACACAGCCCTGAACTGAATCCATACGGGCAGCCACCAAGTCGTCCACGAGGTTATCAAAGGCTGCCTCAAGAGCCTTGAGATACTCAACAAGCATCTCAATAGCATCATCTCGTTCTCCCCTAGTGCAAGCGAATGCATAGTGACAAGTGTACGGCACGTGGCAGGGGAGGTAGCGGTAGCGACGAGCCTTCATCGAAGGAAGAGCATCCCGGAGACGTGCTATTGCCTCACGGGCTGCCATCTGCATGGCATGCTTCTCTGTAGGCATGGCCCTCCCAACAAATCGGAAGCGGCGTAATTCAGAACGCCCTCCCTTGAATTGCACCGCAGCCTGGTGCATAGACACGCTGTCGCTGATCTTGTGCTCGTAGAGTGTGAACTCTGGACGAGTCGATGGCCCGATCGCGATCTTGACGATGGAGACGAGGAGTTTGATAAACCCCTCAGGCACGTTGGCGAACACATGTGATTCGCAGTCGCGGCCGGCCATCTACAAAAGTAGACAAAAATTCCAGATAGTCAAATCATAAATTTATGATGACTAACAGAAAAATTGCTACAATTGCAATATGCTAAAACAGCACCTATTACGCTAATAACCGATTAGCGAGCGCACCTAGTGGCTTCCTACAGTCAGCCTGGCTCTGATACCAAGGTTGTCAGGACCGGTTCTCCAATAAAACATTTATTGAAAAATCGCCCCTTTCATCAAACTAGTATAGAGAAATCCTCCATACTGGCAGACAAATCCTTGATACAGAAATCCAGAAGTGCTAAATATTATACAGGGTTGAGCTGAGGCTGCTCAACAATTTATTACAAGCACGCCAATATTATACATAGAGGCGGATATGACACAACTGGATATGGTGGCATAACTACTAACTCGTGGATATGGTGGTAGTGGATATGTCACAGCGGTGTGGGTGGTGTGACTCCAATATCTTACACTCATCAAGCGCCGGAGTGAGGCTTGATGATTTTATTATGGTGGCGGAAGCGTATATAATACAAGTGACTAACTCCAGGATCGCAAGGGACTGACTGGGACTCCTCTAGGCGTCGGACTCGCTATCGAACTCTTCATCCATAAGATCGCCTTCGTCAACATCTGGCCAAATCAACAAGCCAGGTGAGTACTTTGAATGTACTCGCAAGACAGTTTGGACATAAGATATAACAAATGCAAACATGATGCACAAGAGTAATAATGCACACGTAAGTAGTTCAATTAGTGTTGCAAGGTAAATAAATAGCGGAAGACCAATCGGGTGTCTGGAGCGACGCCTCGAAAGGTAAAATAGAATAAACATGCCACAGTCGGGCGTCAGGGCGACACCGCAGAAAGGGCTTATATCAAAGGTAAATAACAAGAATGCCACAGTCGGACGTCTGAGCGACATCACATAAAGGGCTTATATCAAAAGTAAATAACATGAATGCCACAGTCGGACGTCTGAGCGACATCACCTAAAGGGCTTATATCAAAAGTAAATAACATGAATGCCACAGTCGGACGTCTGAGCGACATCACATAAAGGGCTTATATCAAAAGTGAATAACATGAATGCCACAGTCGGACGTCTGAGCGACATCACATAAAGGGCTTATATCAAAAGTAAATAACATGAATGCCACAGTCGGACGTCTGAGCGACATCACCTAAAGGGCTTATATCAAACAAGGAAAAATTTGAGTAGTTCCTGGAGGTAGCACCGTCCTAAGGAATACTCGGCACATAAAAGTAAACGGGTTAGTCCATTCACAGAAGTAACGATCAACCGGGTTTACCCTTGTCAGAAATATTAATTCTACCGAGACTGACACTGAGACTGACACGGATCTGCTAACCAACGTCCTTGTCCAAGGACTTGATTATGCGAATGGTTTTGACTCTGCAGAGTTTGTACCTTACCACAGCCAACGGATTTCAGTAGTCACCAAGGACTAGTTCCGTCCACGGTATTTTAGAAGAAAACACATCTAACCAGTACACACCCATTTCACATTCCGTTGCTAGGAATCACCCTAGGCAACGTTCAAGAAAAACTCCTGAGGCGGGGAGGACACTCCTCGAATAGCATGGGATCAAATTTATATTCGCGCGCTCTAAGGGGTGCCCCCCTCTCGGTCCCAACCGGAAACACCCATGCCCCCTGACCGGATGACGGCTTTAATCCAGGGCCATGGAACCTTCATCACGGCCTCTCTATTTGGTGTGTACCGAGAAAGAGGTTTGCAACTTACTAAACCGCATTCTTTAAAGAAAACATGTGGCAGCACAAAAAGAGAATTGAACGGGATCGAGACTTGACCCACGTCGACACCGGAGTTAAACAGATGTTAAAGAACTGGCATGCTCCAACAATACCAGCTTACAACCTGTCATGCCACAACATGACTAGGTTGTCTCTCCATATCACGGTCTCATCAAGTTTGTATCTTACTTGCAGCTTACCATGCATGAAATATAACATTCAACAATGCTTATATAAACATGCCATAAGAAAAGCCTCTCAAGCAAACATGAAAAACACTCATCATATCAAAAGTTCAAACATGCTTGCCTGGTTCGGAGTAGTCGGAGTCTAGTTCGGCGAAGTTTGCGGCTCCGTCACCTCCGTCGGTATCTACGGTATAAAAAGAAACCGAATACTACGTAAATACGGGCATGCGCAAAAAGTGTTCCAAATATTTTTCAAATAAATATGATAAAAAACTAGGTAGAATTATAAAGATGACAGAAAAAGAATCAACTAAAAATCCCTTTTAGTTTAAAAGTTATAAAGAAAACAGACCCAGGGACTAGTCTGTAATGAAACAGAAACTATCCAGGGGTTAGTTTGAATAAACAGAAAACGTTTCGGATGAAAATACGCCGAACAAAAAGGGAAGCGCACTTTGCCCGAAGGCGTTTTCAGAAAACGGTTCGAATAAAAAGAGAAAGCTGACAGGGGGGGCCCGCATGTCAGGTTTAAAAGAGGGGAACAGAGTCGCCGGCGCCAGAGGCCTGCGGTGATCGCCGGCGACGAACTACTGCGAGGCAGAGGGAGGGGGAGGTACCGGCGTGTTCAGGAGGCTCTTCCGCGTCGGTGGTTGGTGGAAGTGACCGAAGGGAGGCACCACAACGACGGCGACTTCCTCGACGGCGGACGGCGGCGTCGGGCGATGGTGGATCTCACCGGACGGGGCTTCTGGCTACGAATTAAAGCTTGGGTTAGACCAGGTGGTGGACTAGGAGGCTGCTGACCGAGTTTGAGGAGCTGGGATGCTCTCACCAGAGCGGAACTTGCCGGAGCCCGAAGCGGATCGGGGCGGCCGGAGTCGGGGAAGAAGACCCTCCCGAGGCCCCCTGAGTGGTTTTGGCGAGGCTGAGGTGAGGTGTGGGTGGCGCGGTGGCTTCACAACGTCTCTGGAGCCCTATTTATAGGCGGGCGAGGGAGGTGCCGCGGACGGAATATCTCCGGCGGGGATTACGGCGAGGCAGTGGTCGGACAGGTAGTTTAGGTGGCTGAGCATCTTCAGTGCGGTCTACTGGCCCCATTCCATGCCTAAGTTTGATCGCATCAGGCTTGCTCCGCTGTTTCAACGGAACGGCGCATCACGGGCTCGTCGGCGGCAGAGAGCGCGTTCTGCGCTACTCAGGCCACGGCGACGGTCCTGCAGTGCGCTTGGAGGGAGATGATGGACACGCGGAGGCCACCGATGGCTTGGGCGGTGCGGAGCGGCGCCGTGTTGCAGAGTTCATCTCTGACGACCGCCACGGGCGGTACTGTCGCCGCTGCACTCGCCGGAGACGACAGGACGGCTCAGCACCGACGCCCGCGTCCAGCCAACCGACCATGCGGCGCACGGATAAGAAGAGGGAGCAGTGCACAAGTGGCCAAGCGAGTCACTGGCGAGATGGGCGACGGCGACTGAAGAAACGACACCGATGACTGAAGCTCAACACTGAATTTCTGAAACTCAACAGTAACAGTGCAAGAAAGGTGTTTGATGAAATGTTTGATGTATGTGGGGAATTTTCCTTGAGCTGGGGCTTGGTGTGGGGGTCTCTTGATGCATCTGGAGGCTGTATGAATTTCCTCAGAATTTTTGGAAAGAAGGAAGAATGAATTTCACCAAAATGACAAATCTGCTCCAAACTTGCAGCAAGTATATTTTGAAATTTTTGAACTGATGACCAGTAGGTCTCGATGGATATGAGTTGAGGGTACTAAGGACTAGCCCTAGGAATTTGTTTGGAGCAAAGATTCAAAATGAAACCAGTAGTTCCTTTGTAAACCACTAGGGTTCAAATAAAAGACAGAAAAATATTTTGTGGTTTAAATAAATAGAAATAAAATCTATAAGAAGTTGAAACCTGCTGGAAATGATGCTTAACTTGGCCCAAGATAGGGAAGAAGATTTTGGAAGAAAGTTACCCACCAAGGTCATGGCAAGAGGGTATTCTTTTGGATAGGTAGGGATAAATCCAAGGATTTAAAAGAGTTCTTTTTAACAAAAGAAATAGTAAAATGATCCAAAAGTAATTGTGTTGAACCAACACAAGTTGAAAGACCCTCAAGACCAGAATCAAAAATTGAGAAGGGCTCAAAAAGATTTGTCAGAAGCAAAAATTTGGGAAGGAGGGTCTCTCAAAAGGAAAATTTCAATAACCTCCTTTAAATCAATTAAAGTATTTGGTAAAAACCAAACCAAAAATTTTTGGGGTGTTACAAGTGGTCGGTCTTTAATCGGTGCGGCTAAAACAGGAGGATTTATCAAATATTTCTTGATTTCTAGAAATGCTTTTGGCATGCTTGATCCCATTCAAAAGGGACTCCTTTCTTCATAAGTCGCGAGAAAGGTTTGCATCTCCCAGATAAATTTGAGATAAACCTCCTAATATATGCTAGGTGGCCTTGGAAACTCTTTAGTTCATGTAAGTTTGTGGGTGGCGGCATCTTAACAATCGCCTTTATTTTACTTGGATCGATCTGAATACCATTTTTTGTAACCACAAAACCGAGAAATTTCCCAGAGGAAACTCCGAACGCGCACTTCATGGGATTCATTTTAAGATTATGTTGCCTGAGACGCTCAAAAACCATTTCAAGGTGTTTCAGGTGATCTTCTTCATGCTTTGATTTCACAACTATGTCGTCTAGACGCATTCAACAATCACATATAACAATCCGTCCAAGATGATTGTCATTGCTCGTTGATATGTCGCCCCAGCATTTTTTAATCCAAAAGGCATACTTTATAACAATATATGCCTTTAGGTGTGCGGAATGCTGTTAACTCTTCATCTTCAGGTGCCATTTTAATTTGATTATAGCCGGAACAACCATCCATGAAGGAAAATATTTCATGCCCCGTTGTAGCATCGACTAGTATTTCAGAGATGGGTATTGGGAAATCATCTTTGGGACATGCTTTATTCATGTCTCTGAAATCTACACATATGCGTGTTTGACCATTCTTCTTTTTCACGCGTACAATACTAGAGACCCATGTGGGATATTAGACTTCTCTAATAAACCCTGCGGCTATGAGCTTGTCGACCTCGGCTTCTATTTGCGGAAGTATTTCAGGCCGGTACTTTCTTTGAGCCTGCTTCACTGGTGTGGCGTCATCTCGCACAGCAAGGCGATGGACAGCTATGTTTGGGTCCAACCCAGGCATTTATTCATAAGTCCAAGCGAATACATCTCTATTTGCACGCAGGAACTCATGATATTTTATTTTATTTTCTTGGGACAAATGTTTGCTAATAAAAATTGGACGAGGATCATTAGCCGTACCAATATTTATTTCTTCCAAGTCATCCACGGTACATTGGTTGCCATCCTCCATTTCTGGAGATGCTTTTGTCGTATCCGTATACTCAGCCGAAGCCATACAAACCTCATATCCTAACCCATGCTTCATTTCTTTTAAAACATGGTCTTCGTGCAGAGCTTCGAGTTGTTCTTGAGATAACACCTTTTCGAATGGTGCTAGCTGTCCCCGGCCATCACATAGGGACGGGCCAGTGGCGATGTCATAACCCATTTGCTGCATCATGTACAAGACCCTGTTATCATACAAAGAAATAGGTAAAGATTCATCAACTTTGTTAAACACAGATATTTGTGTTGTATTTTTATTCTCACTTTCACCAACGTTTGAACGACGCGGCTCTTTTTGGGATTGTTTTATTCTATATTGTATCAAAGGAGGTAAAGGCGTAGGGAAATTAGTACCTTTCATGTCATGGGATTTGTCTATGACACGAAATATTGGGTCACCCTTCTTCCTTTGGTTGCTTGGTATATACTGATAGGTCTTTTTCTTTGACGAGGATTCTGCGACCTCCTTTTCTACCACATTTGACTCTGGTATTTTCCAGTATTTTGGCTTTTGCACCTTATCAACAGGCTCGAAGTAGAACTTTGCATCAGCATAGAAAGATTCAGCTATTGTGAATGGCTTCTTGTCAGCAAATATTCTGACTGTATCACCTGTCTGATCTATATATTTGATACACTGATGTAAAGTGGATGGCACAACTTGATTCTCATGTAACCATGGGCGTCCAAGCAATGCATTATATGATGTGGTGGCATCAATCACGTGAAACTTCACGTATGTGGATAGTGTATCCAATTTTAAAACCAACGAAATGGTACCCATAGCTTCTTGCCCTGATTGGTTAAATCCATGTATAATCACGTTAGACTTGCTCAAATCTCCCTTTGAATATCCAATCTTTTTGAGTGTACGCAACGGTAGCAGATTTATAGCTGACCCACCATCTATCATTATGCGATTTATGGGCAATACATCAATTTCGCCAAACATGAGAAGAGGTCTGTTGTGCTTCTTGGGGCCTAACAACATATCCTCATCTGTGAACGTCATATTTAGGACTTCAGATTCTTCTACCTCAGTTTGAGATACTTCTACTCCGTAGTCTTCTGGAAACGTGAGTGCCATCACAAGAGCTTTACGCATATCAGATGAAAGACACAAAGCATCATACACAGAAAGCATAGCTGGTATTTTCTTCAAATGTGCGATTACATCATACTTGACCGGCACCCTACAGGCAGGGTACGTCGAATCATTTGGAACTGTATCTTTGCTTTTTGGTTCCTTTCTAGGTGGAGGATGAGGGTCTGCTAATTGACGACCTGATCTAAGATGAACCTGATCTACTTCTAATGGTTCTTCGTCAGGGAAGCATAGAGACTCACCATCATCCTCGAACACACCAATAGTGAGAACGTTGAATTCTTCACTTGGAATTCTCATGCGCTTCGTGGTGTGCTGATATATCTTCGGTGCGAAGCGCAGAGGAGGAGCTTCTTCCATCACTGGGGGTAGTACACGGCGTTTTGACTGCCGTGGCCCCCAACCTTGGGTTGCACCATTGCTGAAGGGAATGTAAGCCTCTCCTTTATGCTGATCTTGCGATTTGGCAAGGCCTGGAGTTATCATAGGAGAACGTCCATATTTGGAAATTAGTATTGCATCATCATAAGTACCCTTCATATTTGAAGACGCAGAACTCACCGCATCATCCTGTAGGGTGGCGACATTTGCTGAAGCCTTTTTCTTCCCCTTTGTCATGCTTTTGAGAAGATCCACATCAATAGTCCCCTCATCGATCATTTTTTGAATGATATTCTTCACAACAAAGCAATCTTTGAGTGTATGGCCCAAAATGCGATCGTAGTGACAGAAATTTGGATCATTAAATTTTGAAGCTTCTTCTGGCCTTTTGGGCCTGGGAAGTTCTATCAGACTCAACTCCATTAAACCAGTAAAAAGGTCATCAATTTCTTCTACAGGAAAAGAGTACTCCCTGTTTTGTCGTTCGCTGAGAGTTGGTCTCCTACCAACCTGTGCATCTCGTGGTCCTTGGTTCCCTATAGGTGCCCTTCCGGGCTGGAACTGAGATTTTACCGCTGTTGTCTCCATGGCTTGTGCAGACTTAGGTTTCATCGGCAACTTTTCACGCTGACCACCTTTGTCTGTAGGCTTGTTGAACGTCGTTTTTGTTCGACGAGCGATAATATGCATATAATTTTCTATATCCGTGGATTTTGAAGCCAACTCTTCAAATGTGAGGGGCCTCACTCCTTGTAACTGGACAGCCACTTCCGAGCGGAGATTGTTCATACACATGCGTACTGCTTCTGGCTCAGTGATTGGTTGCGGGCAGTGGAGACTTAGGTTTCTCCATCTATTTATGAAGTCAGCCGCCTTTTCATTAAACCCTTGTTCAGTTTGGGTCAACTCAGTTATGCCCATCGTCCTCTGCGTGCTATAAAACCGCTCGAGGAATGAATTTTGCATTTGCTCCCATGTTTTTATAGAGCTTGGAGCTAGCTTGCTATATGAAGTGAAGGCGGGCCCAGACAATGTTTGTACAAACTGCCTAAGGAGAAGTGATCCGTTGTTAGCTGTATCCTGACAAGCAGGAAGGAAGTGTGCTATGTGCTCATGGGGAGATCCACTCCCATTGAACTTACTAAACTGCGGCTGTCTGTAATTTGTTGGGAAAGGAACTAGGTCCACATCAGGTGGGTATGGCTTAACATACCCTGGCCGCATCGAGTACTGAGTTTGCATCAACTGGGACTTTACCCCCTCAGCGATCATTCTTTGGATCACCTCAAGGTTAAGCCCTATTCCTCCATGTTGGCTGCTGGCACTTGCGCCACCATCCCCTTCATTTCCTTTGTTCTGGTTATTGCTCATCTGATTTCGAAGAGCTGCTAGCTCATCTTCTTTTTGTTGAAGTGTTGTTGTAAGGTTGGCTAGTTGCTCCTCAACCGAACGAGTTTCATTCGCCGCTAGGACTTGCTCTGTATGCTCTGCGCCATGGTGAAGTTCCATCTCATTTTCAGAGGGGGTACTATCTGAGAGGGGATTATAAGACCCGCCATTGCTTGACCCAAGTTCTTCAAAATATGAACCCTTTTGGCTGCGTGTGATACGACGAGGACCTTCTACGACGGTTTTGCGTGGCTTCTTCCTCTTGAAATGTATTGATGTGGAGGATGTTTCGTTGGTCTTGTCTGATGCAGCCCTGACACCAACGGGCATTGCTTGGAACACCTCGAATGCATTATCCTTGGTTTGCTTGCGGGAGGGCCATGGGGACAAACTCGTGGCCATCCTATTTAATGGATTTGATAACCATTTGTCCACCTTAGCCCAACTGTCCTGACTTGATGCGACATGCTCTGGGCCTTGTACTCTGCTTGACCTGGATCTTGTCCGCACTGCCCTTTCTCTTTCCTTATATGCCGCTCGTCTTGAACGAACACGAGAAACTTGGTCCACATACTCTTGATGTTCCGGGTGTTGCGGAATGAATTCTTTGTACTCGGGCAGTCTGGCCAAGGCCTCAGCCTGCCGCATGATGGCACCGCCTTCATCATTTTGGGAGGTGGATGCCCCGGGAAGGAGTGACCTCAGTGTTTGGCATATGCATCTGGTAACATATGAGTCATCTGGGTTCCGCACCCGCATCTTTGGGCGAGTGCACTTCTCTCTTCCTTTGATAGACTTCCTCACATGTGACCGATGTCGGGTTGCTGCACTTTGATCAACTGCTGCTGGAAGATCGACCCAACTACGACGAGCATCCCTCTGTCGTCGTTGATGTCGTACTGGATCAAACGAATCTTCAGATGATTCTTGTAGGTTGGGTTCTTCCATGAAAGGAACTGGTAAAAGTTGATTTTGGATTCACATGGCATGTATTGCGGTCATGAGATGGAAGGCACACTCCCTTCCAATCAAGGGTGCATTTTGGCATTGTTGCTGAGCTTTCCCCACTGGATTTATAGACCAATGAGGGAATAAACTCAGGAGCATCGGCTCGGAGTATGTTCCGAGCATTCGCGGGCCTTCCTGTTGAAGACGATGCTGGCGGCAATATGGCCGTAACATCGCCCCTCTTCCCAGGTAGCTTGAAGTTAGGTGCCTCGACCATCTTTTCTTTTCCTTTGTGCATGAGTGGTGGAAACTCAGATTTCTGAAACATTACTGTCTTTGCTTTGTCCTTGGACTGCTGACGGGAAGATTGTCCCACTTCTACAGCCTTTCCCTTTGTACCTGGCACTGGAGCTGAAGTCACATTAGCATGAGCAACCCCTCTTACAGAACTCTGAGCAACCCTGTTTCTAGCGGCCCTCATTTTCGTCTTTGCCGACTTTGACAGAACGGGCGTGAACTCGTCCGTTGGTGGAGAAGTGACAACTTGATCTGGAACAGCTGGAGATGCGGCAGTAGTCTTCCAGCTTTCACACAATGAGGTCACGATAGGACCAATTGGCATATCAAGCCAAAGGTCACCGAAGCGAAGGGTCACAAACTGCTGCACTAGGCCCTCCATACCTTCAAAATAAAGAAAACCATATATTAGTTTTCTTTGATTTTTTTTATATGGGTACATAATGTTTTATGCTCTATGTACTATGGGAGTTCATATGTTGCAATCCTATGTTGGAATTCAAAGATGAGGGGAGAAATAAGTCCCACCGGGCGTGCCAGAATCTGATGACGGGAAAATGGCGGGCGTGAGACACGCGTCCACGTCATTGATAAGAGTTAATAAATTTAAGCGCATAAATAAAATGGGGATCAAACATTGCAGGTACTTTATTTCCAGAACTCTTACATTTACATAAAAATTCTGTTAATTACATCTCTGAAGAGAAAACCCCTGATTAAGAATTCCAACTATCCTATTACATAGAATTGCATCACATGACTACTACAAAATGATAAAGAAAAATCGCTCCTCCTCGCTGTCGTTGACGCCGGTGTGCTCGGGGGAGCATCCTCGATCTTCTTCAAGTTATCATGTGTCTTGTTCATTTATATTTTTCTCTTATACCAAAATAGAGTATGAGTGCAGTGCATGCTTTTTTGCATCGGACACCTAATTTGTGTAGTCGACTTAACCAACATATGCTAGTATGACCACGCCACTATCAATTTTTAGGTCATTTCATTTTGATGAGTGATGAGTCGACTAGGAGAGTGCCCACTTAATACATGCATGGTACATCTTTTATTGATGCTCATATGAACATGCATGAGATGATGAGGCGCATGATTTAATCCATGTTGGCCTCAGCGCATGCATTGAAATTTAATAAAATGGGGTTCTAATATCAGAACCATCTCATATGTTATCTTGTTTGATTTTGTTTGGTACGCTTGATGATAGCGTATGCTAAGCGAGGTAGATGCAATATCTTTTATTTTATCATGGGTCACATGCATATACTGTAACTATTGGTGGACAGTATATATATGCATGTTGCATAGTCTATATGCTCTAGATTTCATAGTTTTAGATATGTAGGAATATATTTTTAATTTAACCTACATGCATTCATTTTCTTTTATGGGCATATTTTATTTTAGTGCAAAATGAGACAACAAACATTTTTCTTATCTCATGTTTACATGTTAGATTTCACTTAGCATATTCCATATGCATTAGAGTATGATCATTTCATAATCTATATGACAGATGTAAATAACATTTGTATCTTCCTGTTTGTATTACTACTGGCGTGGCATAGCATGTATGTCCGCAGTGTAACCAACAAGAGGTATGAAACATAATTTGGTGATCATCCAATTTATACATTTTCATGCTCTAGATTGAAGATACACGCACAATTTACATTGTCTTGTTTTATGCAACTCAAACAAATGAAGAGTACATTTTTGTAGGCACATACTTATTTGATGATTTTATGTAGATGGTCATTTAGGGTTTGTGTATGTTTCATCTTTGTTTTCCCCTGAGCTTTACTTTTGCATCGCTCTCATCTATAATGGAAGGGAAAATATGTCCTCCTTAGTTTGGGCCGCCATGATCAACCAAGGAGTGGATTACCTCTTTGACGTAATCGCACTTTGGCTCGTATCACGATGATCAGCCAAGGCAAAAATGACAAGATGGAAATATATGTTGTATGCTCCTTGATTTGTATCATGATGGTCCGCCAAGGAGTATTTTTGTTGCTCTAAACATATTCGCACTTTGGCTTGTATCACGATGATCAGCCAAGGCAAAATGTCAAGATGATACTATATGGAGAATGCTCCTTGGTTTGTATCACAATGATCAACCAAGGACGTATTTTCTTCTCTTAAATATAAGTGCTCTTTGGCTCGTATCATGATGATCAGCCAAGGCAAAATATCAAGATGAAGATATATGGAGAATACTCCTTGGCTTGTATCACAATGACCAACCAAGGACGTATTTTCTTCTCTTAAATATAAGTGCTCTTTGGCTCGTATCATGATGATCAGCCAAGGCAAAATATCAAGATGAAGATATATGGAGAATACTCCTTGGCTTGTATCACAATGACCAACGAAGGGGAAATTTTCCTCTCCTAAACATATACGCACTTTGGCTTGTATCACGATGATCCGCCAAGGAGTGTTTTTTTGTCGAGATGAAAATATGTGAGATATGTTCCTTGGTTCGTATTGCGATGATCAACCGAGGACAAATTTTCCTTTCCTGAACATAATTGCACTTTGGCTCGTATCGCGATGATCAGCCAAGGCAAGATGTCAAGATGAGGACACATGGACATGCTCCTTGGTTTGTATCACAATGATCAACCAAGGAAAGAAACATGAACATGATGAGAGATATAGGGAGGAGCAAGAAGATTAGAGGAGGAGCATGATTCCCACCTTGTCTACCTTCCTCACGCTCCTCGCCGGACGACGGCCTTGCAGCTGCAGCAGCGTATATGTAGATGAGAGCAGCAGCGGCAGCGCAACAGCACTAGCGGCAGCACAGCGGAGCGATGGAAAAAGGAGAGCAAGCTATGTGTATGTGTGATTGAAAGTAGCAGCAGCAGCGTAGCAGCGGCAGCCAGCGGATCGATTCAAAAAGAGCCCCAAGAGCAGTCCCTTTGGAGGTATTTATAGGAAGGAGCAGCGGAGGAAATCAATGGAGGGACGCGCCCACGTTCTCTAGTTTATGGGTGAGATCGTGTGAGCATGGGGCTGCCTCCTTCTTTATTTATTTGTTTAATCAGTAATTTATCCAACTATGTGGTTTGGCTGGCAAGTTACGTACGTGGTTAGCACATGTGGGCTAAACCCCTTCTTTACTAATTAACCTATGGGCCTTGGCGTCATCCAGCATATTTTAATGGGCTAGGCTTAATTAACTATTAATGTCAAATTGATGATTATTTTCTTAATGTGACATGCCGTATATAAATACATGGAAAATGTATTTTTTTTATGTGGCGTTATATCCTTCGTACATGTATTTCATTGGGAATGACGTACGTCTCTTAATCCTATGTCGTCGTGATATTTTATTAGCGACGATGAAATAATGCTCATGTATATTGCATGGTTCAATATTTGCCAAAAAAAATTATGTGGCGTTATATCCCTTGTACATGTATTTCATTGGGAATGACGTACGTTTCTTAATCCTATGTGGTCGTGATATTTCATTAGCGACGATGAAATAATGCTCATGTATATTGCATGGTTCAATATTTGCCAAATAAGCGCGGCCCGGAACGATTCTATGTTGGCATTTCATGTGGTCTAATATTTGAAGATATTAGCATCGTCTATAATCTTGCGTCTCATGGTTATTAATTATCAGGAAAAAGCCTTTTATGGAGCTTTTATTTATTCATTTTACCAACTTTGCGAATACCCGATATTTTCATATTCTTAGCCAATGTAAGTGCTCAACAATTATATATTGATATTTGGCTTATTCCTTTTATTTCCGTGCCTGCTATTTTCTAATAAGCGGCCAAAGTTAAACAAAGTCATTTGCTCTTCCCATTTGGCGATTCATCATTTTTGCCGTTCGGATTAATTTATATTTTTTATAATAGCTATTGCACCATATTTTACTTTGGCGAAATTCCGTGTCAACATCGACGCCCGCAAGATGTTCGACAATTTTGCCAAGGTACAAAATGGACTCCGCCAACGAGTTCTTTTTTCACAATTTCCCTTGCGACTCTGACGATTCCTCATCCGATGATGAGGAGGAGATCTTGGCTGCTGTGTTGGTCCATCACCACCTCAATAGCCAGCGGCCGTTGTTTCGTGGCTCCATTCCGGGGCACCTTCTAGGGTTGAATTGCACCTGAGGGAGCTGTCATTTCCTTCTTTGGAAGGACTACTTTGACACAACGAACCCGTTGTTCAAACATCAGAAATTCTGAGGCCGTTCCCGTATGAGTAGGCATCTTTCCAACCGTATTAGAGAGGGGGTGATCGGCTACGTTGACTATTTCAAGTGCAAAGAGGATGCCCTTGCAAAGAGGATGACCACTTGTTGGCGATGAATGCCGGCAGGGGCTTCCCATGGATGCTTGGCGGCATCAACTGCATGCACTGGGAGTGGAAGAACTGCCCTTCTGCTTGGCAAGGGCAGTATAATGGCCATGTCAGGTCTTGCATTGTCATACTTGAGGCCGTGTCATCTCAAGATCTCTGGATCTAGCACTCTTTCTTTGGCATGAACGGTTCACACAATGATATCAACGTGCTTTAGTGCTCGCCGGCGTTTGCTAGACTTGCCGAAGGCAACATCCCACCAGTTAATTTTACCATCAATGGCCACAACTACGACAAAGGATACTACCTGGGTGACGGTATATATCCTCAGTGGACCACTATCGTGAAGACAATCCCCAACCCTGTCGGAGAGAAGAGGAAAAGATTTGCCCAAGAGCAAGAGAGCGCTAGGAAGGACGTCGAATGTGCCTTTGGTGTTTTGCAATCCTGATGGGGCATCGTTCGATATCCTGCTAAGACTTGGAGCACCAAGAAACTATGGGAGGTGATGACTGTTTGTGTGATCATGCATAATATGATTGTAGAAGATGAGCGCCCGGAACATCTCTACGATCAAGGGTTTTAGTTTCAGGGTGAGAATGTTATGCCTGAGCATGGAGGAGCGGCAAAGTTTGAACAGTTCACTCAATTTCATCATGACATGCGTGATTCGGAAACTCGCATGCAACTGCAAAATGATTTGGTTGAGCATATGTGGGCCTATGTTGGCAACCAATAGATATATCTTTTTTATTCGGCTTGCAAAACTATGTGAGACTATTTTACTTTTATTCGTCCCGTAAAACTATGCTATTTATTTGGTTGAAACTATGCTATTTACTTGTGAAATAATGTGTTTGCTTGTGAAATAATGCAAAATTTGTGTGTGAAATAATGCAAAATTTGTTGAAAAGCTTTGACTAGCTGGATGCTTCGCGAGTATGGTATGGCACGATATTCTTTTTGTCTATATTGCTAGATCGTTTAGTATATATGAATGACAGCAACAACGAATATTCAAAATGGAGCTCGAGCTCATGTGCACCTAGATGAATAGTAGTCCATCTGTAACCTATTATGAGACGTTTTTAGAGTCCATGACAATGTCAAAGAAAGTCTTATATTATGTTACATAGGGAGTAAAAAACAAAATATAGTGGACAAATGTAAAAAATTGTTCTTTTTTAGCAAACATCTTCATATGTTCTAACTACATGCAATTTCTTTTTATGAAGAATGACATTTGTGGAGCTCTAGAAAAACAAAATATGGGTTCAATTTTGTTATAATATAGCTTGTTTAGAATTTGGAAAATATAACGTCTAAATCCTCTATTCATAAATAGCTAGTACAACCCACTACCTATTTTTCCTACACATGCAAGCATTTACATGAGCAAATCATGCATGCAAGCCATAAATTATAGGTTATTTTCGTTACTCTATGCATGCAAGGCTGCCACATCATCAATTCATGCATATTAGTTATAAATTATTGTTTGCATTAGATTTTGTATTGATGATATATGTTTTTGGCGATTGCAGCATACCCATATATTTCATCCTTCACATTTTATTTGAAATGATATTCTGTTAACTGGAATTCATTTTCCTCTCTATTTATATGCTTCATATTTTTCACCCTGTTAAGCTTACATTTACTTTCCATTTCTTTTAGATGTCTTAAGCAACTATTTATGCATATTTTAACAAGATTCCCGCAGCAACGCGCGGGGCATCCTCTAGTTCCTAATAGAGGGAGCCCAGATATTTGGGGTGACAATGACAACGATGGCGATATGTGATTCCCAAACAGCCCAGTTATTCGTAGGCGGCGATGATCATAACCCATGGGCTCACCCCTCTAGTGCAATAGTCTGAAATTTTATTTATGTCTTGCTAATCTTTAGTTTCATAAAATATTCATATATATTGCCTTTCGAAGGAAAAGGATAGATATTCTTCAACACTTCAACTCCGTTCAAGTTCATGTTAATCCATTTTGGAAGGACGAATGGAACTTGAAGGTACTATGTGTTGGGGAACGTAGGATGCAATTTCAAAAAAAATTCTACGCTTACGCAAGATCTATCTAGGAGATGCATAGCAACGAGAGGGGAAGAGTGTGTCTACGTACCCTCGTAGACAGAAAGCAGAAGTGTTTGACAATGCGGTTGATGTAGTCAAACTTTTTCTCGTTCCGACCGAGCACCGAACGTATGGCACCTTAGAGTTCTGCACACGTTCAGCTCAATGACATCCCTCGAACTCTTGATCCAGCAAAGTTTCGAGGAAGTAGATGAGTTCCGTCAGCACGACATCATGATGGCGGTGATGGTGAAGTGATCTGTGCAGGGCTTCGCCTAAGCACTACAAAAATATGACCGGAGGCATAAACTATGAAGGCGGCGCCGCACACGGCTAACAATTGTTGGTGTGTGTTCTAGGCGTCCCTCCCCATGTATATATAGGCTGGAGGGGAGGAGAGGCCGCCAAGGGGGCGCCCTCTCCAATTCTACCAAACCCCTTCTCCTAATCCTATTCGGAGTAGGAAGGGAAAAAGAAGAGAGGGGAGAGGAAAGGAAGGGGGAGGCCGAATCCCTCCCCCCTTTCCTTCTCCCACTTGGCCGGCGGCCTAGGAGGGGTGCTCCAGCCCCTTGTGGGCTGGTGTGCCCCATTGGCCCATGTGGCCCATTAACCTCCGGGGGGTCCGGTAACCCCCGGTACTCCGATATGTATTCAGTACCTCTTGGAACATTTTCGGTGTCCGAATACTATCATTCTGTATATCAATCTTTACCTTCGATGCTTATTCTGCTTCCTTTATCCAAGTGATAGTTCGTCCGAATATTTGCGAGTTTCCCGTCCTACCATGTCCTCGTTCGAGTGGATCTTATGCCACGATGTCATCTGACTGATCAGGACCTCTTGATTTGGTTCGTACTTTGGTATTTTTGGTTAGTGGACTCGGCCACCTGGGCCTCCATGAGTTTTATATCATTGTGGGTCTACCTCATGGTAGATATCACATCATCACTCCTTAGGAAAAAGGCAGAGAAATCTTGGCTATCCAAACCAGATCTCAAAGGACATCCACATCACTGTTGCAGCAGTCCATTAGCTTTGGCAACTTGTCGTAGAGTCCATGGAACGTGGCAAGGATGCGGTCGGCCATGGAAGGGTGGGAGAAGAGCTTCTGCTGGAGTCCTGGGTTTGGTACATGACTCTTATGAAGAGCATGTCGGCATGTAGTAGGCAATGGTCTTATTTTTTCTTTTTCTTTTCGAGAAATCTCCGACCTATTCATCTTCAAACATGGCAGTACAACAAACATCCGAAATAGTAAAAATTACATGCAGATCCGTAGACCACTTAGCGACGACTACAAGCACTGAAGCGAGCCGAAGGCACCGTCATCGTTCCTCCCTCGTCGGAGCCGGGTAAACTGTCGTAGTAGACAGTCTGGAAGTCGTCATGCTAAGACCCCATAGGACCAGCGCACCAGAATAGCAACTGCCACCGATGAAGAGTAGAGTAGATCGGAAGAATCCAACGTGAAGACACATGAACATAGACGACACACGAATAGATCCGAGCAAATTCACCCAAGACGGATCAGCCCGAGACACACCTTCGCACGCCCACCGACAATGCTTGATGCATCACCGGGATAGTGGCAAGGCGAGGAGAACCTTATTTCATCTTTAGGGAGCCGCCGCCATCTCGTATTACTGAGCAGAATAAAAACCCTAAGAAAGATCAAATAAACATGTAAAACAGAGCCCTTCCGCCGGTAAGGGCCGAGATCCACAGCACCCTCATGCCCCTAAGGCCACCGGAGACGAGAGGAACCGGCGGCGGCGCCAGTGGGAGGGAAAGAAACCCTAGGTTCTTTTTTTGGAGCCGAGGGGACGTGTGACGAGCTAAACACGATTGGATGGATGATAAAGTGCGTCCGGATAGCTCGGTGCAGTAGGCAGTGGTCTTTGACGGTTGTGTGTCATACCGTGCATAGGCAACGGCAAGTGGCAGAATGTTGTGAACTTATTAGTAGAGTAGCTAAATTGCGAGAGACAGTTTTCCACAGCCTAGAAATTTCTATGGACATGCTTACCTAATAATACACAAGAAGCCACTATTAAGATATTTATTAGAGTGTATGCTTGACAAATTAAATCTCTACCAATATTTGATACTAATAAAATATAAGATGAACACTCACATGAATGCAAATACATATGCATATGCTATATAGTGATTGTAATATTAAAAGTTAATTACAAAAATATATATTCAAACATACAATTTAAATTTAGCATAAGAAAATTTTGAGTGATATACATTATAACTATATGAAAAAGAATAATATGAGTATTACATGGAAATATTTTTATCTTTTTAAATATATAACATTATATTATTCGTTTAAATAAATATAAAAGTTTAATATAAAAAATATTGTACATCAATACAAATTAACGGTGATAAATTTTGTTTTTTTTACAAAGAAAACAATTTGCAGAATCACATAAATTTGCCGCACCACCCTCCCTAATCCCCTCACGTTTCCTCACCCGTCGATAGAGCATGGCGTTCTCCACCCCGTTGCCTAACGAGCCCATCTCCCCGTCGATCCCTACCGCCAGTTATCCTTCTCTCCCTCAAGCTACGCTCATCTGTTGCCGCTGCATCGGAGCATCGTGGCCGATGCAGGCGACCATGGTGCCATCCACCAGTGGTCGTTGTTGTCCAGCATTCTCTTGATTTGTTGATTAGGTAGTACAAGGTTGTGGGTTACCAATTTGATTTTTGATTCATTCCTGCGATTCGTTGTGATTGGTTTTTAAATTTTATTTTACTGGTAATGCTTGCAGGAGATTGTCGAGTTGAAGCTGAAGCAAAAAATGCTTTAACATATCAAACTATGCTTCTATGGCTCATTAGTACAAAAATGCGTCAGTTGGGAGCAATCTGTTTTTTGCGAAAGCAATTGGAAGCAATCTATGTTCCTGCTTCAGTAATTATGCATGTTTTTCTTGGAAGCAATCTCATTTGCCATGGAAGCAAAATATATTTCCTTCGAAGAAAATTATATTCTCTGTTGACACTTTGGAAAGAATGTATTTTTTTGTCACGAAGGGTGGGCGTAGTATGGTAATAGCCAGCATGGACGTGGTAGTCGGAGTGGCTAGCTACGGCGGGGTCTCAGACTCTATCGAGCCTAGTAGATTTTTTTCTTTCTTTGCAAACAATTTCATAATTTGTATGAACCATGTGTAGTTGTGACTGGAAATGTTTTTCTTTTCGATGGAAGCAAAATAGTATTTTCTTGGAAGCAAGTGCCTAGTCAATGAAAACAAGATCATGAAGCTTCTGAAACATATGGTATGTTTTCTGTTTTGATGGAAGCATATGTGTGGAATACTTCTCTATTTTCCTAGTCGATGGAAGCAAGATCGTGATGCTTCTGTAACATGTGAAATAATTTTATTTGTTGATGAAGCCGGTTTCGAAGCGATTCTCTAGTCGTCTTGTCGACCGATGCAATATCGTGATGCTTCTGAAACAAAATATCACGTTGGTTACACAGGGCATATAAATTTCAAATAAATCGATGCAGATTTCACCTATCACAGAAGCAAATTCTACAATGAACCGAAACGTAATTATTAATTTTTTATAGCATGAACGGGAAGCATAAGTTATAATTACAAGCAAAGGTGGAAGCATGTACTAGTTGCATCTGATCTTCCTAAGGAAGCATGCCGCTCCAACTCATCAAAAAGGAAAGGAAGCATGCCGCATATTGCTGCCTAAATCCAAGGAATGCATCTCACCAAATTATCTCACGTAATTAGTGGCCCACATAAGCACGTGATTTGCGGAAGCTGTTTAAGGTGGTTTTGTACGTGGAAAATTAACTGTCCAGACTCGTTTTAAGGGGCCAGCAGCCACATCAGATCAATCAGATCAGATATTATCGTACGGCTCAGGACTACTCTGATGGGAAGCTCCAACAGCCTTGTACCGCAATACGATAGCTGAAGAAAAGAGAAGTCTGAACCTCTCTCTTTGTTCCCTGACACTTGTCGATCAAACCCTCCCAGCTCTCCTCTTTATCTTCCAATTTCCTACGTGATCCTTCCCTGGGTCCTCCCAGTTGTTACTCAGAGCCTAGATCGTGTTCCATTGCGCTCAAAATCGTCTCGATCAGGCCACAAAATACCATTCCCAAGGGTGAAAATTCTGCTTCGGTCAATTTAGCTCAAAATCTCAAGCTTGGTTGTCTAGATTTGGAGAGAGCCGCAACGACGCGGTCGTAGCCTTCCTTGCCATCAGGCCAGACCAGTCTCATGCTAGCGGCCATGGGAGAGAGGAACGAACGGATTCAAGCAACGTTGGCTGCCCTCCTCGCCAAGGTCGATGCCATGGGGTCTTTGTTTCATGAATTTGGGCAAGCAGATCAAGTCGACCCAGTCGAGATCAATGTTGCACCAGGAGGATCCATGGTCACAGGAGGCGCGACGGACGCAGGGACATCTTCCGCCACACGCTCAGCTATGCGGCTCGCAGGGCGTCTCTAGGAATTCGGGGCCGTGTGGGAAATGCAAGATGAGGCCCTAAACTTTCTAGAATAACTTGTGTCATGTCGCTGCCCAGAGGTCCGGCCGGAGAGGTCCAACACCCAGGATGCTCAAATAACTTGTGTCACGAAAAAAATCTTGAAAAGAAAAACTACCGAACAAATGATCGAAATCACTAATTAAGGAGTACTCCTTTCAAAGATCACTCCCACTTCAGGTTGTGACAAGTGTCGCACTGCATGCGCGCCACTTGTCGCAACCTGGGAGTTTCCTTTTTGTGAGTACATTCATTTATTCAAAATGTTTTATCTCTTAAATCGTGCGTCCAAACCTCGAATCGTTTTCACCATTGGATTCCCCGCGTCGAGATCTTCAAAATTAGACCCATGTTGATAGGTTTTGACGAACTTTTTTTTCACGAAAAACTGGTCAAAAAACCAGATGAAAAAACCGAATCGGGAGGACGTATTTGCCCCATTCCAAAAGAGGCACAACCGTGCCTCTTGTGAAGCACAACCGTGTCTCTCGCGGAAGCAAAATCGTGCCTCTCGTGGAAGGAAAAAAAATGCATTTTTTCCATTTCCAAGAGGCATGGCCGTGCCTCTCGCGAAGAAGAAAAATGTGTATCTCACTGAAGGAAAAAACCGAAAAAATGTGTTTTTTCATTTCCAAGAGGCACAAACGTGCCTCCCACGAAAAAAAATAGAAAATGCATTTTTTCCATTTTCGAGAGGCACGGCCCGAAAGAAAAACGGTGCCTCTCGCGGAAGCAAAACCGTGCCTCCCATGGAAGAAAAAAACAAAAAACGTATTTTTTTTCGTTTCCGAGAGGCATGGCCATTCCTCTCGTGAAAGCAAAACCGTGCCTCTCGCGAAAGGAAAAACCGTGTTTTTTCACGTAATTTTTTTTTCAATATTTTTTGTCCAAAGCTAAGGAAGAACTGTTTAAAAAGCCGAAAACGCGTGCGAAAAAATAAAGTCCGAAGGGAGCGCGACACGTGACGGCAGCCGAGAGTGATGCGCTCTTAGCCCACTCCCAAATGATCATTGGGAGGCTCCCGAAAGAGCGCTCGCCGACTAGTTACTCTCACAAACGATGGGCAGATATGTCTCCATCCCCTGTCTCCAGCTTGACGCGGTTTGATCCGTTTGATTTGGCCAGCGGCCTGGTGGGTGCATGAGTGTGATAGTACATGTCATTAGCATAGCGTCAATTGAAACGTTCGTGTGTGGTGTCGCGCGCTGGTGGAGTCCATGTGAAAGTAGAGGATGCCCCAGCGCGGTGCTGCGACAATTGATTAATGAAAATTTGGGTCAATAACATGATAATGAAAAATTAAAAATGACTTACTTCCTCCGTAAACTAATATAAGAGTGTTTAGATCACTATTTTAATGATTTATATTAATTTACACTATATTTGATTATGTAAAGTTATAACAATATTTTTAAATATAGGTAGAACAATTAAATGGAAAGCATTTTTCCATGCATGGTTGAATGTTGTGGTGGTTTTTTTTTCATGCATTATTGCATGCTGAGATGGCCTTATCTCGTTCATAATTGTATGGTCAGCTAGCATACTTGCATGTTGAGATAAATAATTTAGTGGGGATGAAACATTTAGGTATATATAGGATGGGTTGCAAACAACTCCACTAGCATTTCAGCGCGACTCATAAATGTCAAGAAGCACTAAGAATATACCTAACGAACAACGAAAGACATTAGCCGAACTTGCTTGACCAGATTCCCATTCTTCCAGTCGCATGGCCATGAGATGCATGTCATGCATGCCTTTATCTATGTTCATGCCTTCAAAGAAACACGATGGTGATGATGATGATAAAAATGATGGAAACATGAAAAGAAACTAACGGACGGTACCTAGTTGTGCCTGCAACCTGTCCACTTACGCACCACCTCATCCGGAGCTGTTGTGGCGGCACCTCCCTCACGGAGACCTTCCATCGCTGCCTTTTGCAGCTCTGCCACGTTGGCTCGTATCTCGACACCCTTACCCTGGCCCGCCATCACTTCTTTGACTGCCACGACGATCTCGTGTTTCTTCTTCGTATCCGGCACTCGTATGGCGGCCCCTATCACCTCGGTCAGCATCATGGTATTCTGCCGTTGCTCGGCGAAGAGAGGCCAGGCGACCATCGGCACGCCGTGCACCAGGCTTTCCAACACGGAGTTCCAATCGAAGTGCACGAGGAATCCTCCTGTGGCTTCATGAGCCAGCACCTTTATCTGTGTTGCCTACGATGGCACAAGAAGGCCCATGTCCTTGGTCCTCTCGACGAACCCCTCGGGAAGGTACATCAGAGGGTCTTTCTTGCTCTCGGCGGCGTTTCTTCTTCTCTCCCTCGAGCTGCCTCACACAACTCTTGTGGTTTCTCTCTATCTTCTTCTCTCAAGAACACAAGAACACACACATACTTCACCGTGGAGAAAGCCAGCTTTGCTATGTTGCTCCCGGTGAGAACACACACCCTACATTGTTTTCTCCAGCCCTCTTGTCCTCTTCTTTTCTCATTAACCCAATGCAATATTTATACACAAAGGACCAGACTCGCAACAGGCCACTACGTCTGGCCACTAACCAACTAATCCCTAACTACATGTCTACATGCACGCCCACGTCCACTACATGCGCAGCGTCCTCTCAACAGCTACACAATGTGGACATGCAGCTAACAAACTTGACCGCATCTAATACTAGGACCTCTCAGACTTGCTGATCCACATGGCTGGACTCCTGCTGGCCGCTGGCTCTTATCCTTGTGCAGCCGCTTCACACGGCACTAGCTAGTATCTCACCATGCACAATGTACGCGCATGTATATCTTGTCGATGGACAACTACCCTAGACCATCTACACCATATGCAGGACTCAAACAAATATGCAGATACATAATCAAGATTAAACATAACAGGGGGAAGGGCAGGGAGGCGATGGCGGGCGGGCGGGCGGGCGGGAGGGAGGCGACGAAGGCACACTGCATGGTGGACGCCGTGGAGGCGAAGGTGATGAGCGTGGCCGTGAAGCCGTGCCGCGTGGCCAGGCGCCTGGCCAGCTCGGCGAGCGGGATCACGTGGCCCATGCCAGGCGTCACCAGCATCGCGACGTGTGGGGGGCGGTTGTTGCAGACGCCGTTGGCCTCCATTTTTGTGTTCTCTGATCCTCCTAGTGCGGGTGTGGGCATCATCATGGTGAGGATTATAGCCCAACGACCGTCCACCGCTCCTGGAGACGCCGGACAAGCCACTGGAAGTACGGGTTATGCTACAGTACCTGAATCACCGCCTCACCGGTGGAACCACCGAACCAGCAGAAGTTAGACTGGGTGCAGGAGCAGGTCCGGAGCGACAACGTGAGTTTCTACCAGAACGGGAGCACACCGCTGTGATTATTGAAGGAAATATGCCTTAGAGGCAATAATAAAGTTGTTATTTTATATTTCCTTATATCATGATAAATGTTTATTATTCATGCTAGAATTGTATTAACCGGAAACTTAGTACATGTGTGAATACATAGACAAAACAGAGTGTCCCTAGTATGCCTTTACTAGACTAGCTCATTGATCAAAGATGGTTATGTTTCCTAACCATAGACATGAGTTGTCATTTGATCAACGGGATCACATCATTAGGAGAATGATGTGATGGACTAGACCCATCCGTTAGCTTAGCACTATGATCGTTTAGTTTTACTGCTACTGCTTTCTTCATGACTTATACATGTTCCTATGACTATGAGATTATGCAACTCCCGTATACCGGAAGAACACCTTGTGTGCTATAAAACGTCACAACATAACTGGGTGATTATAAATATGCTCACATGTGTCTCCGAAGGTGTTCGTGGTGTTGGCATAGATCAAGAATAGGATTTGTCACTCCGAGTGTCGGAGAGGTATCTCTGGGCCCTCTCGGTAATACACATCATAATAAGCCTTGCAAGCAAATGACTAATGAGTTAGTCACGGAATGATGTATTATGGAACGAGTAAAGAGACTTGCCGGTAACGAGATTGAACTAGGTATAGAGATACCGACGATCGAATCTCGGGCAAGTAACATACCGATGACAAAAGGAACAACGTATGTTGTTATGCGGTTTGACCGATAAAGATCTTCGTAGAATATGTAGGAACCAATATGAGCATCCAGGTTCCGCTATTGGTTATTGACCAGAGATGAGTCTCGGTCATGTCTACATAGTTCTCGAACCCGTAGGGTCCGCACGCTTAACGTTTCATGACGATCGGTATTATGAGTTTATGAGTTTTGATGTACCGAAGGTAGTTCGGAGTCCCCGATGAGATCACGGACATGACGAGGAGTCTCAGAATGTCTGAGACATAAAGATTGATATATTGGACGACTATATTCGGACACTGGAAGTGTTCCGGAAAAGTTTCGGATTTAACCGGATTGCCATAGGGGGTTACCGGAACCCCCACGAGGGGGTATGGTCCATAGTGGGCTTTGAGGAAAGAAGAGAGGCAGCCCATAGAGGCTGGCCGGCGCCCCACCAGGGAATCCTAGTTGGACTAGGACTGGGGGGCGCCACCTCTCCCTCTCCTTCCTTCCCCCTTCTCCTTCTTGGTGGACTCCTACTAGGAATAGGATTGCAATCCTATTCCTAGTAGGATTGCCTCCCTGGCGCGCCATTGAAGGGCTGGCCAGCCCCTCCCCTTGCTCCTTTATATACGGGGGCAGGGGGCACCCTAGAACACACAAGTTGATCAGTTGATCTCTCTAAACCGTGTGCGGTGCCCCCCCTGCACAGTAACACACCTCGGTCATATCGTTGCAGCGCTTAGACGAAGCCCTGCGACGGTAACTTCATCATATCCGTCACCACGCCGTCGTGCTGACGAAACTCTTCCTGAAGCTCAACTGGATCAAGAGCTCGTGGGACGTCATCAAGCTGAACGTGTGTTGAATGCGGAGGTGCCGTACGTTCGGTGCTTGATCGGTTGGATCGCGAAGAAGTTCGACTACATCAACCGCGTCACTTGACGCTTCCGCTCCCGGTCTACGAGGGTACGTAGACACACTCTCCCCCTCGTTGCTATGCATCTAGTAGATAGATTTTGCGTGATCGTAGGAAAATTTTGAAAATACTACGTTCCCCAACAGTGGCATCATGAGCCAGGTCTATGCGTAGATGATATGCACGAGTAGAACACAATGAGTTGTGGGCGATACTAGTCATACTGCTTATCAGCATGTCATACTTTGCTTCGGCGGTATTGTGAGATGAAGCGGCCCGGACCGACATTACGCGTACGCTTACGCGAGACTGGTTTCACCGTTATGAGCACTCGCTGCTTAAAGGTAACTGGCGGGTGTCTGTCTTTCTCACTTTAGCTGAATCGAGTGTGGCTACGCCCGGTCCTTGTGAAGGTTAAAACAGCACATACTTGATGAAACATCGTTGTGGTTTTTGTATGCGTAGGTAAGAACGGTTCTTGCTAAGCCCGTAGCAGCCACGTGAAACTTGCAACAACAAAGTAGAGGACGTCTAACTTGTTTTTGCAGGGCATGTTGTGATGTGATATGGTCAAGACGTGATGAGTTATACGGTTTTGTATGAGATGATCATGTTTTGTAAAGTTATCGGCAACTGGCAGGAGCCATATGGTTGTTGCTTTATTGTATGAAATACAATCGCCATGTAATTGCTTTACTTTATCACTAAGCGGTAGCGATAGTCGTAGAAGCAATAGTTGGCGAGACGACAACGATGCTACGATGGAGATCAAGATGTCGCGCCGGTGACGAAGGTGATCATGACGGTGCTTTCAAGATGGAGATCAAAAGCACAACATGATGATGACCATATCATGTCACATATTTTGATTGCATGTGATGTTTATCTTATTATGCTTCTTATTTTGCTTAGTATGGCGGTAGCATTATAAGATGATCCCTTACAAAATTTCAAGGTATAAGTGTTCTCCCTGAGTATGCAGCGTTGCGAAAGTTCGTCGTGCCGAGACACCATGTGATGGTCGGGTGTGATAAGCTCTACGTTCAAATACAACGGGTGTAAGCCAGTTTTGCACACGCAGAATACTCGGGTTAAACTTGACGAGCCTAGCATATGCAGATATGGCCTCGGAACACTGGAGACTGAAAGGTCGAGCGTGAATCATATAGTAGATATGATCAACATAAGATGTTCACCATTGAAACTACTCCATCTCACGTGATGATCGGACTTGGTTTAGTTGATTTGGATCACGTAATCATTTAGATGACCAAAGGGATGTCTATATAAGTGGGAGTTCTTTAAGTAATATGATTAATTGAACTTTAATTTATCATGAACTTAGTCCTGGTAGTATTAGCATATCTATATTGTAGACCAATAGCTTGCGATATAGCTCCCCATTTGTTTTTATATGTTCCTAGAGAAAACTAAGTTGAAAGATGTTAGTAGCAATGATGTGGACTTGTTCCGTGATCTGAGGATTTTCCTCATTGTTGCACAGAAGAATTATGTCCTTGATGCACCGCTAGATGACAGACCTGTTGCAAGAGCAGATGCAGACATTATGAACGTTTTGACAAAAGCTCGGTATGATGACTACTTGATAGTTTAGTGCACCATGCTTTACGGCTTAGAACCGGGACTTCAAAAATGTTTTGAATGCCACGGAGCATATGAGATGTTCCAGGAGTTGAAATTAGCATTTCATACTCATGCCCGTGTCGAGAGGTATAAGACCTCTGACAGTACATTGCCTACAAGATGGAGGAGAATAGCTCAACCAGTAAGCATGTGCTCAGATTGTCTGGGTACTACAATTGCTTGAATCAAGTGGGAGTTAATCTTCCAGATAAGATAGTAATTGACAAAGTTTTCTAGTCACTATCACCAAGTTAGTAGAACTTCGTGATGAACTATGATATGCAAGGGATGACGAAAGTAATTCCCGAGCTCTTCGCGATACTGAAATCGACGAAGGTAGAAATCAAGAAAGAGCATCAAGTGTTGATGGTTAACGAGATCACTTGTTTCAAGTAAAGGGCAAAAGGATAGAAAGGGAACTTCAAGAAGAATGACAAGCAAGTTTTCACTCCAGTGAAGAAACCCAAAGCTAAACTCAAGCCTGAAACTAAGTGCTTCTACTCCAAAGGAAATGATCACTAGAAGTGGAACTGCCCTAGATACATGGTGGATAAGAAGGATGGCAAAGTGAACAAAGATATATTTGATATACAGATTATTGATGTGTGCTTTACTAGTGTTCATAGCAACCCCTGGGTATTTGATACCGGTTCAGTTGCTAAAAATTAGTAACTCGGAACAGGAGTTGCAGAATGTACAGAGACTAGTTAAAGGTGAAGTGACGATGTGTGTTGGAAGTGGTTCCAAGATTGATATGATCATCATCGCACACTCCCCATACTTTCGGGATTAGTGTAAAACCTAAATAAATGTTATTTTGCATTTGCGTTAAGCATGAATATGATTTGATCATGTTTGTTGCAATACGGTTATTCATTTAAAGTCATAGAATAATTGTTATTCTGTTTACATGAATAAAGCCTTCGATGGTCATACACCCAATGAAAATAGTTTATTGGATCTCGATTGCAGTGATACACATATTCATAATATTGAAGCCAAAAGATGCAAGGTTAATAATGATAGTGCAACTTATTTGTGGCACTGCCGTTTAGGTCATATTGGTGTAAAGCGCATGAAGAAACTCCATAGTGATGGAATTTTGGAATCAATTGATTATGAATCACTTGGTGCTTGTGAACCATGCCTGATGGGCAAGATGACTAAAACTCCGTTCTCCGGAACAATGGAGCGAGCAACAGATTTGTCGGAAATCATACATACTGATGTATGTGGACCGATGAGTGTTGAAGCTCGCGGCGGGTATCGTTACTTTCTGACCTTCACTGATGATTTAAGCAGATATGGGTATATCTACTTGATGAAGCACAAGTCTGAAACATTTGAAAAGTTCAAAGAATTTCAGAGTGAAGTAGAGAATCATCGTAACAAGAAAATAAAAGTTTCTACGATCTGATCGCGGAGGCGAATATTTGAGTTACGAGTTTTGTCTTCATTTAAAATAATGTGGAATAGTTTCATAGCTCACGCCACCTGGAACACCACAGCGTAATGGTGTGTCCGAACATCGTAACCGTACTTTATTAGATATGGTGCGATCTATGATGTCTCTTACCGATTTACCACTATTGTTTTGGATTATGCATTAGAGACAGCTGCATTCATATTAAATAAGGGCACCATCAAAATCCGTTGAGACGACGCCTTATGAATTGTGGTTTGGCAAGAAACCAAAGTTGTTGTTTCTTAAAGTTTGGGGATGCGATGCTTATGTGAAAAAGCTTCAACCTGATAAGCTCGAACCCAAGTCGGAGAAATGTGTCTGCATAGGATACCCAAAGGAGACTGTTGGGTACACCTTCTATCACAGATCCGAAGGCAAAATATTCATTGCTAAGAATGGATCCTTTCTAGAGAAGGAGTTTCTCTCGAAAGAAGTGAGTGGGAGGAAAGTAGAACTTGATGAGGTAATTGTACCTTCTCCCGAATTGGAAAGTGGAACATCACAGAAACTAGTTCCGGTGATTCCTACACCAATTAGTGAGGAAGCTAATGATGATGATCATGAAACTTCAGGTCAAGTTTCTGCTGAACGTCGTAGATCAACCAGAGTACGTTCCGCACCAGAGTGGTACGGCAACCCAGTTCTAGAAGTCATGTTACTAGACCATGATGAACCTACGAACTATGAGGAAGCGATGATGAGCCCAGATTCCGCAAAATGGCTTGAGGCCATGAAATCTGAGATGGGATCCATGTATGAGAACAAAGTGTGGACTTTGGTTGACTTGCCCGATGATCGACGAACCATCGAAAATAAATGGATCTTCAAGAGGAAGACCGACGCAGACGGTAATGTTACTGTTTGCAAAGCTCGACTTGTTGCGAAAGGGTTTCGACAAGTTCAAGGGATTGACTACGATGAGACTTTCTCACCTGTAGCGATGCTTAAGTCTGTCCGAATCATGTTAGCAATTGCCGCATTTTTATGATTATGAAATCTGGCAAATGGATGTCAAAACTGCATTTCTGAATGGATATCTTAAAGAAGAGTTGTATATGATGCAACCAGAAGGTTTTGTCGATCCTAAAGGTGCTAACAAAGTGTGCAAGCTCCAGTGATCCATCTATGGACTGGTGCAAGCATCTCAGAGTTGGAATATACACTTTGATAGGTTGATCAAAGCATATAGTTTTAAACAGACTTGCGGTGAAGCCTATATTTACAAGAAAGTGAGTGGGAGCACTACACCCTTTCTGATAAGTATATGTAAATGACATATTGTCGATCAGAAATGATGTAGAATTGTCTGAAAAGCATAAAGGAGTGTTTGAAAGGAATTTTTTCAAAGAAAATCTCGGTAAAGCTGCTGACATATTGAGCCTCGAGATCTATAAAGATAGATCGAGACACTTGATAAGTTTTTTCAATGAGTACATACCTTGACAAGTTTTTGAAGTAGTTCAAAATGGATCACTCAGAGAAGGTGTTCTTGCCTGAGTTGTAAGGTATGAAGTTGAGTAAGACTCAAAGCCCAACCTCGGCAGAAGATAGAGAAAAAATGAAAGTCATTTCCTATGCCTCAGACATAGGTTCTATAAAGTATGTCATGCTGTGTACCAAACCTGTTGTGTACCTTACCATGAGTTTGGTAAGGAGGTACAAAAGTGATCCAGGAGTAGATCATTGGACAGCGGTCAAAATTATCCTTAGTTACTGGATGACTAAGGAAATGTTTTCTCGATTATGGAGGTGATAAAGAGTTCGTCGTAAAGAGTTACACCAATGCAAGCTTTACACTATTCCAGATGACTCTAAATATCAATCTGGATGCATATTGGAAGAGGGAGAAATTAGCTAGATTAGCTTCATGCAGAGCATTGTAGACATATAAATTTGCGAAATACATACGGATCTGTATGTAATAGACCCGCTGACTAAACTTCTCTCACGAAGCAAAACATGATCACACCTTAGTACTCTTTGGGTGTTAATCACATAGCGATATGAACTAGATTATTGACTCTAGTAAAACCTTTGGGTGTTGGTCACATGGCGATGTGAACGATGGGTGTTAATCACATGACGATGTGAACTATTGGTGTTAAATCACATGGCGATGTGAACTAGATTATTGACTCTAGTGCAAGTGGGACACTGAAGGAAATATGCCCTAGAGGCAATAATAAAGTTGTTATTTTATATTTCCTTATATCATGCTAAATGTTTATTATTCATGCTAGAATTGTATTAACCGGAAACTTAGTACACGTGTGAATACATAGACAAAACAGAGTGTCCCTAGTATGCCTCTACTAGACTAGCTCATTGATCAAAGATGGTTATGTTTCCTAACCATAGACATGAGTTGTCATTTGATCAACGGGATCACATCATTAGGAGAATGATGTGATGGACTAGACCCATCCGTTAGCTTAGCACTATGATCGTTTAGTTTTACTGCTACTGTTTTCTTCATGACTTATACATGTTCCTATGACTATGAGATAATGCAACTCCCGTATACCGGAGGAACACCTTGTGTGCTATAAAACGTCACAACGTAACTGGGTGATTATAAAGATGCTCTACAGGTGTCTCCGAAGGTGTTCGTGGTGTTGGCATAGATCAAGAATAGGATTTGTCACTTCGAGTGTCGGAGAGGTATCTCTGGGCCCTCTCGGTAATACACATCATAATAAGCCTTGCAAGCAAATGACTAATGAGTTAGTCACGGAATGATGTATTACGGAACGATTAAAGAGACTTGCCGGTAACGAGATTGAACTAGGTATAGAGATACCGACGATCGAATCTCAGGCAAGTAACATACCGATGACAAAAGGAACAACGTATGCTGTTATGCGGTTTGACCGATAAAGATCTTCGTAGAATATGTAGGAACCAATATGAGCATCCAGGTTCCGCTATTGGTTATTGACCAGATATGAGTCTCGATCATGTCTACATAGTTCTCGAACCCGTAGGGTCCGCACGCTTAATGTTTGATGACGATCGTTATTGAGAGTTTATGAGTTTTGATGTACCGAAGGTAGTTCGGAGTCCCGGATGAGATCATGGACATGACGAGGAGTCTCATAATGTCCGAGACATAAAGATTGATATATTGGACGACTATATTCGGACACGGGAAGTGTTCCGGAAAAGTTTTGGATTTAACCGGATTGTCGGAGGGGGTTATCGGAACCCCCCACGAGGGGGTATGGTCCATAGTGGGCTTTGAGGAAAGAAGGGAGGCAGCCCATAGAGGCTGGCCGGCGCCCCACCAGGGAATCCTAGTTGGACTAGGATTGGGGGGCGCCACCTCTCCCTCTCCTTCCTTCCCCCCTTCTCCTTCTTGGTGGACTCCTACTAGGAATAGGATTGCAGGATTGCCTCCCTGGCGCGCCATTGAAGGGCTGGCCGGCCCCTCCCCTTGCTCCTTTATATACGGGGGCAGGGGGGCACCCTAGAACACACAAGTTGATCAGTTGATCTCTCCCAACCGTGTGCGGTGCCCCCCTCCATAGTAACACACCTCGGTCATATCGTTGCAGCGCTTATGCGAAGCCCTGAGACGGTAACTTCATCATATCCGTCACCACGCCGTCGTGCTGACGAAACTCTCCCGTGAAGCTCAACTAGATCAAGAGCTCGTTGGACGTCATCAAGTTGAACGTGTGCTGAACGCGGAGGTGCCGTACGTTCGGTGCTTGATCGGTTGGATCGTGAAGAAGTTCGACTACATCAACCGCGTCACTTGACGCTTCCGCTCCCGGTCTACGAGGGTACGTAGACACACTCTCCCCCTCGTTGCTATGCATCTAGTAGATAGATCTTGCGTGATCGTAGGAAAATTTTGAAAATACTACGTTCCCCAACAATTATGGCCACGATAGAGACCAAGATATGCATTCAAACCACCGAGGCATGATTTTCCGAGGTTTGCTGGTGAGAATCCTACTCTCTAGCTCAACCTTGCACTGGCATATTTCGACATGTATCGAGTTCCAACTGAATTAATGGGTGGCGAGACGGCAACTCTGCATCTGGATTATGGCGGCAGGTGTTCAAAGGCAAACGCAGATTATGGCTGTGGGATGATTTTGCATCAGAAATAGAAAGTGAATTTGGGCAGGGAGAGTTTGAATCATGTACTCCTATATTGTACATCATCACCAACACCTTTGTTCTTCTTGTTCCTCGTCATCTTTTTGACGATGAAGGTGATAGAGCCAGTGTTGGCAATACTAAAGACTCTGGTGTTGCAGGTGCCATTGCTGCTGCTTGAACCCTACGGATTATGTCTACTATTTTATGAAACTTGTGATTTGTAATACTATTGTTATTTTTGTTTGGTGTATGCCATATCTGAAGTGCCAATCTATGCATGTGAACTTGTGTGATGTATCAAGTGACAACATATGTGAACTTATGTGACATTTTAAGTGGCACTATATATATATGCACAAATTTAGATGCTTTATGGAACTACAGTTCTATGTCTAACGGTATGTATATATGAATTATGATGCTTATGTCATAGCACACTTTCAACTATAGTGATAAATGTTGCACATTAAACACGAAACCACATAGTCAACATCACATTGTCCACTCCACAATATTATGAAATTAATGTATTTTTTCTACTAACTAATCACTCCACAAAATGTTGGTATGAAGTCTTTTATGTTATAGTATGTGCTATTCATGAACTCTAGCTTCATACAATGTTACACTTGTTCTATTCGTCTTGCAACACTAGTAGAAAACAGGGCTTGCGTCCACTCTCAATGTACACATTAGTCCCGGTTCATGCGGCTAGGGCGTCAGGAAGGCATTAGTCCCGGTTCAAATAACCCCTTTAATACTGGTTTGAGACATGAACCGGTACTAAAGGGCATCACACCCTTTAGTCCCGGTTCGTATCTCAAATTGATACTAAAGATTAGACCTTTAGTCCCGGGCCCAGACGGATGGCCAGTTGTTATGTTCAAACACTTTTGGACTTTGCTTCACGGACCCTTTTTTGACATGTGCAACGGCTTTATGCGAGGTATCGTAGACATAGCTAGGCTCAACTTCGGCGTTTTATCGCTTATTCCCAAAGTGGCGAGAGCTGACAACATTCGTCAGTACAGACCCATCGCACTCATCAACGTTCTTTTTAAGATCTATGCCAAAGCTTGCACTTCGCGTCTCGTCCAGGTCGCTCAATGCACGATTAGCCGTTCGCAGTCTGCTTTTATTCGTGGCCGACATATCCTAGTGGGTCCTCTGGCCCTCCAGGAAATTATTCACGAGCTAAAACGTATGAAAGATCAAGCCATTTTAATAAAACTGGACTTTGAAAAGGCCTACGACCGGGTAAATTGGGATTTGCTGCGTCAAGTTCTCACCAGTCGGGGTTTCTCGGCTGTCTGGGTTCATCGAGTGATGCAGCTGGTCTCGGGGGGCCAGACTGCGATCTCGGTTAATGGAGAAGTAGGGCACTTCTTCCGGAACCGACGTGGACTCCGTCAGGGCGACCCCATGTCCCCGAGCCTGTTCAACTTCGTCGTCCACGCCCTGGCGGCTATGCTGCGAAGAGCCATGGAGGCCGGTCATATCAAAGGGGTGGTCAGTCACCTCATCCCAGGGGGATTTCTCACTTGCAGTATGCGGATGACACGCTTCTGCTGTTTCAGCCGGACCTCCACGGCGTGGCCTCGATCAAAGCCATCCTTCTTAGCTTCGAGCTCATGTCAGGGCTAAAGATCAACTTTCACATATGTGAAGTTCTGTCCATGAACATGGATGAGGATGAGGGTAGGCGCATCGCGGACTTGCTCAACTGTAAAGTCGGGAAGTTCCCTTTCACGTATCTTGGCCTGCCCCTAGACACCAAGCGCATTCCGATAGAGGGTTGGGCTCTACTCTGCGCCAAGAGAGGGGGAAAGGTGTGCCCTTGGTGTGGCAAATTCTTTTCCTCAGCATCTAGGCTAGTGCTAACGAACTCGAGTCTGTCCTCCCTGCCTATGTTTGCGATGGGTCTCTTCCTGTTGGCAGAAGGAGTCCACGCCAAGATGGACACTTCTCGGTCGCGCTTCTTTTGGGAAGGAGCGAGCCCGAAACGCAAGCACCACATGGTGAAGTGGGTTGCGGTCTGCCGTCCTAAGGCCTTGGGGGCCTTGGGATTACTAACACCAGATTCATGAACATTGCACTCATGTGCAAGTGGATCCAGAAGATCAGCCAAGGGGAGTCAGGCCTATGGGCCGATCTGCTGCATGCTAAATACTTCTCGAACGAGAACTTTTTCGAGGGAGTAGTCAAGGGCTCTCCTTTCTGGAACAACATCCAATCCATCAAACCAGCCTTTGCCTTGGGTGCAAAATTAGACATTGGAGATGGCAGATCGGCCAGGTTTGGGCTTGATCTTTGGCTGGGATCCCAACCTCTATGGTCGGAATTTCGCGACTTATTCACGACTGCTGTCGACCCAAACATGACAGTGGCCTCGGCCTTAGCCTCATTCCCCCAGCGGTCCACTTTCGTCATGAACTTAACGACAATGAGCGGGCGAACTACGAAGCAATGCTTCAGCTCATCAGCCCTACCGCGATGTCTGATGCTGCTGACTCGGTAACTTGGGCGCTTACCGCGTCAGGCAAGTTCACCGTCAAATCGCTCTACCATAAACTTTGCGGGGCGGCCTCGCCGGTGATCAAAGGCCTCTGGAGGGTGCATATACCGCTGAAAATCAAAGTGTTCCTCTGGCAACTGTTTCGCAACAAACTGCCCACTTCCAAAAACGTCGCAAAACGGCAGGGGCCGTCGACGGGCACGTGCGCGGTCTGTGATGTAGTAGAGGGTGCAAACCACGTCTTTTTCCGCTGCCCGCTGGCCAGGTTCGCCCGGAGCACGGTGCGAACCGCGGCAGACGTGGCTTGGGATGCAAGATCTTCCGATGACCATTCTAGACTCGGTCCAGGGGAGCGGCAAGAGAGTGCTTTGGAGCTGTGTCGGGGCACTATTCTGGGTGCTTTGGCTTACTAGGAACAAAATAGCTATGGAGGGAATCTTCCCATCCCACCTGGCTAATGTTATCTACAAATGCAATATGTTTCTGCAGCAGTGGAGTCCGTTGGTGAAGCACAAGGATATCGAGAGGATGCAGCACGCTCAAGACCGCCTCCGCCAAGTGTACGTAATGGCTAGGGAGCCAGCCGCCTCTTCTTCCTGAAGAGGCCCTTTTGGTTTAGCACGCGAGCCTGTGTGCCCGAGGTCTGGCCCAAGTGCCATGTAATCTTGCTCGCGGTTTTTTTGCGAGGTAAAACAGAGCTTATATTAACTTAGGGTGGGATGTCGCCCATACACAACTTCACAGTCTCCTCCGTACCCGAGCCTAGCCACACCGCCGTACGTGGTGTACTACGTCCATAAGCCGCAAGGCTATGACTAACTTTATTCTGTGAGCGACTAAGTAAGCTTAGAGCATCTCCAGCCGTTCGGCCCCCCAGGGCGCCGAAAAAACGCGTCCGGGGGGCGAGCCGGCGAGAATTTAAGCGTGGGGGCGACTACGTTCCCAGTCGTCGCCCCCAGATCGGCCCCAGGGCTAAACAAAGTCGGCGTTTTTTGACACAAACTCGCCGAATTTCATGCAAACTCGGCGACATTCATTCAAATATGTACAAAAAACAAAATAAAATAAAACACACGCGGCCTAGCTACGCCGTCCTCGCCACGTCTCGCCGCCGTCCGGCTTCTACATGCCTAGGCGCTTGTAGAAGACGATGTAGTCTCCGTCGTCGTCCTCGTCGTCCTCGTCCTCGTGCTGCCACCCGCCGCCGTCCTTGCTGCAGCCCTGTCCAGGGTCGCCGACGCGTGATGGCCCGGCCTCCTCCTCGTCGCTGTCGAGGTAGAGGACGCCGTCCACCTCGCGGACGGGCCGGCGGTGGCGTGCCTTGTGTTCCTCAAGTGCACGGCGCTGGCGAGCCACCTGCTCTCGGACGTAGTCCTCCCTCGCCCACCTCATGGCCGTCTCGTCGGCGGCGGCCATGACGAGGTGCTTTGGCTTCATCGGGAGCGGCTCTGCCTCGGTTTTCGGCCGGAAGAGGCGCAGGCTACCGCCGCGGCCGTCCTCGAGGATGGTTAGGGCACCGCTGCGGGTGCGGCGCCCTAGCGGGGACTCCCCGGCCGAGTCATGTGGCTCGAGTTTGACGGCGAAGGCCGCCGGCGAACCGCCCGAGGAGGACGAGGTCGTCGCATCCGACATCCGACGCGGCATCCACGAGCTGCCACGGCGGCGAGAGAAGGACGGGGGTGCGGGGCCGGGGTACTCGAGGCGCGACGTGTTGCCGGCCTCGACGTAGCCGAGGACGTGCTCGATGGTGCGGCCGGGCACCCCCCACCATTCGGGCCGTCCTTCGGCGTTTTGGCGGCCGCGCGGCACCACGCCGTTGGTGGAGGCGACCAGGCCGTCGTGGCGGCGGTCGAAGTAGAGCGTCCAGAAGGCGGTGTTATCTGGGGAGTACACCGGCCGTCGCCGCTCCTCCTCCGCCAGCGACGACCTAATGCGGGCGATCTCTGCCTGCCGGTCCGCCCCGGTGGGATCTGGTGGCACCGGTACGCCGTCGGCGCTCAGACGCCACGCGCCCGGCACCCTCATGTTCGGGGGAGCCGGGTAGTCGGCCTCGAACAGGAGGCGCGCCTCCCACTCGTGCAGGTGGCGGCGGTCGAAGCCGTTTTTTGCCGCCGAGTCGCCTGGGCACCGCGCTGCCATTGCTCGTCGGCGGGGAGTGGAGTGTGCGAGAGTGGGGGAGAGAGGCGAGGTGCTACGGTGTGGCGTCACCGGCGAGGCGGGCGGCTTTAATTTATAGCCGGAGCTCGGGGCGGCGGGAGGCGCATGCCAGGCGACGTGTGGCGGGCGGCCGTGGCGTTGGGCGACGGGGCGCTTCACTGCGCGGCATCAATGGGCATGCTGACCGGCGCGCTGCATCGTGGAAGGCCCGGCATCAATGGAGGCGACGGCGAGGTAGCGCGACAGCTTTGGCATTGATTCCCGCGGGAAACGAGGCGATGTCGACGACGAAGCGGCGCATCGCTGACAGGGCGGGCCCATCACAGTTCACGCCAAAAACGGTCTGTCCGGCGCCCCAAGGCGACCCCAGCGCGTCAGGTTCGAGTTGGGTACGCCGGCGTCAATTTCGGCCCAATCCGGCGGAAAACGGGCTCCTGGGGGCGCGAGTGGGCCATTTTTTCGGCGCCGGCGCCGAAAAAGTGGTCTGGGGGCTGTTGGGGACGCGGCTGGAGATGCTCTAGCATCTTTTTTGTGGGTTTTATTAATTTAAAGCCGGATGCATCTAGCATCTTCGTTCTAATAAAAAATAAAAAGCACACCGGCGGCTGGAATTTGGGGGCCGTCAGATTGAATCATGATTTGCACGAAGTGGGGGAACGAGACTCGGATGCTGCTTTGAGATTCCTATATATACTCGTATATCGCTACGCGTCGCTCGCGGGGAGAGGGTCTCTTTGGTACGACACGGGTCTTATAAGATTTTTTTCCCGTGATCTCCAGGAAGCCTCGGCCGAGCGTCGACCATATGCCGCACAAGAAACTCGGCCGTCGCGCAGGATCCACCCGTCGGCGCCACAGTGACGGCGCATCGCTGCCTGTACCTGGATTCCCCGTCGAATCCTACTCATCAGGCGGCGGCGGCAGCAGCAGCAGCAGCGACGACTGCCTCGCCGGCCGGATCCTTCGACGAACCACCGTATACCAGGCCGGCTTACGAGTCGAGGAGTCGAGGTACCATGAGATCCTCGCCTCGCGCCTCGCCCAACTGCAGTTATCAGCCGGCCCTGTCGCGGACGACGACGACGACGACAGGGCAAATCTTCCTTCGGATGAAATTGTGGAAACCCTCACTCGTACTACTTTCTATGATGATGAGTTGCGGGCTGCTATGGTAGAATACCAAATCAACAAGTTGTTGACCGAACCCCATGGACCAGATCTTGGAGGACGAGATAAAGGTTCTGGAGAGGACGCCAGCGATGTCCGCGATGACATCTCCGAGGAGCAATTCGTCAAATACTCCGAAAAGCTGAAGGCTCGCAGACCTGCTGAAATTGACACTGAGACTCGAATGAATCAAGAGCAGTTCAACAGGCTCCATGTTAAGTTAATTCGTTATCGCATCAAAGCTTGCCTGGTTAGTCAAATACCAATGCTCTCGTCTATCGCCGTCAATCATATACACATACTTAATTATACCATCTTTTGTATGTACTTAATTACTCATCTTTCCATCGCCAGCCGGACCTCCCCTTCTCCACTACGAGCAGCAACGCCGGACGGACCTTCCGCTGCGACCAGCAACGCCGGCCAGACCGTCGCCTTCCCCGCCACGAGCAGCAGCGCCGGACGGACCTCCTCCTTCTCCGCTGGGATCAGCAACGCCGGCCAGACCGTCGCCTTCCCGGCCATGAGCAGGAGCAGGAATTTCAGCTGGACCTCCCCCTTCTCCATCGCGAACAGCAACATCGGGAACTCCCCTTCTCCGTCGGAATAGCAATGCCGGCCAGACCTGCCCCAATCCTCGTCGCGAGCAGACACGGCGGCCATACCTATCCCTTCTCCTATCTTTTTCGGGTGCTCTGAATTGGAAAACCAACCCTTGGTTGTACCAAACACATCGCGTAATCGCCCAATCACCAGCCTAATACAGTGCATTCTGATTACAAATCTGAAACCGTTACCTGTCCTGAACCAAACGCGTCGTAAGATTAATGGGCCTAATACTGCGCTGGTAATGGGTTGGTCTACGTTTGTGGGATGCGGTGGTAATGAGAAGTAGAGATAGAGATGAAGAAGTCAGGATTGCGCAAGGAAAATCAGAGGTTGAGAAGGGTAATCTATTTGGGGATAAGAAAATCCTTTTGGTAACGGCGCCGTGCACCAGTGCCCTCGTCAAGACAAAACCTAGCCCCGGCCGCCCCACGAACCCGCGAGGCGACCGTCGCTCCGATGCCGCTTCAGCACAAGAAGAGGCACGGCGGCCGTCGCGCAGGGGCCTCACGCCGACGCCGCGGCGACGACGCCGCGTCGCTGCCGGGGCTCCCCGTCGAATCGTCGGACGGAAGCAGCAGCAGTGACAGCGAACCGAGTTCCGGTGACCACGGCGCGTCGCCGTCCGGATCCCTCGACGAGCCGCCGGCCACCGGGCGGGCTTACGAGTCGAGGTACCATGAGATCCTCGCCTCGCGCCTCGCCGAACTGCAGCTACCAGCCGGCGCCGACGACGACAGCCCAAATCTGCCTTCTGATGAAACTGCCGAAGCCCTTGTTCGTACTACTTTCTACGATGACGAGCTGCGGGCAGCTCTTGTAGAATATCAAGCTCACAAGTTGTTGAGCCGACCAGATGATGTCCATGGACGAGATGGAGACTCTGGAGAGGACACCGGCGATGATATCGCCGAGGAGGAATTCGTCAAGTACTCTGAAGAGCTGAAGGCTCGCAGACCTGCTGAAATTGACACTGAGACTCGACTGAATCAAGAGCACTTCAACAGGCTCCATGTCAAGTTAATTCGTTATCGCATCAAAGCTTGCCTGGTTAGTCACATACCAATGCTCCTCTATCGCCGTCAATCATATACACGTACCTATACCATCTTTTGTATGTACTTAATTACTCATCTTTCCATCTGTTTAGCTGTTGAAAGGAAAGCACGTGGATGAGCTAGATGACGCTACATTGGAACGCAAGTACCCTATGGACCTTGCCTTGGGGGATAAAGACTTATCTCCTTACCTGGAAGATGGTGCCTTTGGGTGGTATTTTGACTCCGACCTCTGTTTACTTGCGTCCTTGAGCGATTACCAGCGGCTTGTCCTTCCTAACTGTGTAAGTACACTTTCAGTTCAGTGAGACTTAATCTGTGCTCATGCAGACAGTAACCAATTTCTTCTTCTTTTCTTGCCTTTGACGGGTGACCCCAAATATTTCTCTTAACACTTACGGAATCATGACTGCAATTTCTACTTCTTTTAGCGCGGTTTTGAGTGAGAACTCCCGAGTTGTATGGACATGAGGTTCTATGCAAAATGCAAAATTAAAACTATGAACATCACATCTTGTGGAGATGAAGCATAGTTGAAAATATTTTTGCTCGCAATAGACTATAGAAAATTCCATAATATGTGTATCATAGAACAAAATGACAAGAATTATACCTTCTTCGCCAAGAGTTGTGATAGAACGGCTTTTCAGTTAAATAGAAATAGAGTTGTGATAGAACGGTTTTTCAATTAAATAGAAATAGAGTTAAATATAGTGATGCATTTTTCTCAGGACAGCTGTAATATGTTGCTTTCCTTCTTTTCTGGTGCAGACTTGGAGTGAGTATGAAAGCTTGAGTCAGTACATATCGTTTTATAACACCCATGAAGCTGATAGAGACTATGTAATGTACTGGGAAAAGATGGTCGAGGAAATTAAGGTACGCATGGTGCAACGATCAGCTAGTCCAAGTTTAAAACTCACTTCAGTAATAAAAATGAAATTGGACTAATTAACAATCTTCTGTTCAAAACAGTGGCTTGAAAATCATGTGCTTAAAGAAGATACTCCGGAGGTAGGCCTATATGACCTCTCAAAACCATGGAATGACAACTAATCTCTACGTATGTGTTGTATCATCGCATTAACTCTCCTGTTCTACTATTTAGTGGGATCAAATCCGTCGTAAAGGTTTATACCAAGCAATTAGGATTGCTGCTGAGTTCCCAAACATTGATTTCAGTCTAGCATATCATGGTTTCATGGTACGTTTCCTTTCTCCCTTGCTCATTTAGATTGTCAGCTCTTGTCATGGTTGTTGTCTGACAAATGCAATTTTTGTATTAAATTTAGGAGTATATATGGAGGACTCGCTTTTATGTCGTGTTTGTGAAAGGTCTTGACCGTGCCTATTTTGAGATTTGGAAGCGTGTTACCGGGCAGCAGGTCAGCATTGTACATCGGCCTTTTTCAGAACTATAACAGTGTTTTTTAATTGATTCGGGTTTCTCAATGCTATTTCCTTATTAATGCTTGGTGAATGGTGATGTTGTTTTCTGTTTCCTTGGACAACTTGTAGATGTCTTTCAGAGCGGCTCTGCAGGAAGTTTGCAATGACAATTTGGTTCCATCGCGCCAACACACTTTGAAGGCCGAGCTGCAGCGACCTGGAGGCTTTTTACAACTGGAGCGACAAGTAGGTGTTTTGTATCTGTTTTCATTGGCTAATTATTAGTATCTCTTACAATGCAAACGCTTTAATCGTCTTCCCTTGCAGTTCCGCCGGTGCACAGAGGGCATTAGTAAGGATGTAAGTATGTAGTGTGGTCGTGTGGTCTTGCATCGATTGGAATCCGTTATATAGACTATACATATCCTCGTGTCTGATGTCGCTCCTTTGTCTATAGGTTCCGGATTGGATAGCCCAAGAGTTGATTTCGCAGGAAGTTAGATACAAGGTATGTTGTATAGATATTGGTAGGCAGTATTGTTTCCCCCCTGCATGATTTGTGTGTAGTATTGTATCTCATTCTTTCCTACTTCAGCGCGCGTTGCCAAAGACATATGCGCAGTACGCGAGGAAGAAGCTCAAGGTTGCAGAAGCCATAGGATTGATTCCCAAGGCCCAGATACCATCGTAGATGTGTTTGTTGCTGGCGTGCTTATTAGCATTTCCTTCTGCCGCCCCGCCATTGCCATGTTCATGTTGCTCCTATGACCTACGATGAGAGCATAATTTTGTTTGTCTGCCTTGCTCGGAGGCTTTGGCAACATGGATGGAGCTGACCCCATGGCAGGAGAAGAGGCAACCTGGAAAGCTTTTTCGACAAAATGGCATGAGGAAGGTGTTCGGCAGGAGAAGACGCCTGTTGGATGGCTTGATTGTTAGTAAGTAGTGGTAGTGAGGCTGACAGTGTGCGGATGCTTGAGGGTTTTTACCGAGATGAGATGATGATGCGACAGTTCCCTGTTTATATATTTGGCGGAGGAGACCTTGCAGCTGATGAATGCTTTTTATGCCTGCCATCCTTATTTGCATTCTGATTTTGCGGTGCTTGCATTGGTTACTTAAGTGCCCATTAGGCACGAGTGGGAAGCTTCTGGAAGCTTTCGACCCCTTTTTTTGTTGGGTTCTGTGGACGGTTTTTATTTGATTTTCTTTTTTCTTTTCCTTTTATTTTTTCCTTTCCTTTTTATTTTCTAAAATACATGAACTGTTTTCAAATCTGAAAACTTTCTTCAAATTTTTCTAATTATTCTCAAATAAGAGAATTGTTTTCGAACGTTGTTACTTAAATTCGTGATTGTTTCCTCAAATACGTAAATTTTTCACCCATTTTGAATACATGTTTTTTTTTTCAAAATTGATGAGTTGTTTTTTCAAACTTGTTAACTTTTCCAGATTCTCAAACTTTCTTATTTCATGGAATTTATTCAAATTCACATTTTTTTAACCTTGTTTTATTTTCAAAATGATGAACCTTTACTATTTTTGTGATTTTTTTATTGCATGATCTTTCTTTCAAATTCATGAACCTTTTTTTCATGTTGTTTGAATTTTATGAAGTATTCTGACATGTCAATGGTCAATGTGGGTCATGGTCAACGGTCAATAAGGGTGGGTCAACTAGGAACCGAACAAACCTTGTGAACCAGGAAAGTGAAACCCAAGCAAACATGGAACCTTCTTTAGAGCAAGTGATTAGGCGAAATCACTAATTGAGGGGTACACTATTTGCAAAGATCACTCTCACCTTCCCAGATTGTGACAAGTGGCGTGCTACGTGTGCGCCCTTTGTAGATCCGTTTATTCAAAACGTTTTATCTCTTAAAGCGTGCGTCCAAATCTCGAACTACTTGTAGAGGAAGCACCACCACCACGCTCACCGCCGGCCACCTCCACCAACAAGGCGCCTGACCGCCATCGGCGTAGTTGCACCACCGCCGCACGCCCGCGACGGAGAGGACCAATCGCAGCCGCCGAGAGCCCGAAGCCGGACCACAGCCACCACCCACGCCGACCACGGCCCACGCCGCCTAGGCAGTTCCGCCGCCAAGACGTCACCATAACCCGCCTACGCACAACCCCACCATGGCAACCGTCGCGCCATCGGCGGATCTGCAGCAGAGGCCACCGGGGCAGCCACCATGACCCACAGGCAGCCACCCGGTGCCTCACCACCGGCCGCACAGGGAGGGGCCAGGGCCGCACTTGCAGGGCCAGATCCGGGCCGGATCCACGCCCACGCCGCCGCACAGGAGCCCCCCGCTCGGCGCCACAGCGAGCCGCCGCGCCGCGAGCCGACGCCCCACCATCGCGGCGCATCACACCGCTGCCAGGAGTGGCCGCCGCTGCGCCGTCGGGCCCCGCGTCCGCCCGATGCCTCTGCCCAAGTCTGATTGCCCCGCGCCAACCACCACTGAAGGGAGAGGAGAGAAGGCGCCCCGGCGCCATCCACCGCGAGGTGCTTTGCCCTGGCGGCTCCGGCAGGCAGCGGTGGTGGGGGAGGGCAGAAAGGGGCGCGGGAGGTCGGATCTGGCGCCGCCGCCCGGGTTGCCCATGGGGGAGCGACGCGGGGGCAAGGGAGGATTTTTTCGACCACCTCCCGGAGCAAGTGTACCTCTGACGGCAGTCCCTTCGTCATGATATCCGCAAGTTGCTGTCGCGTGGGAATGTGAAGAACGCATAACTCTTCAAGTGCCACCCTCTCGCGAATGAAGAGGATATCCAGCTCCACATGCTTCGTCCGGCGATGATGGACTGGGTTGGCCGACAGGTAGACGGCGAAGACGTTGTCGTGGTACACGAGCGTGGCCTTGTCGACGGGGGCGAACAGCTCGCCAAGTAGTTGCCGAAGCCAGATGCACTCAGCGACGACGTTGGCGACGCCGCGGTACTCCGCCTCGGCGCTGGAGCGTGAGACGGTGGCATGCCGCTTCGACGACCAAGAGACGAGGGCGTCACCGAGGTAGATGCAGAAGTCGGAGGTGGATCGCCAGGTGTCGGGGCAGCCCGCCCAGTCGGCGTCCGTGAACGCCTGTAGGTCGAGCACACGCGAGGCGCGGATATGAAGACCGAGCGCGGGCGTGCGGCGTACGTACCGGAGCACGCGCTTGATCAACCCGCGCTACCACGACGGCATCGTCGCCACTACTTCGCCGGTGGCCATCTCGCCGGTGCCCTCGTCCGTTCACGTCGCCGTTCGCGACCCGCACTGGCTTGCAGCCATGTACGACGAGTTCGATGCCCTTGTGTGCAACCGCACCTGGGAGCTGGTGCCTCGGCCTCCCGGCGCCAACCTGATCACCGGCAAGTGGGTCTTCAAGCACAAGTACAAGGCGGACGGGTCTCTCGAGCGTTACAAGGCCCGCTGGGTCGTCCGCGGGTTCCGGCAACGCGCCGGCGTCGATTACGGCGAGACCTTCTCGCCGGTCATTAAGCCGGCCACCATTCGCACCGTGCTGACCATCGCCGCGTCGCGCAACTGGCCGGTCCATCAACTTGATGTGTCCAACGCCTTTCTGCACGGCACGCTGGAAGAAGAAGTATACTGCCTTCAGCCGGCGTGGTTCGTCGACGCCGCCAAGCCTCACCACGTCTGTCGCCTCTTCAAGTCTCTCTATGACTTGAAGCAGGCGCCGCGCGTGGTTTCACCTCAAACAAAACTGTTGTACGGTCAAAGTTCTACGTATGGCATACTATACAGGAGCACATATGGTATGACTACCTAGTCTAACAGGCATCACCGCCGGCCGGCCGGCCGGCCTCGGCTGCACGCTCAAGTGATTGAGACATGCAGAACTCGATTCCCGTGAGCGCTCGGCCAACGTACGACTCCATATGCTACTGGGCCCAAGCAATGCCAAGCGATGAATGAAAACTATGTTATCCTCCTCTCAATGACTCAATTAACTTTTAACTCTGGATTTTTTTTTCCACCTACACATAGCTTTGATCTAATATGACTTTGCTAGTTATCGGCGTGTTTATGTGTGAGTTGATGTTGTTTGTGTGCATCCTAACTATGCAGAGGCCAGGTGTGTGCTCGTTGTGTTTTATATACTCTTGATGCATCATTATGAGTCAATAAATTAATTCCTTTGTCGGAACAAAATGACTCAATCAACAAAAAATAATCTAGGTTATCCTAATTTCTCAAGCTAAAAAGCTAAGGCTATCCTGGAAAGGAAAAAAATAAGGAAGTTATCCTCTTCGAAAGAAACAGAAAACTATGTTATATATATATATATATATATATATATATATATATATATATATATATATATATATATATATATATATATATATATATATAGAAAGTCTATTCGTCATCCAGGGTGAAAAATAAATAATTCTTCACCCTGGTGTAAACGCTATGAAGATATGATTCGTTTGGGATGTTGTAATTTTACCTCACGAACGCCATAATCTTACGTCTGGCATGTTGTATTCTTACCTCGCATGCATTAAATTCTCAGCCGCATATTATAATATTACCTCATCTCAGACATGCATGTGGTAATCTTACCTCACATGCATGACACATTTGTTTCTCGCGGTGAATGTTGAGGAGCCCTTAATTACACAACGTAATATTACCTCACATGCATCTTGGTTTTTACAGTGACTAGAGGGTGCATGAGGAGGTGGGTGAGGAATAAGAATTCTTCACCCTGGGTGATGAATAGTCAATCCCTATATATATATATATATATATATATATATATATATATATATATATATATATATATATATATATATATATATATATATATCCTCCTCTTAATCAACAAAAATCACCTCTGATCAAGCAAGCTGACTTTGACTGCACCATGGGTGACATGTCAAGTTCCCTCCGAATGATACACGAGAACCGTCTCGGCCACTGCCAAACAATCGGCCACATGCGTCCACAACTTAGCAGCTCGGATTTCATTGATCAACTTCACTGGAGAAAATTGCAAGCCTCCCACCGACCTAGCTAGTCTAGCGCAACCTCTGGAAAGTGATCCGTCCACTGAAACCATCTTCATGGAGTCATCGTTGTCGCAGAATCCTAGCCATTTTATACCTCAAACTTTCATTTTATGAAATGTTTCCCCCCATGTTACAAATTTGCGCCATGATTTGTTCACCCTTAAGTTTAAGTTTGCGCTAGGATTTACCGCGTAAATAAGTTTCCACCTTTCTTACCAGCACAAATTTTAAGCTTGGGGTAAATCTTTCCACACAACTCCTCTAAAAAATGATAAAACTAAAGGTACAAAGTAGAAATATTAATATATATTGTCACATAATCATAGTACAACCAGCACACACATACTTATCCTCCATATAAGCCAGAAAAGTAAGTCAGAACAATCATAAGATTTACATGGGCATCATACCCTAATCTTGGTTGATCTTGAGATTATATAGCATGGAGTGACATGATGGTGGTGGGTTACAACACACCACTTATTTAATCCAACCGGCAATATAAGTCACGAGTGTACTATATCTGGCACGGTTGGTGTATCCGAACATCTCATCCCAGCGGCTCCTCTTGGATGTTTGCTTCCACATTTTCCTTTTCTGCTCGTGTCCCAAGTGGTGGTTTTGGTTGTGCATTTGGGTCCGGAAGTGGGCCAGGCAGTGGTTGTGGGTTTGGGTCTGGTAATGGTTGTGGGTTTGGATCAAGCCGCGGTCCTGGTAATGGCTGAGGGTTTGGATTTGGCTGTGGGTCCGGCAATGGTTTCGGGTTTGGGTCTGGTAACGGTTGTGGGTTTGGATCAGGTTGTGGTCCTCGTAATGGTTGAGGGTTTGGGTTTGGCTGTGCGTTCGGCAATGGTTTCGGCTTTGGGTCTGGTAGTGGTGGATCAGGCCGCGGTCCCTGTAATGGCTGAGGGTTTGGGTTTGGTTGTGGGTTTGGCAATGGTTTCTGGTTTGGGTCTGGTAATGGTTGTGGATTGGGATCAGATTGTGATCCTAGTAATGGATGAGGGTATTCATTTGGCCGTGGGTCTGGTCGTGCCCACCGGTTTGGGTTTGGCTGTGGGCCCGTCAACGGTTGCTGGTTTTGTCCTGACAATGGTTGTGGATTTGGGTCAGGATGCGGTCCTGGTAATGGTTTAGCGTTTGGATCAGGTTGTGGCTCAGGCAGTGGTTGTGGATTTGGGTCGGGATGCGGTCCTGGTAATGGTTGAGCGTTTGGATCAGGTTGTGGCTCTGGCAGTGGTTGTGGGTTAGGTTTAGGCTCGGGTAGTGGTTGCGGGTTTGGGTCTGATCGTGGTCCCGGCAGTGGCTGTGGGTCTGGTAATGGTTGAGGGTTTGGATCTGGCTTTTTTCCTGGTAGTGGTTCTGGATTTGGATTAGCATGTGGGTCGTACTGAGGGTCTCTAGTGATCACGTTGTGCCTCCCTGCAGCAAGAGCAAACAATGGAAGAAGCATAAGTAGCAACGCTGCTACGAGAAGGGAGGACAAGGAGGGGCTCTTCCTCATCGTCATGGCTAAACTTGTGTTGCTACGTACTTGCAAGTGTGTGCGCCTCGATCTTCATATTTATAGGCGAATTCAGCCAATCAAAACTGGACAAGCATGTACCTTTTTTCTCCAGCTCTGATTGGGCTTGTTAGCTTTGCCTTTTTTTAAGACGCGGGACTGCACGCCTCCTCTTAGTGCTCCAATCGGCAGCCAACCACAATCAAAAGTCATTTAGAAAAGTTGGAGTAGTTTTCGTTCGGATAGATGTGGCATTTTTCAGTTGATCAAGAGCAACATGCAGAAGCATACAATCAATCAAGTTGTGAACAACCTGATCCCTTTTAATAATTATGTTGAACCGGCAATGGCTGTGAGTATGGAATTTGTAAATAGTGTGGGGAAATTCTATATTTTAAAATAAGAAAAATCATGTATAAACATATGTTATTTACGTATCTGAAAAGTTTAATTAAGCAATACAATGATAGGCTAAAGAAAATTCCAGCCCAAATGCAAGAAAAAATAGCCTATTTTGAACTATGTATTTTTTCCCTTTGTGTAGAAAACTTTCTAAGTATTAGATTCCTCCAAAATTCCATTACGAATCCTTCAAATCAAAAGCAGCCCGTATTAATGAGCTGTACTTCCTTGAGGATCATTGTGTTCTACTAGGGATGATTGTGACATAATAATAATGTTAAAGAAAGGTGTATCTATCATGGAATATATGTACGTAGGGATATATCATATATACGAGCACCAAAGCTAGTAGCTCAAATAGTGATTTACCTTTAACTATGCGGTCTTAATACTTCTTCCGTTCCTAAATATAAGTCTTCGTAGAGATTTTACTATGGATCACATACAGACGTATATAGATGCATTTTAGGGTGTACATTCACTTATTTTGCTCCGTATGTAGTCCATAATGAAATCTTTACAAAGGCTTATATTTAGAAACAAAGTGAGTAATTTTAATGTGGCATGCACGCAGTGCACAGTGCACTCATTTCCGTTATGCCTCTAACTTTCACATTTCATGCACGAATCACGATCAATGTTTGTGATGTTCTAGAAAAAAGTATATACATACTTACACGAATCATTATCAATTATATTTCGTTGATTTTTTTTTGAAAGTATATATGTTCCCCTTTGTGTAGACTACATAAGAAAAAAAAATCAAGTATATTTTGTTGAAATTTTTTATGAACACATCGCGCTTTAAAAAAATCTAGTGCAAATGAGTCCTATATTTTTTTTCTATGAATTGCTATTCTATGTCTCAAACGATGCATACAGGAAAATTTTCGAAGGATTAATTATATTCCCAGAATTCCATTAAAACCTCTATCGGACAGTGATGCACTTTAGGTACGCGGTTTCTAATAATCACGATCAGTGCACACAGTGCACAGTGCACTCATTTCACATTTCATACACCAATCACGATCAGTTGCTTGTTGATATACATCCAATGCTCTAGTAGAAGAAGAAAAAAACTACTCATACATACATATGCATGCTTGCATCTAGTTCGGCAGTAGCATGACTTTACCTAACCTACCGATTGAATCGTATGTACAGATGAAAAGAAAAGACATCCATATAGTGTACCAAGTTAAAGACGATATGACCTCACAACTAGATTGGGCTGGGTGAGTGGAGTGCTACTTTAATCATTATCTACAGCACGCGTGATGATATTTCTTCTGAGGTGTTGAAGTGGGGAACAAGACTGATAGAACAAATAGAAACTGAAATTTTTAGAGCTTCACAAGGTTGGAGGCCTGTCGTGCTGAGAATTTGTCAGGGCGTTCTTCAGGTTGCAGCACTGCTGCCAAGGCATTTCTCCATGTAGAATGAATAAATGAGGAATTGGTGGAATTGTTGATTGTCTATCCTATGTTTCCTAATAATCATGATACTCAACACCCCCCGCAGTCACAACAGTAGCAACGCAGACGGTGAGACTGGAGAATAATCCAAAGGTAAGCCGAAGGACACCACTCCCCCCCACCCTCAGCCGAATGGTCGATGCATCGCGTAAGTCGAGGTTCGAGTGGAACCGACGAGGTTTCTCAAGCAATGCATTAGCCCTTTATGCTGATGTCGAGGTAGCCAAGAGGGTTGGATGGTGTAGCTGTAAGAGGGGCGCCATGGTCAATGTTGAGTTGAGGTGGTCGGTATCGAGGTAGTCGCCGTGGACCGGGAAGAAGAGCGGTGGCGGCAGCGGCTAGGTTAGGAGGACGACGATGGTGCTCGAAGTAAGCGAGGAAAAACCTGGCGGCGGTTGCAGCATTGCTGCCAAGGCATTTCTCTAGCTTTGCTCTGAAGATCTTTTGCTTTGCTTTGTTCCTCCGTTGGATTGTAATGAAGTTCCCGTGTTTTGTGATGTTTGCAAGTTCGCTTGATTGTGAATATGTTTGGCCATAGTGTGCCTAAATATGTCCTAATAGTTAGTCTTTGGACCTTCGATCTAGATCTAGCTGATATAGTTTGCATCCAAGACTATGGTTTCTTTATATGTAATCCGAGGGGCGAGGGGCCCTCTTTTCGCTCACAAATAAAAAAGGAATATAAAGTAATTTATGAACATTTGTTTGGAGCTTATGGTTATCTCCTTCATTATTCAAATAACAATGATTATGATGGATTACCCTGCTGCACCCATCCATTTGTCCAACAAAATCGTACTCCCTACATTATGAGACGGAGGAGTAGTTACTGTGTATTAAAGTTAATTTTGCATGAAGCGATTTATGGTCACGATTCTACATTATTGTTTGATCAATCCGTAGAGAAGTAATGTGACATTAGGAAGAACTGGGTTAGTTCTGGCATCTGCTCTGAACTTGGTCCTCCGGTGTGTACGTTTTTAAACAAATAAAAACAATGTGTATATGCTGTTAATTAGGATGGTTCATGGTAAATACAAGATTTGCAAGATCCATCATCTCTACCTAATAATAAAGCAGCTAATGCTTCTGCCCGTATGTCCAAAATAATACCCCGAAGTTACTATAAATTACCCACTATGCCACCCATAAGTGAAGAAAAGATTCATTTTTTTCTAAAGTCGTCCTAGCGCTCAGTTGTTTTATAGTAGAAAACAATACCCCACATAAAACATATAGACAGATAAAGTAGCACAGCCTATCTCCTCAATCCTGGAGACGAAGGTTCGATCCCCAGTTTTACCGTTTTGCCCACTCCTTTTTTCTCACGCACGTCCTCCCCCTACGTGGCGTTCATGGGCCCCTATTTTTTATCATATCATTTTTTTCTCACTTCTGTTTTTCTTCTTTCCTTCTTTAAATTAATTCGAGATTTTCAAAATTTAGAAGTTTGCAAATTAAAAAAAAGGTTTGTGAATTCGATTTTTTTCTTCAGGAAATCATAAATTTTCGTGGTTAGAAAATGTTGAGGATTTTACAAAACAGTTCAAAACTATAACAAAATCACAATTTCGAGAAAACAAATATGTTCATGATATTGGAAAAAATGATGGTGTATTGAAACATATTCGTGAATCTGGAAAAAATCCATGAAATTTTAGAAAATATTAAGAAAAATCATTTTTTTCTGAATTTCAAAATTTGTTTCCCAATTTTAAAAAATTCATCAGTTGAAAGAATGGTTGCTGAGTCGAAAAAGGTTCATGAATTCAAAAACTAATCATGTTTTCAAAAAATGTTCGTCTAAACAAAAAATATTCACGAATTTTAGAAAAATGGCAAAAAAGAATTACCGAGTAAAAAATGTTGATGAATCCGAAAATTATTCATGCATTTCAAAAACTATTCGTCTAAAAAAATGTTTGTAAATTTAAAAAAATGACCACTTTTTTCTAAAAACGTTTGTCGACTTAAAAAACTCTTTGCCGATTCTAAAGTCTTTTGTGTCTAGGATTTGATTAGTTTTCGGAAAGTCTTAAATGTCTATGCATTGGGAGTTGTTTGTAGTCGATGAGATTTGTATTTAAAATTTTAAACATTCCCTTGCGCAACACAATGACAAGTGTGTCGTGCAGTGGCAAGCTCATTGCCATGGGATTTACCACATGGAATGCATTACGATCACGTGGACATCGCGTCCATCCTCAGCGAGGGTGGGAAGAAAGATAAGTGGTGACATTGTGAGCCAAAGTGTTAAAATAGAGGACGCTCACATTTCAAGGATTGAATCATACTCATTTGACTAGCATGTACTCGCTCCATTCCTTTATCTGAGGTCTATTATTTTTGACACGGTGACCAAGACACATAATTATAGACTTGTTAGGACGAAATTACCCATGGCAAATTTATTGGTTAGTGGCAAGTAAATCAGTTAGTCCAGGAAAGTAAGAGATACATGCTTACATCTTAGTGGCACCACACAAATGAAGATGACCAAGGGGTTTATGATGTAGGATAGAGATCGGTGAGAAGATATGTGTCCTCTTTCTAGTTTGTTAAGAGGCTCAACTGTGAACTGTGTAGATTATGTCCTCCCTCCGGTTTTTAAAGAGGTTCAAATGTGATGTGTGTAGCTTTTGCTAGTATTCTCGAATCGTTGGCCGTTAATTGTCAATTGTGTACACGTACATATGAATTGTCTTATGAAAAACAATGTGCAACTGAATGATTATGCATGGGTATCGTGTTCATGTCTTTCTAACAATTTCGTTGCAGTGCTGGTAACATACTGAAATAAAGTGCATGCATTAAATGGTGAACTGAATCATCACGATCGACCGGTTGGCGGTCCGAACTAGTACACCATCACTGACCGGCTAGATGGCCGGTCTATGATGAGCAAGTCATCACAAACCCCGGTCCACTGACCGATGAGCAACTAGTTAGTGATGATAAAAATTGGCCGGTAAGTGATATTCGGATTTGTAGTAGCGAGATTCTACCCCCTTCTCTCCCTTGATACCCCCCCCCC
>LR738714.1:777339575-777356673 GCA_902687465.1 Secale cereale
CCCCCCCCCCCCCCCTCTCGTAGAAACTCGGGTTTCTGCCCCTTTCTGATATATGAGAAAACAGAGCGATTCAGGTGAAACTAGTCGCATGATAATAATTAGCAATTCTAGTGTTTTAACACACATATCCCAACCACTATAGTTTTTTCAAATGACTATTTTAATAATGCATCTATATTTCATAGTAAAATGTGGTACTGTATACTGTAAATTTTCTACAATCTACAAGGTCAAATTTATTGTAAATGTGACCACAACACCAGATACACTAGAAATAAAGTAAAACCCTAAAAGTCCCATGCTAGCTAGACTACTCTTGGTTGGCTAGAAATTAGGAGGGAGTAGCCAGATGCCAGTTTGAGCACGAGCTGCTAGATAAGATCCTGCTGATTTGATCCTCTGTGTGACATTGTTGCTACTTTCATCTTGCATAGGATATACACGGTTACCATGGCCATGAAAACTTGCCAAGTATGTCATATCATCAGCGTACATGTGGTTTCTCTGAACCCCGCCACGCCCAACCACCGGCACGTCAACCGCCCTGGACATTTTCCCCAAAAATAAGGCGGAGTCACCCAAGGTCGTTACTTCCTCCCACTTACGAGCATACTTTGTCATCGAGTCATCCTCCAACATATAAACCTTGAAGAAAGGCTTGCGGCTGGTGTGGTTTGATGGGAATTTCCCCAGTACCATCGCTAGCTTGCCTTGCAGCTCAACAACGTTAGTCGACCATGTGTAAGGTTCACTAACAATCTCGATATGCAACTCGACGTCAATGGCGAGCAGAGGCCTGCCATATTTGTTTCCGCCTATGTTGAATTTGATCAGGTCATTGGAGAAGGTGAGGCCATACAATTTTCCATTGTAGAATACGATGTCCAAAAGCATGCGCCCGTTAGATATGTTCGTCGTCCATCTTTCGGCCCAACAACCAATCTTGCAGAGGGCGATCCTGTTTCGCGGGGTGAGGGTGGCGAGGATGCAGTCACTTGACGCGGGGGATTTTGAGAAGACAAGCTTGCATCCCGAGTAAACTTTCCTCATGTTCTTTGCGTGGAGGAGCAACTCAACACCGGAGAATACGTTGACAACCACAAGTTGCTTGTCATCCCCAAGCGCGGCGACCCAGCCGCCGTCGTATGCTCCCACTGGCTGCTTGCCGACGAGCGCCTCACCTTTGAGCGGGATGTGCAGGACCCTGCCGTCCTCGGGGCAGTATGCACGCATTGTCCTCCAATCATCGCCGTGTAAGGAGCAGAATATGAGCCAGGGCAGGGTGGGCCGAGCGGCGCGCCTCCCATGATCGCGGCAGCTTGCCACGACCTACACACGGCGGCGAAGCGTATGCGGTGGACCAAGCCGCCGACCTTGAGGTAGACCACGTGGAGGAGATCGTCAGGCAGATCGGTCCACTGCACAGATGTTGCCATCGACTGCATGCGCCGTGTGAATTGTGATGCCGCCCCCGCCGGTTACCAATCCACCAATCGTTGTGTACCCTTACGTACGCAGCACGCATATGCTTTCGTTGCCTGGCTGGAGTTTTTCCTTTTTTAGGAACGATTGCCTGGATGGACACGGACCCACTTAGTTAATTAGAAATGGGTTCGACGGATTTTTTTTTAAAGACCCCCCTCCTTAAATCTACCACCATGCCACGTAGCCCCGTCTTTCCCATTGCAACATAGGCAATGTTGCAGAAACATTTGCAACAAAGCTAACAGAAACATTTACAACAGAGATTGTGTTGCAGAAATATATTTCTTTCGTCTTCACCTTTTTGAATATAGATGATGTTGCGAAAGGACTTCTGCAACATCGATGATCTTGTGGATTTTTTTTAACAATGAAAGAAGATTTAGTAGCGCAGCAGCACCGCCGTCGTTTGCAACTCCATCGTCGATGCATAAACTCCTAGCATGGCCGATGCCTCGATGGTGGGTACCTGGCTCGTAGAATGGCCGACGACTTGAAGCACCAGTGCTGCCACACCTTACAACAGTGCTTGGAGAGGCACATGGGAGCCTTAAGCAGTTGCCTGGGAGGAGTTGTCCCACGATAGCTTACCGCACAAGGAAGCATGAAGAAGGTAGGTGCTCGGGAGTGAGATGGAGAAGTAGTAGAAGGGGAAAAGATAGGAGAAGGAGCGCGCCCGGGAATGAAGAAAACGTGTGGCTCATGTGTTCGTTGGAGAGATAAGGCGGAAAGGGACATAAACTGTTTACGACGCCCTGGCCACTTGTCAAGCAAAAGAGGTGGCTGATGCAGGCGTGAAAATTCAATTTAGAGTATATTTAGACTCTAGGAAATTCTACAAATATGATTAGCTAATAATGCACTAGAAATCAAATTTAATATATTAACTAGATGGTATGCTTAGATATCTATATATCATGCTAATTAATGATATTAAAACACACACATACACATAAACATCGAGAGATAGGGAGAAAAACAAATTTTATTTATAAATCTATCAAAATTCGGTTTAAAGGTAAAAAAGTTGAGAAACAAATTTTGTAGTGATATGCATTACAACTCTATAACAAATACTGTACACTTTTGGACGTATTGCTATATGATTAAATATTCAAATGAAACAATAGAAATATTTCTCATTAAGATTTTATAAGAATTACAAGTTTAAATAAGTATAAATGTTTAGTATTAAAAAATGTTAACTATATTTCACTCCAGATTCATAATTTGATTAGGAAGACCCTGCACAACGAATATATATCATGAAAGTTATAATTAATACTAGGAGCATTGGAAGGTGCATCGGTAGAGAAGAAAATGGTAAACATCAGAACAACCATGAAAATATGAGTTGTCTTAAGAAAAATATGTACAAATGTATTCACCAGTGTGCTTAATTTTTTGTGGAAATTTTAAATAAACTACAAAGTGAGTGTCTATATAGGGGACACTATATCGAAAGTGTTGTTCTGGGCGCGAGCGCAGTTATGCTCGTTATCCGCTTCGTTCGTTCTCCTCGTGATCGTCAACCACAAGAGAAGAGGCCCACGTATTTTTATTTATGTGATGTGGCTATTATGCCCCCATGGCCCACAACACGCGGTCGTCCAATTCTACGCCGTTTACCTTGTTAGCCCGGCTCAGACGTACGCTCACGATGTGGGCTGTCCGATTCTAGATTCTGTTCCACGTCTGCATCCACGCAGCTAACCAACAATTATCAGCCGATGACTAGATAGTAATACTGATCAATACCTGCACACGCCCATCAGAAACATTCGAAACTGAACTGAGATCCAAGCCATTGCCTACCCCCTGATTCACTGACAATTCAGACGCTAGCGCTTATTGAACCCACAAGAAAATGTAGCTGATAGGATGTCTGCATGTGGTGAGATGGAGCCATGCGGGGATTTCTCTACCTTACATTTTCTTGTCGGCAGTTGAATGTGTATGTATATGCTGTCTAAGGCTCCCGCCCATGGAGTTTAAATTCCAAAATTATGCAATACCCATCCACACATAAGTATACTACTGCGGACACCTGTACTGAAGCACACATTCTTTGCTATATTTAACTTTTGTGCAGTTCAGCAAGCAATCTGTTTCAGGTACACCAATTTTCAACTGAACTTCCTATCTTTCAGACAACATCATATGAATTTGACCTCATTACAAATATATGTAACAAACGACTAGTTTCTCAGACGGCAATTTTCCACTCTTCATCAGTTTTTCGAATGCTACAAATCCTTTACACTGCAATGTAAAGTCGTCCACAATGGATAATTATGCCACTAGTCAACTTAACATACACATTAAAGCATACATACATTATTTTTCCTAATCAGACATTACAGCGATTATACGCAAGCAGTGCATGCATCACCATACGTAAACAGTCGTACAAATGCCACATACCTCCATTTCCAGAAAATATGTACAGGAAACCCTTAGATCTTTTCAGTCAGCTACTTTTGGTGAACTACCACAATTCAGCTTTTGCTCAGAATTGCCTGAACATATTGCAGTTGGAACCAAAACAAACACATTCTTCTCTCCAGACTTCCTGACCAATAGTGCAAATTTCGATTTAACAGACAAATCACGCTTTTGACAATCATTACCTAAGTTACTAATGAAACCTTGCAATTTTCAGTTTGCACATAACTAAATCTCTCAATGGTCACAATCGGCGGCTATTCTTCCTTGACTGTACTCTGCTTATTTGCAATCAATCACATATATGACAGCAATCGCTGACTTGAACTACTAATTTTTTGGATTAAATATCTCGATTCCTAATGTACCTGCATGCCCATACTAGAGCTCTTGAATCCATCTTTCCAACGGAATGTTACGAGGCTTGTGGGGAATGATACCAGCAGGCGGAGCCGCAACAGGATAATGGAAGGGGCACCTCAAGCACCGTAAGTCTCAAAAGAAATCAACCCAAACTTCAGATCGACGTCATGGAATCTACTAGGACAAGAAACACTACGGGAGACCTTTCATACCTTTTGATCGGTTGCATATAGAACTCCATAGTTGAATCGCTTGGTGAATCCCTTCTCCACACTCTGCTACAAGTCCTGAAGCGTGAGGTAGGAGACGAATGTACTGCCCCACTCGCATCAACGGCCATCCAATCCAGTCATTTATCACGTCGATGACAGAGATAACGAAAAGCAACTTTCCTGATCCACGGATCGGGAGGAGGAACGACGTCCTGAGCCATGGCTCGACCAGCTGCCGTCGACCGCCGCGTCTCCTCCGTCTCCCCATTGTCCCACAGCTCAGTTGTATTTTCCCCTTTCGCTCATTTTCCAGCGCTCGTGCCTATGGCCCAACTCATAAATGCATCGCATCATTCGAGCCAACTCAACTGCTCAGATGCCGAGCTCATGCGCGCTCGAGCGCAGAAACACTCCACACTATATTTCAAGATAGACATGTTCAAGCCATCATGGAGTAGAAGCTTTTAAAAGAGTGGAATCGAGAAAGGAGGTGGTCAAGATGAGACCAGACGTTACGGCAATGGAAAGGTGTGTGGCCCCTTGCCCATCTCTTCAATATAGATAAAGTATTCTTCAAGAAAACTAAGAAAAATAACTATGTGTAGATTGAAGGAAATATGCCCTAGAGGCAATAATAAAGTTATTATTTATTTCTTTATATCATGATAAATGTTTATTATTCATGCTAGAATTGTATTAACTGGAAACTTAGTACATGTGTGAATACATAGACAAAAACAGAATGTCCCTGGTATGCCTCTACTGGACTAGCTCATTGATCAAAGATGGTTATGTTTCCTAGCCATAGACATGAGTTGTCATTTGATCAACGGGATCACATCATTAGGAGAATGATGTGATGGACTAGACCCATCCGTTAGCTTAGCACTATGATCGTTTAGTTTTACTGCTATTGCTTTCTTCATGACTTATACATGTTCCTATGACTATGAGATTATGCAACTTCCGAATACCGTAGGAACACCTTGTGTGCTATCAAACGTCACAACGTAACTGGGTGATCATAAAGATACTCTATAGGTGTCTCCGAAAGTGTTCGTGGTGTTGGCATAGATCAAGACTAGGATTTGTCAGTCCGAGTGTCGGAGAGGTATCTCTGGGCCCTCTCGGTAATGCACATCATAATAAGTCTTGCAAGCAAAAGACTAATGAGTTAGTCACGAGATGATGTATTATGGAACGAGTAAAGAGACTTGCTGGTAACAAGATTGAACTAGGTATAGAGATACCGACGATCGAAATTCGGGCAAGTAACATACCGATGACAAAAGGAACAACGTATGTTGTTATGCGGTTTGACCGATAAAGATCTTCGTAAAATATGTAGGAGCCAATATGAGCATCCAGGTTCCGCTATTGGTTATTGACCGGAGATGAGTCTCGGTCATGTCTACATAGTTCTCGAACCCGTAGGGTCCGCACGCTTAATGTTTGATGACGATCGGTATTATGAGTTTATGAGTTTTGATGTACCGAAGGTAGTTCGGAGTCCCGGATGAGATCACGGACATGACGAGGAGTCTCGGAATGTCCGAGACATAAAGATTGATATATTGGACGACTATATTCGGACACCGGAAGTGTCCCGGAAAAGTTTCGGATTTAACCGGATTGCCGGAGGGGGTTACCGGAACCCCCCACGAGGGGGGATGGTCCATAGTGGGCCTTGAGGAGAGAAGAGAGGCAGCCAATAGAGGCTGGCCGGCGCCCCACCAGGGAATCCTAGTTGGACTAGGATTGGGGGGCGCCACCTCTCTCTCTCTCCTTCCTTTCCCCCTCTTCCTTCTTGGTGGACTCCTACTAGGAATAGGATTGCAATCCTATTACTAGTAGGATTGCCTCCCTGGCGCGCCATAGAAGGGCTGGCCGGCCCCTCCCCTTGCTCCTTTATATATGGGGGCACCCAAGGACACACAAGTTGAATTGTTTTAGCCGTGTGCGGTGCCCCCCTCCACAGAAACACACCTCGGTCATACCATTGTAGTACTTAGGCGAAGCCCTGCGCCGGCAGATACATCATATCCGTCACCACGCCGTCGTGCAGAAGAAACTCTCCCGTGAAGCTCAACTGGATCAAGAGCTCGTGGGACGTCATCAAGCTGAACGTGTGCTGAACGCGGAGGTGCCGTATGTTCGGTGCTTGATCGGTTGGATCGCGAAGAAGTTCGACTACATCAACCGCGTCACTTGACGCTTCCGCTCCCGGTCTACGAGGGTACGTAGACACACTCTCCCCTCTCGTTGCTATGCATCTGGTAGATAGATCTTGCGTGATCGTAGGAAAATTTTAAAATACTACGTTCCCCAACTGTGGCATCAGAGCCAGGTCTATGCATAGATGATATGCACGAGTAGAACACAATGAGTTGTGGGCGATACTAGTCATACTGCTTACCAGCATGTCATACTTTGCTTCGGCGATATTGTGAGATGAAGCGGCCCGGACCGACATTACGCGTACGCTTACGCGAGACTAGTTTCACCGTTATGAGCACTCGTTGCTTAAAGGTGACTGGCGGGTGTCTGTCTCTCTCACTTTAGCTGAATCAAGTGTGGCTACGCCCGGTCCTTGTGAAGGTTAAAACAGCACATACTTGACGAAACATCGTTGTGGTTTTCTAGGCGTAGGTAAGAACGGTTCTTGCTAAGCCCGTAGCAGCCACGTAAAACTTGCAACAACAAAGAAGAGGACGTCTAACTTGTTTTTGCAGGGCATGCTGTGATGTGATATGGTCAAGACATGATGAGTTATACAGTTTTTGTATGATATGATCATGTTTTGTAAAGTTATCGGCAACTGGCAGGAGCCATATGGTTGTCGCTTTATTGTATGAAATGCAATCGCCATGTAATTTCTTTACTTTATCACTAAGCGGTAGCGATAGTCGTAGAAGCAATAGTTGGCGAGACGACAACGATGCTACGATGGAGATCAAGGTGTCGCGCCGGTGACGAAGGTGATCATGTAGGTGCTTTGGAGATGGAGATCAAAAGCACAAGATGATGATGGCCATATCATGTCACATATTTTGATTTGCATGTGATGTTTATCTTATTATGCTTCTTATTTTGCTTAGAACGACGGTAGCATTATAAGATGATCCCTTACAAAATTTCAAGGTACAAGTGTTCTCCCTGAGTATGCACCGTTGTGAAAGTTCTTCGTGCTGAGACACCACGTGATGATCGGGTGTGATAGGCTCTACGTTCAAATACAACGGGTGTAAGACAGTTTTGCACACGCAGAATACTCGGGTTAAACTTGACGAGCCTAGCATATGCAGATATGGCCTCGGAACGCTGGAGACCGAAAGGTCGAGCGTGAATCATATAGTAGATATGATCAACATAAGATGTTCACCATTGAAACTACTCCATCTCACGTGATGATCGGACATGGTTTAGTTGATTTGGATCACGTGATCATTTAGATGACCGGAGGGATGTCTATCTAAGTGGGAGTTCTTTAAGTAATATGATTAATTGAACTTTAATTTATCATGAACTTAGTCCTGGTAGTATTAGCATATCTATGTTGTAGATCAATAGCTCGCGATGTTGCTCCCGGTTTTTTTATATGTTCCTAGAGAAAACTAAGTTGAAAGATGTTAGTAGCAATGATGCGGACTAGGTCCGTGATCTAAGGATTATCATCATTGCTGCACAGAAGAATTATGTCCTTGATGCACCGCTAGGTGACAGACCTATTGCAGGAGCAGATGCAGACGTTATGAACGTTTTGACAAAAGCTCGGTATGATGACTACTCGATAGTTTAGTGCACCATGCTTTACGGCTTAGAACCGGGACTTCAAAAACGTTTTGAACACCACAAAGCATATAAGATGTTCCAAGAGTTGAAATTAGTATTTCATACTCATGCCCGTGTCGAGTGGTATAAGACCTCTGACAGTACATTGCCTACAAGATGGAGGAGAATAGCTCATCCAGTGAGCATGTGCTCAGATTGTCTGGGTACTACAATTTCTTGAATCAAGTGGGAGTTAATCTTACAGATAAGATAGTAATTAAAAAGGTTCTCTAGTCACTATCACCAAGTTAGTAGAACTTCATGATGAACTATGATATGCAAGGGATGACGAAAGTAATTCCCGAGCTCTTCGCGATACTGAAATCGGCGAAGGTAGAAATCAAGAAAGAGCATCAAGTGTTGATGGTTAATAAGACCACTTGTTTCAAGTAAAGGGCAAAGGGATAGAAGGGGAACTTCAAAAAGAATGACAAGCAAGTTGTCACTCTCATGAAGAAACCCAAAGCTAAACTCAAGCCTGAAACTAAGTGCTTCTACTGCAAAGGAAATGGTCACTGGAAATGGAACCGCCCTAGATATTTGGCGGATAAGAAGGATGGCAAAGTGAACAAAGGTATATTTGATATACAGATTATTGATGTGTACTTTACTAGTGTTCATAGCAACCCTTGGGTATTTGATACCGGTTCTGTTGCTAAAATTAGTAACTCGAAACGAGAATTGCAGAATGAACAAAGACTAGTTAAAGGTGAAGTGACGATGTGTGTTTGAAGTGGTTCCAAGATTGATATGATCATCATCGCACACTCCCTATACTTTCAGGATTAGTGTAAGACCTAAATAAATGTTATTTGGCATTTGCGTTGAGCATGAATATGATTTGATCATATTTGTTGCAATACGGTTATTCATTTAAAGTCATAGAATAATTGTTATTCTGTTTACATGAATAAAACCTTCGATGGTCATACACCCAATGAATATAGTTTGTTGGACCTCGATCGTAGTGATACACATATTCATAATATTGAAGCCAAAAGATGCAAAGTTAATTATGATAGTGCAACTTATTTGTGGCACTGCCGTTTAGGTCATGATGGTATAAAGCGCATGAAGAAACTCCATAGTGATGAAATTTTGGAATCACTTGATTATAAATCACTTGGTGCTTGCGAACCATGCCTCATGGGCAAGATGACTAAAACTCTGTTCTCCGGAACAATGGAGCGAGCAATTGACTTGTTGGAAATCATACATACTGATGTATGCAGACCAATGAGTGTTGAGGCTCGCGGCAGGTATCATTATTTTCTGACCTTCACAGATGATTTGAGCAGATATGGGTATATCTACTTGATGAAACACAAGTCTGAAACATTTGAAAAGTTCAAAGAAATTTCAGAGTGAAGTAGAGAATCATCGTAATAAGAAAATAAAAGTTTCCACGATCTGATCGTAGAGGCGAATATTTGAAGTTACGAGTTTGGCCTTCATTTGAAACAATGTGGAATAGTTTCACAACTCACGCCACCCGGAACACCACAGCGTAATGGTGTGTCCGAACGTCATAACCGTGCTTTATTAGATATGGTGCGATCTATGATGTCTCTTACCGATTTACCACTATCATTTAGGGATGTGCATTAGAGACAGCTGCATTCACGTTTAATAAAGGGCACCATCTAAAAATCCATTGAGACGACGCCTTATGAATTGTGGTTTGGCAAGAAACCAAAGTTGTCGTTTCTTAAAGTTTGGGGCTGCGATGCTTATGTGAAAAAGATTCAACCTGATAAGCTCGAACCCAAGTCGGAGAAATGTATCTTCATAGGATACCCAAAAGAGACTGTTGGGTACACCTTCTATCACAGATCCAAAGGCATGATATTCGTTGCTAACAATGGATCATTTCTTGAGAAGGAGTTTTTCTCGAAAGAAGTAAGTGGGAGGAAAGTGGAACTTGATGAGGTAATTGTACCTTCTCCCAAATTGGATAGTAGTACATCACAGAAACTGGTTCCAGTGATTCCTACACCAATTAGTGAGGAAGCTAATGATGATGATCATGAAACTTCGGATCAAGTTACTGCTGAACTTCGTAGATCAACCAGAGTACGTTCCGCACCAGAGTGGTACGGCAACCCGGTTCTGGAAGTCATGTTACTGGACCATGATGAACCTACGAACTATGAGGAAGCGATGATGAGCCCAGATTCCACAAAATGGATTGAGGCCATGAAATCTGAGATGGGATCCATGTATGAGAACAAAGTGTGGACTTTGGTTGACTTGCCCGATGATCAGCAAGCCATCGAAAATAAATGGATCTTCAAGAAGAAGACTAACGATGACGGTAATGTTACTATTTACAAAGCTCGACTTGTTGCGAAAGGTTTTCGACAAGTTCAAGGAGTTGACTACGATGAGACTTTCTCACCCGTAGCGATGCTTAAGTCTGTCCGAATCATGTTAGCAATTGCCGCATTTTATGAAATTTGGCAAATGGATAACAAAACTGCATTCTTTAATGGATTTATTAAAGAAGAATTGTATATGATGCAACCAGAAGGTTTTGTCAATCCTAAAGGTGCTAACAAAATGTGCAAGCTCCAGCGATCCATCTATGGACTCGTGCAAGCATCTCGGAATTGGAATATACGCTTTGATAAGTTGATCAAAGCATATAGATTTATACAGACTTGCGGTGAAGTCCGTATTTACAAGAAAGTGAGTGGGAGCACTACAACCTTTCTGATGAGTACATGTGAATGACATATTGTCGATCGGAAATGATGTAGAATTTTCTGGAAAGCATAAAGGAGTGTTTGAAAAGAGTTTTTCAAAGAAAGACCTCGGTGAAGCTGCTTACATATTGAGCATCAAGATCTATAGAGATAGATTGAGACACTTGATAAGTTTTTTCAATGAGTACATACCTTGATAAGTTTTGAAGTAGTTCAAAATGGATCAGTCAAAGAAGGAGTTCTTTCCTGACTTGTAAGGTGTGAAGTTGAGTAAGACTCAAAGCCTGACCACGGCAGAAAAATATAGAGAGAATGAAAGTCATTCCCTATGCCTCAGCCATAGGTTTAATAAAGTATGCCATGTTGTGTATCAAACATGTTGTGTACCTAGCCATGAGTTTGACAAGGAGGTACAATAGTGATCCAAGAGTAGATCACTTTACAACGGTCAAAATTATCCTTAGTAACTGGATGACTAAGGAAATGTTTCTCGATTATGGATGTGATAAAGAGTTCGTCGTAAAGGGTTACGCCGATGCAAGCTTTGACACTAATCCAGATGACTCTAAGTATCAATCTGGATGCGTATTAAAAGTGTGAGCAATTAGCTAGAGTAGCTCCATACAGAGCATTGTAGACACAGAAATTAGCAAAATACATACGAATCTGAATGTAACAGACCCGCTGACTAAACTTCTCTCACGAAGCAAAACATGATCACACCTTAGTACTCTTTCGGTGTTAATCACATGGCGATGTGAACTAGATTGTTGACTCTAGTAAAACCTTTGGGTATTGGTCACATGGCGATGAGAACTATGGGTGTTAGTCACATGGTGATGTGAACTATTGGTGTTAATCACATGGTGATGTGATCTAGATTATTGACTCTAGTGCAAGTGGAAGACTGAAGGAAATATGCCCTAGAGGCAATAATAAAGTTATTATTTATTTCCTTATATCATGATAAATGTTTATTATTCATGCTAGAATTGTATTAACTGGAAACTTAGTACATGTGTGAATACATAGACAAAAACAGAATGTCCCTGGTATGCCTCTACTGGACTAGCTCATTGATCAAAGATGGTTATGTTTCCTAGCCATAGACATGAGTTGTCATTTGATCAACGGGATCACATCGTTAGGAGAATGATGTGATGGACTAGACCCATCCGTTAGCTTAGCACTATGATCGTTTAGTTTTACTGCTATTGCTTTCTTCATGACTTATACATGTTCCTATGACTATGAGATTATGCAACTCCCGAATACCGTAGGAACACATTGTGTGCTATCAAACGTCACAACGTAACTGGGTGATCATAAAGATACTCTACAGGTGTCTCCGAAAGTGTTCGTGGTGTTGGCATAGATCAAGACTAGGATTTGTCACTCCGAGTGTCGGAGAGGTATCTCTGGGCCCTCTCGGTAATACACATCATAATAAGCCTTGCAAGCAAAAGACTAATGAGTTAGTCACGAGATGATGTATTACGGAACGAGTAAAGAGACTTGCCGGTAACGAGATTGAACTAGGTATAGAGATACCGACGATCGAATCTCGGGCAAGTAACATACCGATGACAAAAGGAACAACGTATGTTGTTATGGTGTTTGACCGATAAAGATCTTCGTAGAATATGTAGGAGCCAATATGAGCATCCAGGTTCCGCTATTGATTATTGACCTGAGATGAGTCTCGGTCATGTCTACATAGTTCTCGAACCCGTAGGGTCCGCACGCTTAACGTTTGATGACGATCGGTATTATCAGTTTATGAGTTTTGATGTACCGAAGGTAGTTCGGAGTCCCGGATGAGATCACGGACATGACGAGGAGTCTCGGAATGTCCGAGACATAAAGATTGATATATTGGACGACTATATTCGGACACCGAAAGTGTTCCGGAAAAGTTTCGGATTTAACCGGATTGCCGGAGGGGGTTTCCGGAACCCCCCATGAGGGGGGATGGTCCATAGTGGGCCTTGAGGAAAGAAGAGAGGCAGCCCATAGAGGCTGGCCGGCGCCCCACCAGGGAATCCTAGTTGGACTAGGATTGGGGGGCGCCACCTCTCTCTCTCTCCTTCCTTTCCCCCTCTTCCTTCTTGGTGGACTCCTACTAGGAATAGGATTGCAATCCTATTCCTAGTAGGATTGCCTCCCTGGCGCGCCATAGAAGGGCTGGCCGGCCCCTCCCCTTGCTCCTTTGTATACGGGGGCAGGGGGCACCCTAGGACACACAAGTTGAATTGTTTTAGCCGTGTGCGGTGCCCCCCTCCACAGAAACACACCTCGGTCATACCGTTGCAGTACTTAGGCGAAGCCCTGCGCCGGCAGATACATCATATCCATCACCACGCCGTCGTGCTGACGAAACTCTCCCGTGAAGCTCAACTGGATCAAGAGCTCGTGGGACGTCATCAAGCTGAACGTGTGCTAAACGCGGAGGTGTCGTATGTTCGGTGCTTGATCGGTTGGATCGCGAAGAAGTTCGACTACATCAACCGCATCACTTGACGCTTCCGCTCCCGGTCTACGAGGGTACGTAGACACACTCTCCCCTCTCGTTGCTATGCATCTGGTAGATAGATCTTGCGTGATCGTAGGAAAATTTTAAAATACTACGTTCCCCAACATAGATTCATAAGATGATTGTGAATTTAAAGTATTTATACTATTGAACGTCATTGTATCATGTGAACTTTTAAAATTGCAAATGATTGATATGTTACCTTTCTAATTTTGTATTTTAGTGTTCCGCGTGAGATACTAAGGAATGATGTGAAATAAAAGGGAGGGGAAAGAACCCAAAATTTATCTACGGGTTCTTGATATTTAGACGAAGTCCTAATGGTAATGGTAATAAGTTGATAGGTGAATAATAAGGTTGTGAAATAAAAGGAGGTACAATGTGTGTATGTTTAATCCTTATCCTGTAGCTCCCCTCCCGACTTATAGAGAGTGGGCTAGGAGGGGTACATTATGAGCTAGTATAATGCTATTAATGGCCTCAAGTTTGACCGACTATTTCATGACATTTATCACTGGTAACTGACATATCTTAAGAAGTTGCTCCCCACTACTATCAATTCTCTCTACATGCAGACTGTCCACGTCATCATGATGCCACATCAACTTTCAATTTCCAAAGAACCGATCGGTCTCTCTCCCAGCGCTATTAATTCCCATCAGAAGAAAATCCCATGTGCCTCTATTTACAGCGTGCCTTTTCTCCTCCCTTCCTCCTACAAATAGATGCACAACGCCACCACCCCTGATGTCTCCGCTCCTTCTCCCATCACTCATCCCTCTCACTTCATCTCCCCGGTGGTAGTCTCTAGCTCCAAATCCAAAGATGGTGTCTACAACCTGCTAGGCGAGCCACATGCCCATGAATCCCAAGATCGAGCAGGTCCATGTTGAGATCCAATACATCTTTCGCGAGCGGGAGTCACATCAACTTCTTCACTTCATCTTCCGCAACCAATTCCCTTTCTCTTCATCTTCTCCACTACTATTTTGTAAAAGAAACTGAACAATTTTACTTCTCCTCCTTACCTTCTTCATTAAACAGAAAGATGAGCAACCGATGGAGTTGGCACCACAACTAGGCGTTCGGGCTTCTGCTTCAGTGGATCCGTCATGCTGCCTCCAGGCCTGGAAGGGGGGATTAGGAGCCTTGCCGTCGGCCGCAACGATTTTTAATCCCCTCACCATACCCGGTTAGTTCTGACATGGCAGCCCCCTGTGTCCCCAATCATGCCGTAATTTAATTCTCTTTTACTGTTAGATTGACCTGCACTTGCATATGACTTATTTGTTTCATGCCTTTCGTGTGTGAGTGTTCAGAGATAAGTCAATGTCCGTGTTATTTGCCATAGATCATCCTTGCAGGTCGAATTTTCTGCCCATAGATCATCGCTGCTGTGTTGATGAGCCGTCCTGTACGTCGCAGTAGAGGCATGAGCGTGTGTAGTCGTCCGCCTCTTCTTCTACTCACCAGTCACCACTCTCCACTGCCGCCTCTACCGAAACATCTTCCGCGTGAACGCCAAGCAAGGGCATACAGGTGAGCTCCTCCTTTCAATGCATTATTTCCACTGTATTCCCGATTCTATTTGCTCCAGCTCTCATTTCCTCAGCTAGGTACATCAGTTTGAAAATACAAGGATAACATTTGATTAGTTTGATATTTTGGACTTTACAGTTTGATTGATTGGATTACACCTATGCCAGGACAAGAGATGTGGCTGTACAATTGTTCAGCGGTAACAATGGTGGATTTTGGTACTAATCAAAAGGAAATTAAAAACCATGGCGTATATGATGTGATTAAGCCCCTAAGGTTATCTGGATTTTATTGTAGTTTGCACGACTAATAAATTACAACAATGCAATGGGTCACTTTTTTGAACTATTCTTTTTTACAGGTGTATATTTAGATTTTGACATTATTCATTTTGTATGACATTTGACTATGTTCAAAAGAGATCGTGAAGGTCAAAGCATTTAGGAAGACAACAACTATTCCAACTCTTGGGCGTTTTGATTGTTGAAATCATCACGACAACAAAATCCCGCAGTAACGCGCGGGGTGTCATCTAGTTTAACTAGATTATGCCACCATTGGGGTAACTGCCGCCATTAAGACATCATGAGCCAGACCGCGAGAGGTATCCTAGGTAGCTGCCGACAGCTGGTCTAGCTGACTGCTCCCTTTGTCTCCCTTGCCGACTCCTGATCCTTGGCCGTCGGGTGGCTCAGTATCTGAATGTAGAGACGTAGTGTGGTCCTGAGCGACCCTCCTTATCCTTGATGGTCTGATCACTGTGCCCCGTGGACCATGGTTTTGTGGGCCGTATCTTGGATGGGACATGGGCCTTTAGTGGGCCATAAGTATACTTGGGCATATCCCCTATTTATAACCCTAACAGTAGCCCATGAGTTAGTTGAGGTCTTGCTAGAGGAGATGACAATCTGCTTCCTGCTGGTGAGGTTTCCGACTGTTCGATGAGCTAGAGGCTCGAATGAGAGACCTTGGCGGACTCAGACTCTTCATGCCTTCAGAGGGCGAAGAGGCGAGCATTTCAGATGGAGACTCGGTGATACCCATTTTTCAATCTCTTTTGGAGAGGGCGGCTTGTGTCCTGACTTTGGGCGTATCATCAATTTCCGACTGCTGGTCTGAGGCACCTAGTCTGGAGTGGATCATGTGTCACCAGTCTATATCCATTATGAGGAACTTGAGGAGTGATCCACTCATTCATTCCCGCCACTCGGAGCTTTTTCGAACCCCTTTCTCAGGATGCATGGCTCAGTGATTGTTGTCGCGTGTAGACAGGTTCATACAACAAGGTAGATCATAACGCCATGGACTCAACTAAAAAACAAATATCTACTAAGCCTTAGGCGTTAAACAATCTTGGAGTGCTGGTGAGCGTGCGACATCGTTTAGGAATCCTATGGACCTACATTGACCAAATGGACTAGCGCCTAATCCCTTGAAGAAGTATCTCAATAATGATGAAGACAAATGTTCGAAGCATAGAAGTACTCACATTTTTTACACTCAACAATACAACCCATGGTCATAAACTCGTAATATCCCCATTTTTTACTCATGAAAACCATGTTTGTATCCTCCTCTACTCGTTACATTGCAACCGTGTCCCAATTAGATAACAATAACACTAATGATTGAGCTTATCATTGGTATTCACCTATGTGTACACACACATCGCGTTATGGGTATTTCACGCAAGAAGAAAATCAGAGGTGATTTATTTGCAGCTAATGGGCGCTTGTTGCCTCCCATTGGTCCCCTGCTTGCCACCAAGCATTCCATTCAATTCAACTGTATTTAAGAAATATGTTCAATGCGTTGGGGCTCCTTTGCCTTGGGTTCATTGCATTGCATCCATACATACATACAAGCATTCCATTCCATTCAACTCCATCCATAAATATATATAACAAATGCCCAATGGCATACAACATGACTTGCTTCTTGTCCAGAATATCAAACATTGGAGGGTGCGCTGGGGGGGGGGGGGGGGG